>CM019825.1:137809268-138409268 GCA_009763385.1 Coix lacryma-jobi var. lacryma-jobi | reverse complement strand
ACTTGAAGCTGCCCGGAGCAGGTCGAAAAGGACCGATCATGTCGAGTCCCCAGCAGACGAAGGGCCACGAGGCCGGTATTGCTTGAAGCTCTTGCGCAGGAACGTTGGTTTGTTTGGCGAAGAATTGGCACCCCTCGTAGGTGCGGACGAGCTGTTCGGCGTCGGCGACTGCTGATGGCCAGTAGAAACCTGCACGGAAGGCCTTGCATACCAACGTTTTTGCAGCTGCGTGATTCCCACATTCACCGCCGTGGATGTCGAAGAGGATCTCGAGGCCGTCTTCCCGGGAGACGCATTTTTGGAGCACTTCGTGACTGGAGTTCTTGCGCATGAGCGCACCGTCGACCAGGATATAATTGTTGATGCGGCGAACAAGGCGCTCAGCTTCTGTCTTGTCAGCGGGGACAAGGTTCTCGGAGAGGTACTTGATGATGTCCTCGTGCCAATCGGATGGCGCTGTGGAGGTGGTTCCCACTAGTTGTCCTGTCGGCGGCGTCGTAGCATCCGGTGACGAGGCGGAGCTTGAGTAGTCGGCGATGGAGGGCTCGAGCAGGTCATGAACAAATACGCCGATGGGGGCCGGAGACCTAGATGACGCCAACTTGGAGAGCTCGTCGGTCGCCTGGTTCCGGTCGCGAGGTAGATGATGGTATTCGATACCGAAGAATTTGCCTTCAAGCTTCTGGATGGCGGCGCAGTAGGCGTTCATCTTGTCATTGGAGCAGTTCTAGTCCTTGTTGAGCTGGTTGATGACGAGTGCAGAGTCGCCGTAGACCATGAGGCGCTTGACGCCTAGCTCACTGGCGATGTGGAGACCGTGGAGGGCGGCTTCATATTCGGCGGCATTTTTGGATGCTGGGAAGAGCAGTCATAGAGCATAGCGGAGCTTTTCACCGGAGGGAGACGTGAAGAGGAGACCAGCACCGGCGCCATGCAAGGTGAGGGAGCCGTCGAAGAAGAGGGTCCAATGTTCTGGCGCCTCCGGCGGTACGAGAGTTTGAAGGTCTGTCCATTCAGCGACAAAATCGGTGAGTGCTTGCGACTTGATGGTCTCGCGACCCTGGAAGGCAATGTCGTAGGAGCCGAGCTTGATGGCCCACTTGATGATGCGTCCCATAGCGTCCTTATTGCGGAGAATGTCCCCGAGGAGGGGAATTCTGTGACGACGGTGACCCGCTCGGAGCTTTCGAAGTAGTGGCGTAGTTTGCGTGCAGTAATAAGGACCGCGTAGAGGAGCTTTTGTACCTGGGGGTATCGGGTTTTGGAGTCGTTCAATACCTCGCTGACGAAGTAGCAGGGTCGCTGGATGGGGTAGGAGTGGCCGGCTTCCTCGCGTTCGATGACGATGACGGAGCTGTCGACCCGGTTTGAGGCAGCGATGTAGAGCAGCAAGGGCTCCTTCTCCTTAGGTGCGGCGAGCACAGGAGGCTGGGTGAGGTACTTCTTCAGGTCGGAGAAAGCGCAGTTGGCTTCAGCGTCCCAGACGAACTTTTCGCCAGCCTTGAGGAGCTTGAAGAAAGGTAGCCCCTTTTCGCCGAGCCTGGAGATGAAGCGGCTGAGGGACGCCATGCACCCGGTGAGCTTCTGGATGTCCTTCACATTGGAGGGAGCTCGCATGCGGAGGACGACTAAAGTCTTGTCGGGGTTTAGGTGAATGCCATCGCGGCTGACGATGTTGCCGAGGAGGTTTCTAGATGACACGCCGAAGATGGACTTGCTGGGGTTGAGCTTCCACTTGAACTTGTTGAGGGCCTTAAAGGTTGCCTCGAGGTCGGAGATGAGCGTGTCGATGGTGCGAGTCTTGACGACGATGTCGTCCACGTAAGTTTCGACCTTCTCCGGGATGAGGTCCTTCAAGCAATCCTGGATCGCACGCTGGTACGTGGCTCCGGCGTTCTTCAGCCCAAACGACATGGTCGTGTAGCAATAGGCGCCAAAAGGCGTGATGAACGCCGTTTTGATTTGATCTTCTACCTTCAAAGCAATTTGATGGTAACCGGAATAGCAATCGAGAAAGGAGAGAAGTTCGCACCCGACGGTGGAGTCGACGACCTCGTCGATGCGAGGGAGGAGGAAGGGGTCTTTAGGGCAATGCTTATTGAGTCGGTGTAGTCAACGCACATACGCCATTCTTTATTCTTTTTGAGTACAAGAACCGGTTGGCCAGCCAATCCGGGTGATACACCTCTTTGATGAAACCGGCAGCTAGGAGCCGGGTGAGCTCTACCCTAATTGCCTCCTTCCTATCTGGCGCGAAGCGACGGAGCTTTTGGCGAACCGGCCTGGCGGTTGAGGAGACGTTCAGGGAGTGCTCGACGAACTTCCGTGGAACTCCAGGCATGTCCGCTGGTTTCCAGGCGAACACGTCGACGTTGCTCCGTAGGAAGCTGACGAGCGCGTCTTCCTATTTGGGGTCGAGGTTGGTGCTGATGATGGCAGTCTTTTCTGGAGCGCCGTCCACCAGGGTCACCTGCTTCGTGTCCTTCGACTTCTTGCTGGAGCGCTGGTCGGAGGTCTCCGGGATCTCGAGATCGTCGGGGCGGAGCTTGGCGGCGTCGGCGAGGCAGTCCTGGACGCCCTGGATCTGTTGGCGTGTCTCGACGGAGTTGATTGTTTCCTTGTCGCACTCGTACGCCACCTGGAGATTTGCTCGGACGCTAAGGACGCCTTTCTTCGTTGGCATCTTGAGCACGAGGTAGGCGTAATGTGGAACAGCCATGAGCTTGGAGAGCGCCGGGCGACCGAGGATGGCGTGGTAGGCGGTGTCGAAATCGGCGACGATAAAGGTGATGTACTCCTCGCGGAAGTGGTCGGAGGTGCCGAACTGCACTGGAAAGGTGATTTGGCCGACGGGCATGGAGGGTTTACCTGGTACGATGCCCCAGAAAGGGAAATTCGCCGGGAACAGATCCCGCTTGGAGTAGTCGAGCTCGCGGAACGCCGAAGAGAAGATGATGTTGAGGGCACTCCAGTCGTCGATGAGGACCTTGCGGTAGCGGCAGTTGGAGATCACCGGGTCGATGACGAGGGGAAAACGCCCTGGGTACTTGTCGTCCGACCACTGGTCCTCCCTGGAGAAGGTGATGGGGCGCTCCGACGAGTCGAGGTAGCGGACGTTGGCGGGGTCGTCGGTCATGGTGGCCACGGAGGCGATGTCACGTCGCTTGGCGTCGCTTCTGCTCGGTCTCGATGACGACGTTACCGCCGAAGATGGAGAGTGTCCTCGCTGGTGCGCGGAAAGCGGGCTTGTGGCCGTCGGCGTCCTTGTCCTTGTCGTTGTCGAATCACGGTCGCTTGTCATCGCTCCCACGAACATTACGGGCGATGGTGTCGCACTCGCGCATGGAGTGTTTGGCGCCTTTGTGGAGAGGACAGGGACCGCTGAGGAGCTTTTCGTAGTCGTTGTCGTAGGTGCGCCTCGGCCGAGTACTGGTGTTGGCGATGTAGCCACGGTCATGCCGACGGTGATCCGTCCTCCGACGGGAAGACTCTGGTCGATCGTGCCGGCGGTCTGGATCATCGCGGTGGTCGCGTTGTCTGGGGCGGTGGTCGCGTCCTTCATTGCGCCGTTCATTGCGGCGATCATCATCACGGCGATGCTCCTCGGATCGTGATCGACGACGTGGGCGTTCGTGATGGCGATGGGCGTCGTCGGCGTCGGCGTAGGAGTTGGCGATCATCATTAGTTCGGTGACCGTGGCCACCTTCTTTCGGATGATTTTGTCGCGGAGCTCCTTATGGCGCAGACTGTTGGAGAATGTGGAGATGGCTTCCGCGTCGGTGATCTCTAGAATCGTGAGACGCATGTTGGAGAATCTTCGAATGTAGCTCCAGAGGCCTTCGTTATGCTCCTGGTAGACGTTTTGGAGATCGTAGCGCGTTCCTGGTTGGACGCAGGTAGCGCTGTATGTCTTGACAAAGACTTCCTTCAACTGTTCCTAGGTGTCGATGGAGTTCTCAGCGAGCTTGTGGAGCCAACTGTTGGCTGAAGACAACAGCATGACGGGGAGGTACTTGGCCATCACATCAGATCCTCCTCTGGCTGCTTGGATGGCGATTTCGTACGTGGTGAGCCACTGCTCTGGGTTGGCCTTTCCGTCGTACTTGTCCACCGTGGTGACCTTGAAGCCCTGAGGCCATTGGACAGCTCGGAGCCGGGAGGTGAAAGGGCGTGGCCCTGTGGAGGCGTCGAGAGCCGGAGCTTGATCACGGGCGCGATTGCCTTGGGAGACTTCCTGGTCGCGACGTGGCGGCGATCACCGTCGGCGCGAGGGATGTGGGCTTGGTGGCGTCCCACTGTACGACGATCCAGATGGTGAAGGATAGCGCCCCTTTTCGTTGCACTGCACGACAGCAGCCTTGACGTGGGCGACAACCTTCTGTAGTTCTGGAGTTACCAGAAGCTTGGAGAGTTCGTTGTAGACGACGGCGAGGTTGGCGCTTGGGGTCGGGTAAACGGGTTGATCATCGACCCTGTCGAATTCGTAGATGAGGTCGCGGCCTCCAGCATTGTCGCAATCCCGGCGTCGGTTGTCATCGCGATGCTCCCGGTCGTGGCGCTCCTGGTCACGTCGTTCATCGTCGCGCCGGCGTCGTTGGTCGATGTTGCGTTGCTCCCGGTTAGCGCGTTCGCCTTCCGTTTCGTTCGGCGGTGGAGGACTGTCGGTGGAGATGTTGAAGACGATGCCACCACGGTACGGTAGGAAGTCGACCTCGGAGTCGGTGGAGATAATGGTCGTAGACCGCGTGGAGATGGAGCCGTTTGTTGTGGTAGATCCGAACGCCGAAGTCGCCGAGACAGTGTCGCCGGAGATCTCTTTGAAGGACCGAAAATGCTAAAGCAAGGCGACCAGAGGGGGGTGAATGGGAGCCTAAAACTTTCTTCTGAAATTCTGGCCTCTGTCCCAACAAAATCAACCCCAAGAGCAAAGCCGACACACGTGATGTCCACGACCCAAGAGAATGGGTGGATGTTCCCTAGGAACACAGCGGGACACCACAAAAGCTCCCTCACCCAAATCCACGCGAGTCAACTAGTGACAGGATGGACTTTGGGTAACCTCAACCTCCCCCGAGCAACGCGAGGGGGATTCAGGATTTTTCGCAAAGCGTGAAGCCCGATTTCTGTAGAGCACGAAGTCGGGAATCCAACGCAAAAAGCGGATCTCAAATCGGAGCTCGAACGCAAAAGACACGGACAAAAACGCGCGCTGTCTGCACTGACCGGACTCTGACCAACGTCCGATCAACAGGGACCGGACGCGTCCGGTCAGTCAAAATCCTCTCTGGACCTTCTCTGTTTGTGACCGGACTCAGTGAAGGACCGAGAAAGCACTAGCAAGGCGACCAGAGGGGGGGTGAATGGGAGCTCAAAAATTTCTCTCGAAACTTTGGCCAAATGTCCCAAAATCAACCCCCGAAAGCTACGACTGAAACCGTGATGCCCACGACCCTTGGAAGAGGGTGGATGATCCCTAGGATCACAGCGAGGCACCACAAAACGATAGCAAACCGAACGGCAAAAGCACCGGAACAAGTTCGACCCCAAAAACCAAGTCCCGAACGTAGATAGACGGCTACGTCGAGAAATCCCCAAATACCGATGCTAACAAGTAGCAAAGATACCTAGAGAGGTTCCTTGGTCAACTACAAGGCCAAACAAGAAGTCCGGAAACCAAGTGGAAAAGCCGTGAGAGCAAACGCACTAAACCGGAAGCTTCAGCAAGGTCCCGGACTGTCCGGACTGCAGGTCCTGGACTGTCCGCGGGTACTGTGGACTGTCCGCGAGGAAAGCCCGGACTGTCCGCCGGCAAAATCCCCAAAACCGCAAGTCTGCTAGAGTTCCCTGGTCGACTCCCGGACTGTCCGCCAAGAACAACGGCGGACTGTCTGCGGTTCAAAAATCGCCTGCACAGCAGCGCGGAGTCAGGCCACTGGTCTGGCCGACCCCAACGCGCGGACTGTCCGCGGATGAACAGAGAGGGCGATTTCAATCGCCTCCTCTCCAAAACTCTCCAAATTCAATCCAAATCAAAATCCCACGTTCCCAAACTTGGAGAAGATGATCACGGGGTAGTTAGGAGACTATCCCCAAGAAATCATCCGCTCAAATTGATTCAATCACCGGGAAATCGAAAGGGGAAGATCAAGAACGAAAAAGCGCCATGAAAACGAAATCAACCGATCTACTTGTTCGTGAGGAGTTAGATGAATTCCTTTGGTCGAAATGACCTCCTCTCAAAAACGAACAAGATGATTCAAACGGATTTCGCAAAGACGCAGTAAGGAGAGAGATCGAGCGACGGGAAAAACGCGGAGAAAATAGGAACGCGAAGAACACGAACCAAAACGCGAATCAAGTCATCGATCTGCAACCGTGCAGCTACCACACGCTACAACAGTGAGGTTACGGCCTCACTTCCTCAAAATCTCCAGTACACAGAGGTATGGTTCTCTGCGGATCTCAGCTAGCTACAGCAGGGGATTGGGAGAGCAGGAAACCCTAGAAGCAAAGAGCAAATGAACTGAGATAGATGGGGAGGTGGGTGTCTCCCCCTACTTATCCTAATTCTAACTATTCCTAATTCCCACTCTACCCCTAACTACTTACAGAGCGAACCAGCTAAACCCTAAGGTTATTCTGGACCAACTCGATGGTAGGTGGATCCGACGGCCACGCCCGCACAACTCGTAGCGTTGCCTCGACGCAACCTCCCGATTGCCGCCACGTGCCGCCACCGCTCTGCGCCCCCGGTTTTGTGGCCCAAACCGGGAAACTAGCCTTTCTAGCCAACCCCCGGTTTTGAGGCCCAAACCGGGAAACCAGCCCACCAGCATCTGAGTTTTGAGGCCCAAACTCAGCAAACCCGCAGCACCCAGGTTTTGAGGCCCAAACCTGGAAACCGTCCTTAGCCCGAGTTTTGTGGCCAAACTCGGAAACACTCAGCACCCAGGTTTTGAGGCCCAAACCTGGAAACCGTCCACCCGATGGTTTTTCTCTGGCTCTACCACCAAACCGACGCCGTAGAGGGGATGCACCTCCCGTGCACCCCGTCCACCGACACGTGTCCCCAAGTCCACGACTCAGGCAACACATGACCGCAAGTCTTCGCTCGTCGCTGTCCCAGGCTGCCAGCCACCACAGCTGGTCCTCTGGCCCTCTGGTCCGTCAGTCCAAGCCTCACGTCCGCCCTTCACCGCTCTGGGTACATCGGCATGGCACGTCCGCCACACGGCACGCCCATCCTTCACCGCTCCAGGTCCGTCGGCACGACACGTCTCTACTTGACCTTCACCTCGCCATTGACCACTGTATTCGTGCTCGACACCTGCACAACACAAGCCAAAGAACATGCGCATCATCCCAGTTGACAATCACTCATCACTCAGAGACTCGGCATACACCCATGTATCCGCAATCTCCCCCTTGATGAGTGCTTTGTCAACTACTCACTCAAATCATAATGGAAATAGAAAGAGGAAGAAGGAGAAGAGAGAACTCAACCAAATGACCCAAAAGCATAGCAAAGCTGAAGGTCAAGTGAAAGAGCAGAACAACTTGGTTCCCAAAGACATGGGCAACGGCTCGACGCAACCAAGCAAAACAAAGCTAGCCCTCAAGAAGAGGTAGAACAGGCTCAACACCGCTAGGAAATACCAATTGAAAAATCGGAGCAAAATGCTAGTCCCTCAAGATAGAGGCACAGAGGCTCAACACAACTAGCAAAGAAAGCTCGATACCAAAACTTTACGGCCAATCAGGAAGCAGCAAAAACTCCTCCTCGAATAGTGCAACCAACCAGGAAGGCTCCCCCTTAGTTCAAACGGAGGGTAATGATTTGCAATTTCTCCCCCTTAGTTGAAAATGCACTTATCAAGAAACAAACAATGCTCCCCCTCAGAAAATGCACCATCAAAAAGTGCCAACAAGAGAGGTTCCCCCCCTTCCAAAATGCATATGAGTCACAAATGCAAGTTAGCAGCTTCAAGAATATAGTCAGGAAAATGTAAAGATGCTCTAAACAGTATAGCTCCAACGACTCATCGGAAAGCATACAAGCTAGTGAAGGCTCAAACTGATCACCAAATATGCAATATGAACAGACGAGCAGAGTGAGCAGTTTTGAGCCAAAAGGTATTAACCATCAAAATAGCACAAAGCAGGTATAGACAGGAAGACAAGTGCTAAACATGTATACAAGGTGAACTACCCCTAGCAAAGTTCAATCATTATGCTATAGAATGAAACATAGTCTTGTGTATCCAAATTTTATCGGAGTTGCAGCAGTTAAGATTACACAAGTTCAAGATTTCAGCATGTGATTGCGAGAGGTTGAAAGCTTGTCATTGCCTAACTTTTCAACTGTGCGAAGCCTATGCAGAAGCAATCAGAAGCTTAAAGCAACAGTTTCGGTCATACACTACACAGCTCAAGTTTAACTCAAAGTGCAATGAGAAACAGTCTCAAAACTGTGATGTGTTGACAAGCAATCCCATCTCGATCTTTACAATTCATTTATCTTGGTTCAAGTTTTATCTCAGAATATGAACAGACCAAGCAAGTGACAGACTCAGAACTAGAGACATAGCAACCTAGCATATATGAAAAGCACGAGTGTATTCAACACATCCTACACATTCTAGTTGCATATCTCAATGGTGAACATTTTCAAGTTTTATGTTGGTTAAGCAGATTCACCATTCAAAAAGAGCTCAGCTCACAACATGTATTAGTGATCAAAAGGAGCATAAACATCACTATAAGCATCGGAGCATACTACATAGAGCATAGTTATATTCTAATGATTATATTCATGAAGCTCAGAATGTAAATGTGTATGCTGAAATGCAAAAGAAAATAAGGACAAACGAAAAAAGAGTCGGTCTATAATACAAGAACCAAAATGTTTCCCCCATCTAAAAGGGGAAACACACACCAAGCTCACCTCTCAACCTATTAAAGGTTGATTGGTCCAAAGGCTTGGTGAAAATATCAGCCAACTGATGATGAGTATCGACATGGCGAAGGTCGATATCACCCTTCTCATAGTGGTCTCGCAGAAAATGAAAACGCACATCAATGTGTTTGGTCTTCGAGTGCAGCACGGGGTTCTTAGCAACGCTAATAGCACTCGTGCTGTCACAAAGCAAAGGAACGCGAGAAAAGCTCAGACCAAAATCACGCAAAGTGGCCATCATCCAGAGTAACTGGGAACAGCAGCTAGCCGCAGCAACATACTCAGCCTCCGTGGTAGACTGGGCGACACTAGACTGCTTGCGAGAAGACCACGATACAAGAGAAGATCCAATAAACTGGCAAGTCCCAGAAGTGGACTTGCGCTCAATCCGGCAACCAGCAAAATCGGCATCGGAATAACCACAAAGGGAAAGAGTGGAGGAAGCAGAATACCAAATCCCAAATTCTGGAGTGAAGGATAAGTACCTCATAATGCGCTTGACCGCCTGACGGTGAGAGGTGCGCGGCGAAGACTGAAATCGCGCGCAGAGACACACCGCGAACTGAATGTCCGGGCGTGTCGCCGTCAGGTACAGCAGCGACCCGATCATACTCCGGTACTCCTTCTGGTCCACAGCTTCTCCATCCTTGTCCGCATCCAGGACCGTCGTGGTCGACATGGGTGTTGGAAGAGGCTTGGCCTCACCCATATCGAATTTCTTCAAAATGTCCCGGGTGTACTTGCCCTGGTGCACAAACGTTCCTTCCCGGGATTGCTTGATTTGCAACCCGAGGAAAAACGTCAACTCGCCCATCATGCTCATCTCAAATTCCCTGCTCATAGTATCTGCAAACTTGGCAACCAAAGCGTGAGAAGAACCACCGAAAATGATATCATCCACGTAAATCTGGACCAAGAGTGTGTCAGTGCCTTGCTTGAGGAGAAAGAGCGTTTTATCTACACATCCCATTTTAAAACCCTTAGCAAGCAAAAAGGTTTTCAACCTATCATACCAGGCTCTAGGGGCTTGTTTCAAACCATATAAAGCTTTGTGGAGTTTGAAAACATGGTTTGGAAACTTGGGATTTTCGAAACCGGGGGGTTGTCTAACATACACCTCCTCTTCAATGTGGAACGAGGTTGGCTTCAATCGGGTGCCCAGAGCGTACTGAATCCGGAAGCGTGCCAGTCGGTTTGACCTGAAAACCGACAAGGGACAAAAGTGTGAGAATAACTTGGAACATGCTGGGTGAGACCAGACAGTTCCATATGTACGGCTTTGAAAGCCAATCACGATGACACACAGCTATAGAAGTTGTTTGCCGAAACAGGTTTAATATGTCATTCGGCAAGTATAAAGAGAAAGCATGTAAACATGTCGAATGCCGAATACATACGTGACAAAAGAATAAAAGAGGTAACTTGTAAATACAAATCTATTCAGATAACATATGCATAGGCCAATCCAGCTAGTCTGCCGCACGTCCAGCCTTCATAAACCCGTCAAGCATAAACTCAAGCAAAGCTAATCCACCACATGATACCACTTGCTATAAATCTATACCACTCCTTATAATCAGATTAATCCACCGCATGATACGATCTAATTATTAGAAGCTAAAAGCACACATACATCTGAACAGATCTATACATACTCATTACTCATGTAAGCTTAACCAGAATCGGCAAACTAGCCGAACTGGGGTCCATGAAGAAGAAACACACAGGCAAAGCATGATTAGACTAATCTAAAACCTGTACCTGCCGCACGGCACCCAGCTCTATCAAAGCCTAAACATGATCGGCATGTATGAACCCGCAACATGTAACAACCTAGATTGAAAGTCGATTCGGCCATCATGATCTTATAATTAGCAAAGCACAAGCAAACTCGTACAACGAGGCCGAACGAAGATCAATCTAGATTGGGCAAAAAGTGTTGTACGAATTAAACAAATAAAACATATAACACATGATAACTTAATGAATCTATTAGATCTGCCAAATCTAACAGAGCCGATAACTATTTTTACTCATGACTCAATCCGCCGCACGATACAAGTCATAGGTAAAAACTTCCCGTCATAAGCTTAAATCCGCCGCACGATACTAAGCTTAACATACGAGACTACTTGCATCATATCTAAATCCACCGCATGATACTAGACATGATAACAAGGTTGCCGGTACTTACGGAGGTCGACGGATCGATGATTCCTCTCGAAGAACTCGACGACACGACTATAAGGACTCGAAGGTGGCACGGGGCCGGTTGTATTGATGTGGTTGTGAACAGTTTTACAATGGTCGAGGGCTTATATTTATACCCTGGACGAAACACGAGTCCTAGACGATTACGACTTTACAATAAAAATACGGAAGGATATGAATCTACATTATTTGGTGCCTTCCATCATCACGTGTCTTCTCATGCAAGCTAGCTTTACCCGCAACATTCGTTTCCCGAATGGAGCCTACTGCCTTGTGAAGTAGCCGACCGCATAAACAGTTACCGAAACTCTGAGGACCAAACAGCTGCCGATTGCTTGCCGAATCTGCCACCTCTGCTAACTGGATCCACTTGTCATATTTTTATGCGTGCGAAAATGTGGTGTTAACACATGCCCCCTAATTTTGGGATAAATGTTTTATTCTAAAATTCTCTTCTTTTCACACTGACATGGAAAACTCCAGAAGCATTCGTCCTCTCATATCATCATTACCGTGTCTGCCGATTCGCTTCCCAATGCACTTGGGGTCTTTTAAACTCTCCAATTTACTTCGGCTCGTGCATTCCGGACTCCTCTGCTTCAGCCTCCAAACCAGAAAACTCTCTTCTCCCTTGCCACTCTAAAAATCAGCTAGAAGATGTCTTCCCAAGCGAGCCGCCATAGCTTCGAGCTCGGTGCCTCCAGTTCTTCCAAGAGAAGGTCACTTCCCTCTTTTCTCCCCTCCAAAGAAATCTGGCTTCATTCCACTGCTTTTGCTTCAGGAGGACTAGCGACGATCTCACCGAGGATTTGACCCAGAAAATCATGAATCTTCAGCTTGACCTGGAAAGGAAGGATAAGGAAATTACGCAAATCTCCCAAGAGTGTGACGCCGCTCGAAAAAGAGCCACCAGTAAGTATTTTCTTGCCATTTCTTTCTGTTCTCTCTTTTTCTGCTTTTACTGATTTCTTCTTTTTTCAGTTTTGGCGGCCAAACTCCATGATCTCGAGGCTGCCATCACAAGGCTTGCTGTTACGGCCGATGTAACGGGCACAACACCCTTGAAACGGGTAAACGAAGTCAACCGTGCCCTCCCCATCATCTCCAGAGCCGGCATGGGGTACGGCGCGACACTCGCTTTTTCCGCCGTGAAGATTCATTCCGGCGCCGATTACCACAGATTCGACGTCTGTGAACAAGATCTAGAGGATAGAGTAGAATGTTCCGCAGATGACATGAAGGTAGTTGGATCAGATCTGGCCGATACTTTCGATCATTTTCTCCCGATTAGACGTAGGATGGAGTGGATAAATTAACTCTCTGTAATCCTATTTCTCCTTTTGTAAATATGAAGCTCCCTTGTTTGTCCTTTTGAAATCAATCCATGACTGATCTTCTGAGATCACTGTGTGTTCTGCTTTTTCGCATATCGACCACTGATTTCTGTCTTTCTGCTTCAATCGGCGATGCATACACATTGGTTACCGTGATGACCGTACCGGAAAACTTCACTTTGCAGACAGCACTGAAACTGGCCATTTCAGATCTGAAGTTTTCAATCTTCTTCTTCAAATTTCCAATGATGTCAGAACAACCCTCTTCAAGGAATCCTTCCGTCTCTGCTTTCATTGTTAATTGGCAAAATGAGCTTCCAAACAGCCAATTAAAACTGAAAAAACATTAGCCGAATCCCATTGGCCTTCTGATCCTGAAGCCACAACTTTCTCCAACCATCAAAAGATTTGGCCTGGCCCAACAACGGTCCATAAACTGTGCAAACCCTATCCCGACGCTTGGTCTCCATGGTGCAGGCTATAGTTCTATAAAGATGACCGCATACCAGGTGTGACTTCAATCAAACAACTCATCTTGCAAAACTCCCACCTTTCAACTTCCAGTTTAAGTCAGAGAGAAAAAACAATGGCAGGGAACGGCGATTACGGCAAGTCTCCTACTGAAGGCGAAGCAGGAGGAAGCCGAACACAAACTCACCGGCGTTACAGGTAAGAAACCAATTCTCTGCCCCCTTGTGATAGCTCGTTCCTTGATTTGTTGTTTATCCTCTCTCCAGGGTGGAGTCTTCTTCCAGCCATGCTTGGGTTCCCTCTTCAGAAACGGTAGATCTAAAAAGCTTCTCTTCAATTTTTTTTTAAACCATCAGATTTTGAGTTTAACGATTCACTTTAGCAGGTCCGTTTAGATGCTCCTCGGTACCGTGAGGAAAGGGACAAATCTCAGAAAGAACTAGGGGATGTATGTAAGAAGCATGGCACTGAGGAGGCTGAGTGGGCAGAACAACGGAAGCACCTCTGCAGCATCATTGCAGGTTAGCAGAATCTCGGTTCTCCCCTTCCTTCTGATTGAATCTGCTTTTGCTTATCATATTTTTGCCTCTCGTCAGCCTTATCCGCAGAGAATGACCATTTGAAGGCAGCAGCAGACAGAGTCGCTCTCAATGTGAATGCCCGTGGGGATTCTGTCGAAGCTCGTCTTGACGCCGTGAATGGTCGCATAGATCAGGCCGTCATCCAAGGTGTGCGCGCCGGGGTTTCTTTCGGGCTAGCAGCAATAAGTTCCTGGACCAAAGAAGATTACTCCTCCCTACCAGTTGGATTCGCATGTGACCCGGATGAGTTCGAAGATCTTGAAGTTTATGATAACCATGCCACTGCTATTGCTGAGATCATTGATCCGCAATCCATTGTAAACAAATTATTCCAAGGGTAGCTTGTACTTAGGATGGATCTATAAATGAAGTTTGCAGCGGATGAACTTGTCCTTCTCTGAATAGCGTCTATCTGCATCCTTCAATCCTTCAGTGATTTCCCCGATTGCAGAATTTCTTCAGAAGAACGTTTGCCGAATGTATGACGTCGTCTTAGCCAACTGAATCTCACCTCCGACATGTCGTGTCACTCAGCATCTTCACTTACTGCTTCTCACCTTTCTCTTACCCCAATAAACCTACCAATTTGAAAATGTCAGGGTTACCAAGGTCATAAATATCCTTTTACCAAAGGCGATATGTAAAAATATCGGCTATAACTTAATTCCTTGGAATATTTTTTCTGCTAAAGGCGATGTTTTTTCACATCGGCTGTATACAAAATATCTCTCGAGTTACACGACTCCCATGCGTTCGGCTTTAACAAGTAGTTCCGAAGCTTCAATTGACAAGTGCACAAACCGAAAAGTCTTGTCACAGCCGAATACCCCTCTCTTAGGTTTGACGTTTTCGGCCAAAATAAATCACTAACTATCTTTCCTTTAAATTCAAAAATAAGGGCCGATCCCACTATAAGGCCACCGGCCGTCACGTACAACTCGAAATAATCCCCGAGTTGTGGAAGCGCCTCCATATACCTTCAACTTCATCAAAAGCTTCTGTTGCACGTCACCTTGTATGAATCTTCTCTGAACTTCCATGAGCTCTGGTAATGAAGAAATAATTGAAGTCCCCTTAAAGGCTTGCAGATTTTGAATCATACGAGATCCCAACTTGCACACATTGATCCAACTTTGGCTTCACTATCAACACTTTATTCCTTGTCAGCCGATATGAGACTTTGGCTCTAGCTTTCTCCATTACCATTAGTTAGATTTAAAAATTACTCTGACAGCCGATTGTCTGAATTGGCTGTTGGTCCTCGTCGAAGACATTCACAGGACCTGCTTCCCAGGCTCTTCCAGAGAAACACTCGACACCTTCATACTCCCAATAGATTGGTTCTGTATTAGCAACACTAACCAAATCATCAGCATGAACGATCTCAATATCATCTCCAATCCACTGTATGAGGAACTGATGCATAGTTGATGGTACACAACAGTTTGCATGTATCCAATCTCTTCCTAACAGCAAACTGTATGCCCCCTTGCCCTCAATGACGAAGAAGGTAGTGATCAAGGTTTTAGACCCAATCATTAATTCGACATGGACTGCTCCTCGGGTGTCAGAAGAATTTCCCGCAAAATCCCTCAATACCATGTCGGTCTTCAGTAGATCTTCACTTGTCATGCCAAGCTTCCTGAAAGTGGTATACGGCATGATATTTATGGCAGCTCCTCCATCAATGAACATCTTGGTTAATGGCTTGCCATTGACATACCCCCTCATATACAATGGCCTCAAGTGTCGGTGTCTGATTGGTTTATCAAATACTGCCTTTTCAGCCAAGACGAGATGAGCCAATAAGTCCTGAAATTCACTTTCATCGAAGTCCGAATATGTCTCGTCCTGGACATTTTGATTCTCCGGAGCTACAAACTCTGACGGGAGAAAGAACGCCATGCACGTGCCAGCCGAACGATTACCTCCATCCGGCTTCTCTTTAGGACGCCAAACCCGTTTCATCTTGGTGCCCGCTTGCTCCAACTCTCTGTTCCTCAAGCGCTGCACTCTCCTTTTCTGGCTTTTCCTTAAACCTGGCGGGCACCATTGCCCTTTTTTCCAGACATACTCGCGGTATTCTTCTTCTTCGGTATGAGCCCACCTTCGATCGACAAATCTCTCCGGCCGATTCTCAGAATTATTTATTTTTAAGCGCCGATCGTCCTCAGGGATTCGTGCCTCAAGCCTTTCATGGACAGAACGGCGGTTAACTCGAGACTGCCTATATTCGGAGTACTGATTACTGCATTCAGGGCAGTTGCTCTTGACAGGCAGCTTCAAGCCTTCGTTCCAACAATACTGAAAGAACGAGCATTCCCAATGAGACTGTTCCTGATTCTTCATATCTTCTCGTTCTTCTCGGTACATCTCTTCCTCGTACCTTCTCTGCTTTTCCAGGAACCTTTGCTCTTCATAAAACCTCTGCTTTTGATATCGTTCCTGTTCGCAACGCCACTTGTTCAATAGAATACGTGTCATAACTCTGGGCCTGGAGGTTTCACCTGTTTCAGTTCGGCTATCTTGGAACCGAACTCTCCGCTGAAGTTCTCCTTTTGTAACCTGCCGATCGGGATCAATAGTGCCAGCTTCCCTCGCTCTATCAGAGGTTAAAACTTTCATCTTACCCTTACCCCTGAGATCGGCTACATTGATCATGTTAACAGAGAAAGACACAGTATTCTGCTCAAAAGGGCTACCATCAATCTTCATCTTTCCATCGAACCTCAGATGTCCGCCTTGAATTGCCTTCTGGATCCGATCTCTGAACACTCGGCAATCATTTATGGAATGGGACTTAGTGTTGTGGAAACTACAATACTTCTTGTCTTTGACGCCCCTAGGAAGCAGCATAGGATGACCTTCCGGCAACTTGATGCGTCCCTCCTTCAACAAGTATTCAAATAATTTGTCTGACTTGGACACATCGAAGTCATAAGTACCTTTGTGTTGCCTCAGCCACCGTTGGTTGACTTGAGTCGGCTCTTTAGACCAGGTTATCTCGGCTGCAGCCACCTCATCTTCATCATCATATTCATCTGCTTCCTCTAGGAAAGCCTAATACATCTCGGTAGCTATGTCACCCTTGTGGAACTGGTTGCTCTTCCTGAATCCCTGAGCTTGATTGCTCATCATTGCCAACCTTTGTGATAACTGCCCGAGGTCTTCAAATTCCATGCCGAATAGCTTTTCTTTGATACTCGGCAACATGCCAGCTATGGCTATCCCCGGCAACTGGTCATCCGGCAAATTCATAGAATAGCAGAGATTTTTGGTCTCCCTGAATCGGCGCAGATACTCTTGCGGTGTCTCGCTGGGTCTCATCCTCAAGCTCATGAGATCGACCAACTTCTTCTCACTGGTTCCCGTAAAGAAGTATGAGTAGAATTTCTGCTCCAGCTCCGCCCACGTACTGATGGAATTCGCTGGCAGAGAGGCGAACCAAGAGAAGGCTGGTCCTGTCAATGACAATGGGAAGTATCGAATCCTCCAAGCTTCGTCTGCTGATGCTTCACCAAGCTGCATCAGGTAACGGCTGATGTGTTCCCTCGTACTGGTGTCATCTTGGCCCGAGAACTTGGTAAGGTCAGTAGGAGGTTTGACTCTCAGAGGAAGAGCTACCCGATTGTACCATTCAGGGTAAGGAGACTTGTACGTGTATGTCTGATTCTTCGGTTTTAGGCCGAACTGATTCTGCATCATGTCAGCCATCTTATGGATGATGAGGTCGACATTTGAATCAGGAGTTGTTTGTGCTTGCCCCCTAGTATGTAATCCTGCTGAACTCCCATAGCCTGGATTCGGAAGAGCACTAATCGAGTTATAGTCCACAAATTCCCGATATCCGTCTCCAAACATATCTTTCTGTATCCTGTTTGCCACAGGAGACACTCTAGAAGCAGATGGTGGGACGTTCCCTGTTGTGCCGAACGTGAGCTGGCCATAGGTCTGGGGAAGTTGTTGTGTTTCCTGAGACGCCATTCCACCCGTGCTTGGGCCAACTCCACTGTTTTCGGCAACTCTCCGGCATTGAGGTACTTGGAACAACAATGGCCCCCGCACTGGACCAGCAGCTTCTTCAAAATACTTATCTGCGTTCGGACTGAAAGTATCAACCATGACTGCACGAAAGGTGTTCAGGAAAGCCGACTGATGACTGGTCACTGCTCCTGATACGATCCTATGCATCATATCCGCCATCTTCTGGAGAGCCGCTTCTTCGCTACCATCAGGTAGCTCAAGTTGGTGATGAGGAACAACCTTCGGGAACGTCTGCTTCTGATAAACTTTGCCGCTTTTATTCTTGGAGAAGGTCTCCAAGCACTTGCGCTGGAATTCATCACAAGCCCGCTGCAACAGATCTTTTGATTCTAGCGGCAAATCGTCCATGGTCACCTCGAAGACTTGATCTTCGTTAATCTGAGGGATCTTGAAATGAATCGTCCCACCAGGCGTGCCAAAAAGTGTGTTGACGCAAAATTCGTCACCTTGCGTCAAGGCACACAGCAAGCCGACCGAGGCTGGCTTCAATCGGGTGCCCGGAGCGTACTGAATCCGGAAGCGTGCCAGTCGGTTTGACCTGAAAACCGACCAGGGACAAAAGTGTGAGAATACCTTGGAACATGCTGGGTGAGACCAGACAGTTCCATATGTACGGCTTTGAAAGCCAATCACGATGACACACAGCTATAGAAGCTGTTTGCCGAAACAGGTTTAATATGTCATTCGGCAAGTATAAAGAGAAAGCATGTAAACATGTCGAATGCCGAATACATACGTGACAAAAGAATAAAAGAGGTAACTTGTAAATACAAATCTATTCAGATAACATATGCATAGGCCAATCCAGCTAGTCTGCCGCACGTCCAGCCTTCATAAACCCGTCAAGCATAAACTCAAGCAAAACTAATCCACCGCATGATACCACTTGCTATAAATCTACACCACTCCTTATAATCAGATTAATCCACCGCATGATACGATCTAATTATAAGAAGCTAAAAGCACACATACATCTGAACAGATCTATACATACTCATTACTCATGTAAGCTTAACCAGAATCGGCAAACTAGCCGAACTGGGGTCCATGAAGAAGAAACACACAGGCAAAGCATGATTAGACTAATCTAAAACCTATACCTGCCGCACGGCACCCAGCTCTATCAAAGCCTAAACATGATCGGCATGTATGAACCCGCAACATGTAACAACCTAGATTGAAAGTCGATTCGGCCATCATGATCTTATAATTAGCAAAGCACAAGCAAACTCGTACAACGAGGCCGAACGAAGATCAATCTAGATTGGGCAAAAAGTGTTGTACGAATTAAACAAATAAAACATATAACACGTGATAACTTAATGAATCTATTAGATCTGCCAAATCTAACAGAGCCGATAACTATTTTTACTCATGACTCAATCCGCCGCACGATACAAGTCATAGGTAAAAACTTCCCGTCATAAGCTTAAATCCGCCGCACGATACTAAGCTTAACATACGAGACTACTTGCATCATATCTAAATCCACCGCATGATACTAGACATGATAACAAGGTTGCCGGTACTTATGGAGGTCGACGGATCGATGATTCCTCTCGAAGAACTCGACGACACGACTATAAGGACTCGAAGGTGGCACGGGGCCGGTTGTATTGATGTGGTTGTGAACAGTTTTACAATGGTCGAGGGCTTATATTTATACCCTGGACGAAACACGAGTCCTAGACGATTACGACTTTACAATAAAAATACGGAAGGATATGAATCTACATTATTTGGTGCCTTCCATCATCACGTGTCTTCTCATGCAAGCCAGCTTTACCCGCAACATGCGTTTCCCGAATGGAGCCTACTCACTACACCACAGCCCCAGAATAGCGACGCTCTGAGGGTCGTTATAAGTCGATTTAGCGATGCTCCATCGGTCGGTATAGACCTATGCCGACCCACATTGACTGTCGCTGCAAGTGGTGTCGGTATAGACCTATAGCGACCGACATACTTTTAGCGACCGATTGTCTGAGGAAAATTGAAAGAAATACCGACTAATCATCTAACACTATATTGTACTTTTAGCAACCAACAGTTCGCGGTTACAGGGAGTTGTACCAACCAACAATCTGAGGCATAGATCACATGACCTAAAACACCCTTGTTGATATATCTTGGTGTGCCTACGTGCAGTTTTTATGTTAATTGCCATGTTAACTAGAGATAGAACTTTTAGTCTTTTGTGAAATAAGTCTTTGTACCTAGCATCATTATCGATCCATGATTTATCCATTCCCCTTTGTGAAAGATCAAGCAGCGCTAGAAATGATCTATAAAATAAAATAAGACCATAAGCATCAAAGAACCTACATACTATCACAATCATCTCTATATCCATGAATCCATGGAGTGTTTTTATTCTATCTATCAATAAATCTGCACCATGATAGTACATGGTGCTATGGCATCATGCTCGTGCTCCAAGGAAATGTTGTGGAAATGGACTCTTAAAACAGAAGGCACAAGCTAACTCTAGAACAAAGATCCCCTCTAGCCAAAAGACAACATAGTATTTTACAGTTTATTTTTCACAAACAAATCTAAAAAATCAAGTTCAGAAATTATAGTTATTAGAGTTCAACTGAACATTTCAAAGAAATGCATTGTGCCAATAAACATACAATAATTAATATGTAGTATCTACTATCAGATTTAAGATTCGTTGCTGATAGGTATTTTAGGGACTAGATAAACAGATGTTGCACATGGAGAGAGAGATGAAACTCAGACATGGAACAAACTTCAGTTTTTATGATTTTAAAATATAATAATCAGATGGTGTCTTCCTTTAACCAAAATAAACCTATACAGTAGTATTAGATTTTCATCAATACGCAAATAAGGAATAAGAACAGCTCAATTTTAACAGTTATTTGGTAACCTCAACCAGGAAAGCAATCCCAAAGGAGTGTATTTTCCTAGAAGAAATAATATGCATGGAACAACCATACAGTCCACACAACTAAAAACTAATCAATCAACATTTTAACAGGATATTAATGAAGTCCAGCTGCAGATCTGAATAGATGCTAATGATAAATTTTCTGGCTACACTTGAGGCCAAATTTATTTCCTATCTCACTGAACTTATATGGTGTGATCCATCCAGGAAACCGCAGTCAAAAAAATGAAACCACGGGCTGTGAACGATCCAGGAGATGGACTCTATAGTCTATACTAGTTGGATTTGATGGACACCAAAAGGAACTGTAGTCATCTAAAACACTACATGCCATGCCAGGATAAACAAAAAAACAGAACACTGATTCTTCAGTTTCTCCATCATGATAATCAGGGGCTGGCCTACACATGGCGCTGCCAATGAGCACAACAAGGCAGGCAGGGAAGAAATTGGAAGCAACTCTAACCTTTCTTCTTGAGCTACCAGTCGTGGTCGCGGCAGCAGGCGTCAATGTCGTCGCAAGGCACCTCGCCCTCAGAGCAGCTCTAGCCCACGGTCGATGTAGTCGCAAGGCACCTCGCCCTCACAGCCGCTCCAGCCCACACCGTGTCGCGGATCCCAACAGCTGCGACAAAGAATCAGATCAAATTGCTGGTGCAAACACTGTTTTTTTTTTGACAAAAGGCACATATATATTATATAAAAGCAGCATTACAACACCTTCTTAAAAAAGGTGTAAGACGTAAATCAAGACCCGATCGGACAGGTGCAGTAAATATGTGTTCATCTATTCCTTTTCACTGTGTGAGCCATCCGCCCAACAGTAACAGGCAGCAGCCACCGTGTGATCTATCAGTTTTCTCCCTTTTCAATTTATCTAGTTAATTTCTATTCAGATTCATTCAATATTACTTTAATTAGATTAAAAAATAAAAAATAGAAATATAGATGATTAATTTAGAGAATCTCTACGACCACAATAAGGAGATGGAAGATACAAATGCACATAGTACAATATTCTTAGGCCTGCCACTGCATGAGCTGCAAATCTGGCAGCAGGAGCACCATCGGTGGTGAGACCGGCCACCAAAATCAAAGCGACGGCAACGACAACTGAACGGCAACGACATCGAGTACGAAGAACATCCACCCGAAAGATACTAGAACTACACTGTAGAACTGAACGTTCCTAGAGATGCCGGAGGAAGGGGGCTAGAGTAGAGACTATCTGAAAGGGGATCAGAGAATGGAAGAAAGCAGCATATACGCCTGCTACTCACCGTGGATTGGTGCTCTCACCAAGTAGCTGTTCGATGCAGGAGCAGCAATGGATTGGACGAATAATTAAACCGGCATACGCTTGGGCGGATCCACGTACTGTGGGCACGAGCAGGCCAACGAGATTGAGCGGCGCTGGATTGGGCGGGCGATGGATTGGGCAGGCGATGGAGCGGGCGAAGGAGTTGGGCGGCGATGGATTTGTTGAGGCAGGCGGAGTCGTAGAGAGGTGGCGGCGGCGGCGATTGAAGCTGAGGGTGAAGACTGGAATGAAAAGGTAGGGTTTGCTAGATGCTATTTGGGCCAAGTTTTACCGCGAACGGGCCAATTTCGTTTTCAGCTTCCCGCGGTCGAATTTTTTTAGTTCCCGCGGACAGGCCCAGGCACATGGGCCTATACCGACTAATAGTTGGTTCTCGTTATGTATCTATTCCGACCGATAGGTGGACTGTATAACTAAATATTTGTACCGACCAATAGTTCGACACAAAAGGTACATTTACCAACGCTTAATCTGTGGCCCAACTATACCGACCGATGGTTCAACGGTATTAGTATATCTATAACGACACACATGCGACGCTATATTAGTGTTGTGGTGTAGTGACTGCCTTGTGAAGTAGCCGACCGCATAAACAGTTACCGAAAATCTGAGGACCAAACAGCTGCCGATTGCTTGCCGAATCTGCCTCCTCTGCTGACTGGATCCACTTGTCATATTTTTATGCGTGCGAAAATCTGGTGTTAACAAGTTTGAAACCTTTGGATGCAGCAAAAGCCAAGAGTATCCTAATAGCCTCCAAACGAGCTACAGGAGCAAACGTCTCCTCATAGTCTATCCCCTCCTTCTGACTATAACCCTGGGCTACGAGTCTGGCCTTATTTCTCACAACATGGCCATCTTCTCCCTGTTTGTTTTTGAAAACCCATTTTGTCCTAATAGGATGACACTCAGAAGGTGGAGACACTAGAACCCAAACCCAATTTCTCTCAAAGTTCTCAAGCTCCTCATGCATGGCATTGACCCAATCCGGATCTGTCAAAGCGTGTCCAACATCTCGGGGCTCAAAATCAGCAACAAAAGCAGAATGAGCAAAGTGCGAGATTTGAGACCTGGACCGAGTGACCCGTTCGTCAATGTTGCCGATCATCTGCTGAGGGGGGTGTTGGCGCTGGATATGTCGTGGCGCCTCCCGTGCAGAAGTGATCTCCCCCTCAACAGCAGCTGGTGCCTCCCCGGGTACAAAAGGTACCGCTCGGGGTGGCGGATCCCACGACCCCCAGGAAGAAGACGTGTCGGGGCCGTGAGTCATCGTAGAAGCCGCTCCTTGCGGCAAAACAGGTGGAGGGGGTGCTGGATCATCCATACCTTCAGCACCCTCGTCCTCGTCATCAAAAAGAGGCTCACTAACCTCATGATCACCTGCACGCTCAAAACGAGAAGGACAAACCATGGTCTCGTCGAAGGTGACATCGGATGTCTCCATGACTCGGTTAGTGTCAAGGTTAAGTACGCGATAAGCTCGAGTGTGAGTGCCATAACCCAAAAACACACCGTCAGAAGAACGAGACTCAAATTTGTCCAGGTTGCCCTTTTTGAGTATAAAACAATGGCAACCAAACACTCTAAAATAACTCACCTTGGGGAGTTTTCCAAAACGCAACTCATAAGAGGTCTTTTTCAAGAAAGCTCGAAGAAAAATGCGATTGGAAATATAGCATGCAGTGCTCATAGCTTCGGCCCAATATCGCCTAGGAGTCCTATGCTCATCGAGCATCGTCCTGGCCATCTCTACAAGGGTCTGATTCTTCCTCTCTACAACACCATTCTGTGGCGGTGTGTAGGGAGAAGAAAACTGATGCTCCAAGCCCAAAGAGTTACAAAACTTCTCAAAATCCGAATTCTTGAATTCGGAACCATTATCACTCCTAATAGCTCGCATCGAGTTCAAAGGGAACTCGTTCTGAAGACGCAAAATCAGATTGCGAGCAAAGGAGAAAGTCTCGGTCTTCTCAGCTAAAAAGAAGACCCACGAATATCTCGAAAAATCGTCAACAACAACAAGCACATACCACTTCCCCCCAACCGAGCTCACCCGAGCCGGACCAACAAGGTTCATATGCAAAAGCTCTCCAGGGCGCTTAGTCATGACCTGAGTCACTGGATGGTGGGGAGCGGCAACCATCTTCCCATGTCTACAAGAATAGCAAACAAGATCCTTCTCCATCGACAGCTTGGGCAATCCTCGGATTAGGCCAAGTGAGCTAAGTCTTGCAAGCAAGTCGAAGCTTAAATGACCGAGCCTCCTATGCCACTTCCAAAGATCAGAGGAAGAAGGACTAGCCAACAGACAGCGGGAAATACCAAATGACTCCGAGAAATCTGCACGAAAGACTTTACCAAAGGGCGAAATCACACAAACAAGATTGCCCTGACGATCCAAAATATGACTGAGATTCGGCTTAAAACGAATCTCATAGTCGTCATCAAAGAGTTACGAAACAGAAAGAAGGTTAAAATGCAAGTTAGAAACAAGAGCAACATCGCGCAACACAAAGTGCTCATTAACTCGCACCGACCCACGAGACAAAACCTTGCCTTTGCTATTGTCGCCGAAGGTGATAAACTCCTTTCTGGCGACTGGACTAAGACTTGAGAACCACTTGGCATTTCCGGTCATGTGTCTCAAACACCCGGAATCCACCAACCAAACGTTCTCCAATCGTTTTACCTACATCAATAAAAAGACATAGGGTGAGCATACGGTCCAACACTAGGGTTAGTGAAGTAGGGAGAATACCAGTGTTGGGCCGGCTGCTCAAAAGAACGGTTAGCAGAAAAACCATTCCTAGCACGCCTACGGGGAAAGCGATCACCACGCTGAGGAAAACTTGGTCCGTTGGGGAAGGAGCGCTCACCGCGATACTCAAAACGCGGTGGAGGAAAACGCTCAACTACAAAGCCACCGTCACGGGGTCCATAGCCTACAACTACAGGCTCCCGCCGGGCACGTCCTCTCCTCTGCCTAGGCCTGGGAACTTGAGGTTCTGGACCTCTGGGCCTAGCAGCTCTCCTCGGAGCTCTCCTCTGAACATTCGGCGCATGTACATCATGGAAAGGATGGTACATGTCCGGATTGTTCATCTCCCGAGCACGGCGCGCCTCTCTCTTGCGCCGAAAGCAAAACTCGCTCAAGTGTCCATCTCTCCCACAATGCTCACAATGGTACCTCACCGCTCTCAAAGGGGGTTGTTGGTACACACGGTTGTGGGTGTGGATCACCTTGCCCTTCTGTGGCAAACACTCCTCCTGAATGGGTGGCATGGTGTCCAGCTTGTTCTTTAGGTGGTTGGGTTTGGGATGCCACACTTGGTTCTTGGGTGGAGCTCTCGGAGGTTCCTCAAACACTCCATCCTTGGTGTTAGGCTTGAGAAGCTCTTTGGGTGGAAGCTTGGTAAGTTTGGGAGTAGTGGTGGAGTTGGGCTTCTCACTCGGGTTCAGACCACTCGACTCTCCAATCTTCCCAAAAGCTGAAACATCAACACTCGGAGCAAAGCCTACACCTGGACCTCCAGCAGCTCGCTTAAATTGGGAGATCATCATCCTGAGCTGCGGCTCACCACAAGATACCCATGACAAGATGGTCCGAAGGTATGTGTTTTCCTCCTCGGTTTGCATCTTGTCATGCTTCACATTTGCAATCTCCATCTCCAAACCCTCACACAAAGCGCACCTAGTCACAAAAGTGCTACCCGAGCTGGCCTCCTCAAGAGACACAATCTTGGCATTCTTCTCTGCCAACTCGGATTGCAAGACAGGACAAGTCTTGCACGCACCCAACAGCGAGGGTCTAGCCTTCAGCTCATCCACCTCTCCTATCAGCGCAACATACTTGCTTCTCAAAGTGAGAAGGTCAGTCATGTGCGTGGTGCACATCTCACACTCTACCTCCTCAGAAACGACCACGGTGGACTTCGCAAACTCAAGCTCTCTCACCGTGTCCTCCCACTTCTGCCTAAACTCCTTGCGCTCTCTAGCAGCACGCCTAAGCAACTTGTCCTGACTAAGCAAGGCGGCAGTAAGCTTCTCAACCTCAGCAGAAAGCTCGTCGTGGGTGAGAGATACCTGAAATGTGTCATCGTCGTCGTCGTTCCGAGGGGAGTTCACCAGCTCGTCGTCGACCTCATTGCCGAGGGCCATGGTGCAGAAGCCGTCGTCGTCGGCGAAGAAGCAGAGACCGTTCAGCTTGTCCTCGATCCTCTTCTTCTTCTCGGACTCGTCATCGCTTGAGCAAGCGGAGTCGTCATCCGAGCCATCGACGTCGCTGAGCGTGGCGAAGAATGCACGCTGCTCAGCATGGGCCTTCTCCAAGTACTTCTTCTTGATGTACTCCTTGTCGAAGCCGCCCCTCCGCTTGTGCCTTGCGGGGACATACTTCTCCTTGCGCTTGCCGGAGTCGTACTTGTGCCCATGATCGCCCTTCCCAGATGTGTTCTTCTTCTTGGGACAGTTGGCGATGAAGTGGTCGGGGTCGCCGCACTCGTAGCATCCCGAGCGTCCTCCTCCGCGGCGACAGTTCATGCGGTTGTTGTGGAACCGCGAGAACCGGTTGGCGAGCAAAGCTAGCTCGTCATCCCCCAAAGACTCAAGCTGGTCCTCTGTGATAGAAAAGAGTGAAGAGAGTGCAAATCCTCCAGAGGGGTTAGTAGAAGAGCCAGAAACCAAAGCCATCGATGGGCCAGAAGGATTTTCATAAGAAGCCCTCGCCATGGCATCAATCTCACTGGACTTGAGCTTACTGAAGAGCTCATCGCACGTGAGGGTCTCATAGTTAGGTGATTCGATGATCGCCTGAACTTTGGAATCCCACACCGACCGATCAAGAGTATGCAAAAGCTTCAAAGCCCTCTCATGATCGTCGAAAGGCAACAGCTCCTTGTTAGCCATCATCCTGTTGACAATCACCTGAAAGCGAGCGAATAAACTTTCTATGCTCTCGCCAGACATATGTCGAAAGTTCTCATACTCTCGCTTGAACGACTCATAGAGACGGGTTTTGACTTGAGAGGTTCCCTCATGGAAACACATGAGGGTAGCCCAAATCTCCTGAGCCGTAGCGAGGTGAGAAACGCGATCAAACTCACTCATGCTCAAGCATGAGAAAAGAGCATTACGGGCTCGGCTATTGGCATCGTGCTCATCGATCTGAAGCTGAGAGACACGAGCAACCAAGACCATGTAATCGGCAGAGTTGCAAATATCCCAAATGGAAGCACCCAAACTCTGCAGATAGGCCGACATGCGTATCTTCCAATACGCATAGTTTGTCCCATCGAAGAACGGCGGTTTGCCCACGCCGCGATCCATGTCGCCTTCTGTGGATCTGGAACCGGTTAAGGTGGAAGATCCTTAACCCGCTCCGATACCAATTGAAGGACCGAGAAAGCACTAGCAAGGCGACCAGAGGGGGGGGTGAATGGGAGCTCAAAAATTTCTCTCGAAACTTTGGCCAAATGTCCCAAAATCAACCCCCGAAAGCTACGACCGAAACCGTGATGCCCACGACCCTTGGAAGAGGGTGGATGATCCCTAGGATCACAGCGAGGCACCACAAAACGATAGCAAACCGAACGGCAAAAGCACCGGAACAAGTTCGACCCCAAAAACCAAGTCCCGAACGTAGATAGACGGCTACGTCGAGAAATCCCCAAATACCGATGCTAACAAGTAGCAAAGATACCTAGAGAGGTTCCTTGGTCAACTACAAGGCCAAACGAGAAGTCCGGAAACCAAGTGGAAAAGCCGTGAGAGCAAACGCACTAAACCGGAAGCTTCAGCAGGGTCCCGGACTGTCCGGACTGCAGGTCCCGGACTGTCCGCGGGTACTGTGGACTATCCGCGAGGAAAGCCCGGACTGTCCGCCGGCAAAATCCCCAAAACCGCAAGTCTGCTGGAGTTCCCTGGTCGACTCCCGGACTGTCCGCCAAGAACAACGGCGGACTGTCTGCGGTTCAAAAATCGCCTGCACAGCAGCGCGGAGTCAGGCCACTGGTCTGGCCGACCCCGACGCGCGGACTGTCCGCGACCCAGACAGCGGACTGTCCGCGGATGAACAGAGAGGGCGATTTCAATCGCCTCCTCTCCAAAACTCTCCAAATTTGATCCAAATCAAAATCCCACGTTCCCAAACTTGGAGAAGATGATCACGGGGTAGTTAGGAGACTATCCCCAAGAAATCATCCGCTCAAATCGATTCAATCACCGAGAAATCGAAAGGGGAAGATCAAGAACGAAAAAGCACCACGAAAATGAAATCAACCCGATCTACTTGTTCGTGAGGAGTTAGATGAATTCCTTTGGTCGAAATGACCTCCTCTCAAAAACGAACAAGATGATTCAAACGGATTTCGCAAAGACGCAGTAGGGAGAGAGATTGAGAGACGGGAAAAACGCGGAGAAAATAGGAACGCGAAGAACACGAACCAAAACGCGAATCAAGTCATCGATCTGCAACCGTGCGGCTACCACACGCTACAACAGTGAGGTTACAGCCTCACTTCCTCAAAATCTCCAGTACACAGAGGTATGGTTCTCTGCGGATCTCAGCTAGCTACAGCAGGGGATTGGGAGAGCAGGAAACCCTAGAAGCAAAGAGCAAATGAACTGAGATAGATGGGGAGGTGGGTGTCTCCCCCTACTTATCCTAATTCTAACTATTCCTAATTCCCACTCTACCCCTAACTACTTACAGAGCGAACCAGCTAAATCCTAAGGTTATTCTGGACCAACTCGATGGTAGGTGGATCCGACGGCCACGCCCGCACAACTCGTAGCGTTGCCTCGACGCAACCTCCCGATTGCCGCCACGTGCCGCCACCGCTCTGCACCCCCGGTTTTGTGGCCCAAACCGGGAAACCAGCCTTTCCAGCCAACCCCCGGTTTTGAGGCCCAAACCGGGAAACCAGCCCACCAGCATCTGAGTTTTGAGGCCCAAACTCAGCAAACCCGCAGCACCCAGGTTTTGAGGCCCAAACCTGGAAACCGTCCTCAGCCCGAGTTTTGTGGCCAAACTCGGAAACCCTCAGCACCCAGGTTTTGACGCCCAAACCTGGAAACCGCCCACCCGATGGTTTTTCTCTGGCTCTACCACCAAACCGACGCCGTAGAGGGGATGCACCTCCCGTGCACCCCGTCCACCGACACGTGTCCCCAAGTCCACGACTCAGGCAACACATGACCGCAAGTCTTCGCTCGTCGCTGTCCCAGGCTGCCAGCCACCACAGCTGGTCCTCTGGCCCTCTGGTCCGTCAGTCCAAGCCTCACGTCCGCCCTTCACCGCTCTGGGTACATCGGCATGGCACGTCCGCCGCACGGCACGCCCATCCTTCACCGCTCCCGGTCCGTCGGCACGGCACGTCTGTGACACCCGGTTTTAAAAACAAAACCGTGCACTCATCATATGTGTGCCCAGGAAGTCCACACATACAACCACAAATGGAAAAGATATCAAAACAGTGTTATATATCAAAAACATATTTATAACAAACACTTACATCAAAGTTAAGCAGAACAATTACTAATCTTCTCTTTAAGCTCCATTCTTCACAGGGACGGTTGACTGGGGGCACATACGCCTTAGCACTTTATGACATCTGAACCATGATCCATCTTCAGAGCATCTTCTACTAATGACTGGAGGTGTTGGGAAATAGCAAGAGTGAGTACATATCGTACTCAGCAAATACAACATGGGGTTCATGAGGCTCAAAAGGTTGACACTGGTTTAACTGCGGTTAGCTTTTAATTATGTCATATTAATAAGCAGTGGAGTAGCAACAAGTTAAGCACCAACCCAAATAACCATATGATCAAGTAAACATGAATAATGTATTGCAAGAACATAAACAATCAAGAATCATCAATTTTCATAAGTTATTATTCCATAAGGAGCCCAGGCCGCTCTTGACCGAGAGCACGGCTGATATATCAGTTTAAAGACACTCTGCAGAGGTTGTACATCTTTACCCGCAAGTCGTGATTTACCCATTTGCCCGAGGTGATCAGCCTCTTGACCCACTTCCGAGGAAGGTCGCCAGGGTTCACTATGAAGCCTTTCAAAAGTCCGTCTAACGAGTTAGGGCCGCTAGGTTTCTGTGGCCTACAGGTGTAGAGCCCTCCTTCCAGATGGCACAACAACACGCAGCCTATACTCATGTGGACAGGAGCCGCACTATACCCAACCCGGAACACACCCCTCTTGCGCCATAAGGTAACCACTAACAAGCTAGAAAAGATCATCATACTGAGCTAAAGCCAGAGCCATGTAGCCCTCACGGTTGCACTGTAAATCCTGGGGGAATCCACTTACAGATAAGTTATGTTTGTCAAAAGCATATTTTAGTTGTTCGATGCATATACCATTAATCAAGTTACATGATCATCATCATCCGTTTGAGCACTAGCAACATCTACCCAATGCATATCCCAAGGTAACAAGGTATAAGTTAACAAAAGCTAGGATGTCCCTATGGTTATCAAGGTAGACACATGCATAATGAATTTAGTGAATTAAGGTGAATAGGAAACAAGGAAAATCCCATGCTATACTTGCCTTAAACACTTGCTCAATTCTCACATCATAAGCTTCGGTCATCATCTTCTGATCTTCAGCGCCGACAAGCAGTCCACGTCTACTCGAAGCAAGCATCACGCATAGACAAACATACAAACAACAAAAAGAGAAAACTAAGAGCAAAACACTTTACCAGAGAAAACAGCGCACTAAGCGAGCGAGATCGTTGCTACGGTCGTTACAACGAACTATTGCTAAATCAACAAACGATTGTCCAAATTTTTATATTATTATAAAGGAAAGAAAAGCCTACGTACTTGATTTATTTTAATTGAGAAAGTCATGTAAAGAATATTAATTTAGATTAGTCATCATGTGTTAAATTAAAAAGCCAAGCTTCAACTAATCATATTTTTATTTATAACATGCATGTGTTATGTAATTCATTTAAGCATTTACTTTAAAAAGGCACATAAAACATGAGAGAGCAACTAATTAAACCAGTATATGTTTCGAGATTGATCTAAACATGTCATAATTAAAAAGGTATTAACATTATTATTAATCATATTAATATTTATTTATGAAGGACCGATGTATCAACCTAAGATACTTTTAATTCAAAAAGACATTGAATAAATATTAATCAAATTAATAGGATTAAATTCATAAACACATAATATGGTAAAGATCGGTGTTAACATGTAGCTCAGGTCGATCGGCACTATCGCAACGCAACCAGAACGGAGTTAAAACAAAGAAACGACTAAGAAATAACGGCAAGTGACAAAACTGATTAAGAACATCTTCTACCTTAATTAAGCTGTGCAGATCGTCTTCTTCCCAGTTTGCGTGGACAATAGCTTCAGCTTGACGAAGAAAAGGCAGGGCAGAGCACAGCTAGATATGGGCGGCGCCAGACTGGATCAGCCGGCCAGCCGGCGGCGCTGCTGGCCCGCACGACAACGATAGGAGCTGCCGGCCTACATGCAGGCATGTACGTATGCACGAAGGCAGCAGGGTGCACGTACCACGCAGGGGCGGCGGTGGGGGTCGAGCCACGGTCAGGCTGAAGGGGTCGTCGCTGCTGCGATAGCCAGGCTGCGATACCCTGAGGACGGATGTCCGGGAAGGAGCAGAGGCGGTGTCGAGCCTAGATGACTTCGCCGGCGGGTTAAGAGATCGAAAACTTCGGCTGTAGATATAGGAGTCTAGGAGCGATGGATGGAAAAACGGTTTGTATTTTTGGAATCAGCGTGTCGAGGAGATCGCCGGTATATATATATATGTGTTCAGGGTTTGGAGGGTTTGGAAAAACGCAAAATTTTATTATTTTTGGAATTAATTAATTCCGGGATAAAAATAGTTTCAGATAAGTCCAGAATTATTATTTAAGCCACGAAAAATAATCCGATAGCTCTGAAAATTTTGGGAACATTCTCAGAGACCTTTGGAATACGACGAACCCAAATAAAATATTTGAGCTCACGAAAAGATATTTTGAAGCATCTAAAAAAATAGATTTCGCTCGCAGATAAATAAGAAAAGGAGATAAATAAGAAAAGTTTTCAGAAGAAAGCCGGAAAAATTCTCGGGAAGATTTTAGAGATTGACTGATGGATTGTGAACTCAAAGAAGCGATTTTAGTACACAGGAAAAAGGATCTTGAGAAATTCGAACACGAGGATGGAGTTGGGAATAGTGAATTTGATTTTTTAGAAAAAGACAGAAACAGGCTGGATAAAGATAAACGACCTTAAGAACCGTAATTTGAAAATTCTCATTTTACAACAACTAAAGTGGCGCTAACTCAAACTAAACTTAATCGATTTTATATAAATATTTAAATCATTTGTCTTATTTAATGTTTTTTTTACGCACAACCCAAAATTAGAAATTTTGGGGTGTGACAACGTCTCTACTTGACCTTCACCTCGTCATTGACCAATGTATCCGTGCTCGACACCTGCACAACACAAGCCAAAGAACATGCGCATCATCCCAGTTGACAATCACTCATCACTCAGAGACTCGGCATACACCCATGTATCCGCACTCAGCACAGGGAGCGTCCGGTCAGATCAAACAAGCGTCCGGTCACAGTGCACAAAACCTGATGAACAGTGACTGTTGCGCGTCCGGTCATTCAATCGCAGTGAGTCCGGTCAAGCTCGCGCAGAGTATCTCGATCGGCCTTCAGTGACCGGACGCACGGAGTCAGCGTCCGGTCAGCCTGGAGCCAGCGTCCGGTCACCACGCGCAAACTGGACTGCGCGTGTGTTCAACGACCGGACTCTGTCAAGGTGCGTCCGGTCGCTTCGAAGCAGCATCCGGTCACCCCAATCAGCCCTCTGTTCGTCCACCGGATCGACCCGATCTCCCTCAAATCAAAAGCACTAGGGCTCAAATTTCGTGTGAGGGGTCACAAGGATGTTAGTGAGCTACTCCTAAGAGATCATGGCTCGAACCTAACTCCAAATCGGTGAATCGAAGAAAACGGTGAAGAAAGGGCAAGAACTCGATCCCAAAACTAAATCCGCCCGATCTGTGAGTTCGTGAGGTATTAGAGAAATTCCTTGGTAGAAAGAAGGCTCTCACGAAGCTACACAAGATGGTTCAAACTAATTTGCGAATCTTCCCTCGAAACAAGAATTCTCGTGAAGATCAAAAGAGGGGAAAACGTGCAAACGCGAAGAACAAAATCGCAAGACAAAATAAAGCACGAATTTGATCCTTGGATTCAGCGAGATGGATGATTGATTAAGCACTTGGTGTCGGGCTACAAGCCACTCCTAGCAACACAAAGCTTGGATGGCAAAAAGCTCAAGAACAAGGGCCAACTCTCCTCTAACCCTAGCCTTCTCTCACAAGCACAAAATGAGAGAGACACCGTCCAAGGATCCAGGTGCCCTAGCAGCCCCCTTCATCTATATATAGGCTCACGTCCAAATGACACAAACGCCCTAACATGAAGTACTAACCCAAATACCCCCTAGGGGTAAAACCGTCCAACTCTGGCAGTTTCCATCCGACGGCCACGCCCGCACATCCGGTAGCTTCGCCTCGACGCGACCTCCCTGATGCCGCCACATGTCGTCATGTCGACCACCGCGCCTTCCTCATGGATAGCTTCGCCGCCGCGCCAGCCTCTCCACGCCGCCACGTGTCGACCGTCCTTTTGGACCTTCCCCCGGTTTTGAGGCCCAAACCGGGAAACCTGCCAGCCCAGGTTTTGAGGCCCAAACCTGGAAACCGTCCATCCCGAGTTTTGAGGCCCAAACTCGGAAACCCGCGAGCCCAGGTTTTGAGGCCCAAACCTGGAAACCGTCCATCCCAAGTTTTGAGGCCCAAACTCGGAAACCGGCCACCCGAGTTTTGAGGCCCAAACTCAGAAACCGTCGATGGTAGCTTTTTGAGGCTCAACTACCGAACCCGCGTCGTAGACGGGATGTGGTTCGCACACCCCGACCACCGGCACCGATGCCGATGCATGTCCAGCCTCCACGCCGGGCACAACGCCTTCGCCTTCCTTCTTGACTTGGCCGATGGCACTTGCGCCGCACGCAACCCTGTGTCCGACCTCCCGCCAAGTGCCACGACGCCATCGTCTTCGTCCTGACTCGGCCGATGCACCGCACATCCCCATGTGCTCTCGCTCGCCGATGCCACGTGCCAGCTACCACAGCTGGTCCTCTGGCCCTCTGGTCCGTCAGTCCAAGCCTCACGTCCGCCCTTCACCGCTCTGGGTACATCGGCATGGCACGTCCGCCGCACGACACGCCCATCCTTCACCGCTCCCGGTCAGTCGGCATGACACGTCTCTACTTGACCTTCAGCTCGCCATTGACCACTGTATCTGAGCTCAACACCTGCACATCGACACAGCCAAGAGACACATGTTGCACACGCACACCAACACAGAAACACCACAACTCAACGCCACCAGTTAGTCATAAGCATTAAGCACATGCGAGATAATGACTCAATCGGGAAAAGCCTCAAACCTTCCTCATCAATGTCAATCATTCATCATATATGTTCTCAATCTCCCCCTTGATGAATGCATTGACTAACAATAAAACCACAAAGGAAGGGTTTGAAGGCAAGCCTCATTCAAGTGCCCAAAAACCAAGCAAAAGCAAACACAAGGCCACTTGATATGAGGAAGAATCATGAAAACTCCAAATAAAAGCTCTCGGTCCCGAAAGAAACGGGAAAAGCGGGCAAAGCCTCCACAAAACCGAAGAGTCAAGTGAAAACAAGAGTTTCATGAATCCCAAAAGGCACTCAAAAACCAATCTCAAATAAATTGTCAAACAATCATCACAAAAGAAACCAAGGTACTTATCCACTTGGGTTTCGATCAAAAGAAACCAAGGTACTTATCCACTTGGGTTTCGAAATTTCTCCCCCTTGATGATTGAATTGACAAAAACTAGGCACAAAGAGATGGTTTGAGATACCAAAACTGAAAAACTTGGTCCCCAAAGACATGGGCAACGGCTCAACGCAACCAAGCAAAGGATCGGAGCAACAACTCAACAAAGAGCAGAACTTGATCACATAGAGCAAAAGACTTGGTTCCCAAAGACATGGGCAACGACTCGACGCAACCAAGTCAAAAATGAGCTAGCCCTTTCCAAGTCAAAAAAAATGAGCTAGTCCTCAAGAAGAGGCAGAAAAGGCTCAACACCACTAGCTCAAGGCTCGATACCAATTGAGGCTGAAACAACACATTAGAATGCAAAACTGCTAGTTCCTCAAGATAGAGGCACAGAGGCTCAACACAACTAGCAGACTCGATATCAATCACAAACAGCCAAAAATTGGTGAAGACAGCTAGTTCCTCAAGATAGAGGCAAAAGTGGCTCGACACAACTGGCTGAAGGCTCCATACAAATCGAAAATACCAAGCAAAAACTACTAGTCCCTTAGGATAGAGGCAAAATGGCTCAACACGACTAGCAGGCTCGATACCGACTGAGTAAAACACAAAGAGAAGCTCAAAACCAAATGGAGCACAAACACTTGGAGCACGCGGAGAAGCAGCAAAGAAAAAGTGCCTCCCCCTGAAAGCAAGCCTAACACAAAGGCTATGCATTAAAGCTCACTATGAATGATACCAATTGAAACACATAAAAGAGCTATACCAATTGAAGAAGAACATAAAAGAACTAAACTCCCCCTAGCTCAAAGCTCTCCCCAAAATGCATGACTCTCCAATTTGTGTCAACACTCAAGCTCCCCCTTGCAAACAGCTTCTCCCCCTTGACAAAAGGGAACATGCTGAGGGGTTTTGACATTTTTCTACAAAGTTGACACAAACACAAGACAAGTCATCAACCAAAAGCATATGGGAGCAATGAAAAGCATTGAAAGTGACCACAAAGTGTATCAGAGCTGGGGGTATGTACACTAAGCTAAAAATGCATGATATGCACAATGCAACAGCTTCAAGTGTATAGCAATCAGAATGAAGAGATGCTCAAAAAGGGTGCTGCCCTGAAAGTGTAGCAATCAATACAAATGCTAGCAAAGGCTCAAACTGATCAAATGAATACGAAATATGAACAATTAAGCATATGAGCAGTTTTAAGCCATTCGAAAAGGTGTTCACCACTAAAATAGCACTTAGCATGAATAGACAGGAAATCAATCAAGTGCTAACTCAAGTATACAAGGTGAACTACCCCTAGCAAAGTTCAATCATCATGCCATAGAATGAAGCATAGACTTGTGTCATTATCAAATGTTATCGGAATTTGCAGCGGTATTAACACAAGTTCAAATTAAAAGCACGTGATTGCAAGAGGTTGAAAGCATGGTCATTGCCTAACTTTTCAACCGAGCTAAGCCTATGCAACAAAAAGCAATCAGAAGCTTAAAGCACCGGTTTTGGTCTTACACTACACGGCTCAAGTTTAACTCAAAAATGCAATGAGAAACAGTCTCGATACCGTGAGGTGCTGACACATGCAATCCCATCTCGATCTTTTCATTTTACTTAGACTTGGATCAAATTTTAAGCACAAGATAAATATGAACAATCCAAGCAAGTGAATGACTCAGTGCAAAAGACATAGCAACCTAGCATACAAAAGATAGTACAAGTGATCTCAACACATCCTACCCATGCTAGTTGCTACTCTCAATGGTGAACAAATTAAAGTATTCATAGTTGATTAGTCAAGTTCACCATTTGCAAAAATAGCTTAGCTCATAACATGTATCAAGTGATCAAAAAGAGCCTAAGCTACAAGCATCATCATGAATAAACAAGGCATACCAAAAAGAGCATAATCTCATTCTCATTACTATATTCATGAAGCTCTAAAATGCAAGATATACATGATGAAATGCATGCAAAAGCTAGTGAAGGGCTGAATTGGCGACCAGAGGGGGGGGTGAATGGGAGCCTCAAATTTCTTTTCGAGAAATGATGGCCCTTGTCCCAGAAAATCACCCCAAAAGCGAAGACTCAAACAACCGGTGTGTTCACGACCTACGAATAGGTGGATACCCTAGGAGATGTCCTAGAGGTACAGCAGAACTACCAAAGAACCCCCAAAACCAAGCGCCAAAGCAACGGGGCAAAAACTGCACAAGCAAGCTCCTAGAACAATCGAACCTCCGATAACGGAACACCCCACTCCTATGGAGAAGAGGAAAGTGTTCGACCAAAAATACTTAGGCCAACTGGTGGCAAAAGTACCTTGGAAAGATCCTTATGAAGTTAGGAAACTAACACAACAAACGGATCTCAAATCGGAGCTTGAACGCAAAAGATATGGACGCTAGAACCATCGAAACTCTGAAAGAGGAACACTTAACTCCTATGGAGAAAAAGGAAGTGTCCGACCAAAAATACTTTGAACAATGGTGTCAAAAGTACTTTGGAATGATCCTGAAGAAGTTAGAAAACCAACGCAACAAACGGATCACAAATCGGAGCTCGTACGCAAAAGATACGGACGAAATCAGCAAAACTGTGCAGTCACGGACTGTCCGCTAGTGAACCGCGGACTGTCCGCTATTGAACCCCGGACAGTCCGAGAATGAGTCCCAGACAGTCCGCCGTTCAAAAATAAAAACAGCGACCTCGCTGCCCGTGAATAGCCCCGACCCTCGGACAGTCCGGGGATGAGTCCCGGACAGTCCGCCACTGTCCAGAAAGCCCAAAATCGCCACGAGACAAAACCAAAATCGATTGGATCTTCACCAAATCGAATGAGACTGCAACTAAACTTCTCCCAAGTGTTATTCTACATGTTGAGAATCTAATCCTAGGATATCATCGCTTCAAACCAACTAATCCTTGAGAAATCCAAAGAACACTAGAAAAGGGGAAGAAACGAAGAATGAACGCGATTTCGACCCGATCTATGTGCTCGTGAGGTTAGAGGGGAAATCCTTCGGTGAAAAGAAGGAGCTCACGACAACAAACAATCTGATTCAAAAGGAATCACAAATCGTTGCTCGGAGAGGGAGAACGAGGCAAATCTCTGAGAAGGGAAAAACGAAAACGCGAAGAATAAAAACGCGATTCGATCCAAATTGCAGCCAACAAAGAGAGGGGCGAAATTGATTCTTGGATTGCTACTAGATGATGAATTGTGTAGCACTCTGTGTCGGGCTACAAGCCACTCCTAGCAACTCAAAGCTTGGATGGCGAAAAGCTCAAGAACAAGAGCCAACTCTCCTCTAACCCTAGCCTTCTCTCACAAGCACAAAATGAGAGAGACACCATCCAAGGATTAGACTGCCCTAGCAGCCCCCTTCATCTATATATAGGCGCACGTCCAAATGACGCAAACGCCCTAACATGAAGCACTAACCCAAATACCCCCTAGGGGTAAAACCATCCAAACTTGACAGTTTCCATCCGACGGCCACGCGCCACATATGTAGGGGGAGCTAATACTAACAAAGTTGTGACTCAAATTTTCAAACATATATCTTTGTGAAAGGTTGTCATCAATTACCAAAAAGGGGGAGATTGAAAGTCCTTGTTTGGTTTTGGATAATTGATGTCACCTAGAGTACTAACCTTGTCATGAAGTGTTTATGAGCTAGGTTGGTACACACCAAGTGCAGGAGCTAGATGATGATCATGGTATTGGTGGTGATGACCAAAAGATGGATCAAGTGCTCCACATTTTGAAAGAGAAGAAGAGAAAAGCAAAACCCTACGGAGATCAAGGCAAAGGTATAAATAGGGATTTTGTTTTGGCACTCAAGACACCATAGAGGGTGTGAGTGTGTTTAGGATAGATAGTCGTACTATTAAGAGGGGACTATCTCGGTGATTGCGGTTATCAAGTGCCACTAGGTGAATTCTTACATGCATATGCATTAGGACCTAGTGTGCTAACCTCTAATCCTTTGAAAATGATTGTGAAAATGCTAACACACATGTACAAGGTTGTATACACTTGGTGGTGTTGGCACATTTACAAAGGAGAAGTTGTTGGAGTTGATTTGGATCAACACAGAGAAGAAAAGGGAAGTTTTCTGGGTATGGTCGGTAGTACCGCCCAGGGGGGTCGGTAGTACCGCCCATGGCTGCTGCGTGCAACCTTCTCTGTGTTGGGGCTGATTTGGCCTGGCGGTAGTACCGCCATAGCCTCGGTACTACCGCCCGCGGTGGTACCGACCAGAGGGTCGGTGGTACCATGGCCCTGAAGGGTTTTGCAGGCTCTCTGTGTTGAACTGATTTTGGCCTACCGGTAGTACCTCCATAGGGTCGGTACTACCGACCGTTCGAGGTTTCGAGGTGTGAGGAGTTTGGAAGCTCTCTGGAAGTGGCCAGTTTTGGCCTACCGGTAGTACCGACCAGGGGGTCGGTAGTACCGAGGTTTGAAGGAAGTTTTGGAGGCTCTCTGGAAGCGGCCAGTTTTGGCCTGGCGGTAGTACCGCCATTATGTCGGTACTACCGCCCTCGGTGGTACCGAGGTCAGGAAGTTGTCTGGGGGCTCTCTGTGTAGTCCCCAGTCTGGCCTGTCGGTAGTACCGCCATAGGGCCGGTACTACCGACCGTCGGAGGTACCGACCAGGAGTCGGTTGTTCGTTTTGGTCAACACGCCGTGTGTAAACGGCTAGTTCTGACACTGTCGGTACTACCGCCCAGGGGGTCGGTACTACCGACCAAAGCGCAGAAAAGGGGAGAACGACTTGTTGTCTTCCCCTCTCCATATAAATAGGTTGTGGCCGGGTTTGGGGGTCCTCTCTTGACTTTCCAACCTCTTGAACATCCTCTTGAGCAAGATCTACTCCCTCCCACTCATCTCCTTGCTTGATAGCGCAAATCTAAGTGAGATTGAGTGGATCCAAGTGCATTTGCTTGTGAGTTTGCATCTAGTGGCACTTGGGGATTGTTGTTGCTGCGGGTATTCTCTTTACTCTTGGTGGTTGCCGCCACCTAGACGGCTTGGAGCAGCGGAGGAGCTTTGGCACGAGTGGTGATTGTTCGTGGCCATCTCCCGGTGATTTGTGAGGGGTATTGTGCCTTCCCCGGCGAAGAGCCAAAAGGTAACTCTAGTGGATTGCGCGTGTCTTTGAGTTACCTCCATTTGTGGGTTGGTTCTTGCGGCGCTCATTTGTTGAGCTAGGTTTGTGAAACACCTATAAGCCGCCGAACCACCAAGTGGTTGGTCGACACAACGGGGAGTAGCGTGCCGGCAAGCACGTGAACCTCGGGAGAAAATCTTTGTGTCTCTTGCCTCTTTGGACTTCTCCCGAAGTTTCTTGGTATTCTTATTGTGATTGATTGTCTCTTGCCGGTGTCGGTACATCTCTCTATCCTTGCATTACTTTCGTTATCACTTGTGTAGAGATATTTGTTGCTAGAAGTAGCTCTCTAATTAGAAGTAATTATTTCTTGCTAACTCTTTATTTTAGAGAGTAGTAACATATCTTTTTGTGTGACATAGTGATTATAGGTTACTAGAATTGTTGGATAGGTGGCTTGCAACACTTAGTAGAGCTAGAGCAAAAAGCTTCGCTTTGTAATTGTCTAACTAGTTGCTCTAAGTGTTTTGTAGAATTTTTATTAGGCTATTCACCCCCCCTCTAGCCATTTAGGACCTTTCAAGTGGTATCAGAGCCGTGGTCACCGTTTGCATAAGGCTTAACAACCTTCGGTGTTAAAATGGCTCAAATTGTTTTCAACCATGTTGGGGGCAAACCACCGTTCTTTGATGGCACATCTTTTGATTATTGGAAGAGAAAGATGAAGATGTATTTGGGTTCAATCAATGACAAGGTGTGGGATGTGGTTGAAAATGAGTTTGTGATTCTTGATCCTACCAATCCAACACCAAATGACTCCATCAACAAGCAATGGAACACAATGGCGCTCAACACCATATACAATGCCATTGATCCAAAGGTGTTCGAGCAAATCAAAGATCTTGACAATGCAAGTGAGGTGTGGAAAAGATTAGAAGAAACATATGAGGGCACTTCAACGGTAAAAAGTGCCAAGTTGTACATGCTCAAGGACAAGCTCACCAACTTCAAGATGAAGGATGATGAATCAATTCCGGAAATGTTCTATAGATTGCAAGTGATCATCAATGATCTCAAGTCCTTGGGAGAAAAGGTACAAGATGAAGACTTCACTCACCGGTTCTTGAGTTGCTTGCCCAAGAGGTTCAAGACACTTCGCACCATCATCTTTAGAGGAGGCTTGAAGAATGTGACTCCAAATGAGGTGCTTGGTGATGTCATGACCGAGGATCAATACAATGAAGATAGTGAAGAAGTGGTCAAGGAAGAGGACAAGAAGAAGAAAAGTGTGGCATTCAAAGCCACCTCATCTAAGAGCGAGGGCAAGTCCAAGAAGGAAGAATCAAGTGATAATGAAGAAGCTAGTGACATTGATGATGAAGCCTTAGCTCTCTTTGTGCGCAAATTTGGCAAGTTCATGAAGAAGAAGGGGTATGGTGCAAGGAAGAGAAGAGATTACAACAAGAACAAAGACTATGTGAGAAGATGCTACAAATGCAAGAGCAAGGATCACGTTGTAGCGAATTGTCCCTACAATAGTGACAATGATGAAGATGAGAAGAAGAAAGATAAGAAGGAGAAGAAAGAGAAGAAAATGAGCTTCAAGAAGAAGAAGGGTGGCTCATATGTTGTCACATGGGATTGTGATGCATCATCCGATAGTGAAGACTCAAGTGATGATGATAACAAGAAGAGCACCAAGAAGAAGGCACTTGCAAGCATTGCAATCAACAACAAGCCTTCTCTATTTGACACTTCATCATGCTTCATGGCTGGGCCGACTAAGGTACAATCCGATGATGAGAGTGATAGTGAGAGTGATGAGGATGAGGAGCACTCAAAGGAGGACCTCATGGACATGTTAGAGCAAGCTCACACTTGCTTTGAGATGAAGAGGAAGGAGTGCAAGGATTTGCGCAAGAAGCTTAGTGCTCTTGAACAAACCCTTGATGAGCTCAAGTCTACTCATGAGAGGCTAGAGGTAGCCCATGAGAAGCTTGGCAAGGCTCACACCAAGCTTGAAAAAGCTCACTCCTCCCTCCTTGATCAAGTCAAGGTTGAGGACATTGTTCCAACATGTAACATAGGAGTAACTTGTGATATTCTTGATAAATCTTTTTATACTCCTATTGTTGTTGCTCCCACTAACACTTCATGTAGCTCATCCACTACTACTTCTACTATGAGTGATGGTTTCACTTGTGATGCCTCACTAATGGTGGAGAATGAGACCTTGAAAAAGGAGGTCAATGAGCTCACTCGTGCCTTAGGCAATGCCTATGGTGGAGATGCCCGCTTGCTTAAGTGCTTGGGTAGCCAACGGTTCTCTCTTAACAAAGAGGGATTGGGCTATACCCCCAAGAATGGCAAGGCGGCCTTTGTGACTCACAAGACTAGTTTTGTGAGAAGCAATGGTCGGTTTTGCAAGAAATGCAAGCAATCCGGGCATATAGAGCAATATTGCAAGAACAAGAATAAAAATGCTAATGTATCCTCAATTCAATTTGATTCTTGTTATTTGCTTACCAAGGGTGTAAATGGTGTGAAGGCTAAGTTTATTGGTGCTCCCATTGTTGTCCCAAAGAAGAAGGCAATTTGGGTGCCCAAGAGCTTAGTGACTAACCTTGGAGGACCCAAGCAAGTTTGGGTACCTAAAAAGAATTGATCTTTTCTTGTAGGTCAATTATAAAGCCGGAGGAAGGCATTGGGTGCTTGATAGTGGGTGCACTCAACACATGACCGGAGATGCAAGAATGTTCAATTCAATCAACAAGAATGATGACAATGGGATTGATAGTATTACATTTGGTGATAATGGCAAAGGCAAGGTCAAGGGGCTTGGTAAGATTGCTATATCAAATGACATGAGCATATCCAATGTATTGCTAGTAGAGAGCTTGAACTTCAATTTGTTATCCGTGGCTCAATTGTGTGATTGTCACACCCGGTTTTAAGAACAAAACCAGGTATACACCATATGTGAGCCCAGGAAGTCAAATCTCACATATAGCAACAAATAAGGGGTAATATCGAAAGACAATGCTCTTATATAACGTATATAAAACAAAAGAACATAACCTTAAAGAGCAGACAGCGGAAAGACACTCCGATCTTCAGATGGAGACACCAACTTCACAGGGAACAACTGACTGGTTGACCACAAGCCTAAGCTTCTCCAAAGCTTAACTCTCTGGGGTGTGGGGAAAAGCAAGAGTGAGTCCATATTGAACTCCACAAGTATAGCAGCAAGTGATATAGATCCCAAGTCTTATGATCAATGTAACATAAATAATGAATAGCATAAAACGGTAAATAATGAACATGTTAACCAACATAAGTCATAAATGTAAAAGTCTTCAAGGCCGCTCGTATCCTTGAGCAAGGCTGATATATCAGTTTAATAAACTTTGCGCAAAGGTGTACACTTTCACTGCGAGACGTGAATTGCCCTTTTACCCGAGGTGATCAGCCTCTTAACTCACTTCCAAGGAAAGTCGGCAGGGTTCACGATGAAGCCTTTCAAAGGTTCGTCTAACAAGTTAGGGCCGCTAGGTTTCCTCATCAATAAGCATGAATCTCCCCTCCAAGCAGTGACTAACCAAAGAAAATGCACCAACTTGGTCGGCCAAGACCATACAGATCGGAGCCCCTCTTGCGCCTTTCGGTAACCTCTAACAAGCTAGAAAAGGTCCTTATACTGAGCTAAAGCCAGAGCCATATAACCCCCAACAGTTGCACTGTAAATCCCGAAGGTGCTCGTACAGATAATTTCTTAAGTTGCTAATAAGCCATTTTTATCATCCGATGCATACATTAATTAAGTAACATGATCATGATTGCGAAAAGAACACTTGATTGCTATACTTGCCTTAAACTCAAGATCCTTCTTCTGTTGACTTATATACTTCCAAAGGTTGACTCTCGATCTTGAACTCTTGGTCACGAACTTCTTCTTGATCACCAACGTACAACTCACCGACTGGACATACGATCACATAACACCACACATGCATCCAAAAGCAATCATGCAATAGCAAACATAGCCTATTATTAGAACAATACATCAATCATAAGAAAACAAGATAAAGAGTTTTGAAAATTGATCTACGATTCGCTACGAACACTCAGACGCGAAAATCACGCTAATCGGAGCTATAACGAGAAAAGATATGAGCTAAACAAGATACAAAACCCTAGTTACTAGATTAGATTTAACTCAAATTTTAATTATGAAAAACAGTATTGAAAGTTATATAGTTTGAAAGAACTTTTCGAAACGAATCTAACGCAAGTTGAACGGTTCAAATCGGAGTTAAAACAAAGAAGTTATAAGCTTTTGAATCTGGTGGCAGTTTTGTAAATAAATCGAACTTGATTTTCGCAGATTTAAATAAATAAAACAAATCGGATTTCCGGCTGGACTGCGCCTCGTTTAGAAGAAAACGTAGGGGCTTGGATGGAAGTTTGCAAAGACTCAAAGAATAGTGTGAGATGGAGCGCGGGTTGAGACTTAAAAAGGTGTAAGGGTCTTTTTGCAAAACTTCAGCCTAAAGGGTATCGAGCGCTGATGGGCGTTGGATCAGAGATGGGCGGTTAGGATTAGAAGGGGGAGGGAGAGAGGCACTGTTGTCGCCGGAGTTGAGGGAGGGGACACCGTCTGCGGTGGAGCCATGGCTGGCGTTCGGCGGCGGAAACCGACCCGAGGTTACGGGGCAGTAGGGACTACGGGAGGTGGCGCAATAGAACGGGAAGCTCGTCGCGGACTCACCCAGAGTGAAGATGGAATTGGAGCGGGCTTCGGGATGGCAGAGAGCTCGGCGAGACGGATGGTGGAGCCCTGCAAATTCCGATGAGGAATTAGAATAGCAAAACAAGGAAGGAAGAGAAGGAGAAAGGGTTAGTTGGCTTCAGAGAATCGTCGCAGAGCTCGGGGAGGACCTCGGAGCGACGGCGAGGTGACGAAGACAGAGCTCAGCGGTCGGCGAGATCTTGACTAGGGCGGAACTCGGCGCTGGAGCGAGGTAGGGCACGAGAGGTCGGTGTTTTGGGTGAAGATGAGGCGGCGGAAAATAGTGAGCTTTATAAGAGGGTCGGTATGGAGGATAAGGCAGAGAAGAGAAGGCATGTCGGGTGGAGGCCGGACTCGAGCTCGGTGGAGTCCGGGGAGGATACGGGAGGGAGAAAGAGATGACAGATGGGGCTACCGCGTCAGAGGGTGAGGCCGAGCGCGTGCGGAGGCAGAGCGGCTGGCATGCAGGCCTGCACCGTTAGCGAGAGGGGGAGGGCTTTGCGTGCGTTGCGACTGGGCCGAGGCCGGGGTGCTCGCGGCCCAAAACTGAGGAGCGGGCACACTTGCGGGGAGAAAAGGGAGGGAGTCAGCGGGGATTGGGCCGTTGTTGTGGTGGCGGCCCAAGAGAAGGGGAGAGTGGAGCGCGGGCGACTGGCTGGGCCGCTGGCCGGCTCGGGCTGAAACCAAGGGAGGGAGAGCGGGCCGGCGATCGGGCCGCGCGGGAGGAGGGGCCAGGCCAGCTGGCCACCGGGCCTTCAGCGGGGAGAAGGAGAAGAGGAGGGGGAAAGCCGGGCCGATTGGGCCACTTGGGCCAAAATGGAGGAAGGAGTGAGGGGAGAGGGAAATTTCCTTTTTCTTTTGTTTTCAAACATTTCTCAAAACAAAATCAAAGGCAAATTTGAAAACTTTTGAATTTTTGAATTGGATCTTTGGAGGAGTAAATAGATTTTGAAATTCTGAACCTTACCAAACTTTTGAAAAACAAAAAGTCTTTATTTTCAAATCCCTTTCCGGGAAATTCATTTTCAATTGGTTTCTAAATCATTTTGAACTCAAATTGAATTTTAACCAAAACCACACATCACAAAAACTCAAATGCTCCAACATGAATGCACAAACATGTTTCTAAACCCTAGGATAAATTTTAATTTATAGAAAAGTTTTTATTTCCCTATATTTTATGAGCACCAAAAATTCATAAATAAAACATTTTAACTCTAATTTAGAAATGCAAATTTCAGGGTGTGACAAATCTACCCCCCTTAAGAGAATCTCGTCCCGAGATTCGAAAGAGACTCAGAGCACTGGAGAGAAACGAGAAAAGATCTTGATAACACTTTCACTTCACACTTGCATACTAAACTTATCAAACCACTGATGTTTCACGATCATAACTTGTGTACAAGGATTCCATGAAAAAAAATCATTACACTTGATTATCCCAAACTTGTCTTGCTCGCTAACTTGATTGGCTTACAACTCAAAGAGATGTGGAAACTTGATCTGCAGTTGTTCCTTCGTATTGATATCTGAAAACTCACAGTCCACTTTACTGTCCTCCATGGGTACCCCTTCTAATGGGTCATTCTCGTATTCCTCAAGTACAGGATAAAAACCTTGATACTCAATTCTTTCACCTGTCGGTGTTGTTAGAAGCACCAAACCTTGGGCATACTTAACCACTCCTTTACAAGCAGATAACCAACCCTTTCCAAGGATAACATCCATTTCCATCAACTTCAAAACAGTAAGGTTTGCCTCAAAGTTTACTCCATTTATGTCAAGGCTAACTTTTGGGCATATGTGGTTTGCTTTCATTTCGCCTTCTAGAGAGTTAACTATCACTGGTTTTCTCATTGGAAGCATAGTCATCCTATGTTCTTGTACATACAGGCTAGAGATAAACGAGTGTGAAGCTCTAGGATCAAACATCACAATGGCGGGAGCAGAGTTTACTTGAATGAAACCATACACGACTTCCTTAGCCCCTTGTTTGTTAATCATATACACATGATTTAACATTCCTTGGATGTAGTTTCTTTTTACTTTACTTCCTAGCTCCTGATTCTCCTGTTCTTGTATTTGATGTGGTTCGTCATCCTGACTTTTATTGCTCTCCATAAACTTCTTATGACAGTCATACTCATAGTGATTAACCTCATCACAATCGTTACAACCCTCACTAGTGGGAGTATTAATCTTCGTCATGGTGTCACTAGGAGGTGACAGACATGGCTCTTGGGAATTGGAGTGAAGTACTTCATCATTGGATTGCTGATACTGATGGAGTTCATGAGGAGGTTCAAGATTCCACTGATCACTTGATTCCTGGTTCCATTGTTGGAATTCTGGTGCATGAGCGTAGGGGTGGTGTATGTTGCTACCTACAGATTGGCTTTCTCTTTTCCTTTTCTTCTCCTCCATCTCTCGACGCTTGTTCTCTATCACAATTGCTCTGTCCACCAATGTTTGATAGTTGGCATATTCAACCGTCATCAGTTGTAATTGCAAACCATCATTGAGTCCTTTCAGAAAGCGCTTCTGCTTCTTAGCATCACTATTCACTTCTTCCAGCGCATAGCGTGACAACTAGGTGAACATGTCATGATACTCACACACTGACATAAATCCTTGCTTCAAGTTGAGGAATTGCTCTTCCTTAATCGCCACTATTCCAGCTGGAACATGGTAAGATCTAAAAGCATTCTTGAATTCTTCCCAACCAATTTGATTCTTATTTGTATGTTCAAACTGGAACGATTCCCACCAATCTAATGCAATTCCTTGAAGTTGGCCGGAAGCATAAAGCACCTTCTCATGGTCATCACACTGTGTTATGTCAAGTTGTCGTTCCACAGTTCTAAGCCAGTCATCAGCTTCTATTGGGTTGCTAGTATGAGAGAATGTCGGTGGGTGTCCTTTCATAAATTCACCACGCTTGTCAATAGGTGGTTCTTGATACTGATTGTGTAACACATTTTGAGCAATGGTCTGTAATAGTTGAGTCTGCATTGTCAAAACTTGCTCTATAGCTGAAGGATTTGATGGCGGTGGATTAGAGTTGTGAGCATTCCCTGTAGCATCATCGTAGTCATTTCTCCTGGTAGCAACCATCTGTTTTTCAACATGTATGTGTTAGGATTCAGCTCTTCATAACACACTTAACCATAGCTTCATGAGACGACAAGACAAGGTTGATATAGCAAGAGAGACAAGAGAAGACTCATCCATGACTGATTCTTCCGATTAAAACACTAGATAGTAAGAAACTTCATCTTGAAAACGGTCCAAGGTTAACTTCATCATGGCTACCCCCCTTAAGAAAAGTCCAACTAGAGAACATATAAGGGTAGCTTGCATATTATTTCCAGCATGTTGACAGGCATAACCAACTTCTCATGTCCCGGAAAAATTCATATGTAAAGGTAAGAACAGGAGTTCTGAAATTTCTCGCGAGTAGCAAAACAGCAGTGCAGTAAAACAGCCATAACTCGAGCTCTGTTTATCCAATGAAGTTGCAGTTTACCTTCCTGGAAAGCTTATGAAATCCTCTACAACTTTCATGTAGAACACTTTTCCAGATTCAGTAGTTAAGGTCGTCGAAAACAGCAGACAACAGTAACTGTTCCAAATTCCAAACAGCACAGATGCATCAACTTGTGAATTTTATAACTCCAAAATCATAACAGCTATCAGGGTGGTTCTTGCGCTCAGAGAAAGATCATGAAGTCTACTTGTGTCCAGAATTGTTCCATGATTTTTTTTTGAACATCCATAAACTGAGATATAAGCTGATAAAGACAGACTGCTCCGAAAGGATAGGATAGAGGGAACAGAAGAAACAGAAACCCAACCTTCTATGCATGACACCTATGAACTAAACCTAAATGAAATTGTGAGGAAACCCACAAAATCATTGCACTCATTACAAAGATGCAAAACAAACATTATCATAAGGACAAACAACATACATCACAGGTTCACAAGCCACACATGGGTCAAGGACTTGACTTAACTTCGTTACTAACGTTTTATTACATAAGGGCTCAAGAACTACTAGCACACGATACATCTGCAAGAACATCAAGGATAGCTTTTCTTGTACACTCTTCATCTATCAACTGCTATCAGGGACTTTCTTTGCATCAGGCACTGACATCACTTGTTGGTGACTATTCTGTAGTGACTGGGTTGTGGCTACTTCCTTGAGTCGGTTGTTGATCTTTTTGGGGCAGGAGCTTACGTAGTGTCCTTCCTGTCGACAATGATAACATCTTCCTTTGGTTGGATCCGCTGCAGTAAAAGTGTTGTTCGATGTGCTGCCATCTTGCTGACTCAGAGGATTGACTTTTACCAGTTTATTCTGCTTCTTAACTCGCTTCCGTGGCTGGAACTCTTTGTAGGTGATTGTCCATCCATCTATGCAAACCTCATGTGGAAAGTTCTTAACTGGAGGAGCTTCTAGATGCTGCTGATCTAGGCTGGTCTGAACAAGAGTTGAAACTGGATGTGATACTGGAGTAAAACTCAACGGTGACTCGAATGAATTTGCTTTCCTTTTCTTATCTTCCTTGACTACACCACTTGGGTTCACTTTGACCTCATCCTTGGTTGACTTCTCTTGAAGACAAGAATTCCCATAATGCTTGCAACATAGACATCGATCCTGAACCTCTTGCACCTTACTACTGCTATCTCCCAACAGACCTGCTTCACATTCATTGGGTGATAATGGCATACCTCGATATTCAATCCTTTCGCCTGATAGTGTTCTTAAAAACACTGAACGCCGGGAATAATTGACCTCACTTTTACGACCCCTTAACCATCCTTGTCCAAGGATAACATCGATTCCGGAAAGTTCCAAAACATTAAGCTTTACTATGAACTCACTCTCCTTTATCTGGACTCTAACATCTCGGCATACACGGTTTGTCTCAACTTCTCCAGTTGGTGTACGAACTACTATGAGCTTCTTTGTTGGCCATTCCCTTATCTTCAGGCGAGCTACAAACTTGGCAGAGATGAACGAGTGCGAAGCACTAGGGTCAAAAAGAACCATGGCAGTTACTGAATTGACTGGGATCATGCCATACACTGCTTTCTTTGCTCCATGAATAGTGGTCATATCCACATGCCTCAACTTTCCATAAATGTAATCTTGCTCCACTTCAACACCTGGTAACTGTTCTTTATGGCTTCCTTCCATGTTGGTTGGTCCGTGTGTTGCGTTTTGCTGTTGCGTCATTCTTCCCAGGTCTTGACTTTGCATAGCGATCAGCTTTTGTTTGTTAACTGCGGTCAGAGACGACATAGCTTGGTCATCGATCCGTCTACTTAGATAGAGGAAAATTTTCAAAAGTGATTCAAACCAAGGAGTGAAGGTGAGAGCAACATTTAAAATTTGAGCAACAAGGAGGAGATAAATAACAAGGGTAGAAGATACAATAAAGAAGAAAATATCAAGGTTGATAGAACAGGGGTTCTATAGAAATTTTTAAAACTTTAAAACGACCAGTTTCTAACTAGGCTTGCGTCCTACAGTCAGCATTGCTCTGATACCACTTTGTCACACCCGGTTTTAAGAACAAAACCAGGTATACACCATATGTGAGCCCAGGAAGTCAAATCTCACATATAGCAACAAATAAGGGGTAATATCGAAAGACAATGCTCTTATATAACGTATATAAAACAAAAGAACATAACCTTAAAGAGCAGACAGCGGAAAGACACTCCGATCTTCAGATGGAGACACCAACTTCACAGGGAACAACTGACTGGTTGACCACAAGCCTAAGCTTCTCCAAAGCTTAACTCTCTGGGGTGTGGGGAAAAGCAAGAGTGAGTCCATATTGAACTCCACAAGTATAGCAGCAAGTGATATAGATCCCAAGTCTTATGATCAATGTAACATAAATAATGAATAGCATAAAACGGTAAATAATGAACATGTTAACCAACATAAGTCATAAATGTAAAAGTCTTCAAGGCCGCTCGTATCCTTGAGCAAGGCTGATATATCAGTTTAATAAACTTTGCGCAAAGGTGTACACTTTCACTGCGAGACGTGAATTGCCCTTTTACCCGAGGTGATCAGCCTCTTAACTCACTTCCAAGGAAAGTCGGCAGGGTTCACGATGAAGCCTTTCAAAGGTTCGTCTAACAAGTTAGGGCCGCTAGGTTTCCTCATCAATAAGCATGAATCTCCCCTCCAAGCAGTGACTAACCAAAGAAAATGCACCAACTTGGTCGGCCAAGACCATACAGATCGGAGCCCCTCTTGCGCCTTTCGGTAACCTCTAACAAGCTAGAAAAGGTCCTTATACTGAGCTAAAGCCAGAGCCATATAACCCCCAACAGTTGCACTGTAAATCCCGAAGGTGCTCGTACAGATAATTTCTTAAGTTGCTAATAAGCCATTTTTATCATCCGATGCATACATTAATTAAGTAACATGATCATGATTGCGAAAAGAACACTTGATTGCTATACTTGCCTTAAACTCAAGATCCTTCTTCTGTTGACTTATATACTTCCAAAGGTTGACTCTCGATCTTGAACTCTTGGTCACGAACTTCTTCTTGATCACCAACGTACAACTCACCGACTGGACATACGATCACATAACACCACACATGCATCCAAAAGCAATCATGCAATAGCAAACATAGCCTATTATTAGAACAATACATCAATCATAAGAAAACAAGATAAAGAGTTTTGAAAATTGATCTACGATTCGCTACGAACACTCAGACGCGAAAATCACGCTAATCGGAGCTATAACGAGAAAAGATATGAGCTAAACAAGATACAAAACCCTAGTTACTAGATTAGATTTAACTCAAATTTTAATTATGAAAAACAGTATTGAAAGTTATATAGTTTGAAAGAACTTTTCGAAACGAATCTAACGCAAGTTGAACGGTTCAAATCGGAGTTAAAACAAAGAAGTTATAAGCTTTTGAATCTGGTGGCAGTTTTGTAAATAAATCGAACTTGATTTTCGCAGATTTAAATAAATAAAACAAATCGGATTTCCGGCTGGACTGCGCCTCGTTTAGAAGAAAACGTAGGGGCTTGGATGGAAGTTTGCAAAGACTCAAAGAATAGTGTGAGATGGAGCGCGGGTTGAGACTTAAAAAGGTGTAAGGGTCTTTTTGCAAAACTTCAGCCTAAAGGGTATCGAGCGCTGATGGGCGTTGGATCAGAGATGGGCGGTTAGGATTAGAAGGGGGAGGGAGAGAGGCACTGTTGTCGCCGGAGTTGAGGGAGGGGACACCGTCTGCGGTGGAGCCATGGCTGGCGTTCGGCGGCGGAAACCGACCCGAGGTTACGGGGCAGTAGGGACTACGGGAGGTGGCGCAATAGAACGGGAAGCTCGTCGCGGACTCACCCAGAGTGAAGATGGAATTGGAGCGGGCTTCGGGATGGCAGAGAGCTCGGCGAGACGGATGGTGGAGCCCTGCAAATTCCGATGAGGAATTAGAATAGCAAAACAAGGAAGGAAGAGAAGGAGAAAGGGTTAGTTGGCTTCAGAGAATCGTCGCAGAGCTCGGGGAGGACCTCGGAGCGACGGCGAGGTGACGAAGACAGAGCTCAGCGGTCGGCGAGATCTTGACTAGGGCGGAACTCGGCGCTGGAGCGAGGTAGGGCACGAGAGGTCGGTGTTTTGGGTGAAGATGAGGCGGCGGAAAATAGTGAGCTTTATAAGAGGGTCGGTATGGAGGATAAGGCAGAGAAGAGAAGGCATGTCGGGTGGAGGCCGGACTCGAGCTCGGTGGAGTCCGGGGAGGATACGGGAGGGAGAAAGAGATGACAGATGGGGCTACCGCGTCAGAGGGTGAGGCCGAGCGCGTGCGGAGGCAGAGCGGCTGGCATGCAGGCCTGCACCGTTAGCGAGAGGGGGAGGGCTTTGCGTGCGTTGCGACTGGGCCGAGGCCGGGGTGCTCGCGGCCCAAAACTGAGGAGCGGGCACACTTGCGGGGAGAAAAGGGAGGGAGTCAGCGGGGATTGGGCCGTTGTTGTGGTGGCGGCCCAAGAGAAGGGGAGAGTGGAGCGCGGGCGACTGGCTGGGCCGCTGGCCGGCTCGGGCTGAAACCAAGGGAGGGAGAGCGGGCCGGCGATCGGGCCGCGCGGGAGGAGGGGCCAGGCCAGCTGGCCACCGGGCCTTCAGCGGGGAGAAGGAGAAGAGGAGGGGGAAAGCCGGGCCGATTGGGCCACTTGGGCCAAAATGGAGGAAGGAGTGAGGGGAGAGGGAAATTTCCTTTTTCTTTTGTTTTCAAACATTTCTCAAAACAAAATCAAAGGCAAATTTGAAAACTTTTGAATTTTTGAATTGGATCTTTGGAGGAGTAAATAGATTTTGAAATTCTGAACCTTACCAAACTTTTGAAAAACAAAAAGTCTTTATTTTCAAATCCCTTTCCGGGAAATTCATTTTCAATTGGTTTCTAAATCATTTTGAACTCAAATTGAATTTTAACCAAAACCACACATCACAAAAACTCAAATGCTCCAACATGAATGCACAAACATGTTTCTAAACCCTAGGATAAATTTTAATTTATAGAAAAGTTTTTATTTCCCTATATTTTATGAGCACCAAAAATTCATAAATAAAACATTTTAACTCTAATTTAGAAATGCAAATTTCAGGGTGTGACAGTGATCTTGGATTCAAATGCATATTTGGAGTTGATGATGTAGAGATCATAAGTGTAGATGGCTCAAACTTGATCTTCAAAGGCTTTAGATATGAAAATCTATACTTGGTTGATTTCAATGCTAGTGAAGCTCAATTGTCAACTTGTTTGTTCACCAAATCTAGCATGGGCTGGCTATGGCATAGAAGACTTGGTCATGTTGGAATGAAACAATTGAATAGATTGATTAAGCATGATCTAGTTAGAGGCTTGAAAGATGTGGTGTTTGAAAAGGATAAACTTTGTAGCTCCTGTCAAGCTGGAAAGCAAGTTGGAAACACTCACCCTAAAAAGAGCATGATGAGCACTAGCAAAGCATTTGAGTTATTGCACATGGATCTATTTGGACCAACAACATACACTAGCATTGGTGGAAACAAATATGGCTTTGTAATAGTGGATGATTTTACAAGATATACATGGGTGTTCTTTCTAAGTGACAAAAGTGATACATTTGCTACATTCAAATCTTTTGTCAAGAGGTGTCACAATGAGTTTGAAACAACCATCAAGAAAGTAAGAAGTGACAATGGTAGTGAGTTTAGAAACACAAGAGTTGATGAATTATGTGATGAATTTGGAATTAGACATCAATTCTCTGCCAAGTACACTCCACAATCAAATGGTCTTGTTGAAAGGAAGAATAGAACTCTCATTGATATGGCAAGGTCTATGCTTAGTGAGTACAATGTGAGTCATTCATTTTGGGTCGAAGCTATCAACACGGCTTGCTATTGTAGCAACCGCCTCTATTGTCATCCCATGATGGAGAAGACTCCCTATGAGCTATTGAATGGAAGAAAGCCTAACATTGCATACTTTAGAGTCTTTGGTTGCAAATGCTATATCTTGAAGAAAGGCACTAGATTGAGCAAGTTTGAGAAGAAATGTGATGAAGGCTTCTTACTTGGTTACTACACTATAAGCAAAGCATACAGAGTATGGAACTTGGCAAGTGGTACTCTTGAGGAAGTGCATGATGTTGAATTTGATGAAACAAATGGCTCTCAAGATGAAGAAGAAAATCTAGATGATGTGAGAGGAACTCAATTGGAAAAGGCAATGAAGAGTATGGACATTGGTGATATTCGGCCTAGGGAAGTGATTGATGTTGAAGATGACAAAGATCAAGTGCTCACTTCTCCAATTGTGCAAGCTAATGGTTCTCAATTGCAAGATCAACAAGTGGCTAGTTCATCTCATCCAAATGATCAAGCAAGTACAAGCAATCAAGTCCAAGTGCTCCAACCAACCAATGTTGCAAGAGATCATCCATTAGATCAAATCATTGGTGGAATTCAGAGTGGTGTGCAAACTAGATCAAGATTGGCTTCATTTTGTGAACATTACTCTTTTGTATCATCCATCGAGCCAACCAAGATTGAAGAAGCATTACAAGATGTTGATTGGGTCAATGCCATGCATGAAGAGCTTAACAACTTCACAAGAAATCAAGTATGGGAATTAGTAGAGAGGCCTAAGAACTACAATGTGATTGGCACTAGATGGGTCTTTCGCAACAAGCAAGATCAAGATGGCATTGTGGTGAGAAACAAAGCAAGATTAGAGGCACAAGGTTACACTCAAGTAGAGGGTCTTGACTTTGGTGAAACATATGCACCGGTTGCAAGATTGGAAGCAATAAGAATCCTATTAGCTTATGCTTGCTCCCACAACATCAAGTTATATCAAATGGATGTCAAGAGTGCATTTCTCAATGGCTACATCAATGAGTTAGTATATGTTGAGAAACCACCCGGTTTTGAAGATGACAAGAAGCCCAACCATGTCTACAAGCTCAAGAAGGCACTTTATGGTTTGAAACAAGCACCAAGAGCATGGTACGAGAGGTTAAGAGATTTTCTCCTCTCTAAAGGGTTCAAGATGGGAAAGGTTGATACTACTCTCTTCACCAAGAAGATTGGAAAAGACTTGTTTGTGTTGCAAATCTATGTTGATGATATCATTTTCGGTTCAACCAATCAAGATTTTTGTGAAGAGTTTGGTGAATTGATGGCAAATGGGTTTGAAATGTCCATGATTGGAGAGCTTAGCTACTTTCTTGGTCTACAAATCAAGCAATTGAAGGAAGGCACATTTGTTAGTCAAGGCAAGTATATAAAGGACATGATCAAGAAGTTTGGGTTGCAAGATGCAAAAGCCATTAGCACACCTATGGGGACAAATGGACAATTGGATAGTGATGCAAGTGGCAATATGGTGGATCAAAAGTTGTATTGGTCTATGATTGGAAGCCTACTCTATGTGACCGCATCAAGACCGGATGTCATGTTTAGTGTATGCATGTGTGCAAGATTCCAAGCCTCACCAAGAGAGAGTCACTTGAAGGCAACTAAGAGAATATTGAGGTACTTGAAGCATACACAAGATATTGGTTTATGGTATCCCAAGGGGTCAAACTTTGAGTTGATTGGATTTTCGGACTCCGATTATGCGGGTTGCAAGGTTGATAGAAAGAGCACATCGGGCACATGTCAATTGTTGGGAAGATCACTTGTGTCTTGGTCGTCAAAGAAGCAAAATAGTGTGGCACTTTCAACCGCCGAAGCCGAATACATATCCGCCGGTAGTTGTTGTGCTCAATTACTTTGGATGAAAGCAACTTTGGATGACTTTGGAATCAAATTCAAACAAGTGCCATTGCTATGTGACAATGAGAGTGCGGTGAAGCTCACAAACAACCCCATGCAACATTCAAGAACAAAGCATATTGATATTAGGCACCACTTCATAAGAGACCATCAACAAAAGGGTGATATTTCAATTGAGAATGTTGGAACCGATGATCAACTTGCCGACATTTTCACCAAGCCACTTGATGAGAAGAGGTTTTGCAAGCTAAGGAATGAATTGAACATACTTGACTTCTCAAATATGTGTTGATGCAGCCCCACTTATATGACATGCCTCTCCTTCGACAAAGCAAGGTAAAAGTTGATTGACATATGCATCCATCCTTTGCTAGGGACATGTTTAGTGCATCTAGTCATTCCTCACAATCATTAGGCTCATTCATAAAAAAAATAAATGATTTTGATGATTATATGATGCCACTATTGTTTCTATGATTGATATGATCTAGCGGTAACATATGACATGTTTATGGGCTTGCAATCCTAGTGTTTAATCTAGAGAATGAGCAATGGAATGTTTAATCAACGTGAGTAAGATAACCATTGCAAGATGTGTGAAGAAGCTTACTCTAGAGCAAACCGTGTTAAATATCTAATGCAAATGATCTAGATTGAACCAAATGTGAAAGAACTAACTCTCTCCTAAACAATTTGAACCTTCTTATGCAAACCTTTTATGGAAATAGATGACAAAGGGGGAGAGAAAAGTCACAAAGAAAAGTCACAAAGATCAAATGAAGGAGATCAAAACTTTGAAAAAGATTTGAGCACACAAGTAGGGGGAGCAAGCTCATGAACTTGGTTGTTGCATTTTATTTGTGCATGTTCATATGCTTGCTTGCATTGCATTGCTTGCATTGCACAAGTTGTTAACTTTATATCCATGCTTGTGTGGTGTATGCTAGAAATAGATTTTGAATGATGATTTGCAAACTAGCATGCATAGGTGGTAGCTAGATGTAATTTGCTCTTACAAGTGGTACTAGAGCCTTTCATATAATGTTGATCTCATGAGGTATCTAGTGTTTTTGTAAAGTCTAGCTAACCATGGTGCTAAGGATGGTTTTGCTCTTACAAGTGGTACTAGAGCCTTTCATATAATGTTGATCTCATGAGGTATCTAGTGTTTTTGTAAAGTCTAGCTAACCATGGTGCTAAGGATGGTATACATTGGCAACTCCGATTGGTATCACGCTTCAAAGGTCCATTCTTTACACCTTAGCATCATTTGATAGTATTACTCTCCCACATTTCATATCTATGCATATGTGCCGAACTTGAACCAAACACTATAGCACATATGTAGGGGGAGCTAATACTAACAAAGTTGTGACTCAAATTTTCAAACATATATCTTTGTGAAAGGTTGTCATCAATTACCAAAAAGGGGGAGATTGAAAGTCCTTGTTTGGTTTTGGATAATTGATGTCACCTAGAGTACTAACCTTGTCATGAAGTGTTTATGAGCTAGGTTGGTACACACCAAGTGCAGGAGCTAGATGATGATCATGGTATTGGTGGTGATGACCAAAAGATGGATCAAGTGCTCCACATTTTGAAAGAGAAGAAGAGAAAAGCAAAACCCTACGGAGATCAAGGCAAAGGTATAAATAGGGATTTTGTTTTGGCACTCAAGACACCATAGAGGGTGTGAGTGTGTTTAGGATAGATAGTCGTACTATTAAGAGGGGACTATCTCGGTGATTGCGGTTATCAAGTGCCACTAGGTGAATTCTTACATGCATATGCATTAGGACCTAGTGTGCTAACCTCTAATCCTTTGAAAATGATTGTGAAAATGCTAACACACATGTACAAGGTTGTATACACTTGGTGGTGTTGGCACATTTACAAAGGAGAAGTTGTTGGAGTTGATTTGGATCAACACAGAGAAGAAAAGGGAAGTTTTCTGGGTATGGTCGGTAGTACCGCCCAGGGGGGTCGGTAGTACCGCCCATGGCTGCTGCGTGCAACCTTCTCTGTGTTGGGGCTGATTTGGCCTGGCGGTAGTACCGCCATAGCCTCGGTACTACCGCCCGCGGTGGTACCGACCAGAGGGTCGGTGGTACCATGGCCCTGAAGGGTTTTGCAGGCTCTCTGTGTTGAACTGATTTTGGCCTACCGGTAGTACCTCCATAGGGTCGGTACTACCGACCGTTCGAGGTTTCGAGGTGTGAGGAGTTTGGAAGCTCTCTGGAAGTGGCCAGTTTTGGCCTACCGGTAGTACCGACCAGGGGGTCGGTAGTACCGAGGTTTGAAGGAAGTTTTGGAGGCTCTCTGGAAGCGGCCAGTTTTGGCCTGGCGGTAGTACCGCCATTATGTCGGTACTACCGCCCTCGGTGGTACCGAGGTCAGGAAGTTGTCTGGGGGCTCTCTGTGTAGTCCCCAGTCTGGCCTGTCGGTAGTACCGCCATAGGGCCGGTACTACCGACCGTCGGAGGTACCGACCAGGAGTCGGTTGTTCGTTTTGGTCAACACGCCGTGTGTAAACGGCTAGTTCTGACACTGTCGGTACTACCGCCCAGGGGGTCGGTACTACCGACCAAAGCGCAGAAAAGGGGAGAACGACTTGTTGTCTTCCCCTCTCCATATAAATAGGTTGTGGCCGGGTTTGGGGGTCCTCTCTTGACTTTCCAACCTCTTGAACATCCTCTTGAGCAAGATCTACTCCCTCCCACTCATCTCCTTGCTTGATAGCGCAAATCTAAGTGAGATTGAGTGGATCCAAGTGCATTTGCTTGTGAGTTTGCATCTAGTGGCACTTGGGGATTGTTGTTGCTGCGGGTATTCTCTTTACTCTTGGTGGTTGCCGCCACCTAGACGGCTTGGAGCAGCGGAGGAGCTTTGGCACGAGTGGTGATTGTTCGTGGCCATCTCCCGGTGATTTGTGAGGGGTATTGTGCCTTCCCCGGCGAAGAGCCAAAAGGTAACTCTAGTGGATTGCGCGTGTCTTTGAGTTACCTCCATTTGTGGGTTGGTTCTTGCGGCACTCATTTGTTGAGCTAGGTTTGTGAAACACCTATAAGCCGCCGAACCACCAAGTGGTTGGTCGACACAACGGGGAGTAGCGTGCCGGCAAGCACGTGAACCTCAGGAGAAAATCTTTGTGTCTCTTGCCTCTTTGGACTTCTCCCGAAGTTTCTTGGTATTCTTATTGTGATTGATTGTCTCTTGCCGGTGTCGGTACATCTCTCTATCCTTGCATTACTTTCGTTATCACTTGTGTAGAGATATTTGTTGCTAGAAGTAGCTCTCTAATTAGAAGTAATTATTTCTTGCTAACTCTTTATTTTAGAGAGTAGTAACATATCTTTTTGTGTGACATAGTGATTATAGGTTACTAGAATTGTTGGATAGGTGGCTTGCAACACTTAGTAGAGCTAGAGCAAAAAGCTTCGCTTTGTAATTGTCTAACTAGTTGCTCTAAGTGTTTTGTAGAATTTTTATTAGGCTATTCACCCCCCCTCTAGCCATTTAGGACCTTTCACTAGCACCCGACTGGATGCAGGTGTTCATTGACTATTTCAAAGAGCATCAACTACCGAGTGACAAAACTGCCGCAGAGCAAGTCACCAGACGTAGCAAAAACTATGTCTTAGTCGGGGACAGGCTGTATCGACGCGGAGCTTCATCAGGAGTCCTCCTCAAGTGCATTTCACCAGAAGAAGGCCGGGAAATCCTAAATGAAGTCCACTCTGGGTGCTGCGGTAATCACGCAGCTTCAAGGACACTAGTCGGAAAAATCTTTAGGTCAGGATACTACTGGCCCTCAGCCCTAAAGGACGCAGAAGACTTAGTCCGCCACTGTCAATCATGCCAGTTCTTTGCCAAGCAGCAGCATGTACCTGCACATGAATTGATCTGTATCCCTCCGTCATGGCCCTTCTCATGCTGGGGACTTGACATGGTCGGTCCTCTTAAGCGTGCTCCAGGCGGGTTCGAATACATCTACGTCGCAATCGACAAGTTCACAAAATGGATCGAGTACATGCCCTTGGTCAAGTTCAATGCATCTAAGTCAGTACAATTCATGCAGAGCATCTTTCACCGCTTTGGGATGCCGCACAGAATCATCACTGACCTCGGGTCCCCTTTCACGGCTACTGAGTTCAAGTCATGGGCCAGCAACTGCGAAATCAAGATAGACTATGCATCCGTAGCTCATCCACAGTCCAACGGCCAAGTTGAACGAGCAAACGCCCTGATTCTCGCAGGATTGAAACCAAGACTTTTTGATCTCCTAAAAGATCAAGGCGGAAAGTGGGTCGAAGAATTGCCTAAGGTAGTCTGGGGGCTACGGACACAACAAAGTCGGGCAACAGGCCAAACTCCTTTCTTCCTGGTATATGGAACTGAAGCAATCCTTCCGGCTGATTTAATCTGGAACGCCCCACGAACAGAGTAGTATAACGAAGGCGAAGCTGATGACACCAGACGGCTAGAAGTCGACAGCCTCGAAGAAGCCCGATTAATGGCACTCTTTCAGTCAGCAAGGTACCTTCAAGGGATGAGGCGCTACTACGACAAGAACGTCCATCACCGCACTTTTCAAGTAGGCGACCTGGTCCTGAAGAAAATTCAGAATACTACAGGGCGCCACAAGCTTATGAGTCCATGGGAAGGACCTTACATTGTATCCAAAGTAACAAGACCCGGGTCATTTGAGCTAGTCACTGAAGATGGATCTCCACTGCCAAATTCATGGAATATTGAGCACTTGAAGAAATTCCATACTTAAGGACTATGCTACAATCCTGACTCAGGGCATTTGTATTTATTAGACGGATATTAATAAAGTTTGGAGTTCATCAGAAACAAGAACTTTACAAATTATCCAGGCTTTTCTATATCTCGTCACGACTAATCAGTCACATAAAAATCACTGCAATAGCAGGGTTTACCACCGACTAATATTTAATATTACTCGAACGGATTGGTTCAGCGGTAACCATATTTGAGTTACGAGCTTCGAGCTCAATACAACTCATAAGGTAGTACGGCTTAACACCCGGCTATCAGCCTATAGCGAATATGGAATCCACCATAGTGGGGACTAGTTCCTATAAGGCGTAACAAGGCGGGACAGTACTCACCCTGTTACATACCTCCTGGACAGAGGTCCACCTAACTTCGCACCCAAGCTGCGATCCCCAAGAGGATACGATCCACCCAAAAGGAACCAACGTTACGGTCCTTCAAGAGGTGCCTGATCGGAATTATCCCTTGAACAAGGGTACTAAGAGTAGTACCCGGGCAGGACTACATTCTCTACACAATCGCTAGAGAAACAAAGTCATATGACCCACACCAAAGTGCTAAGAGAGCACTCAGATAGACTCGTCTAATTAAACGCCTAGTCATACATCCACATTAAACAGAACCCATTTGCCACAGAAATTTCCTGCAACATGGAGTTGATCGCATATGAAGTCTATGAGATTCAGAAGTAAACAATATCTTCGATATTTCATAATAATTGTTTTCAGGAGATACAAGCTACAAAGACTAAGGAGTCTAGACTACTCTACAAGATCTAAGATCTGCGAGTACTCCTCCGCAGCAGTCTTCACCTCCTCTTGCATTGCCGCAAGGTCCTCGTCGACTTTACCATCAGGAAGGGTCATCAGAGCGGACAGGTCGAAGGACGGCAGATGTAGCCGCAGCGTTGCCAGCAGACCCTGCACCACGGAGATCGACATATCTTTAATGTATTGAGCCAGCCGCCCGGGTGCAGCCTTGGCCCGCTCAAGCAAAGTCTCCTCGACTCCTACTGGCGCCGGAATCATGTTGAGGAGGGGCTCGACAACTTGCTCTAAAGCCTTCAGGGAATCTTGCGACTCCTTCGTAGACTTCAAAGCCTGCAGAAGGTCCCGGTCCGCACCCTCACGCATCAATTTGGCTTCCTGAAGAGTATTTTGCGCATTAGCAAATACCTCCTCAAGCTCCGCCTCCTTCCGGTTGAACGCGTTCTGCCATCCAGAAGCCAGCCTGTTCGCCTCTGCATAAATACTAGTCGGTTATCGTACAATCAGACTCATACTATGGAACAAACTGGCAAGGAAACTTCAAGCATACCTTCAAGCTGCTTTTTGAAACTTTTCTTCAGCTCCTTCATTTTTTGCTCCATGGAAGCAGCCTTGGCTATCAGCCCAACCTCACGGTCGTTAGCAGCATTACGATCCGCTACCACTTCCTTGAGGTTGCTTTGAAGTTCATTAATGCGGTTATGAAGGACCTGGGTGGCAACCTTTTGACTAATTCGATCCTGGGCAATGTAGTCCCGGAGCTCTTGATTCTCATGGGACATCTCCTGGCGAATCCGGGTAACCTGGTCCTTAACCTTGAAGTCAAAGGCCTACACAAAAGCAATATTGTGAGTACTCGGATGCAATTACAGTACAACAAGAAGAAATTGAGAATCTTACCTCAACAAATTGGTGAAGAGCTTCAACAGGAGCCCTCACTTGATCACTCAGCTCCTTCAACCGGGTAAGGTCCTGATTGTACCCGGATACATCGAGAGTCGCCCCCTGGCACGAGGACTCGGGCGCATCTACGGACCCTCTCTGTTGACGAGCTGAAGCTTCTGTGCCAATGTCCGTCAGGACCATGTCCAGGGTTGGTTCATCCGGCTGTCGCGTACGGAAAAACCAGTCATTGAACACTCGGTCAAACTCCAGCTGAGCAGGAGAACGAAAGATGTAGTACGGCCAACCAACCTGAGGCAACGGCAAAACATCCGCATCAGGAACCGCATCGGCCTGAGACTTGGACAGAGAAGAGCCAGGCGGCGGATCTACCTGGCTAAAGATTGGCAGCACGCCGGAAGCATCCTTGTCTAGCGACACCGACTCCTCTACCACCTGGGAATCAGGAGCAGCAGTCGAGGCTGTCACATCCGGTTTCGTTTTCCTACAAACAAGACGACTACCCATGTCAGTATCAAAAATCTGTGAACACTCTAAGAAAGCTGAATACCTACTTCACGAGCTTCAGTGGTTTCGGCAGCTTCAAGAGAGGCTGTTTCAGAAGCGGGTCCGAAGCCGAAGTTTCTTCAGGGACTGTGCTGCTAGAAGTCACTTGAACAGTTCTAGCATCTAATACAGTGACATATATAAGACAAGAGTTTATCAAAATCCAAAAGGAATACAAAGTACTCGGGTTTCCCCTTACCAGGAGCACCCGGATTACAGTGCTTTTCAGCCAGAGCTGGTGACAAAAGTACTTTTCGAACAGCACGGCGCCTACCAGTACGAGCCTTCTTTGGGATAGTTTCCCCGACATCTTGAACTGGAGTCGGTGACCTCTTCCGACTACTCTCGGCTTCTGGGTCTATAAGCATGACATCAGAGTCAGTTGAATCTCTGTCAAGCCAGTCAAGATCCTCAGGAGAGCTTGGTTTGGTGGGAAGGTCCTCACTTCGGATAGGACCCTCCAAAACTATGCCTCCACCTTCTTTAGTCGCCGGAGGCAGGGGAGGACAATCATTGTCATCTCTCCCCTGACCCTACAGGAAAAAGAGCATTTAGTCCGATCAGAAGGATATCTATACAGAACCTCGATGACATGACAAATTAATTACTCACCTGAGGAGGAGGGTTAATTGCGGAGAATGTCGCCATCACTGGAGCTAAGTGTTCACGGCTCTTAAGCAGCCGGTTCACTCTCCATAGGACTTCGCAGTCTGCCAACTGCTCAACAGCGTGGCGACCCGGGTCATCCTTACCCAGGTACTCGAAGACAAAATTGGCTCGCTGTTGCAGAGGATGGATGCGCCGCGCAACAAAATCTTGGACGACAGAGTACCCGGTCAGGCCGTCGAGCTTTAATGCCTCTATAGAATCAATAAGAGGTCGGATAGCCTCTAATCTATCAGCAGTGATCTTTTCTTTCCATTCACGACACTTCTGCGGTGGCCATCCATCGTGACGACGAAGAGCTGGCGGTGGGTTACCCATGTAGAACCACCCGGCAGCCCAGTCTTTTACAGAATCTGACAACTCGACAGTTATATATTGACTAGCTACTTCTAATCTAACCTGGAGGCTAGCCCCTCCGACTACTTCGACGTTAATATCACTGGGTTGACACTTAAACCAGAAGAAGTAGCAAAAAAGGGTAAAATTGGGACAAATTCCCAGGAAAGCCTCACAGAGATGAGTGAAGATTGCAATATGAAGAACTGCATTAGGAGTAATATGGTTCAGAGTCAAACAATAGTAATGCAGCAAGCCACGAAGGAAATCAGAAGCAGGAAGCCCCAATCCCCGCTCCACGAAGGACTTGAACATCACGATCTCCGTGGTGTTGGGGGCAGGAGCGCGGTGATCGGTGGGTACCCTCCATCCATCAAGAGGTTGTGCCCGTAGTAATCCTTGCTGCGCCAGGAACGCCAGTTCCGACACGATGGTGTCCGGTTTTTTTCCAGGCAAGGACATCAGTTGGAGGATTCGGGTGCTTTGGCTTTCCGGTGGTGGTGATTCTAGGCTTCTTCTTGTTCGCAGCAGACTGTCTCTTCGAACCCATGTTGGTGACGAGTGATTTTCTACGCATCAACTGAGGAATTGGCTAAGGGATTTCTAGCTCTGAAGGCAATGGCTTGATGAAAGCGTGAAGAAAACACAAGCCCGGTGGCGGCTTATTATAGATCTGTTTTGGTAACCGTTCATCTTTTCTTAAACGGCGTCATGGAACCGTCTAAAACCCTAACGGCTGGGAGTACGTGTCAGACGGCGTCAGAGACAGAGAACAGGAATACAATAAACAGACAAGTTTCCTTCTTTCATAAGATACATTTAGTACTCGGAGAACAGAACAGAGGACTCGGAAATCATTCCAAGTACCCGAATATTCATTGTTATTACTCGGAATTACAACAGAGATACATGGCAACATCTTGAGATACAGCGATTACCAGCACAAGTACAATCAGGATGTTAAACGCTACTCTAGTGTAATCAAGGTACAGAGCCTTGATGCCTATTGCACCAAGGACAGGGTTCAGTGAGACGCAGTAAAGCAGACACAAAACCTTGGGTAGACACTATCTTTTCAGTGCATCCCAAGGTGGATCTCAGGCGCTACCCCAGTACTCAAGGAACTCCGGGCAAGGCCATCACCCTCGGCACCCTTTTGACAACCTGTGACTCCGAGGTTATCTACGAGTGGTAGTCACAAGAGTTCTTCTAGGCGCACCTCTGTATCCCTCTGCTCGCGACCACTTGGAAACCACCCTAGCGGATGGTCCCTTCACAAGAGTTCTTCTGGGTACCTCATCTACTTTACAGAAGGAAGACACTCGGGGGCTCGGCCATCTCCGCTATCACTATTATAAACCTCATGGGACTAAGAGAAGTTCTACACTCCTAAAGGATATGAACTCCTTGCTTCCCAGGCATGGTATTTATAGGCGGTTTCTTTTTGGTCTATGGACATGGTTCATCAACAAAAATGACCGCTGGAGCAATAATTCAACCAACGTACTGTGGTGCATGTGAAGCTCGGTATCGGTAACAGAGCTGTTTCCCACACGCACTTCAAGACAAAAATGACAAAGTTTGCAGTTGCAGAAAACGACAAACATCATTATTACAGACAACTGGAACAGTCACCGGTCAATTATTGCTGGCCTCATGGTAATTTTTATTCAGTGGGGGGTGATACAGGATGTTTGTTGAAAACATTACCCACCTGAAGCTGAATATTTATTACTCAGACGGTTTAAGCAACGAATTGGTGTCATGTTCTGACTCCTCATTTTTCTTGAATAGATTATTTAATCATATATTCCTGAAGATCCCAAGTGCCGACTATTAAAGTACTCGGAACTCAGGCTCGGGGGCTGCAGGGTATAATCTATAAAGAAAATGTTTTTTCTTGCCCAAGAATTACTCGGAAAAGGCTCAAAAGATCCTCAAAGTTATTATAAATAACAAGAGGCTCGGGGGCTACACCCTATGGGTGCACTTTTCAGGAAAAAGTGCACGCCATGGAAGTTCTTTACCTATGAAGCACTTCCAGATTTCTCAAGATATTACTCGGAGATTCTCAAAGAGAAACCAGAAGATAATGATCTAAGAAAATGATGAAGAGCTCGGGGGCTTGACGGACCAGGATGTCAGAGATATCATCAGAAGATGATCCCTCCGACTAATCCCGGACGGCACGAGAGATCCGAAGACTTGATACGAAGCATACTTGGATTAGGACTCTCACTGTATCTTAGTCGAGTTCTTAAAGGAAGTCTTGTAATTAGAATAGGACTCATCTGTTGTAATCGACTAGGACTCGATCTGTGCAATGCTTCACCCGGATATATAAGGGGAAGCAGGCGCGGGCTTAGAGAGAACATTGAATCATAATCATACACAAGGCACACGCCGCACTGGACGTAAGGTATTACGCTATTCAGCGGCCTGAACCAGTATAAATCGCTGTCCCTGTGTACTCGCCGAGTCCTACGAACGCCGATCCCCACCGAACAAATCGTCTGAGATTACTCAAGATGAGTTGCCGGTTAACAAACACCGACAGGCACAAGAGATGGTTTGAGATACCAAAACCGAAAACTTGGTCCCCAACGACATGGGCAACGGCTCAACGCAACCAAGCAAAGGATCGGAGCAACAACTCATCAAAGAGCAAAACTCGATCACACAGAGCGAAAAACTTGGTTCCCAAAGACATGGGCAACGGCTCGACGCAACCAAGTAAAAAATGAGCTAGCCCTCAAGAAAAGGCAGAAAATGGCTCAACACCACTAGCTCAAGGCTCGATACCAATTGAGGCTAAATCAACGCATAAGAATGCAAAACTGCTAGTCCCTCAAGATAGAGGCACAGAGGCTCAACACAACCAGCAGAAAACTCGATACCAATCACGAACAACCAAAAAGTGGTGAAAACAGCTAGTTCCTCAAGATAGAGGCACATAGGCTCGACGCAACTAGCTGAAGGGTCCATACCAATCGGAATTACCAAGCAAAAACTGCCAGTCTCTCAAGAGAGAGGCAACAACGGCCCAACACGACTAGCAGGCTTGATACCGATTGAGAAAAACCACAAGACAAGCTCAACACTAAATGGAGCACAAACACTCGGAGCACGCGGAGAAGCAGCAAGACAAAAGCGACTCCCCCTGAAAGCAAGCCTATATACAAAAGCTATGCAACAAAGCTCGTGACACCAATTACACTCCATACCAAAAGATGGATACCAATTGAAACACATAAAAGAGCTATACCAAGTGAAGATGGACATAAAAGAGCTAAACTCCCCCTAGCTCAAAGCTCTCACCAAAATGCATGACTTTCCCCTTTGTGCCAACACACAAACTCCCCCTTGCAAACAGCTTCTCCCCCTTGACAAAAGGGAACATGCTGAGGGGTTTTAACATTTTTGATAAAGTTGACACAAATACAAGACAAGTCATCAACCAAAAGCATCTGGGGGCAATGAAAAGCACTGAAAATGACCACAAAGTGTATCAGAGCTGGGGGTATGAACACTAAGCTAAAAATGCATGATATGCACAATGCAACAGCTTCAAGTGTATAGCAATCAGAATGAAAAGATGCTCAAAAGGGTGCTGCCCTGAAAGTGTAGCAATCAATACAAATGCTAGCAAAGGCTCAAACTGATCAAATGAATACGAAATATGAACAATTAAGCATATGAGCAGTTTTAAGCCATTTGAAAAGGAGTCCACCACTAAAATAGCACATAGCATGAATAGACAGGAAATCAACCAAGTGCTAACTCAAGTATAAAAGGTGAACTACCCCTAGCAAAGTTCAATCATCATGCCATAGAATGAAACATAAACTTATGTTATTTTCAAATTTTATCGGAGATTGCAGCGGTATTAACACAAGTTCATATTAAAAGCATGTGATTGCGAGAGGTTAAAAGCATGGTCATTGCCTAACTTTTCAATCGGGCTGAGCCTATGCAATAAAAGCAATCAGAAGCTTAAAGCACCGGTTTCGGTCTTACACTACACGGCTCAAGTTTAACTCAAATGTGCAATGAGAAACAGTCTCGATACCGTGATGTGCTGACACATGCAATCCCATCTCGATCTTTTCATTTCACTAATACTTGGATCACATTTTAAGCACAATGTAAATATGAACAATCCAAGCAAGTGAATGACTCAGTGCAAGAGACATAGCAACCTAGCATACAAAAGACAGCACAAGTGATCTCCACACATCCTACCCATGCTAGTTGCCACTCTCAATGGTGAACAAATTAATAGTTTCATAGTTGATTAGTCAAGTTCACCATTTGCCAGAAATAGCTTAGCTCATAACATGTATCAAGTGATCAAAAAGTGCCTAGGCTACAAGCATCATCATGAATAAACAAGGCATACCAAAAAGAGCATAATCTCATTCTCATTCCTCTAAACATGAAGCTCTAAAATGCACTAGAATACATGATGAAATGCATGCAAAAGCTACTCTGTCAAAGACAAAACAAAACTAGCCTAAAAAGGAAAACCCAAAACAAAAGGGTATCGGAGAAGTCAAACTAAGATACAACAGGCAAAATGTTTCCCCAACTAAAATGGAAACACACATCAAACTCACAAGCGAAGAGCCAGGAAACGCTCAAGCGACAGCCGGCAAAATCCACATCGAAAAGACCACACAGCAAAAAGAGGTCAAGGAAGAAGAGTACCAAAACCCGAACTCAGAAGTGTGTCGGAGGTACCTCATGAAGCGCATGACCGCCTGCTGGTGTGATACCTGAGGGGACGCCTGAATCTGCTGAACTCTCCAGGGCACCTGCCTCACCGAAGTCGTCTCCCCGTCGCCTGCTGCTGTCGCTCCCACAGGTGCACCTAGTGCTCACTGGAGAGCAGCTCGAACGACACCCCAAGTTGTGGAAAAAGTGGGATTGGGTCCATGAGCCGAAATGCTCTCTCCAGGCTCCTGTTCTCCTGCACACTCAAAAGCAGAAGAAACACAAGGCATTGTCTCGTCCAGTGTAACCTCAAGGTCTCCACGAAAATGGTTAGTCACATAATAAGCATAAGGTGAACTCTCAACAAAAAGATATCTACCTATGAATGATACCGCAAGGAGATCTGAACTCAAACTAGTCAAGACTACCATGCAACAGGATAAAGCACTGTATAGCAAAATGTAGCCTAAAGACATGATCAACCCAAACACAGCCTAAACCTCAACACATGCTACAATGCAAGATAATGATAGCAATAGATCCAAAAGCATGTAACATGATAAAATTGTGGAAAGGCTAGTGCTCAACTAATCATATCAACCGGATACATGTAGCTAACAAAAACTAGCACCTGAAAAAGTGATACCTAATGAACATCACACCTCTACAAATAAAGCTCATGGAGAAGTGTGATAAAGCTTGGCATAATGTTCATGAGGATCACAAATATCATGAAAAGTGGAATAGCCACCAAAACTGTACACAAGACTAGCATGACATGATATACAAGATAGCACATGCTAGACTAAAACAAAACATGATACAAAAGAAAATGTACATGCACATACTATACAAGTGAGCACATGATAGTCCATCTCATACCACAAGAAATAGAACATGGAAGTACACAGTATGAGTGTAAAAGAAAGCTCACCAACTGCAAAAACCTCTTTGGAGGCAAATCTAAGCGGGGTGTAGAGAACCATCAAATCTTGATCACATCTAAAAGATCAAGTTCCATCAGGCGCATGTTCTCCACCCCGCGTCCTCATATCTACACACAAGAGGACAAAGTAACCCGAGTCTTGGATCCCGAAGGGTTGGCAAGAATGTACTTGGGAACCCAAGACTTGGTCACAAAACTCAACTTATCTTGTGGGTTAGCATGATGCAAATGTTGGTTCAAATGCAATTGTGAAACACCCTTGGAAGCATTCCTCAAAAGGACAACTGGAGGAGAAGAACGAGTCGTACCACGGGAAAAGAGGCAAACATCTTCCAAGGTTTTTGTAGAAGAACCAATAGAAGCATCATGAAAAGCATGACGTGGACCAAGAGAAGAAGCACTAGAAGCATGTCCACGACCATGACCTATTCCACTAGAAAAGGAGTCATAAAACCCATCAACAAAGAGGGGTTTCTTACTAGGAACACAAGCGTTCATGCCATGAGAACGGCTATGAACCACCATCTTCCTAGAAGAGCGAGCTTGGCGCAAACGTTTGGCACGTGGATAGCAAAAGCTTTCTTGATGCCGATCTTTCTCACAAAAAGAGCAATGGTACAAAGGCCTACTGGAAGGCACACCATTCTCCGACAAGTGAGAAGTCCCTTGGGACTTAGAATAAGAAGCATCAACTACCAACTTGGTGCCAACACTAGGAGCACACGTGCCATGGGAAAGGCTACGCGGCTTCCTAAAAGCCTTACCTCGAATTCGTCGCTCGTGTTTGACACGGCGGAAACAAAAATCGAATGAGTGTCCATCCTTCTTGCAAAAGGTGCAATGGAAAACCGGATTGGGAGCACGAGTCCCAAAAATATGAGAAGCACCCTTATCAAGAGAAGTCCCTTGGACATCACTCGAAGAAACAGCAAGGTTAGGAGTAGCTATAAAAGAGCTATCTGAAACCTTGGCACAAGTGCTATCGTCAAAAGACTCACGCGCAACATAAGAACTCAACTTCGGTTGCAAAGATGCAGACTTGGAAACATCAACATTGGAGTTGGAAGAAATGCGTGACTCAAACGACTTAGCACAAAAGCTCTTGCATCTTTTGGCCAAAACCTCATTTTCAAACATGAGGCGGTCACAAGTACCACAAGGAGTGTTTCTCAAGTTTTCCAACTCCTTTTCAATGCACTCGGCATATGTGGTACGTAAGAGCTCAATCTCCTTCTCAAGGTTGGCACTCATATCATTGTGCTCAACCAACTTAGCGCTCATATCATCGCACAAAACATTCAAAGCCAAGACTTCTTTTTCTAAATCAATGCATGATGTGCACATGAAATTGATGGAAGGAACATCACCATTCACATCAAGCAAAGAATCATGAATAGCACAAGAAGTAAGGCAAGCATTTTTATTCAAAGAGCACAAGCTACAAGGCCTAGAATTTATCTCATCAATTTCAGCCCTAGCATGCTCAAGTTCATCTACACATGTGGTGTGAGTCAATTTTAATTTATTAATTTCAGCAAGCAAAGACTCACAAGAAACACATGGTAACAAAGCATTTGACTTAAGCAAGGTTATTTCAGTTTTAGCACATTCAAGATCCTTGCACAAGTCAATGCAAACTAAGCATGGTTTGGAAGCATTGGATATCAACATTTCATTTTTAGATCTTAAGCTAGCAAGAGAAAAGCATAGCTCATCATTCTTCCTAACCATGTCACTACAAGAGGTGCAAGGTGAAGATGCACTAGACTTCCAATGAAAAAGACCATTTTTTAGCCTAGTGATGGAGCAATTCAACTTCTCAATCTTTCTACGCAAGGTATCACAAAGCTCATCATATCTAAGATTATCATCACAACAAGCTTCAAATCGTTGAGACAAAGCCCCAAGACTAGCAACAAGTGTACCTTTCTTGGCCTTGCCAAGTTCACGTACAAAATCCTCCGTTGAATGCTCATCATCTCCTAGAAAGTCCAGCAAAGCCTCCACCTCTTGTTCCGTCTCAAGAACCGCACTCCTCCTTCTTGCCAAAATGTCGTCCTCGGTCGCATGTCGAAGACTCAAACCTAAGGACAAAGACACACTGGAAGAAGAGCTTGGTGCCATCTCCAAAAGCATCGTTAGTGTTAGCCAAAACACAAGCTCAACACCTCGACAAGCAAAGTCGGAAACAAAACCGCTCTCAAAAGGTCGTCTTCGCGGATCCGGAACCAGTTAAGGTAGAGAGATCCTTAACTGGCTCTGATACCAATTGAAGGACTGAATTGGCGACCAGAGGGGGGTGAATGGGAGCCTCAAATTTCTTTTCGAGAAATGATGGCCCTTGTCCCAGAAAATCACCCCAAAAGCGAAGACTCAAACAACCGGTGAGTTCACGACCTACGAATAGGTGGATATCCTAGGAGATGTCCTATAGGTACAGCGGAACTACCAAAGAACCCCCAAAACCAAGCGCCAAAGCAACGGGGCAAAAACTGCACAAGCAAGCTCCTAGAACAATCGAACCTCCGATAACAGAACACCCCACTCCTATGGAGAAGAGGAAAGTGTTCGACCAAAAATACTTAGGCCAACTAGTGGCAAAAGTACCTTGGAAAGATCCTTATGAAGTTAGGAAACTAACACAACAAACGGATCTTAAATCGGAGCTCGAACGCAAAAGATACGAACGCTAGAACCGTCGAAACTCCAAAAGAGGAACACTTAACTCCTATGGAGAAAAAGGAAGTGTCCGACCAAAAATACTTTGACCAATGGTGTCAAAAGTACTTTGGAATGATCCTTAAGAAGTTAGAAAACCAACGCAACAAACGGATCACAAATCGGAGCTCGTACGCAAAAGATACGGATGAAATCAGCAAAACTGTGCAGTCGCGGACTGTCCGCTAGTGAACCGCGGACTGTCCGCTATTGAACCCCGGACAGTCCAGGAATGAGTCCCGGACAGTCCACCGTTCAAAAATAAAAACAGCGACCTCGCTGCCCGTGAACAGCCCCGACCCCCGGACAGTCCGGGGATGAGTCCCGGACAGTCCGCCACTATCCAGAAAGCCCAAAATCGCCACGGAACAAAACCAAAATCGATTGGATCTTCACCAAATCGAATGAGACTGCAACTAAACTTCTCACAAGTGTTCTTCTACATGTTGAGAAGCTAATCCTAGGATATCATCGCTTCAAACCAACTAATCCATGAGAAATCCAAAGAACACTAGAAAAGGGGAAGAAACGAAGAACGAACGCGATTTCGACCCGATCTATGTGCTCGTGAGGTTAGAGGGGAAATCCTTCGTTGAAAAGAAGGAGCTCACGGCAACAAACAATCTGATTCAAACGGAATCACAAATCGTTGCTCGGAGAGGGAGAACGAGGCAAATCTCTAAGAAGGGAAAAACAAAAACGCGAAGAACAAAAACGCGATTCGATCCAAATTGCAGCCAACAAAGAGAGGGGCGAAATTGATCCTTGGATTGCTACTAGATGATGAATTGTGTAGCACTCTGTGTCGGGCTACAAGCCACTCCTAGCAACTCCAAGCTTGGATGGCGAAAAGCTCAAGAACAAGAGCCAACTCTCCTCTAACCCTAGCCTTCTCTCACAAGCACAAAATGAGAGAGACACCGTCCAAGGATTAGACTGCCCTAGCAGCCCCCTTCATCTATATATAGGTGCACGTCCAAATGACACAAATGCCCTAACATGAAGCACTAACCCAAATACCCCCTTGGGGTAAAACCGTCCAAACTTGACAGTTTCCATCTGACGGCCACGCGCCTTCTCATCCTTCGCTTCGCCTCAACGCAAGCTCCAGGATGCCGCCACGTGCCGCCACCGTCGACCGCCGCGCCTTCTCACCGATAGCTTCGCCGCAACGCAAGCCTCTCGGTGCCGCCATGCGTCGACCGTCCTTTTGGACCTTCCCCCGGTTTTGAGGCCCAAACCGAGAAACCTGCCAGCCCAGGTTTTGAGGCCCAAACCTGGAAACCGTCCAACCCGTGTTTTGAGGCCCAAACTCGGAAACCGGCCACCCGAGTTTTGAGGTCCAAACTCGGAAACCGTCGATGGTAGCTTTTTGAGGCTCAGCTACCGAACCCGCACTGTAGACGGGATGTGGTTCGCACACCCCGACCACCGGCACCGATGCCGATGCATGTTCAGCCTCCACCCCGGGCACAACGCCTTCGCCATCCTTCTTGACTCGGCCGACGGCACTTGCGCCGCACGCAAGCCCGTGTCCGACCTCCCGCCATGTGCCACGACGCCATCGTCTTTGTCCTGACTCGGCCGATGCATTGCACATCCCCATGTGCTCTCGCTCGCCGATGCCACGTGCCAGCTACCACAGCTGGTCCTCTGGCCCTCTGGTCCGTCAGTCCAAGCCTCACGTCCGCCCTTCACCGCTCTGGGTACATCGGCATGGCACGTCCGCCGCACGACACACCCATCCTTCACCGCTCCCGGTCCGTCGGCACGACACGTCTCTACTTGACCTTCACCTCGCCATTGACCACTGTATCCGAGCTCCACACCTGCACATCAACACAGCCAAGAGACACATGTTGCACACGCACACCAACACAGAAACACCACAACTCAACACCACCGGTTAGTCATAAGCATTAAGCACATAGCGAGATAATGACTCAATCAGGAAAAGCCTCAAACCTTCCTCACAAAGTCAATCATTCATCATATATGTTCTCACTCTTTGAGAGTCACCATGCCAACGAGTCGAGCTGGAGTCGTCCGGGCATGCACGCTGGTCGGAGGCATCTGGTCAGAACCAGAAGACTGGAGCTGGTCGGAGAGTTGTCGCAGCGCATGATGCTAGTATGTAGGAGCCGCACCACGGAGCCCGAAGGGCATGGATGTTGGAGACGAAGTGCGGCGAGGAGTCGGATGTAGATCCGATCTGGGGCGGTGGGTGGGACGAGTGCTGGAAACTCCCAATGGTGTACCTGAAAATTGCTCAAGGCAAGATTGGTCGGAAAGCTGTATACGAGCTACCTCGATGGCGTCGATGCATTCTGCAATTCCTTGGTTGGCTCGATCGATGGCTTCGATCAGGTCGTCGCAAGTTACGATTCTCGGCGGGCGGCGTGCCGCCTTTGTGACGCGGTGGGTGGACGGCGGAGCGTCCGGCGCCGGAAGCTGCGCAGATTCCATGATTTTCGGAGCAGGAACATGGTCGCCCACGGTCCAGATCATAGATCCGATCTGAAAAGTGGTGCCAGCCTCCGGGAGAACCATGGAGTGAGGGAAAGTGACCGCTTGGCAGATCATGGTGTCGTAGCACACACCCCCTACCTGGCGCGCCAACTGTCGACGAAATATAGTCGATAGTCTACCGAGGTTTATGCCCAAGGTAGTAGATTGAGCGGTGGAGGCGTGCGAGACGTCTGCAAAGCGTAAACACAGGGACGAGAGACGGTGATTTAGACAGGTTCGGGCCGGCAAGTCGCCGTAATACCCTACGTCCTGTGTTTTGGTGGTTGGTTTGTATTGATGGATTGGAATATGGCGTGAGTTTGGAGGGGATCCCTGCTTGCCTTATATAGCCGGGGAGCAGGGTTACAACTTGCCAAATCCTAACAGATTACAATCGGTTCCTTTTGGCAAGGAATCCGGGCTTATCTATTCGGATCTTCCATCTCGAGCAAGTCATCAGGAGAGTCCTTGGCGGCCGCGACGGCCTGGTCGCGGGCCACAAGGCCTTCTGGTTGGGCCATATCTGCAGGAGAGCCCAAGTCGTGCTATGGGGGGTATACGGGTGTAATATCCCCACACTGACCTTTAACCGCTTTAGCCGATTCATATTTCAAGTCAAATTCTGATAATGCAAGAATCCATTTTCCAATTCTCACATTTAGTATAGGCATGGATAACAAATGTTTGATCACGTCAAACTTCAATACCAGCGTGCATTCAGAAGACAATAGGTAATGTCGAAGCTTGGTGCATGAGAAGTACAAACATAGGCATAATTTTTCAACAGGAGAATACCTTGTCTCTGGGTCAAGCAATCTTCTACTAAGATAGAAAACTACTCTCTCTTTTCCTTCAAACTCTTGCATTAAGGCCGACCCAATTGTATGATCATCGGCTGACACGTATAACTTGAAAGGTTTGTTCTTTTGAGGAGGAATCAAAACTGGTGGAGACTTCATATATTCTTTGATTTCATCGAATGTCTTTTGTTGCTTATCTCCCCATTTAAACTCTTGATCATCCTTCAACTTTAACAAAACTGAGAACGGCAAAATTCTGGCCGATAGATTTGAAACAAATCTTCTGATGAAATTGATTTTGCCGATCAAAGATTGTAATTGAGTCTTCGTGGTTGGTGGTACTGCTTTGTCAATGGCATCATAGCTCTTTTGGCCAACTTCAATTCCTTTTTCATGTACCATAAACCCTAAGAACTGACCAGCCGACACTCCAAATGCACATTCGTGGGGATTCATTCTTAAGCCATGCTTCCTTGCGCATTCAAGAGTATCTCTGAGATCCTTAAGATGCCTTTGATAATCTTTGGAATTTACCACCACATCATCAATATAAATCTCAACAATCCTGCCGATCAACTCATGAAAGATATAATGCATAGCCCTCTGATAAGTTGCACCGGCATTTTTAAGCCCAAAGGTCATGACTACCCACTCATACAAGCCTATAGCACCTAGACATCTGAATGCAGTCTTATGTATATCTTCTTCAGCCATAAAAATTTGGTTATAACCAGCATTACCATCCATAAAACTGATAACCTTATGTCCTGCTGCCGCATCGACTAACATATCTGCCACTGGCATTGGGTAGCCATCCATTGGAGTAGCTTTATTCAAATCCCTGAAGTCAATACAAACCCCCATTTTTCTGTTTATCTTATATACAGGGACTATGCTAGATATCCATTCAGCATATCTACATTGCCGAATGAAATTAGCCTCGTAAAGCCGAGTGATTTCTGTTTTTACATCAGTCATAACTTCTGCTCTAATCCTTCTTGGAGCTTGTTTTATAGGCCGACTCCCATGTTTGATAGGTAGTCGATGTTCTACCAATGATCGATCAAGTTCAGGCATTTCAGAATAGTCCCAAGCAAAACATTCTTTGTATTCTTTCAATAATGCAATAAGTTCTTGCCTAAACTTGGGATCCAACATGGCACTAATATATGTCAACCTCGGCTTATCACTATTTCCAATATCAACTGCTTCTAGTTCGTCAGCCGACGTGAAACCTTTGCCCATTTTGTTCTCATCTTCGTTAACTGTATAATCCATTAAATATATATTTTCAAGCCGACTGCTTGGATCGACTGTTGACTTTCGTCGGTTGTCTTGAGAAAGTCTTCTTCGAGAATCCTTCCGGAAAAGCATTCTATGTTATCAAAGTTCCAAACACCAGGATCTGAATAAGCAATACTAACAGTCGAATCGGCTGGCACTACTTCCACGGTGTCACCGATCAACTGAATCACTTTCTGATGCATGGTAGATGGAATGCAACAATTGGCATGGATCCAATACCTTCCGAGAAGCACACAATAGGATCCCTTTGCATCGACTACAAAGAAAGTAGTTGGCATACTTTTGCTGCCAATTGTTAACTCAACACATATAGCACCTTTAGTAGCCGATACGTTGCCAGCAAAGTCAGTCAACCTCATATCGGTCTTAGTCAAATCTTCCGTAGTCTTATCAAGCTTTCTAAAAGTGGCATATGGCATCAAATTAACTACTGCCCCTCCATCAACTAGCATCCTGTTCAGAGGCCTTCCATTAACGAACCCTTTCAAGTACAAAGCTTTTAAATGGGAATGTCTCTCAGGCTTTTGAAACATAGCTTCTTCCGCTTGATAGATCCACTGAGCAACGGCTTCCTCATTATCAGATTCTTCTTCATGATCAGAGGATCTAAATTCAGCAGGTAGCATGAACAAAGTAGTGATATTAGCCGATGACTTACCCTTATCGGCTATCTGCTTGACTTGCCAGACTTTGGGTTTCTTCTTCTAGACTTCATCGTTCCTCAACCTTTGAACCCGTTGCTTCTGGCTTTTGGTCAAGCCACCAGGACACCATTGTCCCTCTTGCCAAGGATGATCATGATCGGCTAATCTTGCTCCAAGCCGACTATGAACACTTTTATTTTTTATGCGCCGATCTGTATTTTCAAACCTTAATCTTTCATGTACAGATCGGCGGTTGTCTCTCGACTGCCTATACTCTCGGTATTGATCACTGCATTCTAGGCAGTTACAAAGAGTAGAAAGTTTCAAACCTTCATTCCAGCAATGCATGAAGAAAGGACAGTCCCAATGATTCTTTTCTTCATCTCGGACGCATCTTCCTTCTTCACAAGACCTCCTATACTCTTCTTCCTTGAGCCACTCCTGATACTCTTGTTCATCCCTTTCTCCTTGCATATGGCCCCTTTCCTTCTGACGTTGCCATTTATTTAATAAGATCCTGACAGTTGGATGCCTTCTTGCTTCACCAGCCTTTGAAGTCTCAAGCTGATCATGTCGATTATTGTTTCCTTTCATCTCCTGATTGGCTATTAGCTGCTTCTTTGGATCAACTATCCCGGCTGCCTTGGCTTCATTAGAAGTTAACACCTTGACCTCACTTCGAAGTGCCGGAGCCACCATGTTTTGTGGGAAAGGATGGCCGTTGATGCCCATGCCTTTGGTCTTTTCTAGGCCAATCCTCCCTTTAACGATTGCCCTCTGTATCATATCTCTGAAAACTTGGCAATCATTAGTAGTATGGGTACCAGAATTATGAAATTTGCAGTACCTTTTATTTTTAAGCTCCTCGGCCGACGGGATAGTATGATTCCCAGTTAATTTAATTTGACCCTTCTCCAGTAAGTAGTCAAATATTCTATCGGCCTTAGTGACGTCAAAGCTATATTTCACATCTTTCTCGGTACCTTTAACTTTTGCCCAAGGCATGTACTCGTTGTTTCTCCAAACCCAGTCTACAGCAGCCACTTCTTCATCACTTTCATCTTCTGAATCATTGTTTTAATCTTACAGGAAAAAATGACTCTCTGTATTGTAGGCTTTCTTAGGTTTAAAGCCTTGATTGTACCGATTTTGGGCATCAATACCTGCTACCTTTTTAGCCAAATCGGCCATGTTGTTACAACCAAAGCCGATTCTCTCCCTAATAGCAGGTATCAATCCTCGAATTGCAATGTTGACCACCTCTGAATCCGGCAATGTCAAGGAATAGCATTGATTCTTCATCTCTCTGAACCTTTGGATGTACTGGCATCCAGACTCATTATTTGTTTGCCTTGTATCGATTAAATCCACTAAACCTTTCTCCAATACTCCAAAGCCGAAATACTTATGGAATTTATCTTCCAAGTCATCCCAGCTCTGAATGGAATTAGGTCGCAGAGATGAAAACCATGAAAAAGCCGAACGAGATAGAGAGAGAGGGAACATTCTGACTTTGAGTGCTTGTTCATCACCAATCTCTCCGAGCTGGACTAGGAACTGGGTTATATGTTCCATGGTTGTCACTGAACCGGTTCCTGTGAACTTGGCGAAATCAGGGATTCTATATCTCGGAGGAAGAACGACCTGATCAAACCATTCTGAATATGGCTTTTTGTAACCAGTCACTGTAGATTTTGGCATCAAGCCAAATTGTTTCTGAACCAGGTCAATTACACGACTCATCAATTGATCAGTTTGATTCACCGGCTTTTGATAGCCAATGTTCTGCCCCCCGAGGGTATTACCATTATATCCTGGGTTCTCTTGAGCATCCAAAGTATAGAAATCAGAAACATAATGATACCCCTGAGGTATATCACCAGGTGCTATGCTCCCTTGATACGATGGTGCGCATTGCATGAGGAGCTATTTTTGTAGCCGATGAGTACATGTTATTACTCATAATCGGTTGTTGCACTGGCTGCGGTGTCATGCCTCCAGGGTTAATCATCATCTGACCTCCATTGCCATTTGGGCCATTGATTTGAAGTCCAGTAGAAGTTCCAGCTCCTTGACTATTTCCAATAGTATATGTTGGACCCCTTCTATCACCACCCAGGTTGAAAACTTCTTTAATGGCGTGTGTGAGGCTGTTGAGAAAACCCTCATTATGATTCATCAAAATGGCAGACATTGCTTTGCTGATTATTTCTTGCATGGCATTATGCTGGATATGGACCATTGGATCTTCATGTCCTTCCAGAACCACTCTTGGAAGATGAGTCTTCTAAATAATCTTTTTATCTCTGGTCTTGCTGTAACTTAGCAAACACAATTGTCGATATTGCTCAACAACCTGTTCTACCAAGCGTTGAGTTTCTTCTGGAAGATCGTCCATTGTTACGTTCAGCACGTCTTCATTGTTGATTGTCATGATCAGACGATTGTGTCCCACCGGGCGTGCCAAAAGAATGTGTTGACACAAAATTTCGGTCAGCGGCGCCAACACACTCGAACGCACGGTCCTCAGAGGGGTACGGATGCAAGTCCTGACCTCCTGGACCTTCAGTAAGCGGTGGAGCCGATTCTCAGGAAAATCGACTTAGGGCGTGCCAGTCAATTTGACCTGTAATTGACAAGGAGAAGAAAAAGATCGTTAAATCGTGGAACCTGCCGGTTTGGTGCCAGACAGTTCCAAATTATACGGCTCTGATATAGCCATTTGTCTTTAGGATATTGACTACAAAGTCAACTCCCATGAAATTGCATGAAAAAGTATTGAAAAAGATATGAAGCATAACGGCTATGACATATATAAGATGAATGTTTGTAATAGATAAACAGCCGATAAACTTAGAAAATGTTAACAAGATAAAGATCTATATGTACATTTAAACGACATGAAACCAACATATCGACTAATTGTACGAGCAGTTCTATTCATTAACAGTGGGGTGTCTCCATACAGCCATAATAACAAATAGATCGATAAAATAACTTAAACATCAACAGTGGGGTGTCTCCATGCAGCCATGATGATGGTCAAGCTAGATCACGTCTCGTGTAAGGAGTAGATTCGTTATTTCCAAGCCACTTAAAAGAACATATTATGAAGAAAGCATAACTGGATCGGCTATTTTAGCCGATTCAGGGTCCATGAGGCACGAACAAGATCTATCTGTCAAAGCCATGATTTAAACTAAGATAAACAGACTTAATCTATCATATATATCAGTGGGGTTCGGGAATACAACCGTAATAGATATGTTAGATCAAATCTATCTGCTCTCAGATCAGATCGTGACTTTATCGAATATCTCGAACGCACAACATGTAACAACCAAGATTGACGAAATAGTCGATGAAAGGCTTGAATCGGCTATTTCCTTTGTTGTGAGCGTGTAAACCTCAGGATAGCCGAAACTAAGCATCTTTTAGGTTTAGATTACTTCGTCAATCTTGATTGGGCAAGATGTTGTTTAAAACGTAAATAAACATATTAAAACATAAAACAACACCGATAACTTAATGAATCTACTAGCTTGCCAAGCCAGTAGAGCCGATAACTAGTCAAGATCAACTAAAGTAAGAGATTGATCAGAGTCAAGACAGTCTCACAAAAGATGAGCTTAGACCGATAACTAGCCATGCCATGGCTTAACAAGAGTTTGGTCGATGCCAATGCAGCCTTATTACACGATGACATAAGCCATTGGTGAAACTTACAAGCAAATCGGAGGTCGGTCGATGCCGATGCAGCCCTGCTAGATGGAAGGTCTCGCCGAGATCTACGTTACTCCTACTCCTAGGGTTTTGGCCGAGGACCGATGTATTGATTGATTGGATATATTTTTACAAAATCCGGGTTTCTAACTATTTATAACCCGATTGACTCCTGCCCTAACACGACTAAGTTACATAATAGGTAAAAATAAAGACGACTCGGACTTGAACTCCTTGGTTGACACGTCTTCGAAGCCCATCGCGCTGGTCCATATGAATCCTTTTGGTTATGCTTGACCCACATAAGCTTCTTTATTTTTAGGCCGATTCTTTTCCTTAATAAATCAGCCGTTTATGTTTACAAAATAAAAATCTTCTCAGTCCAAAATCTGGTGTAAACACAAAGAAGGTGGGCGATCCAATAATGGTGATGGTAAACGAAGGTAAGATAAACTCAACATCTTATCTCTGTGCCAAGGTTTGGCTTGTCTTGAACAAACCCCTAGTGCGGATGGTCCCAATCACTTTGAAGGAGAGGACGACGTATTTGGTACAGTATGAAAAGTTGCCGACCTTTTGCTTCCATTGTGGTCACTTGGGTCATGAGGTGACAATGTGGCGATGGTGTACACCAAAGGGATAAGTGTGAAGGACCGGATTAGCGACCAGAGGGGGGGTGAATGGGAGCCTCAAATTCAACTCGTGAATAGAATGGCCCTTGTCCTAGAAAATTACCCCAAAAGCTAAGACTCGAAACGACCGAAGAGTTCACGACCTACAAGTAGGTGGATACCCTAGGAGAAGTCCTAGTGGTACAGCGGAACCCCCGAAGAAACACCAAAATCAACAGCCAAGGCCTCAGAGCAAAACTGCACAAGCTGTAGATTCACGGACTGTCTGAGGACAGGGTCCCGGACTGTCCGGTGAACGCCGGACTGTCCGCGACTGGAAGCCGGACTGTCCGCCAGCCAAAACGCAAAAACCGAACAGTGCTGCAGTTCTGCTGGACAGGTCCCGGACTGTCCGCGGGTTTGTACCACAGACTGTCCGCCGTTCACTTTACAGTGAACAGTCAGGGGACTGCGCCTGACTGACCTGGCCGAGACCCGATGCGCGGACTGTCCGTCGTCAAGGCGCGGACTGTCCGCCAACACCCAGAAAGCACAAAACTGCTCGGGTTCAAAACCAAATTCGATTCGATCTCAACCAAATCGAAAGGAACTTCGATCAAACTCCTCCGAGATGTTCCTCTACGTATTGGGGTGCTAATCCTAAGAAATCATCGCACCAAACCTAGTCTATCAGGAGAAATACGAGGATCATCAGAAAGGGGGAAAGAACGAAGAACGAACACAAAATCAACCCGATCTATGGATTCGTGAGGTTAGGGGAGAATTCCTTTGGTGGAAAGAAGGAGCTCACGACTAAGAACGAATTGATTCAAGTGGAATTGAAAATCATCTCGCGGAGAGGGAGAACGAGACAAATCCCCGGAAGATGTAAAAGCAAAACGTGAAGAACACGAACACAAAACGCAATTCGATTCGATTCAGCCGAAATTCCTCCACACAAGGAGACAACAAGAATACGGTCTCGTTTCCTCAAAAGATCCAAATACACAGAGGTATGATTCCCGTCTCTACGGATCGCTTGCAGCGAGGTATGATTAGAACCTAAGCGGGGGGCTAGAGAGAGAGAGTGCTCAGGAACAAATGACTGCAAGGATAGAGAGAGAGGAGGGGTGCCTCTCTTATTTATAGCCTAATACAATAATCCCCTTCTACTCCTAGATACAAGAGCGAAGCGGCCAACCCTAGGGGTATCCCGGTCCAACTCTGCTTGTTGACGATCCGACGGCCACGCGTCCATCTCATCCTTAGCTTCGCCTCGACGCAAGCCTCAGGATTCCGCCCCGTCGACCGCCGCGCCTACCTCACGGATAGCTGCGCCGCAGCGCCAGCCTCTCCGCGCCGCCACGCGTCGACCGTCCTTTTTGCGGACCTCCCCCCGGTTTTGAGGCCAAAACCGGGAAACCTGGGCCTTCCCCCGGTTTTGAGGCTGAAACCGGGAAACCTGTCTTCCGACTGAGTTTTGTGGCCCAAACTCAGAAACCCGCGAGCCTAGGTTTTGAGGCCCAAACCTGGAAACCGTCCATGCCAAGTTTTGAGGCCCAAACTCGGAAACCGTCGAGGGTAGCTTTTAGAGGCTCAGCTACCGAACCCGCGCCATAGACGGGATGTGGTTCGCACACCCCGAGTTCCAACACCGATGTCGGAGCATGTCCAGCCTTCACGCCGGGCACAGTGCATTCGCCATCCTTCTCGGCCTCCCGCCAAGTGTCACGACGCCATCACCTTCCTCCTGACTCGACCGATGCACCGCACATCCCCATGTGCTCTTGCTTGCCGATGCCACGTGCCAGCTACCACAGCTGGTCCTCAGGTCTCCAGGTCCGTCGGTCCAAAGCCTCACGTCCGCCCTTCACCGTTCCCGGTCCGTCGGCACGGCACGTCTCTACTTGACCTTCACCTCACCTTCGACCACTGTCCGAGCTCCACACCTGCACACCAACACAGCCAAGAGACATGTTGCTCGTTGACCGATCACTCATCACTCAGGAAGGGAACCACAAGGGCACATATCAACCTTGTGTTCGCAATCTCCCCCTTGATGAGTGTATCGTCAACTCATAGTAACCGTAACCAAAAATAAAAAGAAAGCAGAATTAGATAGAAGAAGAAAGCTCACTCGAGATGTCCAAAAGCCAGAGAAGAGGCCAAAGAAGAGCAAATCGAGATAAGCAAAGCTTGGTCCCCAAAGACATGGGCAACGGTTCGACACAACCAAGCAAACGATTGGAGCAACAAGTCATCAAAGAGCAAAACTCGATCAAAACGAAGCATAAGACTTGGTTCCCAAAGACATGGGCAACGGCTCGACGCAACCAGGTCAAGATCAAACTAGTCCTCAAGAAGAGGCAAAAAGGGGCTCAACACCACTAGCTGAAAGTTCAAAACCAAACGAAGACTACATAAGAAGCAACTACTGCCAGTCCCTCAAGATAGAGGCACAGAGGCTCAACACAACTAGCAGTAGGCTCGATACAAATCAAGGATCACCAAAACAGAATGGTGAAAGCAGCTAGTCCCTCAAGACAGAGGCACAGAGGCTCAACACAACTAGCTAAAACGATCGATACCAAATAAAAACCGACTTGGAGTAATGCAGGCAGAAAAGAAACTCCCCCTTACTCAAAGAACTCCCCCTCAGCAAGACAAGCTTAAAATGCAAATTGTCACCACAACAAGACACACTCCCCATTGGAAAAATTCTCCCCCTTGGGGGCAATTTGCAAACACAAGAGAAGGGAAAAGAGCTCAAGTAAGCAAAAACGGAGCTAGGTCATGCCTATCGGTGTCGAGCAAATGCATATGAGTCAAAAATACATGTTAGCAGCTTCAGGTATATACTTGAAAGAGTGAAAGAATGCTCTAAAGAGTGCTGATCCGACTACAAAGCATCATGCAAAAGTGCTAGCAAAGGCTCAAACTGATCACCAAATACGAAATATGAATACATAAGCCAAGTGAGCAGTTTTAAGCCATTCAGAAAGAAAGTTCACCATCAAAAAAAGCACTGAACATGTATAAGACAGAAAGTCAAGCAAGTGCTAAACATGTATACAAGGTGAACTACCCCTAGCAAGGTTCAATCATCATGCTATAGAAAGAAACATAGACTTGTGTTTTCAGATTTTATCAGAGAAATTGCAGCGGTTATTAACACGAGTTTAAATTCAGCATGTGATTGCGAGAGGTTGAAAGCTTGCCATTGCCTAACTTTTCAACCGTGCTAAGCCTATGCAATGCAATTAGAAGCTTAAAGCATCAGTTTTGGTCTTACACTACATGGCTCAAGTTTAACTCAAAGTGCTATGAGAAACAGTCTCGATACCGTGAAGTGCTGACAAAGCAATCCCATCTCGATCTTTTCAATTCACTAATACTTGGTTCATTTTGAGTAGAGAAAGAACAGTCCAAGCAAGTGAAAGACTCAGAACTAGAGACATAGCAACCTAGCATATATGAAATAGCTCAAGTGACCTCAACACATCCTACACATGCCAGTTGCCAATCTCAATGGTGAACAAGTATCAAGTTTTAAGTTCATTAAGCATGTTCATCATTAAAAAAATAGCTTAGATCACAACATGTATCAGTGATCAATGAGAGCCTAAGCTACAAACATCATCATATATCATCGAAGCATACACTAAACAGAGCATAAATTCATTCTAAGGAATATAGACATGAAGCTCGAAATGCAAGATGTATACATGATGAAGTCAGAAGCAGAGCAAAAATAAAACTAAAAAGACTCAAGATCCAAAAACAAAAAAGGATCAGAAAGTCAGTTTATGATACAAAAATGCTTCCCCCATCTAAAAGGGGAAACACACACCAAGCTCACCTCTCAACCTAGCAAAAGTTGAGAGATCCAAAGGCTTGGTGAAAATATCCGCAACCTGGTTATGGGTGTCTACATGCCTAAGGTCAATGTCGCCTTTCTCACAGTGATCACGAAGAAAGTGAAAGCGAACATCGATGTGTTTGGTCTTGGAGTGCAGAACAGGGTTCTTTGCTACACTAATGGCAGAAGTGTTGTCGCAAAACAAAGGGACCCGACTAAAGTCGAGACCAAAATCACGCAATGTAGCAACCATCCATAAAAGCTGCGAAGCACAAGAGGCAGCGGCAACATACTCGGCTTCAGTAGTAGACTGGGCTACGTTCGACGGTTTGCGAGAAGACCACGAAACCAAAGAAGAGCTAAGGAACTGACAAGTCCCAGAAGTAGACTTCCGCTCAAGCCGACAGCCGGCAAAATCCGCATCGGAATAACCACAAAGCGAGAGGGTCGAAGAAGAAGAGTACCAAAGTCCAAACTCAGGAGTGTATCGGAGGTACCTCATGATGCGCTTGACCGCTTGCTTGTGGGAAGTCCGAGGGGACGCCTGGAAACGAGCGCACAGACACACAGAAAACTGTATATCCGGCCTCGTCGCCGTCAGGTACAGGAGCGAGCCGATCATGCTCCTGTACTCCTTCTGGTCAACCGGCTCTCCGTCCTGGTCCGCGTCCATCGCAGCAGTCGTCGCCATGGGCGTCGTCAGAGGCTTGGCCTCGCCCATGTCGAACTTCTTCAGGATGTCCTTCGTGTATTTGCCTTGATGCACGAACGTCCCATCTCGGGTTTGCTTGATTTGCAACCCAAGGAAGAAGGTCAACTCACCCATCATACTCATCTCAAACTCCCTGCTCATAGTATCTGCAAACTTGGCAACAAGTGCGTGAGAGGAGCCACCAAAGATGTGTTGGAAATGTGCCCTAGAGGTAATCATAGAGATGATGATATTTCTATTGTATCCATGATTTGTTATATGTTCATTGAATATCCATTAAAGACAACTTGTATTGATTGGCAATTATGTGAATTGTCTGTGAAACTCTTTTACTTGTATGGTTATTCGATAGTTGTCCCTGATCGGAGTTCATGTGAGGACACACATGAATATTAGATCAGCACATGTATTAGTTGATGACTATGTTTCACAAGTCATAGACATGGAGATGTCAAACTAATAATGTGGGCACATGTATGACATGGGGCTGGACTGACCCAACGTGAGATGTTCTTATTATCTCTTTACACATCATGTACATTATGTCCTTCGACCTGAGATTGTGGTATGTTCTCAAGATGTGAATCGACTTACTTAGGGACTATCAAACGCTACTTTGTAACAGGGTAGTCATAAAGATAGTCTTCGGGTTTGTTAGGAAACATGCTGTGAGACAGACGATCAAGATGGGATTTGCCCCTCTCCACGCGAGAGAGATATCACTGGACCACTCACATGATTGGATCATAAAATGCATGGCCGTGCTTAGGTTAAATGTTAACCTATGAGTTGGACCAAATATTGTGTGGCAAGGGAATTACGTATATGTGATCGTGGTGGTTCGTCAGATATGATCTTTCCGTATACATAGGAGTTGACACGTCTTGCTAGAGGCCGCTGACAACTATCGGGCGAGTAGGAGTACTCGCGCCGTGTCTATGTGTGCGTGAACCCATAGGGTCGCACGCTTAAGGGGCTGGAAGCCTGAGTCGAGTTGGACTCGAGTCAGACCGGGATTAGGGTTTGCTAATGGGCCTCCAGGTCGGTGGGCTCATTAGGGACGCCTATATAAAGAAGGGTGGGGCGACCAGGGTTTCTACCACGTTGTTAGACAGCCGTCGCCCACCCCACGCCCGCGCCTTTTGCTCCTCGTAGACCTAGCAGTCTGGAGGTGTGACGCTTCCTCCCTGTACATGTGGGATACCTCGGAGGTGCTGCATCTGGAGCACAAGGATGAACCGCACGTGGAGACGTGAAGGTCGGACGTGAACATCTACACGGCATCACTGCGACGACGCACACGTCTACATCGAGACGTCTTCCGCTACATCTGCGCGTCTAGTGGTAATCCCGTGATCTATAACTAGCAGCAGTTCCTGGTTTATGGGGTCGAAAAATTTTGTTTTCGGCTAGCGTAGCATCCCCATATCCCTACAAGATGATATCATCCATGTAAATCTGAATCAAAAGGGTGTCATTGCCTTGCTTGAGGAGAAACAGAGTCTTATCTACCCGTCCCATTTTAAAACCCTTAGAGAGCAGAAAAGTTTTCAAACGATCATACCAAGCTCTCGGGGCTTGTTTCAAACCATATAAAGCTTTTGTAAGTTTGAAAACATGGTTTGGAAACTTGGGATTCTCGAAACCTGGGGGTTGTCACACATAAACCTCTTCCTCTATATACCCGTTCAAGAAAGCACTCTTGACATCCATTTGGTAAAGCTTAAAACCCTTTGAAGCTGCGAAAGCTAGAAGAATCCTAATGGCTTCTAAATGGGCTACAGGGGCAAAGGTTTCTTCATAGTCGATCCCCTCTTTTTGGCAAAAACCCTGGGCTACTAGCCTAGCCTTGTTCCTTACTACCATCCCATCCTCACCTTGTTTATTTTTGAAAACCCATTTGGTACCTATAGGGTGGCATTCTGGTGGAGGTGGAACTAGGATCCAAACTTGGTTTCGCTCAAAGTTTTCTAACTCCTCATGCATGGCATTAACCCAATTAGGTTCAGAAAGTGCGTGTCCAACATCTTTGGGATCAAAAGAAGCAACGAATGCAGAATGAGCAAAGTGTGAGATCTCATACGCTTGCGACCGCGTGACTCGCTGGTCGATACCGCCGATCATCTGCTGCGGAGGGTGAGTCTGCTGAACACTTCAGGGCGCTTGCCTCGCCGAAGTCGCCTCCCCCTCGCCAGATGCTGTCGCTCCCTCAGGTGCAGTTGGTGCTCGCTGGAGAGGTGGCTCTAGAGGACCCCAAGAAGAAGACGTCGTGGGATCAGGTCCTCGAGCTGAAGTAGACGTCGCAGGGTCGATAGGGGCAGCCAGTGGAGTTGGCTCGGGATCACCCCAATCGGCATTCTCCTGCTCCTCCTCCACAAAAATGGTCTCTCCCAGCTCATGTTCTCCTGCAACATCAAAAGTAGAAGAAATACAAGGCATAGTCTCATCGAATGTGACCTCGCAGGTCTCCACTATCCGGTTAGTTTCAAGGTTAAGAACTCGATAAGCGCGCGAATGCGAAGCATAACCAAGAAACACGCCATCAGCAGAGCGAGATTCAAATTTGTCCAAATTGCCTTGCTTCAGGATGAAACACTTGCACCCAAACACCCGAAAATGAGACACCTTGGGTACCCGTCTAAAACGCAACTCATAAGAAGTCTTTTTCATGAAAGCACGAAGAAAGATGCGATTTGAAACATGGCAAGTGGTGTTGATTGCCTCGGCCCAAAACCGCCTAGGAGTCCTATGCTCATCGAGCATCGTCCTGGCCATCTCAACAAGGGTCCGGTTCTTGCGCTCAACAACACCGTTCTGCTAAGGGACATAAGGAGAAGAAAACTGATGCTCGATTTCATTAGAAGAACAAAAATAGACAAACTGTGAGTTATCAAACTCAGTACCATTATCGCTACGAATAGCTCTAATAGTATCAGGGGGAAACTCAGTTTTCAACTTCAAAATCAAATCACGAGCAAAAGAAAAAGCTTCATCCTTACCCTCCATGAAAAACACCCAAGAGTACCTCGAAAAATCGTCCACGATCACTAGAACGTACCACTTCCCACCCGCTGAGCAAACCCGAGCTGGACCAACTGTGTCCATGTGTAAAAGCTCGCCGGGTCGCTTTGTCATCACCTGATTAACAGGTGGGTGAGAAGCAGCAACCATCTTCCCGTGACGACAAGGATGGCAAACAAGGTCCTTCTGAAACTTAAGCTTGGGCAATCCTTGGATTAGGCCAAGTGAGCTAAGTGTTGCTAGCAAGTCAAAACTCAAGTGACCAAGCCTCCTATGCCACTTCCACAAATCAGAAGAAGGACCAGCCATCAAACATCTAGCAGAGCCGAAAGAGCAAGAAAAATCGGCTCTGAAAACATGACCAAAAGGGATGAGCCAACAAACAAGATCTCCCCGAGGGTCTAAAACACGACTCAAACCCTTCTTAAAGCGCACTTCACAATCGTCTTCAAGGAGTTACAAAATAGAAAGCAAATTGTAATGCAAATTTGAAACCAAAGCAACATCCTTAAGAACGAAGTTCTCATTGAGCCGAATAGCTCCATGAGAAACAACCTTACCTCTACTGTTATCCCCAAAAGTGATGTACTCCTTGTGCATCACGAGGTCTAGGCTGGAGAACCATTCCTTCTTTCCGGTCATGTGGCGCGAACACCCGGAATCCATGAGCCACATGTTCTCCAACCGAAGTCTCTGCATCAATAGAAAGGCAGGAAATGAGCATATGGCACAACACTGGGGTTAGTATACTGAGAAGGATACCAGTGCTGTGTCATAGGCCCAGAAAAAGTGTTAGTAGCAACACCAAGCTGTCCTCGTCCCATGGGTGGATAGTGATCACCACCAACCTGAAAGGGTGGTCCGCTATGGAACGGAAAACCTCCAAACTGACCTACATGTCCCATTTGAGCAAAGTGATCACCACCAAGCTGAAAAGGTGGTCCTCTATGGGACTGAGCAGCAAAGCCTCTTACACCCGGCTCACGATCGTATTGAGGACGACCGGAACCGCGACGGGCACGACCACCACCCCGTGGTCCGGCTGCCTGGGGCCTAGCTACCTGAGGGAATGCACCTCCAGGTCTAGCGCCCTGCCTCTGAACTCCCCGACTTGCACACCCTGGAGAGGGTAGTGCCTGGCCTGATTGTTCAGCTCCAACTCCTTCCTAGCGTCTCTCCTCCTCCGAAAGCAAAACTCAGCTAGGTGACCCTCACGGTGACAGTACTCGCACTCGAACCTCACCACTCTCTTGGGTTGTTGGTTCCTATGGTTGCGAGGGTTGTTCACTCTGGCTGGCTGCTTGCCTTTCGGAAAGGGATCACTAGAGACGTCAGGAAGGGTGTCAAGTGTGTTCCTAAGATGGTTAGGTTTGGGAACCCACACTTGCTTGCGAGGTGGAGCCTTGGGAGGTTCATCAAGGATACCATCCTTGGTGATAGGCTTGGAAGGTTCAGGTGGGTTGATGAGCTTAGGGATAGCAGATGGCTTCTCACTAGGGCTCACTCCACTAAACTCACCGATCTTGCCAAAGATGCTAGCGCCCTTCCCACCTAAAGCAAAGCCTACTCCCGAGCAATCAGTTCCCCTCTTGAACTGACTGATCATCATGCCCAATTGCGGCTCACTGCATGACACCCAACTCAGGATGGACCGAAGGTATGTGTTTTCCTCCTCGGTTTGCATCCTGTCATGCCGACAGTTGGCAATCTCAAGCTTCATCCCCACGCATCGCTTACAAGGAGCGGACAAGGTGCTAACTGAGCTGGCCTTCATGGCTTCAGCAAGCTTGACATTAACTTCTGCCAACTCAGTTCGCAAGCTAGGACAAAGCTTGCACGCACCTAGCAAAGAAGGCCTCGCCTTCACTTCCTCCAGCTCCTTCTTCAGGGAGGGACACTCTTTGCAATCACCCACCAAGTCTAGCCTACTCTTTAGCTCATCATACACCTCAATCAAAGAGGCATACTTGGTTTGCAGGGTGGCAAAGTTTGTCATATGCATCGTGCATTCATCACACTCCTCCTCATCAGTCACCCTCACTTCGGTCTTAACAAACTCAAGCTCCTTAAGCGCCTCTTTCATCTTGGCCTTAAACTCACTGCGCTCTAGGTTAACATGCGTGAGTTTCTTCTCCAAAGCAAGGACTAACTCCGCAAGGCTATCGCGCTCATCAGCGAGACGATCGACAAGAGAAGAGTTTGATACCTCAGAAGCGTTGTCGTCATCGTCGTCATTGTTGGCGTCATCGGCGTCCTTAGCCTGGCACTTGCTGTCCTCTTCGTCCAAGGACATGGTGCATAAGCCCTTGGAGGAGTTGCCGAAGAAGCAGAGTCCGTTGAATCGATCTTCCGTCTTGTGCTTGGACCCGTCGTCACTGGAGTCACTGTCGGAGGTCTTGTCTTCATCGCTTTTGGTAGCGAAGAGAGCACATCGGCCAGCGTCGAAAGCCTTCTCCACATCCTCCCAGCGAAAGGTGTCCTTGTTCTTCTTCTTCTTGGTCTTGTACTCCGGCTTGTCTTTGCGCCGGAAGTTGCGAGTCTTGCCGGAAGATTTCTTGTTGTTCTTGGGACAGTTCGCCATGAAGTGATCTAGATCACCGCACTTGTAGCAGCCCTCGCGTGCGCCACCACGCCGGCGATTCAAGCGGTTGTTGTGAAACCGTGAGAACCGTGTGATGACGAGGGCGAGCTGATCGTCTCCCAATGCCTCCAATTGCTCCTCCGTAACTGTAAGCAAAGAAGACAAAGCAAAGAGAGGAGGTGAAGCGTCAGAAGGAAAAATCGATCCACCCTTGCCTGAGACCAAAGCCATGGAATGTGAAGATGGGTTCTTCAGCTTGGCCTGAGTCAGGTGATCGATCTCGGTGGACTTGAGCTTGCTGAACAGCTCGTCCACGGTGAGGGTGTCATAAGATGGAGACTCAATGATAGTCAACACCTTCACCTCCCATACCCTCCGATCCAGGGCATATAGTAACTTGAGTGCCCTCTCATGATCGTCATAGGGTAGGTTAGCCCGATTGGCACGCATCTTGTTCAATCGTTTGGAAACGAGCGAACAAGGCATCAATCGTCTCTCCCTCCAACTGAACAAAGTTCTCGTACTCGCGCTTGTACGTTTCAAAGAGTTTGGTCTTGACATGGGCGGTCCCCTCGTGATAGCTTTGAAGCTTCACCCAGATCTCTCGTGCCGTCTCAAGCTTAGAGACACGTTCGAACTCAGGAAGGGAGATGCTGGCCAAAAGAGCATTACGAGCCTTGGAGTTGGCCTCGTGCTGGTCAATCTGGATCTGACCCACATGAGCCGCAAGGACTACGTACTCAGCATTCTCGCATATTTCCCAGACAGAAGATCCGATGCTGTTGAGGTAAGCACGCATCCGAATCTTCCAATAGGAATAGTTCATTCCATCGAACCAAGGAGCCTTGTCGTTCCCTCGTTCCATGTCGTCCTTAGGATCCGAAACCGATTAAGGTAGAGAAGATCCTTAACCGGCTCCGATACCAATTGAAGGACCGGATTAGCGACCAGAGGGGGGGTGAATGGGAGCCTCAAATTCAACTCGTGAATAGAATGGCCCTTGTCCCAGAAAATCACCCCAAAAGCTAAGACTCGAAACGACCGAAGAGTTCATGACCTACAAGTAGGTGGATACCCTAGGAGATGTCCTAGTGGTACAGCGGAACACCCGGAGAAACACCAAAATCAACAGCCAAGGCCTCAGAGCAAAACTGCACAAGCTGCAGATTCGCGGACTGTCCGAAGACAGGGTCCCGGACTGTCCGGTGAACACCGGACTGTCCGCGACTGGAAGCCGGACTGTCCGCCAGCCAAAACGCAGAAACCGAACAGTGCAGCAGGTCTGCTGGACAGGTCCCAGACTGTCCGCGGGTTTGTACTGCGGACTGTCCGTCGTTCACTTTATAGTGAACAGTCAAGGGACTGCACCTGACTGACCTGGCCGAGACCCGATGCGCGGACTGTCCGCCGTCAGGGCGCGGACTGTCCGCCAACACCCAGAAAGCACAAAACTACTCGGGTTCAAAACCAAATTCGATTCGATCTCAACCAAATCAAAAGGATCTTCGATCAAACTCCTCCCAGATGTTCCTCTACGTATTGGGGTGCTAATCCTAAGAAATCATCGCACCAAACCTAGTCTATCAGGAGAAATCCGAGGATCATCAGAAAGGGGGAAAGAACGAAGAACGAACACAAAATCAACCTGATCTATGGATTCGTGAGTTTAGGGGAGAATTCCTTTGGTGGAAAGAAGGAGCTCACGACTAAGAACGAATTGATTCAAGTGGAATCGAAAATCATCTCGCGGAGAGGGAGAACGAGACAAATCCCCGGAAGATGTAAAAGCAAAACATGAAGAACACGAACACAAAACGCAATTCGATTCGATTCAGCCGAAATTCCTCCACACGAGGAGACAACGAGAATACGGTCTCGTTTCCTCAAAAGATCCAAATACACAGAGGTATGATTCCCGTCTCTGCGGATCGCTTGCAGCGAGGTATGATTAGAACCTAAGGGGGGGCTAGAGAGAGAGTGCTCAGGAACAAATGACTCCAAGGATAGAGAGAGAGGAGGGGTGCCTCTCTTATTTATAGCCTAATACAATAATCCCCTTCTACTCCTAGATACAAGAGCGAAGCGGCCAACCCTAGGGGTATCCCGGTCCAACTCTGCTTGTTGATGATTCGACGACCACGCGCCCATCTCATCCTTAGCTTTGCCTCGACGCAAGCCTCAGGATGCCGCCACGTGCCGCCCCGTCGACCGCCGCGCCTACCTCACGGATAGCTGCGCCGCAGCGCCAGCCTCTCCGCGCCGCCACGCGTCGACCGTCCTTTTTGCGGACCTCCCCCCGGTTTTGAGGCCGAAACCGGGAAACCTGGGCCTTCCCCCGGTTATGAGGCTGAAACCGGGAAACCTGTCCTCCGGCTGAGTTTTGTGGCCCAAACTCAGAAACCCGCGAGCCCAGGTTTTGAGGCCCAAACCTGGAAACCGTCCATGCCGAGTTTTGAGGCCCAAACTCAAAAACCGTCGAGGGTAGCTTTTAGAGGCTCAGCTACTGAACCCGCGCCGTAGACAGGATGTGGTTCGCACACCCCGAGTTCCAGCACCGATGCCGGAGCATGTCCAGCCTTCACGCCGGGCACAGTGCATTTGCCATCCTTCTCGGCCTCCCGCCAAGTGTCATGACGCCATCACCTTCCTCCCAACTCGGCCGATGCACCGCACATCCCCATGTGCTCTTGCTTGCCGATGCCACGTGCCAGCTACCACAGCTGGTCCTCAGGTCTCCAGGTCCGTCGGTCCAAAGCCTCACGTCCGCCCTTCACCGTTCCAGGTCCGTCGGCATGGCACATCTCTACTTGACCTTCACCTCACCTTCGACCACTGTCCGAGCTCCACACCTACACACCAACACAGCCAAGAGACATGTTGCTCGTTGACCGATCACTCATCACTCAGGAAGGGAACCACAAGGGCACATATCAACCTTGTGTTCGCAAAGTGTGAATGGGGTGACTGGCTAAAGGTTCCTTTTGCGCCCTTGTCGATGGGGCGGGATGGTGGTGGTAGAGGTTGTGGCCGTGGTAGAGGTCATGGTCATGGAGGAAGACGAGGAGACGAGGTGGAGGATGATGGAGAGGAGATGGATTTTTCACAGTGGGAGGATGACGGTCTGGACTCTGATTCCAGGAAAAGAGATGCCACAGAGGTGGGAGGTAGAGGGCGTGTTGCTCGGCAAGTCAATCTGCTGGAACACTCTCCCCAGCTAGTTGTTAACACGAGCCCTCTGAAAGAGCAGGAGAAAAAGATATTGAGGAGAAGTGAAGATGAGGTGAATGCAACAAACAACTCTATTGCACAATCGGCGCTCTCCTTTGAGGGGAGTGACCGGGCACAATGAAACTCCTAGCATGGAACTGCCGCGGGCTCGCGAGTGCCCGGGCAGTGCGAGCGCTTCTGGATCTACAGAGGCGCGAGAGACCTGATGTGTTTTTTCAGTCTGAGACACATTTGGGAAGAGCTAAGGCAGAAGACTTGAGGAGGAAACTACAATTTGATCACTTCATCATTTTTTATCAGATGTGATCATATGCGGAGATCTAAGGGTTTCAACTATCTTGCGCCACCACTTGTTCCAAACATTCTCAAAAAAATTTCATAGCATCCACATGCGATGTCAAGGTCATCCGTCCATTTTCATGATTTTTCGACTTCGTTTGTATTTTTAATAATTTTAAATCCAATCTCACGCAACTTGGTCGTCGTGTCTCACGCTCGAGACGGTCGAGTTTCCGCGCCTACCCTGGATACGGCGTCGAAATAGCCTCGGACAAATGAATACCATTTTTCGAATCGCTGAGTTTCATTATTTCATGCACCTGCAGTTCAAACGTGCATCCCACGGAAAAAATCAAAAAATCAAAGAAAATGCGCGAAATATAGCAAGAGGTATGGAAAAGACACCAAATTTGAAATCTTGGCTTGTAGTACTGTAGCAAGGCCACAGAAAAAATTTAGAGCAGAAAAACAAAAAAAATTATTTTCTTTGCCGAGAGCCTCCTAAAGCCCTCGGCAAAGATGGACTTTGCCGAGAGCCAGGGCCAGGGCTCTCGGCAAATAATTTATTAAAAAAATACAAGCCTTTGCCGAGAGCGTAACAGTGGACTCTCGGCAAAGGTAACAGCACAGGGGGAGCCGTTATCGAGGGTTCCGTTTGCCGAGGTTCGTTCTATGCCGAGGGCTCGGCTCTCGGCATAGGTTCTCTTTGCCGAGAGTCGGGCCCTCGGCATAGAAATCTTTGCCGAGATTCTTATTGTGCCGAGGGTTGGCTCTCGGCAAAGGGCTCTTTGCCGAGTGCCCATGTTTTGGCACTCGGCAAAGAACCGAACGCTCGGCAAAGACCCCGTCTCCGGTAGTGGGAGGAAGCCCCTCGAAGTAATATTGATGATCAATGTTGATGCTGGTTTTGATGATACTAAAGGAACAGGAAGCACAGGGGCGGTTATCAGAGATTCATCGGGTGGATTCATTGCTGCTTCCCATAGTTATATTCCATCTGTGGTGCATGCACCCATGGCTAAAGCCGCAGCATTAAGAGATGATTTATTGTTGGCACAACAAATCGGTTGCAGTCATGTGGAATTTCAATCAGATTGTATGGAAGTCGTTACAACAATGCAAGAGGGAGGTTTCTCCGCCACGGCAGCAGCTGCGATTTATGATGAATGCTACTTGTATTGGAAAGATTTTCATTCTATCTCCATTAGTGTCATTGCATTAGAGATTGTAACATTGTGGCTCATGAGCTAGCCAGGCAAGCTCTCATAGGCAAAAGTTCTTTTGTTTGGGTAGATGACCCCCCTGCCTTTATTCGGCAACTGCTTGTAAATGATGTAACTATTTTGTCGAATGAATAAAGCTAGCCGTGAGATCTTCAAAAAAAAAGAAGGGAAGGGGAAAGTCCGGCTGGAGTATGAAGGGATTTTCCAGCGTACGTGGAAAGTTTGGAATTTTCTGATTGGACAAGTCACGTATACACATGCCCAAGAAAGTAATTGGAGTCCGATTAGGCTAGTGTTAGTGGAGTCATTACTGGAGAAACCCTCTTTGTCGAGGGCCACAGACGCTCGGCAAAGTCTCTAGGGCCCTCGGCTAAGCCATTGCCGAGCGCAACTCTCGGTAAAGCAGGCTCAGCGAAAATCCGATCGGCAAAGGCTTCTTTGCCGAGAGTCATTTATCGGGCTCTCGACAAAGGCTTTGCCGAGAGCCTCAGGCGGCTCTCGGCAAAGAAAAGGCACCGTTAACGGCCGGCTGTTGTTGATGCCTTCTTTGTCAAGAGCTAGCTGGCAGGCTCTCGGCAAAGAGCCTTTTTATTTTTTTTAACTCTTTGCCGAGAGCCAGACCTGAGAGGCTCTCGGCAAAGAGTTTTTTTTTTTTGAAAAACCCTTTACTAAGAGCTCACATGGCAGGCTCTCGGCAAAGAGCAATTTATTTTTTTAAAAAAAATTCTTTGCCGAGAGCCTCTCCGGCCTGGCTCTCAGCAAACCTTAGTCTTTGCCGACTGCTATGGCCATTGCACTCGGCAAAGCTGGGAACATGGTTGTTCCCCAGCTTTGCCGAGTGTAATGGCCATAGCACTCGGCAAAGACCCTACTCTCGACAAAGAGGGCAATTTTTTTCCATTTAATTTTCCGTTTCTTCAACATTCATCACATATGCATATCACATTCATCACATATATATCACATTCGTCACATATATGTCATGTCACCACACATATAATACATTATTGAGTCGACACAAAGTTCAATCCAATGTCACCAAACATACAATATGATAAGTTTTCAATCCAAAGTTCAATGTACTAGACCCGACACACACTCACGGCAACCTTGCCACCCCAGAGAAGAAGTACCGCCTGCTTGACCCCCGGTCGTGTTCTATCCAGGCGCGCGGGGTCGTTCGAACCCATCAACGGAGGCTGCAAAACGAAGACGTCTATGTCAGACAAACAAATACAGAAATAAAATACTGAGGTATCGATACTCACAGGAGTAGCTCCGACATCCTGAGATGGCGGTGGAGGAACCAAGATCATCGGGGGCACGACCATGCCCTGGGAGACCAGGAACGCGATGAGGTCCGCCATCTGCTTAGCTTGGGCCTCCATCTGGGCCGACATCTGGGACCGCATATGGGCCTCGGCGACATGTGATCATATGCAGAGATCTCAGGGTTTCAACCATCTTGCGCCACCACTTGCTCTAAACATTCCTAAATTTTTTTCATAGACTCTACATGCGATATCAAGGCTCCCCGTCCATTTTCATTATTTTCTGACTCTGTTTGTATTTTTTATAATTTTAAATCAAATCTCACGCAACTTGGTCGTCATGTCTCATGCACGAGATGGTCGAGTCTCCACGTCTATCCCTGGATACAGTGTCGAAATACCCTTGGAAGAATGAATACCATTTTTGGAACCGTTGAGTTTCATTATTTCATGCACCTGCAGTTCAAACGGGCGTCTCGCGGAAAAAATCAAGAAAATGAAGAAATTGCGCAAAATATAGAAGTATGGAAAATACTCAAACTTTCAAATCTTGACTCGTTGTACTGTAGAAAGGCCCCAGAAATAATTGGGAGCAAAAAAAAAGTTTACTTTGCCGAGAGTTTACTGAAACTCTCGGCAAAGAGGCTCTTTGCCAAGAGCCAGGGCCAGGGCTCTCGGCAAAGAAATTACAAAAAAAATTAAAAAGTCTTTGCTGAGAGCCTAACGGAGGGCTCTCGGCAAAGCTAACGACGCAGGGGGCGTATTGGGGTTCCACGTTTGCTGAGCAGGTTCCTATGCCGAGGGCTCGGCTCTCGGCGAGCCCTCGGCACAAGAAATCTTTGCCAGGAGTCGGACTCTCGGCATAGCCGGTTTTGCCAAGAGCTCCTGTGTGCCGAGAGCTGGCCCTCAGCAAAGAAATCTTTGCTGAGCGCCCGATGTTTGCCCCTCGGCAAAGATCCGAATGCTCGGCAAAGACGTCGTCTCCGGTAGTGAGTTTCATGGAAGGTTTTATGCACATTAAATAAAGTGCCACATCAGCTTTTTGCATAAAACTAGGAGGAGAGAGAAGAGAAATGTTTCATCCCCATGAAACCTTTGAGCGCGGTTTCCAAAACGGTGAAATCTTGTTGAAACCCCCATTATTGAGAGCTTCATTGCGTTTCATCTGATACAGTACACGTGGTTCGAGAGAGGGAAAGAAGAGACAAACAGGGATCATGAGACTACGAAGCATATGAAACTGTGCATTGAAACTGTATATTGAAGGAGAGATCTATTTCATCTGTAGTTTTATTTATCTTGAAAACCGAGAGATGAAACTATACATTGAGACTGGCCTTAGAGTACAAGTGAATTACGTTTGCATTGATCTTGACCAGCCGAATAGGAAAAAAAAGTGAAGTGTGATCTTTGTTTTCTGATTGGCCTTTGTTTCTGTAACTCACGGAAAAGACCAGCCGCTCTATAAATATAAAGGGTGACAGCCGATTAACAAAACACAATCGCATAAATCAATCTACTATATTATTTAGCATCTACTATTTTCTCTCAGCTCTAGTTTTGCTTCTTGTTCTTCATTGCCATCTACTTCGTTGTAACAGCGAGCACAAGGTCCTAGGAGCGGTTAGGCCGACCTAGGGCACCCCATTGCCGCCGTTCTCCCTGACGGGGTCCCTCCCGGGAGCGCGGGGTGTCGGGTTCCAAGAGCTCTCGCTGGCGTGTCTTGCGTATCGCGCTCCCGATGAGACTCCCCTTGCAACATGTCTTGCGCATCACGCTCATCACCGAGGGCACACGTGACGCATTCGTGTGTGAACACACTTTCTAGCGACTCCACTGGGGAATAAGGAAGATTACATCTGCGCCGCCATTCTTCATGACTAGCGGCAAGATCCCGAAGCCTGGAGATATCAGCAAGGACAACATTGTCAAGCCTAGCTTTGATAAACTATCTGAAGAGCATCGCGAAGCTTACGAGGCATACTGGAAGAAACGTGAAGAGGAAGAGATGAACAAGTTCCTTGCCAACTTCAACAAAGATCAAGGAAATATCACACCGGTTGGCGAGATCAGGTTCCCTCCTCTACACAGCAAGGGAAAGGTAAACATCTCTGTAAGTGAACCTTTTACTCTTGAACAAATAGTTGTTCTTAATTATCATATCACTGAAGGAAAAAAACTTGTATACCAATATTTTTCAGAAATATTAAATGCTAAAAATAATACACCTACATCATCTATTGGTCATATTGGTACATCTGCTAGTGTAGAAAATTCTAACACAACAACACCAATTAATTCATCGGCAACGGAAATGCCAACAACACAACCCCAATTTGGCATGCCGATGATTTCTTTCCTGGACAACAAATTAAAACTAGAGGCGAGCTGTTGGTAGATCGACCCCAATTTGGCATGCCGATGTCCTAATCCTATTATGAGTGTACCACCTTTTGGAAGATCGACAACAAACATGAGCATACCAAGGTCCCTGCCACAATTTGTTTCGTCGCCAATGCTGCAATTACAGACTACAACAGTAACTAGCAGCCCTATATAGTTCCTTCGCCACCACCATATGTAGCTTTGGTTAACATGGAAGAAGCTTTAGCAAAGATGAAAGATGATCTACATAAGATGTTTGTCGAGTCCTTCAGAATTGAGTCGAAGGTTAGAGGACATACCTATCAAAAACCATACCCATCCTACTTTGATGCTATTACTTATCATCAGGGTTATAAAGTTCCTGAGTTTTCTAAATTTAATGGTGAGGATAACAAAACCACATGGGAGCACGTTAGTCAATATCTTGCTCAATTAGGTGAAGCAGGTTCTATGGACGAGCTGAAAGTTTGTTTATTTCCTTTACCTTTAACTGGTACATCTTTTTCATGGTTTTCTGCTTTGTCTCCTAGTTCTATTACTACATGGTCACAGCTAGAACAAAAATTTCATGATCATTTCTAAAGCGGTGATAATGAGCTTAAGCTATCACATCTTACATCGGTTAAACAAAAGCATGATGAATCGGTTTCAGATTATGTCAGAAGATTTAGAGATGTTAAAAACCAGTGCTATAGTCTTGTGATAGGTGAAAGAGACTTAGATCTTGTCCTTAATGGTTTGAAAACTCACATTAAAGAAAAATGAGAAGGGTACGAGTTTTTAACTGTTAATCAAGTTTTACAATGTGTTTTGGCTCAAGAGAGTCGAAGTAAAGATGTTACAGAAAGTTATAAGACTAAAACTGATCGTTCTCGCATGCATGCCATTGATTATAATTCTAATTCGGATGATGAAGTTGATGTCTATGTTGCTGAATTTGTTTGGCCCTCAAAGGCCAAACCATATGCTTGTAGTGCTCTTAAGATGATTCACAAGAATCGTGAAGAAGAGATGAAACTTACTTATGATGTTGCTAAATGTGATAAGATTTTTAATGCTTTGCTGCAAGACAAGTTTATTAAAATTTTACATGCTTTACCGTCGTTTGAGAAGCTGAAATGACGAGCTTATTGCAAGTATCATAATTCTTTTTCTCATGCTACTAATGATTGTAATGTTTTTCGGTGATAGTTCCAATCGGCTATCAATGATGGACGATTGAGTTTTGCTAAAATGCAAGTTGACAAGACTCCCTTCCCCACGAACACTTTAGATTTGGAAGGCAAGAAGGTGTTACTTCGGCCTGAACAAGCCGAAAATGCTAAAGGAAAGTCAAGTGTTGTTATCAGTGAACCCAGAGTCATAATTGTCGATGACAAAGTCTTGGGAAGAGAGGTTGTGCTTGAAAAGGCCCCCAATGGCAAGGAGACATTAAAAATCAATATGAAAACTTCTATACCTGGGCGGCAAGTGCAGCAACGAGGTCATGCAAAATTCATCAAGCCCAAAGGTCCAGAGGTTGGCAAGTGGAAGTTGAATGAAGCAAAAGTACAACAGAAAAAAGTCAAGCCAACATTTGATATTTTGTTGTCCAAGTATGCCAAACAAGGGGCCGGTTTTAGCTCTAATCGGCCATTGCAATTGAAGCGTCCAAGGTCACCTCTGAGACATCAATTTCGGCATCAACATGGTCTGTATGGACCATGGGCTCCTACACCATGGATGGTGCCACCTCTCTATGCGCCATATTATGCGAGAGATTACTATGGAGGATGGGAGAACCCCCCAATGGCTCCATATGCTTTTCATCCTGGGTAGGCAGCACCTAGAAGACCCATCTTTGAGAGGCTAACTCATTCTACAAAGGGCAGTTGGGGTGGTAGTGCTAATCGGCCATCGCAAGCCTCTCCAAATAAAAAGACCATGAAGCAAGAGCGGCGTCCTAAGTCCCCAAGTGCTGAAATTTCAGAACTAGCAAGCAAGCAAGAAGAGGGATCTACAAGTTGGAACATCATCAAAATTGGCACTAATTATGTAGAGATCTCAAAGAGCTGGATAAAAGGCCGATTATTATTGGTAATTCGGCCAAATCTAATGGTGTTGTGGTTGCTGTCCAGCTAGGTGCAGCAGTAGATGATCATGAAGCTAGTAGCAGCGGCACAAAGAAAATTGATCCAAGGTATATACCCAGTCGATGTGGTGTCCTCCTGGCTTGTCCAAGACTAAGAAGAGAAGATTGCAGCCCATGAGCAATCAACAAAAGGAGGAGGAAAAGAGCGAGAAGCAAAGGGATGAATTTTTCAACAAAATTCGGCCCGTCATCAATACAAAACAAGTGTGGAAGCCTAAGGTTAATGAAAAAATAGCAACATCTCCACTTGTTTTAGCAGCTGTTACACCATCTCAGGAGGCTCCAAAGGTTATTCCCACCTCACCCATGTCATCTACAGCACCTCCTTCATCACATACACCGGTATTCACCTTGCGAGATGACGAAGAGATGGTGGATTTCGAGCCGACACCTAGTAGGGAAGGTATGGATATTGATATGGTTTATTACTTAACTGCAGAGTATCGTGTTGTTGATGAAGGAGGAGAAGTAGTCCAGTTAGATATTGGCCCTATGAATGCCATCTTCGAGAAGCCTAAAGAGCCAGTGAAATACTTGAAGCCGTTGTACATCAAGGGTCACATTAATGGATCACCGGTTGCTAGAATGCTTGTTGATGGTGGAGCTGTGATTAACCTTATGCCATATTCAGTTTTCAAAAAATTGGGGCCGCAAGATGAAGACTTGAAGAAGACCAATATGGTGCTCAATGGATTTGAAGGAAAAGAACAGACAGAGGCCAAAGGGGTTATTTATGTGGAGCTCATGGTTGGAACCAAGACTGCCCGCTGCGTTCTTTGTTGCTGAGGTGCAAGGTAATTATAATGTGATTTTAGGTCATGATTGGGTACATGCTAATGAATGTGTGTCATCTACCATGTACCAATTTCTGATCCAATGGGTTGAGGATGAGATGGAGATAATTTATGCAGACACATCGGCTTGTGTTGCCTTGGCCGATGCTATGGTGGATCGACAACATCCTGAAGCTACTTGTTTGACAGGACGTAATGATCTTCCAGAGTTTGATTTTCTTAGTGCTACAAAAATGGTTTTGTGCCTGTCATGTTAAAGTCGATTGATGGTGATCGGCTCAAAAACATATTGTGATAAATGGATCCTAGCTTAGATTGGATGCAAAAGCGTCTTGAAAATTATCGGTCTCAAGAGAACGATACGCATGAATCCATAGAAGAGCTCGAAAATATGGATAAGCTAGGACAAGGTTTTACATCGACCCATCCATTAGAGGAGATAGACATTGGTGATCGGGCCGACTTTTATAAACAAAAATATGAAAGTCGATTACAAGTTAAAGTTAATCAAGCTGTTAAATATGTCGATATCTTTTGGGAGTACCGGCCATGAGATGTGCCTGGCTTGAGCCGAGAATTAGTTGAACATCGGCTGCACATTGAGAGTGGTTTCAGACTTTTCAAACAACCGGCTAGAAGGTTCAATCCCAAGGTGTCAACGTACTTGCGGATATATATATATATATATATATATATATATATATATATATATATATATATGTGTGTGAGAGAGAGAGAATATAGATATATAGAATAGATGTAGATATATAAATATATATAATATATAATATAGAATATATATAGATAGAAGATAGATACGGTGAGAGTCCATCTAGCTATGTTTCTTTTTCTTCGGTGGATTCGTGTTTTTGTTTTCCTTTTTTTTTTTTTTGCTTATTATGCGGCTTTTAAAAGCTGTTTTTTGTTTGCTCCTTTTTTTCCTGGTAGTTTTAGTTTTACGGCGGTCTGTATGGAGCATTTTTTTGTCTTCTACCCACGTACCTACGGAGTTCTTTTTTTTTAGTTTGGCACTGTGCCTTGGGACGATCCTGATCAACGATCTCCTCCACACCCGCAGCCGCAACCGCATGCAGTGCAGCCTGGAATATCTCGATCTGGTCATCTGGTGGTTTCGAAAGCGCCGACGCACGCCTGCGCCCCAACTCGCGCACGCCCCCAACTCGATCCGCCGCCTACCAGTTCCACCGCCAGTCCCGTCGCTGCCATGGCTGCTGGGCCAGACGGCAGCATACCATCGAGGGCCACCGTCCCCTCTCTCCGCTCGCGCGTCGGCGACCAAATGCGTCTGCACCTGCTGCCGCGGGAGGGCACGAGCCTTACATTCAAAATCTTCCTGATCGCCGGCGCCGTGCCGCCGTACTCGGCCTTCCTCATCGCCGTGTTGCGGTACTACGGCATCCAGCTAGCCCACCTCTCGCCCCACTCCATCATCATCCTCTCCACCTTCGCCCACCTCTGCGACCACTTCCTGGGGGAGCCGCCATCGGTCGGCCTCTTCCGCTTCTACAACACGTGCCGCACACACCAGCAAACCCCAAAGTCAAAGCCGAGTCTGCAGCCGTGGCAGAAACCGATCGGCGTTTGCCACTTTCAGGTTCGCCAGGAGAGGTCCACCGAGGAATTCATCCAGCTGCCGCGGCGCCCGCATTTTAGTAAGGGCCACGTTCACTTCGCGAAATATCTCCAAATATTTGGCGCAGCACCCATTTTAGACGTATGCATGGAGCATTAAATGTAGGTAAAAAAATAACTAATTGTACTTTTGGTCTGCATCATATCGAGACGAATCTTTTGAGTCTAGTTAGATCATGTTTGGACAAAGTTTGTCAAATAACAACGAAAGTGCTACAGTAACATTTCGCCATATTTTTCGCAAATTGAACAAGGCCTAACTGGAGGGATGAGTGGGTGTTCGTCGAGGACGGTACCGACGGCCTTGGCCAGGGGGCTCCTACCTGCCGACCTGGTCGGCAGGTACCCCGCGCGGACCCCCGCCTCCCCTTCTGTTTTTCTTCCCCACCTCGCTCCCCTGCCCCACCCCCGCCCCCTGCGCGCCGCCCACCGCCGCGGCCGCGCTAGGGTTCGCCGGAGCTGCGCCGCCGCGGCCGCGCGCCGCCCACCGCCGCGGCCGCGCTAGGGTTTGCCAGCTCCGGCGAACCCTAGCGTGGTCGCGGCGGCCTCCTTCCTTCCCTCCCCGCCGCCACACCCGCCGCCGCCGCTACTGCCGTGACGCCCCCGCCCTGCCATGGCCCGGCCGCCGTCGCCGCCGCCAGGGCCCCTAAACCGCCCGGCGACCTTCCCCACCGCCTGGCCTGCCTACCTCCCCCGGCCGGCCCCTTCCTTCTAAGGTCGCCGGAGTTGGAGGAGGAGGGGGCGACGACGGCGGTGTGGGCGCTGGCGGCGGCAACGGCGCGGGCGACGCGCACGTGAGGCGGGCCTTGGGCCGCGTGGACCGAATTGAGCGCGAGCGAGGAAGGCGGGAGGGGGGGGTCGGCGCGCCGACTGGTCGGTAGGGAAGATTTCCGCTTGGCCAGATGGCCGTCCCGGTGGTAGCGCCTGTGGGCAACAAGGGTTCGTGGCAAAAAATGCCCCGCGAGACTAATGCGTTGGTCGACCTCCGGACACGTATAGCCGACCTCCACGCAAAATGGCCTCACCGGGCTATGGTCATGGCCAATGCCATCAAGCGCCGTCTGGCGCCACTCCGAAATGACACGTGGATTTTTCCTGGAGGTATATATATATATTGCAGTCTATCTCCTCGCACGTTCATAATTCATACATACTATAGATATATATAGTTTATTTATCTACTTTGAAGTGATATATATTGCTTACTCTGTTGGTAATTGTAGACAGCAACCAAACCACCCATTGAAGTGATATACCCTAGTTAGCAGTGGCGTAGCTAGGATTTGTAGCTATAGTGGTCGGTCTATTACTCAAATTTTATTTGACTTGTATAAATTTAATATGTATATAAATCACAAAACAGAACTCACTACGGGAAAACTAATCTTTGCTGAGTGTTTTTTTCTTTGCCGAGTATTTTTTTTCGGCACTCGGCAAAGAGCTTCTTTGCCGAGTGCCAAAAAAAAACACTCGGCAAAGAAAAAACACTCCGTAAAGATTATCTTTGCCGAGTGCCAGCATTTGGCACTCGGCAAAGAATTTTTTGCCGAGTGTTTTTTTGGCACTCGACAAAGAGCTCTTTGCCGAGTGTTTTTTTTACACTCGGCAAAGCCAATTTTCAAATCACATTTTTAAGCAGTAAATTAATCCAAATGAAAAAGTTTTCAACTACAAAGTTGTTTAACTTATCAAGATGAACAATTTTTGTTTTGGTGATTTCTTTATTTGATAAATTTAAAATAAATTTGTTCACAAATCTTACGTATGTGTCCGATAGTTTATGAAACTACAAGAGTAATATATAATGTTTGTGAAATATATTAAAACCATAATTTCGGATGCATAAATGATTAAATAACCAAAATAAACTTCGTAGATCTTGACAAGTTATGAAAGTTTGTAGTTGATAACTTTTTAATTTCAAGTAATCTAGTTATGCAAAACTGCATTCGAATTTGAAAAATTTTAAATTCGAATTTTTTAAAATACCTCGGATGGAAAAATGACCAAAACAAAAGTTGTAGAGCTCAAAAAGTTATGAAACTTTGTAGTTGACAACTTTTTTATTTGAAATCATCTTGTCTTGCAAAACTGTATTGGAATTTAAAAATTTTGAAATTTGAATTTTTTAAAATACCTCAGATGGAGAAATGGCCAAAATTATAGTTGTAGATGTCAAAAAGTTATGAAACTTTGGTGTTGATAACTTTTTGATTTGAAATCATCTTGGCAACGAAAACTACATTTCAAATTGTCAAATTTGAAATTCAAATTTTTATAAAAGACCTTAGATGGAAAAACTATCAAAATAAAAGTTGTAGATCTCGAAAAGTTAGAAAACTTTGTAGTTGACAACTTTTTGATTTGAATTCGTTTAGGGCCTCAAATAAGCAAGTTACACTCGGTTTAGTATAATATATGGAAAACTGAAACGGAGATGAAACGTATGTGAGTGTGTAGTGTAGTGGTAGAGGAGGCTCCGCGCGAGCGAGAAGTTCGAATCCTACTGACTGCGTGAGAGAAAATTGCATGAAAAATAACGGAACTTGCAATTTCGAGGGAGACGAGTGGGCGCTGCCCAGTGGGCCCCTCCCCCAATTAAATAAAAAAATTTCCCTACTTTTTTAGTCTGTTTTTGTTTTTTCTTTGCCGAGTGCTTTTCTTTGTCGAGTGTCACGTCAGCACTCGGCAAAAAGCCCTTTGCCGATATTTTCTTTGTCGGGTGCTCTTTGCCGAGTGTGGCACTCGGCAAAGCCTTTGCCGAGTGCATTTAAGACGGCAAAGAATCGATCTGCTGTAGTGACTAAGATGAAAAGGACATACGAACCTTGTAAAATAGATGAGTACGTACAGCTTTTCTTAAAGTAGAACTTAGGCCTAATAGTTGAAGAACAGTATGTCACTACTTCCTTGATGCATAATTCTCAAAAAGAAAAGCAATATCACCACTCCTCTTCACTATACCACAACCCTTAATCAGCGACTGACTAGAAGTTGTTGTAAGGGGTGTACAACAATGGATGGTCTGTGGCTAAAAGTTATAACAACGGATGTTGAAGCTGTCGTTGTATATATACAGCGACGGACTTCATCTTTAGGGACGGACCGTCCATTGTCTCAGAATTTAGCAACGAACAGCCTGTTAGAACTTTCAACAGCGGACAACCCATTGCAGTAAGAACTTTTTAGCAACAGATAGTCCATCGAGCTCAATTAAATAGCTTTAAAAAAAATAATCCAACTATATTTAAAACTAGACCACATTCACAACCAATACAATAGTGAATGACATGCACAAATCATATTCTTATTCATCCATATCAAATGAATACATATATAATCATGTCACTAGTTTAAGCTTCTTGCCATCAGGGCAAGATACAAGCATAATAGTAGTTGAATACAAAATCTAGCTAAGTCATTAGGTTGTACATCAAGCATTGTTTTCCTATTGAGCAAAAGCCATCAACCAAAAGCCATCCAACACTGACCAGAAGATTGGTTCAAGTCCTCTTCTCATGCCACATTAGAAGACCTAAAAAAGAGAACATTATTACTACCTTGTGATACACAAGAATGTGCAAGAATTGGTTAATGTACATCTATGTAAAGACAAATTACTTTCTCAGCTCATGGCAAAATGGAGAGGAAGAATTGTAGAAAAGAACCTGAGATTATTCAAGCATTCAGTTTGTTCTCTGCATCAACTTTATCATATCATTTCTGGTAAGTCAAGAAAAAAACAATCAGTAAACAACTGCTGGCTGCACTGAACTGCTGCACTTGTAGCAACAATAAACTGAACTGCGCACGTGTGCATTAACTGATATGAAAGGATGAGTTTCACACATGGACAGTGATTTTTTAATAAATTCTTGATATACTGATTTCAAAAAAGAAAATATTTAGTAACCTAACATGTTAAGGAGTGTATGTTAAGGAGTAGATAGGCAGCTATAATAAGCTGGGTTTCAAGTCAGTAGATAAGCTAGATAGATAACAGAAATTCCCTATTACCGTCTATCTTACTTGCTAGTTAAGAAAAGAGAAAAAAACCCTCAAGTGCATCCAGTGATAGGGGAATGGTTTTGGGTGCAGATAAGCTGTTTAATTCAAGTAATAGCTTTGTTCTTGACTTATGTACACATGGACAGTACATAGATCCTTGCAAGTCAAATGCCATTCAGTTTTCAGTAATAAAAGAAATAACACAAGATAGGGATGTCGTACTTTCATTGATCATCAATATAGAAATAATAGTGAATTCTCCTTCAATTTTCAGAAACTAGAGCTACAATTAAGGCATGCCAGATAAAGGAATTAAATTAAGCTTCAGCCTTGAAAGGAACTATCAGCTAAAATGATCAGCTTGATGCTTACCTCTTGGATGCTTCACTTAATGAAGTTTGCTCGTACGAGATGATTAGAACAACGTCTGCAGGTGGATAATCTACAATAGCATATATTTTTACATGAGATCTACATGTACAACAAGTTACTATTAAGGAAAAGTCATCATCCAAAAGTGATCCAAAGTTAGCATGAAGTTCACCATAAGATAATTCAATGGCTTCCTATCAACAAGTCGTTACAATCCGATGACCGCTTCCACATATAAGTGGGTCCCCGTAGCACACAAGGAACTGAATCTACAGTTGTAGAGGACGCTGCAAACAAACACAGCAGAAGTCACCCAATGTCAAGCTTTGCCTAGCAGTTCACAATTCACCACAAAGAGAGTTATAAGACTAGGCAAAGGTCAAAGTAACTTCTGTTATTCAATAAAAATTATTATAAATGCTAATATTGCAGAGTCCTGCAGTTCACAATGCTAATATTGCAGTTCACAACATAAGTAATTTTTCAATGAGTTATAAGACTTCTGAAATAATTATAAATGCTAATATTGCATTCACTAAAAAGATGTATGCAGCATTAGAATTATTCAGAGTCCAAACATAACTGGCTAGCAGTTGGCTATCACCTAGCAGTGGCGCATCAAGTGTAATTTTTTAGATAATGATTCAGGGTAACATGGAACATGTCTCGCTTCACAGTTCACAGTAAACATGAAAACCCAGAAAACAAAAAGCAGTAAGCTAAACATACTAACAAAGAGCTTCACTGATGACTTAAAATGTTGAACTTGACAAATTAATCAAATCTTGATAAATTGACATTACTAACATATTGTAACTGTAGCACTAAAGATACTAACAGAGACCCAGAGAGCTTCACTAATTAGCAAATGAACAAATAATAGCAGATTATACGAGAGCTTCACTAATGGCCAAATCAATAAATAACATCAGGGTAAGTGGGTAGTAGAGAGCTCACCATTAGCCATGTTCGTGTAGTAGTGGAGGTGGAGCAGATGACAGAACAGCAGCCTGCAGCACTGCAGTCGTCCAGGCCAAGGCACCAAGCAGAGGACAGAGCAGCAGCCTGCAGTGGTCCCCTCCCTCGTCGGTGGCCGCAGCCTGCAGCTGCAGCTATCGACCCCGCTAGCGCCCACTCGCCTGCAGCAGCAGCCCTCGTCGGCGCCCGCCCGCTCGCCTGCAGCAGCAGCCCTCGTCGCCGCTCGCCCGCTCGCCTGCAGCAGCCGGGCAGCCGCTCCCGCCGGCGCCCGCGCAGGCTGGAGCTGGAGCCTGGCCACCAGATGCGCCGCCGCCAAGCGCCATCACGAGCTCAGAAAGAAAATTGGGGAAATTTTCCCTCCCTCATGTCACCTGTAGCCCTAAAGGACCAATTGATTCATTTTTCCAATAATACCCCCACATGGGTAACCTTCTCCTGAGCTCGTAGAGAGGTATTTCAGGCTAAGTTCAAAATGGTTAGTGCCATATAGCGACCGACGATTCAACATAAAAGCAAATTATTTTATAGCAACAGACCATCCATCACCGTATTTGATTTTAGCAACTCACTGTCCTTCACAAAGCTTTAGCGACTCACCGTCCAACGCTGATTATCAACTTTTAGCAACTGCAGTTAGATGCTTCACCGTCCAACGCTGATTATCGACTTTTAGCAACTGCAGTTAGATACTATTTGAGGCTTGTGGTGTAGTGTTCGAGCTTGAACAAATATGCAAGAGAATTATATAATTTTTCAGCTTACCAAACCAATAATCCAAAGACAAATGTGTTTTTGGTGTTCGCTCCTATAATACACACTTTATATATTTATGTAATGTAATGTAAAAACAATACTCAGAACATAGTGCAATGCTCTTTCTATTGTCTTGTTGTTCTTTAAACACACACTAGGATATATACATACATCCTATATTGTAGATTATAGAAACAAAATGTACATCAGCTGATATTTCTTCCATACACTACTATAGAAACCTTAACCGAGGCGGGCAATATAGATTAACCGAGGCGGGCAAACTGTCCGCCTCGCACCATAGGCATCGGTTAATCAAAACTTAACCGAGGCGGGCCAGACGACCGTCTCGGTTAATCCTTTTACCGAGGCGGTCACCCTTACGAAACCGCCTCAGTTAATATTTTAACAGAGGTGGTTACTGTAATGCGGCCGCCTCTGTTAGAACATTAACCGAGGCGGTTTCATAAGAGGGACCGCCTCGGTTAATTGTTTTACAAATTAAAAAAAAACAAATTTGTTTTGTAAAATCAAATTTGAATTTCATTTTCACGATGAAAGCAAACACGCAATTAGTAAAGTCACAAACACATTTGTTGAACTAGTAGTACTCCTTTGAAATTTGTTTTAAAATCAAATTTGAATTTCATTTTCACGATGAAAGCAAAGACACAATTAATAAAGTCACAAACACATTTGTTGAACTAGTACTACTCCTTCGAAATTTATTTTAAAATCGAATTTGAATTTCATTTTCATGATGAAAGCAAAGACACAATTAATGAAGTCACAAACACATTTGTTGAACTAGTAGTACTCCTTCGAGTACCTATATTATATGTCACAACAACGTATCATTGTTCAATTACACGCATTCAACTTTATAATTCAACATTTTACAAATTATATGTCTGGCAACATGTAATCCTTGATGTTCAGATGAGTGCTCCACTTTCGGAGGATCTCATACTTGTCGTCATCTGCTAACGGGCCTTCCATGTTGAAGAACCTTCCACCCTCATGCACGCAATGGTGCATGAGGAATAAACAAATGTCCGCAACAATACGAGTTATGGTCTTTTCATTGAATGGCTTGTTTTGTCAGTCCTGTAGTTCTTTCTTCAGTACCTTGTAGCTGTTGCTAAACTTACCGGTCTCTCTTAGGTACTCACAAATATAGTATCCATATAATAATGTGTCAGGTGGTTGTTTGAAGCACTGCATGTAATACACAATCGTTCAGAACATATAGAGCTTTCACGATATACTAATAAGTACACATATGACTTCTCAAACATAGCGGGAAGTTGTGCCTGACTTGCAGGTTGTTTTTATACTTCTTCTGCTTTTCAGTTCTGAGATCAATACAATCTGGTTCCTCCAAGTACTTTCGGTAAGCGTTATACAAAACCACATTTATCACGACCAATTTAGCAGATATATATGTTAAATAAAAAAGAAGTATCGTCACTTACAATCTCAATAGCTTTCAAATTCCTTATAATCTTCTTTTGGAGTATCCAAAGAGTCAAACACTATTGCCCTCCCATCCTGAGAATATATGAGAAATGCAATCTAGTGGCCCATGATGCCTTGGCTGGACCATTGAAACAACGTAAAATTACAACCTTCAAATACGTGAGAAGCTATGATCATAATAGTAACTATGTGATAGTTTTCTTTTGACTTACCCGAACTGGTGGGCGGCAATCATGTACCCACGTCCCTTGACCTCTCTCATGCATCTAAACACATATGTTCCTACGTTAAACTTCATTTGGTTACGCAGAAGTTTGTGGGCCGCCTCTCTTTCTGCTCCGTCCAAGCCCACAAGCTTTTCATGGGTATTCGGTATATCATAACCCGCGATGCATCTCTCTGTAATGTGCATCGAAGAGAGGAAAATAACATTTTTGCCTACTTCCTTGCATATGTGGGCCTGCATCCTGCAAGGACAAATTATGTTATTGTTATTAGCTTCTTCCTACCAAACCGACATGGTTGCAACGCACTGAAAACTCATGATTCACTTATAAAGCAAACAATGTGACTTGGGCCATGTCAAGGTCCTTGCGCTGCTGTAACCTATGCATGTCATGGAAATCTACGATGACGTATGCATCAGAGGTCAAGTAGAAATACTCCGCGGGAACATTCAGAACAAAACTTTCAAGGCCTCTTTTCGCCGCTTCCATGTACTAGAGATGGAACCTCCTCGCCTCCCACAGCTCTTCGGTTACGAGCTGGCCCAAGGTTAACATGAACTTCCCATGCACGTACCGGTCGAGACAATCATCGGAAAGGGGCCAACCCGCTGGTGATGGCATCCTATACCTGAGATGTTCAGGAGTGAAAAAAAAACTCTGCAAGAATCTCCGCACATGTTGTACTATGACTTTGGTTGGCAGAAGCATACCTGTCAAAATGGATTGAGCTTTCATACTCTTTGGCTATTTCGTGGGCAAGCCTATTCAACTTGCCGTAGTCGATGCCACTTTTTGTGGGTGTTGTAGTATGCTCTGGTTGCATACCCTTCGTCGGTGGGGGAGGACATTCTTTACTCTATTCGTTTTGATCACTTGCCTACGGTGGTGTAGCAGTGCCCGGTCCTGACCCTGTACCTCCTTGTGGATTGCTCGTGCATGGGGGAGTGCCTACTGGATCATTGTTGTCATTGTCGTCATCAATGTCATGATCATCCACGGGAGACTGCGAGGGCTATGACGACAGCGTCGGCTCTTCTAAGTAAATATCGCATCGAGCCCAGAGTACTTTGTCGACTAAACTTTGAAAGTACTTGGCCCCACAAGGTGTGGATATGTCGAGTTCATCATCCTGATGGTCCGGGTGCATCCAAGTTACCTTGACCCAAGCATAGTGTTCCGGGATCGGCTTGTCGTCATATAGGCGTCCTGGCAATGCTATGCCCGTGCCCACCGCCATCTGTCTTTTTGACATCCTGTCGTACGGAACCACGAGCTGGCATGGCGTTGGTTTAACAATATCGTTGATCGGGTACCTCGGTAGTCCTCCGGTGGGGGGCACCATCTGGCTTTGTACGACATTTGTCGTTGGTAGCACCACGCCAGCCTGGCGAAACATCTACGACCTCAACTCAACCATTGAGGGGTCATTGCTCGTGAACGCCTCTGAAATCTTTCCCACAACAAAGTCATTAATAGCCTCATCATGGCCTTGTTGGACAAGACTGTCCTTGTATACTTGCCTAGTCCGAGAGGTTGCATCGGATCCCCAAGACTCCACTGTCTTCTAGCTCTTTCTCGATGATATGCCACGGACACGGCTGCGGTGCTCTGGGTTCCCCAGTGCCTTAGTGAGTTGGTCCTTCTCTCTGCGGGGGGTGAACGACCCACTTTGGTCGGCCGCAGCGGTGTTGACGGTGGAATATTACCAAACTCATACACCTAAAACCCCATCAACAAGCTCAATATTAAGGAAGAATAACATGGCATGAACATACTTTTACCAATAACCAGCTCCACTTGTATATGAAAGTGTATTTATGCAGATAATGAAAAAATGAAGCAAAGTGAGCTGGTGGGCCCTACATAAGGGGGTCGCCCGACCCCCTTATGGCCCCACCAGGGCTCTACCAGGTGGGACCAACCATGCTAAGCTCCAATGTGAAGAAATGTGCAAGGAAATCTGGTGGGACCCACATAAGGGGGTCGCCCGACCCCCCTATGGGCCCACCAGGGTCCTGCCAAGAGGCATGATCCATGTCAAGCCTTCCAAAGTGCTTCTCCACCCTTGGAACACAATTGTGCTTTCTCTCAACGGTGGAAGATGAAGTCACATGGATCAATGGGCCCACAATGAAGCATCCAAAGTGATAATGACACATTTCAACTTGCCAAACACCAAATGACAAGTGGAGACATCATCTACACATACCAAGGTGGGGCCAAGGTGTCATAGGGGGGTCGCCCGACCCCCCCCCCAATGGGTCGGCCGACCTAGGGGTGGCCCCCCTAGGTGCCTTCTCGTGGAAGCTAAGGTGCCTTCACGGTGAATTAAGCCCAAGGAACATCAGCCCTTCATCTTGAGGTGGTTAGAATCCAATGGAGGAGAGGGCACGTCACGCAGATCGATGACGTGGCGGTGGAGTAGCCCCTACTCCACCTCCACCTATAAATAGAGGCCCTCCCCCTCTCATTCAAGATACCAAGTCACCAAGAGTGCAATGTGAAGGAAGAAGTAGGATAGACACTATAGTTATAGTTAGTGTGGGAGTTAGAGTTGAGTAGCAAGCTCTGCTTGGGTCTTCCGGAGCTGTCTTCAGAAGAGTCTGGTATAGCTTTTATCTTTATATTTCTACTTTTGTAAGACTTTAGTTATAATAATAGTCTTTCTCTACTTTACTTAGTCATTACTTTGTGCAATATTATACCTGTTATAGTATTGTTGTGATTTACCTTAGTGTTTAGCCGTTATATAGTAGAGTGATTGGCCTGGCAACACGCCTGCAAATTATCATTGTCGGTAACACGGTATGCTAGTTAACCGTAAGTAGCTAGAGTAGTGAGAGACGGTGTAAGCGTGGTTCTTATACAAGATCTTACCCTTGGTTGTCGCCTGTCGCACGGATAGATAGTGGTAGCCAGCAGATGGTGACAGCCCTGAATCTGGTCTCTGGAGTCCACCACGTGTTTATAGGCAGGATTTAAAGGATAAGGCTGAGCATGACGTTCCGACAGTAAGAGTCTTTGTGCTCCCTGTCCGCTCGTCGCCTAGTTTGCTTGTCGTGAGGCGTCGTTCTACTGTGTTTCGTCTTTACCCTTGAGTTAAGTCATAGAAGTAGAGTTAGCATCATAGGAGTCCTATACTCTCTCGTTGTCCTCCCACCTAGCTACACTATTAGTTGTCCTACAGTTATCCTGGTGAACTTGTGTCATTACTTTCCTACCAATTTACCTTACCCCTCTACACTAGTTAGTACCAAGTTGTGGTAATCACTTAGATTCCTCTTATCATCTTCTTTCCTAGCCACCGCTTTCCCTTGGGATAAAATAAATAACGATACCTTGGAATACTCCCGGGTGAAATGCTACAACGGTAGATTCTATGCGCTTGCGGAATTATCCAATAGACATAAGAACTTACCCACAAGACATTTCTGGCACCGTTGCTGAGGATAGACCTACCCTCTATTCTTAGTAGCGACGCTAAGAAATACCAACAAGCATTTCTGGCATCGTTGCCGGGGATATACCTACCCTCTATTCTTAGTAGCGACGCTAAGAAATACCAACAAGCATTTCTGGCGCCGTTGCCGGGGAAAGCAAAGGTCTAGGAAAATTGTTAAGCCAGAGTCTTAAGATTACCACCAACTTAGTACGAACTAGTCGTAGGGGCTTACCCCTGCTCTTGTTTCTCGTTATTGTGAAGCAAGGCAGTGTATGAGCGGTTTCCAATTACCGAGCAACTTTGTTGAAAATCCTGAAAAGCTTCTGAGGAGTTCTAGATGTCGTCTAGTTCCCCCTCAAAAGGTTATCTCGGAATTAGACTCGCTCAAGGAAGGAGGTTCTGCACCACTACCTGAGGCAGCCATGGCCCAAAAGACGATCTCGGAGTACTCAGCTCCGTTGGCTTCTAACGTAGCCATGGGACCGCAGTTCAACTTCGGAGACGCCACTTTTGAGCTCAAGCCTGCCCTTATCAACATGGTGCAAGCCAACCCGTTTTGTGGAAAGCCCCATGAGGATGCCAATGCCCATCTCCAACACTTCATGGAGGTGTGTGGTACCTTCACCGTCAAAGGAGTGTCGTCAGACGCCATCCGTCTTTGCCTCTTCCCGTTCTCATTGCTGGGAAAGGCGAAGCAATGGTTTTACACCAACAAAGATGAAGCCACCACCTAGGAGAGATGCGCCAATGCATTCTTGAAGAAGTTCTTCCCGATGGGCAAAACCAATGCCCTGCGCGGAAAGATTTCTAGCTTCCAACAACAAATGGACGAGACGATTCCCGAAGCATGGGAACATCTACATGAGTACATTTGTGCCTGTCCTCATCATGGGATAGAAGATTGGCTCCTAATCCAAGGTTTCTACCATGGGCTAACTCAACTAGCCCGTAGTCACCTTGATGCTGCAGCTGGAGGAGCGTTCCTTCAACATAATGTAAGAGATGCCAAGGATCTCATTGAAAAGATGGTGATCAACCAAGGATGGAATGAAGAACGCACTCAGCCAAAGAAGAGAGGGATGCACACCGTTCATGAGGTGGACATGCTCTCTGCTAAGATGGATCTCCTGATGAGAAAGATAGATGAGAAATCAACCATCAAGAGAGATCACGAGGTCAACACCGCACAAGCAATCGAAGCTGATCCATGGTGCGAGATGTGCGGCGAAGATGACCATTCGGGGAGTAGCTGCCCCGAGGCAAGGGAAGACGTGAACTTCATCAACAACAACAATGGGTACCGATCCCAACAACAAGGAGGATGGAATTCGCGCCCCTTCAACCAAGGTAACGGTTATAGTAATACTTTCAATAACGGCAATAATAACCAACCTTCTCTAAAAGATCTTGTCTATGGCCAACATAAAATCAATGATAGCATTAACAAGAAACTACTTGCCAATGATAAGATTCTTGAAAATCTTAGTGAGAAAATGGATAGCTTTTCTTCTGTCGTTAAAAACTAACTGAGTTTTAACAAAATGCTGGAAACACAATTAGCTTAGTTAGTGGTCGTTGTCCCATCTTTTGAACAAGGTAGAATCCCAGCGAAACCTGAGGATCCTATAGAAACTGTTAAGCTTGTCACAACGAGGTTCGGTAAGCCTCAGCTCCAATCCAATTGGGGCTATCTCCTTGATCCTCCATTTATCACCAAGAAAGGAGATCCAGGCCACCCGACGATCGAGTGCTGCATCGGGCCACAGACCTTCCGCAACGCCTTCTGTGACCTTGGATCAGGCATAAACATCATGTCCAAGGTAACTTATGATAATCTGCTAGGAGGACCCTTGGTCCCTTCATTTGTTCATTTGCAGATGGCGGATCAATCAGTACGATTCCCTGAGGGACTCGCACGGGACATCTTGGTGAAAGTCCAAGATGATTATGTCCCGACCGACTTTATCATCCTGGACATGGGAGCCAGTGATGATGTTCCCCTCATCTTGGGAAGGTCGTTCCTCTACACCACCAACGCCGTTATATATGTGGGATCAGGCCAAATCCATTTCTAGTTTCCTGGGTGGAAGGTAAAATGTCGATTCAATGGTTATAAAACTAACAAATAGGTTAAGACGAACCGGCCCTGAGGAAGACCGCGCCAAAGGAACCAACCTCTGAAAGACAAGAATGCTGGGTACGACTACTACGCCAAAGATGACAAACCCACCGAACCACGACCGCAAGTTAAGCAGGTCTGGATGGAAAAGGAGGTGCCACCATCACGGTCCCCGTCTCCAGGACCAACCGAAGCACCCGAGAAATGACCACGACGGAGAAGTCCGGCTCTAGGACATAAAAATTTGGAGCCCTCGCCGAAAGGTAACTCGGTAGTTATCCACCTTTTTAATTTTTCAGTTTTACTTTTATTATGCATTTTCATTTTGCATTTTTCATTTTTGAATTTTGCCAAACTAGTTGCATATCATTAAATAAAACCTTGAGAAGATTCCACCATTCAAATTTGAGACAATTTAGAGTTATAAAGGGGTCGCCCGACCCCTTTATGTCCCCTCTGCCATGTGCCATGAGTGGGAGACAACAAAGTGACTCTAGTGGTGTTAAAAGAAAGGTGAAGAGTGGCCTAGGGCAGGTCGCCCGACCCCCTAGTGCCTCCTTTGATCACTTTAGTAAAAATCATCCACCCTTTCTTAAAGTGCCTTAAAATAATGTGCAAGTGTCATATGCCATGAGTGGGAGACATAGAAATGACCTTAGAGGAGAAAAAAAGGAAAGGGAGTGGAGTGGCCTTTGGTCACTTCATTTCACCTCATCTTTTCTTTCTCACTACAAGGAGCATCTTGCAATTGTAAAACACATAGTGGAGGGTACATGAGCAGGTCGCCCGACCCCTCATGTAGCCTTTGGTCACTTCTGTCTCCACCATTGTGCTTTACATCATGCCTACTGCAATTATCACCAGTAGTGGAGTGCTCATAGGGGCATGGGTAGGTCGCCCGACCCTCCTATGCACCCTCCAGCACTTGGCCTTCCTCTGCTATAAATACCAAGGCAATGGGAGCTCAACCATCACAACAATTTCTAGCTCGAGCTCCCAAAATTTCCACCCTCTAGTTATCCTTTGAGTCTCTTAAGTAGTGGTGATAGTCTTCTCAAGTTCATTCCCTAGTTAGTCATTCTAAAACCAAAAACACAAAAAGAGTTTCTTTCCTTTCATTTTGCATCATTAAGCTTGTTGCTATCTTGAGTTACTCTCTGCAAGAACGGATTGTGGAGTGTGACAACCCACAAGAACGGTTTGTGGAGGCAAACATGCCCCGCAAGGACTACTAACACTGGACGACTAACCGCTAACGCTAATATTTTGTTGTCCTAGTGTTGTTCTTGTGATTCCCTGTTGCAGATATGAACCCATTCAAGTCCCTGACGAAGAAGGCGAAGCGCGTTTTGAGCGGAAGCTCATCACGACGCCCTCTTTCCACTGAGGAAGAGCATAGGAGTGAACCGATGGAGAGCTCCTACCATGGTGCCATTACCGCACCCCTGACAAGAGTGAGAGATGATGAGAGCGGCCTCTCATTCACGCCACAAGAATACCAGAAGTTTCTCTCACTCCGCGGGCGCATGTCCATGCACACCAAGGTGCTGGACCCAGCTCTCCTCGACACGTCAGGGACGGACAGAACTCGTACCAGGACACAAGCTGCACAGTTTGAATAGGGCGACACATCATATGGTGCTAGGGGAGATGTAGAAGAAGGTGATGAGGCCACGTCAAGCGCAATGCAAATTTCAAGTTCAGACGGACGGCCACCACGATAATCCCGCACTCAAAGTGCGCGATCCTCCTTCTCAGGAGATTTTCGCGGGATGCGTCAGCAACTGGATGAACTCACCAGCGGGATTGGAGAGTTGCGCATTGAACAAGGTATCACAAGAACTAACGCAGCTCAAAATAGAGAGTTTATACAGGCAATGCAGGATGAGGAAGCCAAACAGTGGGCAGCTTGGTGGGCGCAATATCCGCCACATCATCCACCACCAAGCCATTAGCAAAAAGCAAGCTTGGGGGAGGTTCCCTCCCCCACTAAGGTAAGTTTTTATTTATGCATTCGCATCTTTGTTTATCTATGCATTCCATGCATGTTTATTTTCTTTAGTAATAAATAAATAAACTCCCACACATAATTAACAACAAAAAATATTTCTCTTCATGTATGTTTCATACATGTTTACTCTTTCTGGATATGATGAATAGTTGCTCTGTTAATATTTCTCTAGTATCTAGTCTACAACTTAATATTTCTCTGAGCATGGATCACTTAGCTCACATGAAACCATCATGAGCCTAAAACTTTATGGGTAGCAAAAAGCTGTAACTAAGTCTAAGTTGTTGTGACATAAGATATAGCTAAGATAAGAGTTGCTATAATATTGTTTCCACCTGTTGAATTATCAGAGTTTTATTTTAAAATGGTGAAAAACCTTTCTGTTCCTCAATGGTGATGAAATTCCTACCACAGCCATATATACCCTTTCATGACATAAGCCTTTCTATAAAAGCAACTTGCTTTGTGTTGAGTCTTGTCAAGTCTTGTTGACCCTTGTTGAGAGACTTATCATGCTCTCAAGATCAAGATCACGTACACTCCACATATACATACCGCTTCTACACTGGAAGTGCGCAAAAACATGTCTTTCATGTCCACCAAATAAATACTCCATGTTCTAAAAGAATGATCTCTCTAGTTTAGTCTATTAGAAGAGACAAAGGCTATGCAAAAGTATGAGAAAAAGAAAAAAAATATGGACACATGAAGGTCCAAAGTATTGAAAAAAAGAAAGAGAGAGAGAAAAGAAAAGATGAGCATGTAGAGCTCATGAATAAAAAGAGTTATGATAGCCATGTCTCAAAAGAATAAGTGTTAGGAAGAGATCATATCAACTAAAGGAGTATAAATACCATGTACCACACACATGCACATCTTGATCTAAGAGTATGACACTTCTCTCCTTGGATCCAAGTTTTGACTTGACAACATATGCAAGGTAAGTATGCTACATCTTTTACCCCTACCAAGCTCTACATAGACCTTATTAGAAGTAGGATAAAAAAGAAGGCAACTTTACACATATGCCTTGGTGAGGAACCATACACCATATGAGTGACATGAGAGTACCATATGAGGAACATTAAGTTTTCTTTGAAAAATGCAAAACCTCCGGTATGCAAACTTGTGTGAAGCAAGAGAAATGGTACTCAAATCAAAAGCTGTTCTATCTCTCAACCGCTCAAGACAAAGAAAAAGGCTACAAGCCCCATGGAGGACTAAGATAATATGGGTGAGTCTTCAATATTGCTAACTTTTCCATTCAAAAGAGAAGTACTATGTTGTATACATGATACTCTTGAAATGTGAAACATAGTAGCAACTCCTGATCCACCGAGGCTAAGTTTACTATTTGCTCGGGACGAGCAAAGGTTAAGCTTGGGGGATTCTTGTTGACGGTGGAATATTACCAAACTCATACACCTAAAACCCCGTCAACAAGCTCGGTATTAAGGAAGAATAACATGGCATGAACATACTTTTACCAATAACCAGCTCCACTTGTATATAGAAGTGTATTTATGCAGATAATGAAAAAATGAAGCAAAGTGAGCTGGTGGGCCCTACATAAGGGGGTCGCCCGACCCCCTTATGGCCCCACCAGGGCTCTACCAGGTGGGACCAACCATGCTAAGCTCCAATGTGAAGAAATGTGCCAAGGAAATCTGGTGGGACCCACATAAGGGGGTCGCCCGACCCCCTTATGGGCCCACCAGGGTCCTGCCAAGAGGCATGATCCATGTCAAGCCTTACAAAGTGCTTCTCCACCCTTGGATCACAATTGTGCTTTCTCTCAACGGTGGAAGATGAAGTCACATGGATCAATGGGCCCACAACGAAGCATCCAAAGTGATCATGACACATTTCAACGTGCCAAACACCAAATGACAAGTGGAGACATCATCTACACATACCAAGGTGGGGCCAAGGTGTCATAGGGGGGTCGCCCGACCCCCCCCCCAATGGGTCGGTCGACCTAGGGGTGGCCCCCCTAGGTGCCTTCTCGTGGAAGCTAAGGTGCCTTCACGGTGAATTAAGCCCAAGGAACATCAGCCCTTCATCTTGAGGTGGTTAGAATCCAATGGAGGAGAGGGCACGTCACGCGGATCGATGACGTGGCGGTGGAGTAGCCCCTACTCCACCTCCACCTATAAATAGAGGCCCTCCCCCTCTCATTCAAGACACCAAGTCACCAAGAGTGCAATGTGAAGGAAGAAGTAGGATAGACACTATAGTTATAGTTAGTGTGGGAGTTAGAGTTGAGTAGCAAGCTCTGCTTGGGTCTTCTGGAGCTGTCTTCAGAAGAGTCTGGTATGGCTTTTATCTTTATCTTTCTATTTTTGTAAGACTTTACTTATAATACTAGTCTTTCTCTACTTTACTTAGTCATTACTTTGTGCAATATTATATCTGTTATAGTATTGTTGTGATTTACCTTAGTGTTTAGCCGTTATATAGTAGAGTGATTGGCCTGGCAACATGCCTGCAAATTATCATTGCCGGTAACACGATATTCTAGTTAACCGTAAGTAGCTAGAGTAGTGAGAGACGGTGTAAGCGTGGTGCTTATACAAGATCTTACCCTTGGTTGTCGCCTGTCGCACGGATAGATAGTGGTAGCCAGCAGGTGGTGACAGCCCTGAATCTGGTCTCTAGAGTCCACCACGTGTTTATAGGCAGGATTTAAAGGATAAGGCTGAGCATGACGTTCCGACAGTAAGAGTCTCTGTGCTCCCTGTCCGCTCGTCGCCTAGTTTGCTTGTCGTGAGGCGTCGTTCTACTGTGTTTCGTCTTTACCCTTGAGTTAAGTCATAGAAGTAGAGTTAGCATCATAGGAGTCCTATACTCTCTCGTTGTCCTCCCACCTAGCTACACTATTAGTTGTCCTACAGTTATCGTGGTGAACTTGTGTCATTACTTTCCTACCAATTTACCTTACCCCTCTACACTAGTTAGTACCAAGTTGTGGTAATCACTTAGATTCCTCTTATCATCTTCTTTCCTAGCCACCGCTTTCCCTTGGGATAAAATAAATAACGATACCTTGGAATACTCCCGGGTGAAATGCTACAGCGGTAGATTCTGTGCGCTTGCGGAATTATGCAATAGACATAAGAACTTACCCACAAGACATTTCTGGCACCATTGTTGAGGATAGACCTACCCTCTATTCTTAGTAGCGATGCTAATAAATACCAACAAGCATTTCTGGTGCCGTTGCTGGGGATAGACCTACCCTCTATTCTTAGTAGCGACGCTAAGAAATACCAACAAGCGGCCGCTAGGATCTTTTTCTCCGCCTCCTCATTCTGCGGTTTGTTGAACTTGGTCTTCCCCTCCTTCAGTACTTTTGGCCTACGGGCTTTTAGGTAGTCACGTGCCCTCTCATCAAGGCCCATGTACTCATCCGGTTGTCCGGCCTCGGCTACGATCCTTTCTTCCTCCCGCCATTTTGGTTTCTTAGCAGCATACCTTGTCATGCCTAGGTGGTGGGGGTGCACGTTCCTCTTCGCGAGCTGAGAGAACTTCTCGCTCTTTGCTTTTTCTTCTTCACTTTTTTTTCTATGCCACAAATTCTTCCGAAACATCTGAGGTGAGGAAATTGTAGTGCTCTAATGTTGTCTTTCCTTTTTAGACAAACTCATTATATAGTATCCACCTAAACTGGCGATGAGCTTTGGCTATAATGTGTAATGCATGGGCCTTCCACTTTGCTACATCATAGCCCTCAGGATACGAGAATCGGGTCCGCAGCTCATCCCAAACATATGTCTTCAAGTGGTCTAGGACTGACTTCCAATCACTGTACGTGACATGCACCTTCTCTCTGACTATACAAGAGCATTGGTTGCTGAAGGTGCCGAGGACAGTCGTTGGCTGTAAGGGTTCTCCCTGTGCCCCAACTTGGTATATGGCATGCACATCATCGTTCACCTTGTGCCTGTCGTGTTGGCCCTTCTCCTCTTTGGCTTTTTACCGGTTGTCGAAGAAGTTGTCGTTGAGGGAGTGGGTGGTTCCTCCACCCTTTCTTCCTCGTCTCGAAACTCCAAACGACGAGGCACCACCGATATCTGTTGAAGAAATCGCATTAAGCTATTTCCAGGAGGCCCTCAAATGTTGTGTTAATCAAAGACAAGCAATGTTGCAAGTACATACCTCTAGCCTTGTTTGTTCAACATTATCGTTTGGGGAGTGCTCTAGTGCTTCCCGATTTGGTCCTTGTACTTCACCCATCAGATCATAATCAGGATCATCATCTTCCTCTCCACGAGGTTTCTTCAGAGGCGGCGGTGTTACCGACACGCTCAAGAATGAAGTTGACTGTGAGTTGTCAGAGTTGTCCGAGCTATTGATGGGGGTAGGTTCACGCCATTCTCCCATATCGTTCGCCATTGCAAGCTATATGATTAGATTTTTATGCATATTTCATAAATCTAAACACAATGAAATCATTATATTCATCTCGGAACTCCATTTACATACTTCCAATTACATTTGGACTTAGTCGAGTAGTAGTAGTAGTACTCTATGGCCCCACAAGCAGTGTTGTACAGTAGAGTAGAGTAGAGTATGTAATGTAGAGTAGATTAGTTGTAGTTCCATAGAGTAGCAGTAGTAGAGTAGTACTCTATGGCCCCACAAGCAGTGCTGTAGAGTAGAGTATGTAATGTAGAGTAGAGTAGTTGTAGTTCCATAGAGTAGCGGTAGTAGAGTAGTACTCTATGGCCCCACAAGCAGTGCTGTAGAGTAGAGTATGTAATGTAGAGTAGAGTAGATAGTAGTAGTTCCATAGATTAGTAGTAGAGTAGTACTCTATGGCCCCACAAGCAGTGTTGTACAGTAGAGTAGAGTAGTGTAGAGTAGTAGTAGTAGTAGTAGTAGTAGTAGTAGTAGTAGTAGTAGTAGTAGTAGTAGTAGTAGTTCAATAGAGTAGTAGTAGTAGTTCCAGTAGTAGAGTAGTACTCTATGGCCCCACAAGCAGTGCTGTAGAGTAGAGTATGTAATGTAGAGTAGAGTAGTTGTAGTTCCATAGAGTAGCGGTAGTAGAGTAGTACTCTATGGCCCCACAAGCAGTGCTGTAGAGTAGAGTATGTAATGTAGAGTAGAGTAGATAGTAGTAGTTCCATAGATTAGTAGTAGAGTAGTACTCTATGGCCCCACAAGCAGTGTTGTACAGTAGAGTAGAGTAGTGTAGAGTAGTAGTAGTAGTAGTAGTAGTTCAATAGAGTAGTAGTAGTAGTTCAATAGAGTAGTAGTAGTAGTTCCGCAAAGTAAGTGTACTAGCAGTAGTCAAATACATCCCAATTTAACTCAAATTCATCCCAAGTTATCACAAATTATCAACTTCTTCTCAAATTTATCCTAATTTATAAAAATGACAACAAATCAAGCGAGTCTTGGCAGTGGCATCTGCTCAGTTGAATCAAACATGTATTAGCATCACAGGCAGCAATATGAAGTTAGCAAACAAAAATTGGCATCACACAGGAGGAAGAAGCTGTTTTGAACATACACGTGGCGGGCACCGGGGACAGGCACCGAGGAGGCCGAGGAGGCGGGGACGGGAACCAAGGTCGCCGAGGAGGCGGGGACGGGAACAGAGGAGGCCAAGGAGGCGAGGACGGGCGCTGAAGAGGCCGAGGAGGCGGGGACGGGCGCCGAGGAGGCCGAGGAGGCGGGGACGGGCACCTAGGAGGCCGAGGAGGCGGAGACGGGAACCAAGGCCGCCGAGGAGGTGGGGACGGGAACCGAGGAGACGGTGGCGGCGCTGGGGACGGTGGCGGTGCTGAGGGCGGTGCGGCGTCGGGGAGACGGTGTCGGGGGCTGTCGGTGTCGCGGATGTGGGGACGGGCGCCGAGGAGGACCAGATGGGCACCAGGGGCGCTGCCGGTGTCGGGGATGGAGGGACGGGCGCTAATAGACCTCGGCAGCGACGACGTGGCGTGGCACCCCTTCGAGGAGAGAGGAGCGGGCCAGGCGAATAAGGGCTCGGAGGCATGGCTTTATCGCCAGCCATTAACCGAGGCGGGCAAATAATAGGGCCCGCCTCGATTAATATTAACCGAGGCGGGCAAGTAATAGTGCCCGCCTCGGTTAATATTATCCGAGGCGGGCAAATAAGAGCGCCCGCCTCTGTTAATATTAACCGAGGCAGGCACTGTTATTTGCCGGCCTCGGTTAAGAAGTGCCAATACATGTGGTAGTATGTAAAGTAGCAGTAGCAGTAGAGTAAAGTCATTCCATTAATTATAGTAGTATAGTAGTAGTAGCAGTAGTAGAGTAGAAGAATCAGTGTAGTGATCGAACGAAATACACACAAAAGAGTTCGGATCTCTCCAAATGAGTTCCATTAATTATAATAATAACTTCTCATTAATTAAGTCATTGCCTGCATCTAAACATATATGTGTGACATACATTTCATTTCGTTGTAGGCGCTTTCATGGTAAATTTCTCTCCGTCTTTGTGAGCCCATGGCATCATCTTTGTATTGTTCAAACGGGCCTCGATAGACTTGATCTTACGTGGATGATCTGTAAAGAGCCCGAGCTCTGCATAGTTGTTGTATTCTTCGAGACTCTGGACCCCGTCAGCTCCCACAATCCTCTGCTTACCTGACACAACCACATGTCGTCTCTTGCTATCCTTGGGCATCGCATAGTAGGCTACTTGCGCAATGCGACTAGCTAATACCCACTGGTCATCTTTGTAGCCGACGCTATCGAGCTCAATGGTTGTTAGCCCATAATCGTCCACGTCAACTCTGTTTGGCCTGACCCACTGGCAACGGAACACAGGTATTTGTAGGTCACCACTATAGTTAAGTTCTCATATCTCTTCAACCTGCCCATAGTATGTCCTACTTAGCCCTGTCAACTCATCGATGCCCTCATATCGAACACCACTATTTTGGGACGCACTCTTCTTGTCCCTCTCTTTTGTGTGAAACCTATATCCATTGATGTCGTATCCTTGCCATGTGGTAACTTGGGTGAATGGGCCAGATGCAAGCCTCGCAATGGTCTCGTCATCATCATCAGATCCTCCATGAGGTATGTCGGGATGCTGCTTCAGCCATGTCGTGAAGTTGTTCTTGTGTTAGTTCTGGACCCATACCTCCATGCAAGATCTGTCATGAGCGGTGCGGATCACTTCCAGGTGCTTTTCAACGTAGGGATCCATGACCACTAATTGATGAAGCACGCTGTGATGAGATTGTTGCACTGTTTCGTTCTCTATATCTGTGCGTACTTTCTTCCCTGTGCACCCAATTCCTGAGGTTCTACCTTCATGCCGATGGACGGGCAACCCAATTGCTCTTCCATCTCGAATGTATTTCGTGCAGCGGTTCACGACCTCTTCGGTTGTGTATGCCTCGATCATAGAGCCCTCTGGGTGAGCACGGTTAAGGACGTATCTATTGAGGGTCGACATGAACCGCTCGTACGTCCACATTTGGTGCAGGTACACGGGCCCAAGTTGTTCTATCTGATCAACCATGTGCATCATCAGGTGTGGTATAATATCAAAGAAAGATGGTGGAAAGCACATCTCTAGCTGGCAAAGAGTCTCCGCGATGAACTATTTCAGTACTGGCTGCTCAGCTACATCAATGACCTTCTAGGTGATGTGGTTAAAGAAGTATGACATTCGTGTGATCACCATCTTTACATACTCTGGACCGATAGCCCTAATCACAATTGGAAGGGACACTGTTAGCATGATGTGGCAGTCATGTGAGTTGTAGTTGGTCATTGTGAGGTGTTTCATCGAGACCAGACTCTTGATGTTGGAAGAGAAACCGGTTAGCACCTTGACACCCTTAAGCCAATTGCACACTGCCCTCTTCTCATCTTTCGTTAGGTTGTAGGCCGCTCCGGGTATTTTGACTTTACCGTTTAGGGGTGGTTCCGGGTGAAGGTCTGGTCAGATGTAAAGATGGCAACAGGTACCCGCGACCCGAAACCCGATGAGTTTTTACTCTATTAGGACATAAGCATGGGTCACTCTTTGTACCCATGGGTTTGTTAATGGGAAAAAACACATGCCCATCGGGTTTGCGGGTATGGGTACGTTCTTGGTATACCCATACCCGTGAACCCATGGGTAAATTTTACCCGGCTCCATACTGTATTCTGGTCTAACTAATATCCATATTGTATGGTCTTGGTGATCACTTAGGACAAGTTTATTGTCTATTCGCATGGATCTTTTACAATTCCTACTATTCTAGTGAATTCTAGCGAACTATAATTTTATGAACTATGTCGTGTGCCTGTATGCATGTACAAATATCTCAATATTGCTAGTTCATATTTTTGTTATTGAATGGCTTTTGCTTGTTGAGGTATGTAACTTGTCGAGCATGGGCAACCCGTGGGTACCCGTTACCCGTGCGGGCACGGATATGGGCACAAATCTGTACCCGTCAACGCGTATGGGTTTTTTAGCGGGCATATTTTTTCTTCGCGAGCACGGGTATGGGTTAGTTGTACCCAGCGGGTACGTACCCGTTGCCATCTAGAGTCAGATGCCTTGGTTGACAAGATCCATCCGTGACTTGAGACCATCCTTTGTCTTTCCCTTGATGTCTAGCAGCACGGCGATTGTGCTTTCAAAAACATTCTTCTCAGGTGCATGCAATCAATGGAATGGGGTGTTTGCAGCTCCTTCCAGTATGACAGGTACTTGAAGAAACATGACTTCTTCTTGAATGGGACGACGACAAGTGGATCCTCCAACTTATCTCACTTCCTCTTCCTTTTTTTGGCCCCCTCCGGATTCTAGATGGCAACGGGTACGTACCCGCTGGGTACAACTAACCCATACCCGTGCCTGCGAAGAAAAAATATGCGCGCTAAAAAAACCCATACCCGTTGACGGGTACAGATTTGTGCCCATATCCGTGCCCGCACGGGTAACGGGTACCCACGGGTTGCCCATGCCCGACAAGCTACATACCTCAACAAGCAAAAGCCATTCAATAACAAAAATATGAACTAGCAATATTGAGATATTTGTACATGCATATGCATACAGGCACACGACATAGTTCATAAAATTATAGTTCACTAGAATTCACTAGAATAGTAGGAATTGTAAAAGATCCATGCGAATAGACAATAAACTTGTCCTAAGTGATCACCAAGACCATACAATATGGATATTAGTTAGACCAGAATACAGTATGGAGCCGGGTAAAATTTACCCATGGGTTCACGGGTATGGGTATACCAAGAACGTACCCGTACCCTTAAACCCGATGGGCATGTGTTTTTTCCCATTAACAAACCCATGGGTACAAAGAGTGACCCATGCTTATGTCCTAATAGAGTAAAAACTCATCGGGTTTCGGGTCGCGGGTACCCGTTGCCATCTTTACTCCGGATCCTCTTTTTTCTTCTTCCCGAACTCGACCTCCATCTCCTTCACCATGTCCCACACCTTTTCACCATACCTTGTCTGCGGCGGTTCGTCACGTTGGTCCTCGTCCTTGTTGTCAAAGTACTTATTCATCAAAGCTTGCCGGTACCTGTGATTTCTGACAAGGAATCATTTGTGCCGCATGTACACCATCTTGCAGGATCCTTTGAGGTAGGCATAGCAGGTACCATCGATGCAAACTGCACAACTGCTCTTTCATTTTATCTGCCTCGAAAGTGAATAGAGCCCTGGGTAATCGTTGATGGTTACAAAAATGATGGCTTTTAGAGTAAACTCCTTTCTTAGCGATGCGTCCATCATCTTAACCCCTTCGTCCCATAGTTTCTTCATATCCTCCATTAGCGGATCCAGGAACACATCTACATCATTCCCAGGCTGCTTTGGGCCTGAAATAATCATGGTCAATAGAAGATACCTGCGTTTCTGACACAACCATGGAGGTAGGCTATAGATGGTAAGAATTACTGGCCAAGTGCTATGTGAGCTGGTTAGGTCCCCGAATGGATTAATTCCGACAGTCGGTATTCTTGTTGTTTGCCTTCTTCTTTGGCCCACCCGAGACTACCTCATCATTCGCATCTACGCGACAGCCGACATTCTTCTTGTATCGACTCGCGCCACAGTGCGAACAACTCACCAAGCTCTCATACTGGCCACGGTATGTACAAGATGCAGCGGTTAGGGCAGGCGTCAAACTTTCTAAGATTCATTGACACTGGCCGAATAAGCTTCTTCGCTCGATACGTATTAGCGGGCACCTTGTTAGGTGTTGGTTATGTGGTACCAAGGATACTTAAGAGCTCACTGAAGCTAGTGTCTGACCAGCCATGCCGAGCCTTCAACATGAGCATCTATAGGTTAAAACGCAATGTCGTCCACTGCTTCGGACAGTTCTCATATAGCGGATCAATTGTCGCCTTCTTCATCTCTCTAAAATTCTCAAGCCACCTAGGGCTCCCAAACAGAATGTCGTCATGATCGAGGTTGTTAGCAATTTTCTCAAAAAGCTCAACATTCTCAGGCTCCATCACACGAGCCCTCTCACCATCTGCATCATCCCCTCCATCGGCCATGTCTTGCAATAAATCGTCCATGGTGAGGTAATCACGAACATTATCACCGGTAGCTGCTGGTTCTTGTTCTCCTCCATCGTGGTTTGCATTCGCCATCATCGTCATTGATGAGCTCTCTCTGAATACAGTGATACTAACATTTGTTTCACCGTGAAACCTCCAGACTGTGTAATCTGGAACAAAATCAAACCAGATCAAATGAGACTGCACAACATTGTCTTCATGCAACAGAAGGTTCTTGCATTTTGAACACGGACATATGATGCGTCGTCCTTGTGGATTCACACTTTGACTATGTTTCTGAGCAGTGGCAATAAACTTTTTAACATGGCCTATGTATGACAGATCTAATCTTGATGACCGGTACATCCACTCAGACCTCTCCATGTATGCAAGCAAAACCTATAGCAAAAGACATACAAAAAGCAGATTAAAGAAAATTAGATTTAGATCTAGATCTAGAGAGCACCCAACAATCTAAGAAGACAAGAGCAAAAGAGAGGTAATTAGAGGCAAACATATAATCACCTGCGGTCAACAACTTGACACAATCAAACTGTAAAACTTCTCTCACCAAAAAATAGATATTTTTGATGGTTTGGGACCTCAAAACCCATCAACAATGGTGGAGAAGTCGTGAGGAAGAAGGAGGTGGGGCGGCGGCGCTGTGCATTTATAGCCTCAGAATAACCGAGGCGGGCATTTAAAAAACGACCGCCTCGGTTAATACCTATTAACCGAGGCGGTCGATTTAAGGGAACCGCCTCGGTAAAAGGATTAACCGAGGCGGGTACTCGAAGGCAACCGCCTCGGTTAATTGGGTATTAACCGAGGCGGTTGCCTTCCAGTGTCCGCCTCGGTTAATATATTAACGGAGGCGGTTCAAGGCGCCCGCCTCGGTTAAATATTAACCGAGGCGGACGTCCTTTGCCCGCCTCGGACTTGTACAGGGTGGTGTCTCGGTAAATCAAATGTGTAGTAGTGATATACACTAAACATATTCCCTGCTATTTTAATTCTTCTATGGTTACGCGTGTAACAAATATTCAATCTAGAAAACATTTATTTGGTCCATGCAACAATTCATTAGATGTATGCATAGTGTCTAATTGAACAACATATTCTATTCTACTCAGCACTCACACATGGTTCCTTGCTCTTTTTTTTCATATAGAAGACAAACTCTTCAGCAAGAAGGAATTGAAAGCATGCATGGTGGAGATGTTTGGTAGCTTGGCCCAGAACCAGGAGATCGCCCTCCCGAATAGCATTAGGCCGAGGATAGCCACAGCCATCAATGAAGTGGTGGTGGACAGTGAAGAGGAGAGCAGCGAGAAGTGGTGGACAGCGGAGAGGGGAGCAACAATGAGGGGACTAGTCAAGTGGTGGATTCCGCTGCGGCGCCCTAGATCATGCACCCCCAGTTCTTAAAACCGACTAAGGCGGTGGAAGGGAATGGAAATACGGAAAATTTGTTTGCCATGGCACAAGACATTGTGCAATGTGGCGTATTTCAGATCAAACGCGCCAATGACAGGGCTGAGGCCGCGGCAAGTCTAGTACAATCCCTCCAAACTGACATCGCATCTCTAAAGCTAGAGTTAGCAAACACTCGCTTCGAAGCTGATGAAGCCAAGGCAGAGATGGACAATTGGAAGAAGAAGACCGAGAAGCTCCAGGAGGAGCTAAACCTTTGTCGCTCACAAGTCGAACAAGCCTGTGCAGAGAACCAGGCCAACAAGGATTCACACTCACGCAAAATGCATAAAATAGATGAGTACAGGGATATGTACCGCCAATTGACGGAGCGGCTATATAAAGTCGGGAACCGCTTTGATAATGATATCCCCCCAATGTGAGAACCAACCGTCTCCGCTCAAAGAGAATCATAGCTGAAAAAGCTGCCGCTCAAAGATTGCTTTTGTTTAGTGTCCATACTTCCAAGTCATGTGGCGCAAACTTAAAGATAGATATGCGGAATGGCACACAAGGAACTGCAGTGTTTGGTGGCGCATTTGAGTCTCACGCGCAGTGCATGCACCATTTCACGTCTGAGTTTTCTTATATATATTTTTGTTGAATAAAGGAGAAAACATTGTTCAGTTTCGTGACATCAAAAGTCTTTCTGTTTTGGTTCTTATATTAAATGAAATTGTGAGATTGAGAACCTATATATAATACTTTAGACTGTCGGTAGTTCTTAAATATGAAGCATATGGTAGTTCTTACGAATCAGCTTTTATTATCTAGTGCCGTCAGGTCAAGTGGTCAACTACTGTGGTTGCTTGAATTTATTTGCTTTACCCCCACTAACAGGTAACAAGCTCTGTTATCATTCGTATCAACTTTGACAAATCCACATATTGAAATGAGTTCTGACATGTATCACATCCAAAGCAGGCGCTTTTGGTTTCTGAAAATAGGCACATAGCGAAATTATATTTTCGCTGCATATCACAGTTGCTCTAGTAGGTATACTACTATTTGATGCTATTTCTTTTGTTGCACATGCTGAAGCCATTCTAAAGCTAGCATACTTGTGTGTCAATTATCCACTTTAAGACGAGTGCACAACTGAACGTCTGATGACTCCGATCAGAGTGTTGCCAAACAACAGCTGTCTAGCTCTTAGCCTCTTACCCGGGCAACATATTTATAGATTCAGACACTTAACCTACCAATGCAATGACCTTGTTTGCATTTCCAATCACAAAGCATGCATCTGATAATGTGTCGAGCCATTGCGGCATTGCCGTTGCCTAGTTGTTCATGGATTGGCACTTGGAATCATCCTTCTGATAGGACATTTGCATGCATGTTCAATTCGATGGTGGTGGCAGTGTCACGATATTTTATTTTCTGAACACAGCGAGAGGCAAGCAGCCAACAGCTACAAATGTTTATCTTGCCTCACAAGCTGAAATTAGCCAGAACCTTTCATACTTGTAATAAAACTTAAATGAGAGAGTCTTCATCTGGCAGAGTGAACATGGCATATTTCTCTGTGCATCGCAATCTCTTGGAAGCTTCTGCAACGATATACACCAGCAAGACTCTCCAAGCCTTGCTCCAGCGATATTTATAAATGGATGACATGATCTGAAATTCTGAATGCCACACAATTAAACCATGTGAGCAGTAGACATCCCAGCTTCTGAAGAAACACTTGCTGGTAAATAACTCGGTAAGCATATATATCACTACCTCAACTTGCCTTTTTATAATTTGCTTTCACCTGCACTCATCTCTGCGACACTTTGATCCCATTGCAAAAGCAGCGAAACGAATGGTCCTCCGTCCTCTTGAACATTCTCTGCATGATTCTACTTGCTACTGCAGGGAAAAAGAGGATGAGAAAGATGGAAGAGAATAGCTGCTACTCTGTACTGCTACTGCATGCTCATCATGCAGCAGCAGCTGGCCGAGTTCCCTGGGTTCTCTTTCTCAATTGTGTGGAGTCCTGTGCCGCTGTCGTCTTCAACGAGGTGCACGACACCTCGTCCGGTGCTGCCTAGACTGCATGCCCCCAGATCTGCTTTGCCTCCTCATATTGACTGTCTGCGGCGTGGCCTCTCATATTGACTGTCTGCAGCGTGGCTCAGATCACTGAAGGTATATATTGTGAGAAGGCATTCATGTTCATGGTTCATACAACCAGTTGGCTTGTTGTAGACATACATTGTGTGTGCTTCTAAAATTGTTACATTACATTTTGATGAGTTGTCAGGGACAACCGATGCCGGTGCTGCTACAGCTTGTGTTGATGATTGATTGTACCACCACTACTGCACAAAGCTTAACCGCAGCGGGCGTTTTGGCTTTACCGCAGCGGGCAACAGCGTCCGCTGCGGTGCTAAGGCCACGGTTAATCGTGGCCATTACCGCAGCGGGCAACATAAAGAGCCCGCTGCGGTGAATAGCATTTACCGCAGCGGGCGCCGCAGCGGTCTCTTTAGGTTGCCCGCTGCGGTAACTTCTATTAACTGCAGCGGGCATCTTATGTTACCTGCCACGGTTATTAATTTTGGATTAAAAAAATAAATAATGCAGCCAGCAGAAACAGCAGGATATGAATTCAGATCAAATACAGTTTTCAAATAATTCCAGAATTCCAGATTTCTAACAGAATTCCAGATTTCTAAGAGAGATATATATATGCACATATAAACCATCTGGACGTAACATACAAAGTCACTTAGTTGTTTGTTGTCATCATATACACATTGACTTAGTTGATTTCAAATTCAAATTACAATTCATAGTTCAACTTGATGAGCGTAATCTGTCGGACGAAGCATTGTGTTCTATTTGCGGACCTTCTCGTATTGGGGTAGCAACGCCAGCTCGGATTCGTTGTCGAAGAACGTTTCTCCTTCGAGAATGCATTTCTCCATTACAAACTTGCATATGTCCGCCTTGACTTGTTTAAAGCACATCCTGCGGCTCTGCTGCTCTCCCCAATACATGACACCTTCCTTGAGCTTCTTCCAGCTATTGGTGTACTCCTTGCTTTCCCTTAGAAACTCGCATGTGTACAAGCCACATGTCTTCGATCCTAGTGGCTGTTTGGCGCACTGCACGATTGATACACAAGCATTAGAACCCATATATATATGTATGAAACATGAATTGAACCTTTGAAATACTTACCGGAAAATCTCGTCGGATTTTGAGGTGGTACCTATGCTTGTCCTTGAACTTTTGAGTTCTTCGGTCCCAGAATCCAGCCACCTTTTGGTATTCCTTATAAGCGTTGTACGAAATATAATAGTTTTAGCCACCATTTAAAAATGTATGGTAACCGTAACTGATGAAAAAGATGGATCACTTACTTTTTCAGACAATCTTCGAATGCCTTGTACCCTTGCTTGTTTGGTACGCTCAAGGAGTCAAACACACACGCCCTGCCATCTTGAGGGTATATTATAAAAGCGACCCAGTGGCCACCCATGAGGCCCTGGCTGCACCATTGCAACAAAATAGAGTTTATGACGGCGAGAAGGCATGATATGCTAGCGACTTAGGTGTACGTATATGTATTTGACTTACCCAAAGTGATAGGCAGCCATTATACACTCTGGCCCATCCGGCTTGATCTTCTTCATGTATTCTAGTATGTAATTTTTCAACTTAGTCTTCTCGGCTTTCATATTTTCTTCATATTTCTTCTCTCGCTGTCGAACTGTCATCTCCGGATCAGTGATCTCGAAACCCTTGATGACTCTTTCAGCAATATGTGCAGGAGAGAGGTAGAGTACAGGACGTGTCTTTTTATTACCTACAGTGACCGTCATGCTGCACGGACAAGTCATCGTGACATAATAAGTATAGAACTATGGAAAATACAAATGTAGTGATCTGTGGAAGTTGCATTCATCGCTTATAGTGTGAATAAGGTGATTTGAACGATGTCCAGGTCTTCTTCCCGCATCAGGTTGTACATGTCGCTAAAGTCAACGGGTAGGTGCATTTCGTTACCAGCGGGCAAGTGGAAGTACTCCGTGGGAATCTTGACGTTAAAACTTGACATCCCGGCTTTTGCAGCTTCCATGTACCATAGATGGAACCTCCTTGTATCCCACTTTTCCTCGTCGATGAGCTGGGCCTTGGGAATCATGAACTTCCCACACACATAGTGGCCAGGGCAGTCTTCGGCCTCATCAAATAGTTGACGGGTAGTTTCAGGCCTGGCAAACGATGGATAGGGATGTTAGTAGCATATATACTATGGACGTGGTATTATGCTCAATGTTACCATACCTTTCGAACGTGAGCGTGTACGGGAGCTTGTCGGTGGACATTCTTGGATTCTTGTTGGGCGGGGGAGGACATTGGCTTGTGGTTGACGGGGGAGGTGTCTTCGTCCCTGTTGCCTCCCCCGTCGTGTCTCCCTGTTGCTCGTTCGTGCTTGGCTGACTTGTCATGTTGTCGCCCTTACCGGCCTCTGAGCTTCTTGCCTCATTGACCGGGCCGATCGGCGGACTATTGGAGGCGGGGGAGACACAGTTCCCATGTCAGTGCCCTTTTCCTTTTCCCCGCCATCACCTTCTACCTTTTCCTTGTCCCCGCCTTCGCTACCGCCTTCTCCTTTTGTCCTTTCCCTTGCCCTTGTCCCCGCCCTTTTCTTCGTCATCATCGCTGTCGTGATCTGGATCTTCTGGAGGACAAGATCCGGTGGCTGATGGTTGTGATGCTGGTGTCGGCGTTGGAGTTGGCGTCTGAGCAATGATCTCGATGTCCTCGCGGTTCCATAGGACTTCCAATCCAAGTGCCTGCCCTAGGTGTCTGGCCGTTTGTAGGTTGGGATGGTCCAATTCAAAATGTTCCTGGTCGAGAACGTGCCATAACGGGCTCACGACCACATAGTCTTCAGGGATGTTGTCTTTGTTGAAGTCGTGAATATCGTGAGGTGCAAGAATGCATCCCTCGGCCACCACCATCTTCTTGGACCTTCCGAACGGGATGAGGAGTTGGACGTGCTGGTTTTCCCTGAAGTCCTCGTTCGACACCCTTGGGCGATCCTTGTTCATCGGCAGTAAGTCTTTCTTTTCCTTTGCTTGAGGATTGGGCAGCCCATGGTGATCAAACATCTTCGACCTCATCGCGACCATCTCCGGGTCATTGCTCGTGAAGGCTTCCTTTATTGAGCTTTTGATCATTTCAGCCACGCCTTCATTGAAGCCCTTCTTATATAGCTCATCTTTATACCTCTGCCTGGACTTGTATGTGGCCGCGTCGGATTGCCACGACTCAACCGACTTCCAGCTCATCTTTAACCCGACACCACGAACGCGGCCGCGGTGCTCGGGGGTTCCCAAGACCTCGGTGAGCAAGTCGTGGCCCCGGCGGACCACGATGCTATTCTTAAGCTTTGCTTTCTCCATCAAAGTCTTCTCGACGTCCTCGAGGTGGGGCTCGTTAAACTTGGCCGCCTCGGGCTTCAGCCTCTTTGGAATGCGGGCTCTCATGTAGTCCTTTGCCCTTGGGTCGATGCCCTCATACGGATCTGGAACCCCGGCAGCCTGTCTTGCTTGTTCTTCTTGCTGCCACTTGGTCCTCTGACCGGCAAAGCCAGTCATGCCCAAGTGGTGAGGATTCTTGTTCCTCTTCGCGAGCTCACTGAACTTAGCACTCTTTTCCTCTGCTTCTTGCGTCTTTCTCATTTTGCAGAAAGCGTCCCACATGTGTGCCTTGACCATATTGTACTTCAGCAGTGGCGACTTCCCCTTCTTCAGGTAATTTCTGGTCAGCATGGACCTAAAGTTGCGAAGCGCAGTCGACGCCACGTGCAAAGCCCACTCCTGGCACTTCTCCATGTCAGCTGAGGGCGGATATCTGAATCTCCTTGTCACCTCACCCCATACATTGTTTTTTATGTCAGCAGGGACGTCGTGCCAGTTGGGCCAAGTGATCTCCACCTTCTCCTTGGCTATACACGCCACTTGATTGCTGAACTTGCCAATGACTGTATCTGGAGCTATTGGGTTTCCCTCTGGCCCCACCGCATCGATGACATGCACCTCGTTTGCTTTGTCCAACTGGTGCCTCCCGTGTTGTCCCCTCACCCTCTTCTGGCCCTTAGATTTTGACGATGAGGTTGTCGTAGAGGGAGCGGGGGCTTCTTCCTCCCTGACCGCGTCTTCGTCCCTGAACTCGAGCTGACGAGGCACAATCGGCAGCTGTTGACAAGAGTCTCTTGCCTTTAGTTTTTCGCTAATGACGGACAACGCATCATTGTACATGTTAGAAAGCCAGCGTGTTGCGTAAACCTCGCTCGAGGTTGTGACTATGTGCTTCGTCCGCCCCCGGTTCGTACGTCGGATCGTTGTCCACCTCTGTACGCTACTTCTTCGGCGGTGGAGTCACGGACGCCCCACTCATCAAGCTGGTTGACGAGGAGCTAGGGGTAGGGTCCCTCCATTCGTTTGTTTTGTCTTCCGCCATTTCAGTTCTACATATACACAGACGCGTATATAATATGATCAGTTCAAAGCTTTTGAATAAAAAATGACACGTATATGTTTTTGGCTCAGATTTGCCCCTAGGTCAACACGTCACTGCTAAACTGGTTACTTGTAAAATACAAGCCATCCTAGTCTAGCAGCTGACTCAGCATAGAAAGTAGGGGGCAATTGATCATCATCGCCGTTGCCTCAGCATAGATAGAAGGGGTCACATCATCGCATTTGCCACTACCTCAGCTTACAAGTTCCAAAAAAACATCAATGCAAATGCCATAGGAGGACAGAGTAGTAGAGGGAGAGTAGTAGGAGGTGAGAGTAGTAATGAGGGAGTGGTATAGAGAGTAGTAGGAAGTAGAGGAGTATCATAGTGTAAAAACATAAATGAAACGTAGGAGGAGAGAGTAGTAGGGTGAGAGAGCAGTAGGAGGAGAGAGTAGTAGGAGGTGAGAGTAGTATAGAAGGAGTGGTATAGAGAGTAGTAGGAAGTAGAGGAGTATCATAGTGTAAAAACATAACTGAAACGTAGGAGGAGAGAGTAGTAGGGTGAGAGAGCAGTAGGAGGAGAGAGTAGTATAGAAGGAGTGGTATAGAGAGTAGTAGGAAGTAGAGGAGTATCATAGTGTAAAAACATAACTAAAACGTAGGAGGAGAGAGTAGTAGGGTGAGAGAGCAGTAGGAGGTGAGAATAATAGGGTGAGAGAGCAGTAGGAGGAGAGAGTAGTATAGGAGTGGTATAGAGAGTAGTAGGAAGTAGAGGAGTATCATAGTGTAAAAACATAACTAAAACGTAGGAGGAGAGAGTAGTAGGGTGAGAGAGCAGTAGGAGGTGAGAGTAGAATAGAAAGAGTGGTATAGAGAGCAGAAACAAAAAAAAAACTTAGTACAAAAAACTTAGTACAATGCATCATAGGTTGTGGCAAATGCATAGTGTAAAAAAGCATCAAATTGCATCATAGGCAGGAAACAGATCGTCATCCCTCGGATGGAACCGGAACCCCGGCGGCAGCTCCACCATGCTCAAGAAGCTCATCGACATGATGATGATCTCTCTTTCTCTCAGTTTCAGTTTCTTTTCACAAGTCTCTCTCAAGTTGTGAGACCATAGAAAACATCAATAGAAGATGAGAGAGAGAGAGAGATGAAAAAGGGGATTGGAGGAAGGAGGAACTAGCTAGCCTAGCAACAAGTAGCCAGCCAACAAAGAAGAACTGAGTTGTGTGCTAGCTTGTGTCATGTGACTAGTTTAGAAGAGGGGTTTATAAGGTGGTTTAGGTGGTGGTTTAGCTTGTGTCATGTGTCATGTGTGCCAGCCAACAAACCTCAAGCTTCTCATCTATCCCTTTTTCCCCTCTTCTCATTTTGCCTTTTCATTCCACAAATAAGGGCAGCACTTTCCAGGTCAGTACAGGGGACTAGTATATATGTGTGTAAAAGAAAAAGGAGTGACCAAAAATATAAGGTCAGTACAGGCCTTTTCATTCCACAAATAAGGGCAGCCTTCAAGTCAAATGTTTAATACTTTTGAAGGAAACTGAAAGGAGAGAGTCTGTCATGTTGTAGCTATTAATTAGAGAGTCATAATAATATATTCATCTTACTTTTTACAACAAAATCTATCAAAAAAATTAAATCTAGCAGTCGTAATAATATCCGAAAGAGAAAATAAATATATCTTAGATTTACAAATAGACACTTGCCCCAGATCTAACAACAGAGAAAAAGAAGAGGAAAGAAGCAAGCACAAAAATTTCATACTAGCTAGTCATAGACTCTGTAAAAATTATCTCCAATTTACAAAGGTGCACATGAAGCTATGAAATTACAATAGACTCTTTCACCAGATCTGACGACAGCGAAAAGAAGAAAGCACAAAAATATAGCCAGTCATAGATTCTTGAGCAGATCAAATGGCCAATGAAGATTTTTCTAGATCTCATCACCACACACACAAATCCACGCACATCTAAAATTCACGCAAATTAAGAATGCCCGCTGCGGTTGTTGGTTTAGATTTGTTATTAATAATATTAACTTATTAACAATAATCTATTACAAAATTGAGATTTTTTATTAATAATATTAACTTATTAATAAGTCAATAACAAATTGAGATTTGTTATTAATAATATTAACAATAATCTATTACAAAACTTGTCTCCAATGCTATGACATAACTTGTCCACTACTTTATTACATAGTCGTGTGGCATATATATATATATATATATATATATATATATATATATATATATATATATATATATATATATATATATACACACATCTCATTTTGGTGTTGGCGCTTTCACGGACCGCTTCTCACCATCGGGACGGGCCCAGGGCTTCATACCGCTCTTGTTGCAACGGTCCTCGATGGCCTTGATCTTCTTTGCAAAATCGGTAAAAAGTTGGAGCTCTGCATAGTTGTTGTATTGTTCTGGGCTTTGGATCCCATCAGCTCCAACAATCCGCTGCTTTCCTGACATGACCACATGTCTCTTTGGGTCCTCTGGATAGATATAGTAGGCCACTTGCGCGACATTGGTTGCAAGTACCCATTGGTCATCTTTGTACCCGATACTTTTGAGGTTCACGGTGGTTAGCCCGAAACTGTCGACCGCAACCGCTTTGGGGTTTACCCAGTGGCACCGGAAGACGGTTACACATACGTCCTTGCCATAGTCAAGTTCCCATATTTCTTCGATCTGGCCATAGTATTGCGTCCTCGTGTTTGTGGCCTCGTCGACGCCCTCATATCGAACACCGCAGTTTTGTGTCGTGCTCTTCTTGTCCTTCTCTTTCGTGTGGAACCTGTATCCCTTCACATCGTACCCTTGCCACATCGTGATTTGGCTTGACGGGCCTTGAAGAAGCTTCTGCATGGTCTCTGTATCTTCATCATCAGGGCATCTTTCTAGGGGTACGTGTTGCTCTTTCAGCCAATCTATGAAACTGTTCCTGTGCTCATTCTGGACCCATGCCTCTGTGCGTTGTCCGTCATTAGCGACGTGGATCTCTTCTATGTGCCTCTCGACATATTTCTCCATGCTCACCAACTGATGAAGGATGTTGTAATGAGCTTGTTCAATCTCCTTGTATGGTATATCTGTGCGAACTTTTCGGCCCGTGCACCCCATGCCCGCGGTTCTGCCCTCATGCTGATGGACAGGCAACCCAATAGCCCTCCCATCTTTTATGTACCTCATACACCAGTTCATTGCCTCTTCGGTTGTGTATGCCTCGATCATAGAGCCCTCCGGGTGAGCACGGTTATGAACATATCTGTTGAGGGTGGACATGAATCGCTCGTACGTCCACATCTCGTGTAGGTACACGGGGCCTAGTTGCTTGATCTGATCCACCATGTGCATCATCAGGTGTACCATAATATCAAAATATGATGGGGGAAAGCACATCTCAAGCTGGCAAAGGGTCTCCGCGATGAAGTCCTTAAGGCCAGGGAGGTCAGCCTTACCGATGACCTTCTGCGTGATGTGGTTAAAGAAGTATGATATCCGAGTGACCACTATCTTCACGTACTCTGGACCGATAACCCTTATCACAATTGGAAGGAACACCGTCAACATGATGTGGCAGTCATGTGCGTTGTAGCCAGTCAATGTGAGGTCTTTCAAGGAGACGAGGCTCTTAATGTTGGAAGATAAATTGGTCGGCACCTTGATACCCCTAAGAAGGTTGAGCATAGCAGTCTTCTCACCATGCCTTAGGTTGTAGGCCGCACCTGGAAGATCGACTTTACCATTATGAGGTGACCTAGAGTGAAGGTCCTGCCTGATGCCTTGGTTCAGAAGATCCGTCCGTGACTTCAGACCATCCTTCGTCTTTCCCGGGATGTCCAACAGGACACCAATCGTGCTATCAAAGACGTTCTTCTCGAGATGCATACAATCGATGGCATGGGGTGTTTTCAGTGTCTTTCAATATGACAGGTACTCGAAGAAAATCGACCTCTTCTTGAAAGGAACAGAGGGGACCTGCGACCCTTCCTCCGTCGTGTCTCGCTTTTGCTTCCTCGTTTGTTTTGTCCCCTCCTCTGGTGGCTTCTTCTTCTTCCCAAACTTGATCTGATCAATATCCTTCACCATCTCATACACCTTTGGCCCCCAACTAGTCTGCGCCGGTGCTTCACCCTGTGGCTCGCCCTGATCATCGAACAATTGATTCATGACACTTCTTCTATATTTGTGCCTTTTCGGAAGGAACCGCCTGTGCCTCATGTAGACCATCTTGTTCGATCCCTTGAGGTAAGTGTAGCATGTCTCGTCGATGCACATTACGCAGCCGGTCTTCCCTTTGATCTGCCCCGACAGTGAGAAGAGGTCGGGGTAGTCGGTGATGGTGACAAAGATGATGGCTTTTAGGGTGAACTTCTCCTTGAGGGACGCATCCACCATCTCGACCCCAACATCAAATAGCTCCTTCATTTCCTCCATTACCGGCTCGAGGAAAACATTGATATCGTTGCCGGGCTGCTTCGGTCCCGAGATAAGCATGGTCAACAGAAGATACCTGCGCCTCTGACACAGATGGGGAGGTAGGTTGTAGATGGTCAGTATGATCGGCCAGGTGCTGTGGGAGCTGCTCAGCTCGCCGAACGGATTCATCCCATCGGTGCTCAGCGCGAACCGAATGTTCCTGGGATCTTTGCCAAATTGTGGGTAGGCCTTGTCGAAATCTTTCCACTGCTGGCCATCGGAGGGGTGCCGCAGCATGCCATCGTCCTTCAAGCGGTCAGCTGATGCATGCCAGGACATGAGCTTCGCGTCCTCTGGGTTCCCAAATAGCGCACGGAGGCGGTCGATCACTAGCATGTACCACACTGACAGTGTCGGACTTCTCCTCAACGTGTAACCCTCTTCTTCCTCGTACTGCTGATGAGCCGATATGCGATTGGCTGCAACACTGCTCTTCTTGACACCCTTCTTCTTCTTCCTCTGACCACCTCGCAAGGCCTCATCGTCGTCTGCATCCACGCGACAGCCAGCATTTCTCTTGTACCGACTGGTGCGGACAGCTCGTCAAATTCTCATACTTTGTGCCCCGATAGAGGATGCAGTGGTTAGGGCAGGCATCGAACTTTCTAAGCTTCATCGCCACTGGCCGGATAAGCTTCTTCGCCCGATACGTATTAGCTAGGATCTTGTTACTCGTCGGGAATGTTTTAGCAAGGTAAACTAACACCTCATCAAAGCTAGTGTCTGACCACCCATGCCGAGCCTTCATCATCAACATGTGGAGGTTGAAACGAAGCACCGTGCAATCCTTCGGACATTCCTCGTCGTCCTTATATAAAGGATCAAGTGACGCCTGCTTCATCTCTCTGAAATTTTCCAGCCACTTCGGGGAGCCATACACGACGTCGTCTTCGTCGATGTGGTTGAGTAAATCCTGAAACAGCTGCACATCCGCAGGGTCCTGCACCGTAGCGTCCTCAACATCTCCACCACCATCATCATCTGTCATGTCCTGGAGTACATCCTCCACAGCGATGTGGTCACGAGCACTACTGTCACTGAAGGTAGGCGCTACTGTTGCTGATGAGACGTGCGCTCCAGGATCTTAGTTCACCATCGTCGTCGACGCTGAGCTTACTCCAGATGCCGCCCCGACACTCGGATCGAATCTCTCGCCGTGATGAGTCCACACCGTGTAATCATCCATGAAACCAAAACGAATCAAATGAGATTGCATTGTGCCTTCATCTTTGAAGGCGGTCAGATTCTTGTAACGATGACAGGGACATATGATTGTCGTTTGGTTCGATCTCTCACGGTCAGCTTTCGCAGCGGCAATAAACTTTCTCACTTCAACGAGATACCGCACATCAAGTACTCTATTGATCTTATACATCCATTCCGACCGGTCCATCGTACCTGCGATCCTTAATTAATTACACACATCATGAATCACCAAACAAAGATGAATTAGAAAAAAATAATTTATTATATTTATGTTAAATCTAGGGATAGAATTAATAACAACGACAAAGAAAATTAATGCATCCCTGATGAATTTAGAGAAACAAAAACCAGTTTTCTCTCTCCTACGTGAAACTAGATCTAAAGGGGGGCTAAAAAGAGAGAAAAAGAGAGAGGAAAGAGGGTGGAGATCATCTACATACCTCTTGTGGAGTACTTCTCCTCCAAATCAAACAAATAAACCTCAAAAACAAGTTATTTAGGACAAAAATTCGGCAAAACTTCTTCCCCCGTTTTTAGTCTAGAGGAAGAAGATGATCGCGTTCTTTTCTGCTGGCGACGGCTTAAATAGCCAGGAATAACCGCAGCGGGCAACGTAAGTAGCCCGCTGCGGTTAAATCATCTTTAACTGCAGCGGGCTTCTTTACCCGCCCGCTGCGGTTAATCATTAACCGAAGCGGGCATATAAGGAAGCCCGCTGCGGTTAAAGATGCTTAACCGCAGCGGGCTCCTTACATTGCCCGCTACGGTTAATTATTAACTGCAGCGGGCGCTTTGGCGGCCAGCCGCTGTAGGCCGGCACCGAATAAACGTGGCGGGCAAAAAGAGTGCCCGCCACGGAGGTCTTTTAGGCAACGCTGCGCAAGTTCTTTTTTGTAGTAGTGCCACACTACCACTACCGGGGACGGCGCCTTTGCCGAGTGTCCGCCGGTTTGCTGAGTGGTAAATATCGGGCGCTCGGCAAAGGTGACCTTTGTCGAGAGCTGACGCTCGGCATGAAAATAGTCGGCAAAATACTCTATGCCGAGAGCAGAGCCGTCGGTAAAACATTGCTCTCGGCAAAGATATAATATGCCGAGGGTCAAGCTCTCGGCATACACTAACCTCCGGCAAAGGCCCAGCTCCACAAACGGTCCACCTACGTCGTCAACTTTGCCCAGAGCCAGCTGTTAGGCTCTCGGCAATGGCTTTGATTTTTTTTTTTTTGTAATTTCTTTGCCGAGAGCCCTAGCCCAGGCTCTCGGCAAAGAGGTTCTTGGCCGAGAGCTTTAGGTTATTTTTTTTGTTTTTTTTGCTCCCAATTTTTTTTGGGGTGTTGCTACAGTACCACAAGCCAAGATTTGAAATTTTATGTATTTTCCATTCTTCTTGCTATATTTCATGTATTTTCTTGAATTTTTCCACGAGACGCACGTTTAAACTGCAGGTGCATGAAATAATGAAACTCATCGATTCGAAAAATGGTATTCATTCTTCCGACGAGGGTATACGTGCTCGCTGACATTATGTGGAGATGGTAGAATAATTAATTAATCAATTAAAAGTCCATGGGCCCTACCTTTTACTGTCGAGCAACTCCAACAGTTTTGTATTTTTTGTTTGACAAAATATGATATTTGCCAACTCTTAATTTAATATGGCAAAGGTAAAAAGAGTCAATCTCTAATGGTTTTGCATTTTTAGACTTTACAAAACTAAAAAATTATGCGCGCGAGAGGGAAATATCCCGCAGGAATAGCACGCGAGGGCGATTGCCAAGCGGACCGCAGCTTGGCATATATGCCAAATATCACCCGGTGTTTGCCAAGTTGCTAAAAATGCTAAGCTCATTTGTCAAACCGTTGGATAGGAGATTTTTAGATGTTTTTGCAAAAACAAGAATATTAAACCCATTTGCAAAACCGTTGGAGTTGCTATGAGCAAAAGTGAAGGAAACAGAAAAGAGGAAATCCGACTTGAACAACACGGATGGAATATTTTAGTAATATTTGGCCGAAGACTATACAAGGAGAAGTAAATAATGGATACGTGATGATGTGAAGCTTCATGAGGCTAGCATATGAGTCGGAGGAAACTTCGTGGACAAGATTCTACAAAAAGGAAAATTAGAGTCCATATTTTAATTTTCTTAGGTATTCGTTGTTACATCACTACTACAAAAACGAATTCGCGCAGTGTTGCTTTTTTTGCCCTCCGTGATGGACTTTTTTTCCGATACTTTAAATCCCACGATTTACCGTAGCGGACAATTTTGATTTATCGTGGCAGCCAACTTTTGCCCGCCACGGTAAATCAATTTACCGCAGCGGGTATCTTAAGATGCCCGCTGCGGAAAATAGCTATTTACCGCAGCAGATATCTTAAGGTGCCCGCTGCGTAAATCGATTTACCGCAGGTAAATCGATTTTCTGGCCATCCTATAAGGCCCGCTGCGGAAACGACCGAAACCCAACGAACCTAGACAACAAGTCCCAATAGCCATCCTTCATATAAATACAAGGAATTAGGGTTTTGTTCACTCATTTACTCCTGCAGTCGCAGTCTCTCCTCTCTCTCCTTCTCTCTCACGCCCGCCGCCTTCGATCCACCGCCAGCCACCACCGCAAGACAGCCAGTGCCGCCCTCCCTCTCCTTCTCTCTCCATGCCGCCAGCCACCGCCAACGCCTATGACTCCAGCAGCGCCTCGGGCCACTGCGGCGGTGGCGGAGGTGGAGGCGGAATCAGTGCTGGCGGCGCCGCCGCGAGCCTCGCGGACTCTGGGATGTTGAGCTTGGCGCGGCTGTCGTGGAACCCAGCGCCGCCTCATCATATGCCCGCACGGTGGCCTCCGCGGTGTCGAAGGTGCCTAGCCACACGTGCCACCCCAAGATCTAGAGATCTGGTTAGTGATGGCGCCAGACTTGTCGTCGGCTTGCACAACCGGAACGAGCTCGTCGTCATCCGTCGCGATGGCGAGCCAAGGGTACGTCTGCCCACCTCCCTCCTTTGCGCGTCGCCCCTCGCCTGCTTGTTTCCTCCCGTCGTTCCCTACCGCAGATTCCTCTGATTTGCTTGCTCCCTTCCTTCCTTGCAGCCGAAGCTGATAGACCAGCTGAATGGGCAGGTGTGCCAGCTTTGCGGCGATGACATGGGGCACAATCCCGACGGGGAGCCCTTCGTGGCCTGCGATGAGTACGACTCGCAGATCCACGATGGCAGCGATGGTATAGTGTTGTGGGGTGGTGCGGCGGCTAGCTAGGGTTTTAGATCTTGATGGCGCTAGGGTTTCGGGCTGGGATTGGGCTCGTCGGTGGCTCGAGAAATGGGCTTGCCGATGGGCTTTGGTTTTTTTTGTTTTTTCTACAGATTTACCATGGCGGGCATCATAAAGTGTCCACTGCGGTAAATAGATTTACCGCAGCGGGCACTGGCGCCCACCATACTGGAGTCACGATTTACCATGACGTTGTCACCATGGCGGACGTGTTTGCCCGCTGAGGTATATCCGAAATGTCCGCTGCAACAAAGATTTGTGTACTAGTGACACAAGTTTTGTACAGGTCATCGTCGTGGCTGATTAGGATTGTTAGTTAAGAATATAAATATGTACTCCCCGGCCATTGTAAAGAGGAATCAATCAATCAACACAATTATCTCTTTTCGGCTCCGGCCAAACCCTAGGAGTAGGAGTAATGTAGGTACGGTGATCTCATCGTCAACACAGCTGGGTGTCATCCGGTGGATGCAAGCATCGACTTCTATCTAAACTCGGCGTCATCCGGTGGACGTCAAGTGCTCGGTTATGCTAAGTATCACCCGGTAGATGCAGACTTAATCTGAATAGAGGTTAGTTATCGACACTATTAGACTTGACAATCTAGTAGATTCATTAAGTTACCGATATTGTTTGTTTTAAATCGTTTATTTATTTGCAACAATACCACTGCCCAGTCAAGATTGACAGATCTAGCATGGAGTTCTACTAAGATCTTTTGTGTTGCAAGCCCTTGACTCAAACTGTGTTCAAAAACATCGGATACGAGCCTGCATCAGCTGATCTGTCAATCTTGATTGTTCGTGTTGTGCGTTCGAGACATCCGACTGGTTATAGATAAATTGAGGACTAGGGTAGATTTGATTTGACTCTATGCGTTAAGGTTGTATCACCGGACCCCACTGTCGCTAGAGTTGGATCAGATTCATTTTAGTTCTAGATTTATTTATAATCAGGACATGTGAGCTCGTTCGTGCTTCATGGACCCTTTATCGGCTAAATAGCCGATACGGTTATGCTTCCACCGGCAACGTGCATGTGTAGCTCGGCTTGCTATTGATCAATCTTTTGTACTCGTTTTATATACTCAAAACACACTTTTAGCGATGTTTTGAATATATCTAGCAAGTGCACGAGATAAATCAATTGCTTGACGAATATACCTACGTGTTGCATATCTTGAGATATATTTGCTAGTGTTTATCGACTAAAATGGATCAGCTAATTGAATTGTCTCTTCTACATATCAATGAATTGGCTTGTTCCACTACTAGGGATGTGATCATCAGTGACGTACTTCTTTCGTCACTGTAGATGAGCAATTCGTCACTCAGTTTAATCTGTGATGATTTTGTGATGAAAATCATATCGTCATTGGGGTCGCGTCACATTTGTTCTATTGTGATGAAATGATAATTTTCGTCATAGATGTGCTTCCTTTTTGTGACGAAAAGGATGTGGTCACAGATGTGATACCTTTCTGTGATGATCGGTTTTGGTCAACGATGGGTCCAGGTTTTCGTCATAATCCGCCGTCTGATGCTGCGCCATAACGACGTTGTTAACGGCGTTTGTAACCTGATGGCCCGTTTTGGTCACAAACTGAACTCTGTTTTTGTCATAACGGTCCGTTTGGAAGGCCCGACGGCGCTTGCCACGTAGGATGCTGACATGGCTAATGACGTCATCGATGACGTGTCACGTGTCATGGCGATGACATCATCAATGACGTGTCACGTGACATGGCGATGACATTATCGCTGGCCCGGCTGCTGCCTTTGTTGCTACGTGGACCAATCATATTCTGCCATGTGGCTTGGTTTGATTGGTTCTTATTTCATCACAGATTGTGGTTTGAAATCGTCAGTGAAGATGAAAGAGTTTGGTCACAAATGGTGACTTGAAATCGTAAATGAAGATGACACAGTTCTGTTCACATATTGCGATTTGTAATCGTCACTGAAGATGACACGGTTTTGGTCACATATTGCAATTTGTAATCTTCACTGAAGAAGCCATCATTTTCGTCAAAGAAATGCAGATACTAATTTAATTGCAATTTGGAAATGATACTAGAAAGACCAAATAATTCCATACTTAATAAAACAACATTCCAACGAGCGTACAGCTCAGTTCTGAAGGACCGAATTGACGACCAGAGGGGGGTGAATGAGAGCCTCAAATTTCTTCTCGAGAAATGAATGACCCTTGTCCTAGAAAATCACCCCAAAAGCAAGTCTAGGACTTGGTAGTGTCCACGACCCTAAATGTAGGGTGGATGCTTCCTAGAAGCACAGCGGCACTCTACGCAATCCTAGAAACCCAATGCAAAAGCCGGAAACCAAATCTGAAGACGGACGCGAAACTCAGTGCATCGGACGCTGGCAGCGTTCGATGTCCAACTGGCGGACGCGTCCGATGCAAATCAGACGGTCCTGGAACCTTACTGTTCGACCATTGGACGCTGCTACAGTGATCGCTCAGCGTCCGATGTTCAGGCGTCGGCGCGTCCGATGACCAACGGAGCGTCCAATGCCCAGCGTCCGTTGCTCACTCAAAATCCCAGTTCTTTGACACGTGGCATCGGAGCGTCCATGTGATGAACTCAGCGTCCGATGCCCACGACGTCAGCGTCCGATGCCCCCTATTCTATGTTGTTCTTCTGCGGATTCAACCTGATCTCCTCCGAATCAAAAGCTCTAAGGCTTAGACTTGTTGTGAGGAGTTCCAAGGATGTTAGTGAGCTACTCCAAAGAGATGATGGCTCGAACCTAACTCCAAATCGGTGAATCAAAGAAATTTGGAGCAAGGGAAGAAGAACTCGATCCAAACGCAAAATCAACTCGATCTGTGTGCTCGAGAGGTTAGGGATCAATTCCTTAGGTGGAAGGATGATACTCTCGTCCTAGAACAAAGTGATTCAAGCGAAATCGAAAACCATCCCTCGGATTAGGAGAACGAGGCAAAAATCCGAGGAGGCAAAAACCAAAGCGTGAAGAACACACCACCAAAACGTGGATTGATCACGATTTCAGCCGAAACTCATCCCCACGAGGAGACAACGGGATTACGGTCTCGTTTACTCAAAATCACAAGTACACAGAGGTATTGTCTTGCTCTCTGCGGATCACAGGCAGCAGGTGCAAGAAAACCTAGCGAGGGCTAAGGAAATGAAATGCTTCAAGGATGGGGAGAGAGGAGGGGCTGCCTCTCTTATTTATAGTCCTAATACAATAGTCCCCTTCTACCCCTAGATAAAAGAGCGAACAGGCTAACCCTAGGGGTATTCCAGTCCAACTTTGTCAAGTCTTGATTCGACGGCCACGCGCCTTCCTCATCCTTATCTTTGCCTTGACGCATGCCTCAGGATGCCGCCACGTGCCGTCCCGTCGACCGTCGCGCCTTCCTCACCGATAGCTTCGCCGCAATGCAAGACTCTCGGTGCAGCCACACGTCGACCCGTTCCTTTTGGATCCTCTCCCCGGTTTTGAGGCTGAAACGAGGAAACCAGTCCTCAGGCTGAGTTTTGTGGCCCAAACTCAGAAATCCGCTAGCCCAAGTTTTGAGGCCCAAACCTGGAAAACCGTCCACCTCGAGTTTTGAGGCCAAAACTCGGAAACCGGCCACCCCGAGTTTTGAAGCCCAAACTCAGAAACCGTCGAGGATAGTTTTTCGATGCTCAACTACCAAACCCGCGTCGTAGACGGAGTGTGGTTCGCACACCCCGACCACCGGCACCGATGCCGATGCATGTCCAGCCTCCACGCCGGACACAACGCCTTCGCCTTCCTTCTGATTCGGCCGACAGCACTTTCATCGCACGCAAGCCCGTGTCCGACCTCCCGCCAAGTGTCACGACGCCATCGTCTTCCTCCTGACTCGGCCGATGCATCGCACATCCCCATGTGCTCTCGCTCATCAATGCCAAGTGCCAGCTACCACAGCTAGTCCTCCAGCCTCCTGGTCCGTCGGTCCAAGCCTCACGTCCGCCCTTCACCGCTCCCGGTCCATCGGCACGGCCCGTCTCTACTTGACCTTCACCTCGCCATCGACCACTGTCTCCGAGCTCCACACCTGCACATCAACACAGCCAAGAGACACATGTTGCCACTCACCTCTGCCGGTGAGCCTGTTGACCGATCGCTCATCACTCAGGAATGGAACCACAAGGGCACATATCAACCTTGTGTTCGCAAGTTCACAGCAACACCACTTAGCATACACATCAGTTCACAGAACATTACAGCATATAATAAAAAGTTGCCAACCAACATTACAGCATATAATAAAAAGTTGCCAACCACAAGCAACTTAAGTTTGACTTCCCAAAATGAACAGCCAAACACAGGAGCACTAGCCACGAGCCCTCATGTCGACGAAGAAGCATTATCATGCAAGGATAAGAGCTTCTTGAGCAACGCATTGGTCTCCTCCATCTCCTTGTTGTTCTTCTCGGTCAGCATCTTGTACTCCTGCAGCTCTGTATGTGTCCTCGCCAGCTATTCCTCAACTTCTTCACTTTTCTTCTTGAGCTCATCGAGATCACCTTGAACAACAGCCGCCGCTTCAACTGCAAGTTGTTCCCGAAGCTCGCTTACATCTGACTTGGAGGATGTCGGTGTTTTCATGCCAACACTCTTCATGAAATGGTGTGAGCTGGTCTGGGAGAGCACCTTGGACACGAGGTCCACACTTGATGGTGTCGTCCCATCTTCATCATCATTTCAGCCCTCAAAGCTTACATATCAAGCTAAAATATCATGGACAGAAAACAGTTACATGTTAATGCTACTTACGAACAATAAGATGAGAGTTGTTACTTATTGCAATAATTTGAGGAGGACATGTCACACAAGATGAACATAGCAAACAAAGGAACTTACAAGTGCTTCTCTTGCAGCTTGATTGAGGCCACGTTTGGAGCTGGTATGGCAGGTCTCGAAGGCCTCCACCGCATCTAGTTCTTCATTCAGATCTGTGTTGGGTTCTTCTTTGTTTCTCTTCTTCTGTTTCGTGGATAAACAATCATAGCAAAAGTTGACTCAGATTACATGCAAGAGAATTTGATATGTTCAAATATGTATGGAGACTAGTACAAGGTATTTTGAACTTACATATTCATGCAAGTGTGCCACATAGGAGCGAGAACCCGTACTCTGATGATACTTGACTTTACTACGGTTCTGCTTGTTCTTTTCACACATTTTCTACAAGAGAATTAACATGTCAGATGAGATTATAGGTTCAAAATGAGAAGAGCCTTTGCAAAATGATTGTGAAAGAAGCATATATGGTAAGATATCCATACCATGTTCTTTGGATCAGACCACTTTGCAACTAGTGCCCTCCACTGTTCATCAGTCATCATGTAAGAAACACGTGAAGTTGTCCTAATCTCATTTGCAGGAACACCATTGAAGTATTTCTGCTTCAGCCGATAACGCATTTGTTTTACCGTAGAGCGCATCATATCTGTGCAAGCTTCTTATGTTGGCCCGTTTTTAGAGTTAATGGCCAAGCGTCCCTAGGTAAATGATAGTTTCATAGTTAGTTAGTCAATTCAGGTTAAGCATGTATATAAGTTAACCATAAAAACAGTAATGCACTTACATTTAGCTGATTTACAAAATTGTTGTAGTATTTCTCATCTTTCCTGTAATCTTTCCAATGAGGTAGGACAGGCATGTTTTCCTGAACGATGATGCCAGCCTCTGATGCAAACCTGGCAGCTTGAATAGGTTCATGAGGTCTTTTATTGCCTTCAGCAACAAGTATGGGCAATCTCCTTCTAATAGCTTTAGTCATCTTGTCTAGCTGTTTTGCCTTAGTTGGTTGCCTAGGTCTCCTTGGAGCTCGCTCTGCAGTACCTACAAAATAGAAGCCGCATTTAATGAAATGTTTTAGTTTCATATAAATCAGCAAAAGAGATGTCATATTGTACTGACAAAATTACTATAACTTGCCTTCAGTTTGTTCACCTCCATCTACGTTGCCTTCATCAGCACCTGTAGTGTCAAGACCAACAGCTCCACTGTCTTCCTCTGGAGGTAGTCTCTCATGATCAGTAGGTCCAGGTGTAGTATAGCTGTCTGATATGTCATCATAACCATCTGTAGGAGCCTCTACATTGTCCCCATTTGTATCTGTACTATTAAGCCTTTTTGATGATCTTGTTTGGGCTCCAGAATGCTGCACCTATGATTCTTCAGATGCCCTCACTCTCTTGCTCCTAGTTCCTGGAGGCATGTTAGGATCTCTCTTCTTAGAAGCGAGGATTTTCCTTCTAGCACTTGGAGGATACTGTAAAAAGAAGTCAGCCATGTGCAATATTAAGCAAGACCATATATTAATTACAGGTATGAAAAAATATGATGAATCTAAAAGTAGGATCATATATTAAAGATGAGATTGAAAACATTCATATGCAATTCAAATATTCCCCATCCACTACTTGGAAGGTTAAAGAAGCACCTTAATTGCTAGGGGTTCTGGATGCTCTTCAGATTCAGTGTCATCATCATCACTATCTCCTTGATCATCTTCGCCAAGGAGATACTCTGATGAATCCGAATCTGAACTATTGGTGTTCTTGTTTGCTGTTTTTCCCCTATATTGATGCAGGTTGTGGTAAAGAATTATTAAAACTGACAGATAGATTGTGCAGTCCCAATTCTTGCATCCTCTTTAAATTGTCCGCCACATGTCTATCTCGGTTCCTCTCATAATCAGTTATTGGAGATTCTATTACTTGCAACATAGCACAATGTGTCTATTAGTTCATATGAAGGAGTTTACTAAGAACTAGGAGGTAATACTAATTGGCACAGAGATAAGAGGTAAGAGCAAGTATTGCCTACTGTAGAGCAAATAGAAAAGAGGTGATAGGTTATAGATTAGAGCGAAGAAAGCCTAGAGGTGATATGTTCCATAACAGTAGTTCATGAATTACTACATTGAAGTGAGATTGGGGGCATAGATATTTCACATCTGTATATACATTATTAAATTGCAAGGCGTATGCAAAGCTGAAGGGCAGTACAAACTTAAAATCCCATGCATATGGGTGTATTACCTTCTTCTTGTGCAGGTTGCTTGTTGCGTTGCCCCCTAGTTGCCACCATCAAGGTCGTCAAAGGGGAAGCAGAGCTGCTGCGGTGAACCCTTGTCGACGACGAAGCAGATCCACTGCAAAGTCCTCGGTGATGACCCAAATCCTGCGATGGTTAAGGTTAGGTCGTTGCGAGTGAAATGTGGATGGGGCCAGAATGGTCTTGGGACGAGATAGAGAGGGATGCGGCCAGCGAAGTAGTCGGCGATGATGCAGCTCGTCACCGGCTGTGGTCCCCCGGCGGTGGCGGTTTGGTGGGGTGGAATTTAGATGGAAAGGGGGAGGGAACAGCTCATGGACGGCGGTTGTGTTCCGTCTTGGCGATGAGGTACCTAGTCGTCGCGGTCGAGGAAGCAGCTCGTCGACGGCGGTTGAGTCCAGGCGGCGGCGGCTAGGGTAGGAGAAATGGGGATGAGAGGAATGAATTAATAAGGGGATAAATATGTGATTAGTGGCGGGATCAATTTTCGGGACGACGCCTATTCTGGCGCTCTTTTTTTTGCTACAAGCTGGGGTATGTCATCTTTAAACTAAACCACATCGAATGGTTATCGAAATGATTTGAATAGCACAGTGATAAGGCATGTTGATTTTGGTGCATTGGTCTCGGGTTCGAATCCTTCGAGAAGCAATTTTTTGTTTTTTCTAAATTTTTGTGATCTTCACTAATTTTGTTTTCCTATGTATATTTGAATATTTTTTTGGTATATTTTTTTTTTTAGTTTTAGTACTAACATGTTTTGGTGTATGGTCATCCCAAAAAAGATTCAAATGATTTGGAGAAAGTGGTAGTACACGTTTCCTAGAAAGATGAACATCTCTCACTTAGTGACAAGGGTATGTGTGAGCGATGGACGACTCTGTGAGGATGTGCATCACCACTTTATCAGAATGATTTAAAAAAAATTTACAACATTATACACTAAAATGGAGTGTCCATGCAACTTTTCAGATTTTTCTAGTTACTTTAGGGGTTTTTTCCATTTATTCTTCAGTAAATAAAAAACAATTACTTTAATAGGAAAACTAGTTCTAAAAATTGCACAGATGCACACAATATCATGGGACACCTACATAAACATCACAAAAAAATTCAAACGATTTGGTGAAAGTTGTACTACACATCCCCAAACTGATGAGCATCTCTCGCTTAGTCATAAGGTCATGTGCAAGACATGTGTGCCTTTGTAATCGTATGCATCACAACTTTCTCAGAATCAGTTGAAACTTTTTTCTCAACACTATACACTTAAATAAGGTGTCCATGCAAGTTTTTAGATTTTGTAGGTAGCTTAGGATATTTTACCATTTATCCTTGGGAAAATCAACAAATAATTACAGTAATAGATAAACTTGGTCTGAAAATTACACAGATGCACACACCAGCATGAGACACCTACATAAATATCCCAAAAAATTCAAATAATTTGGTGAAAGTTGTACTACACATCCCCAAACGGATGAGCATCTCTCACTTAGTCACAAGGTCATGTGTAAGAGATGTGTGCCTTTGTAATCATATGCCTTGCAACTTTCTCAGAATCAGTTAAAACTTTTTTCTCAATACTATGCACCTAAACGAGGTGTCCATGCAAGTTTTCAGATTTTTGTAGGTAGCTTAGGATATTTTACCATTTATCCTTGAGAAAATTAATAAATAATCACAGTAATAGGTAAACTTGGTCTAAAAATTGCACAAATGCACACACCATCATGGGACAACTACATAAACATCCCAAAAAAATTCAAATGATTTGGTGAAAGTTGTACTACATATCCCCAAACGGATGAGCATCTCTCACTTAGTCACAAGGTCATATGTAAGACATGTGTGTCTTTGTAATCGTATGCATCACAACTTTCTCAGAATCAGTTGAAACTTTTTTCTCAACACTATACACCTAAATGAGGTGTCCATGCAAGTATTCAGATTTTTATAGGTAGCTTATGGTTTTTTCCATTTATCGTTGAGAAAATCAACAAAAATTACTTTAGGGATGGAGGGAGTACTCGGTGGGACCTCGTAATTAGCCGTCCCATATTAAGCACAGCGACCTACTCGGTGTGGTTTCCTCGGCTTCCTCGTCTCTTCTTCTTCCACAGTCGGCGAGTCTCTTCTTCTTCCACAGTCGGCGAGGCGAGGGCGGTTTGCAAGGCGGATTGTGCGGCGGCGAGGCCTGGAGATGGAGCGCGGAACCCGTGGCGACGGCGGCGAGGGCGGCATTGGCCGGAAGAGGCGCCCTCACGATGCGGAGGAGGTGGTGAAGAAGCCTAGGAGCCACATCAACTCTTCCTTGGGTGGCGGCCCCATGGAGTCCTATGCTGATTCCATGGAGTCGGCGTTCAGCTTCCCACGCCCAGCCACCGGCAAGGAGAAGACGGTCATCGGCGAGGACAAGGTATGCTCCACCGCGACCTCGCCCAATCCCAAGGGGCTAGGGTTTATTTTTGTACGGATTCTAAAAATTAGTGTTGTTAATTAGGTTTATTAGGGTTCAAATTGAGATTATGGCCTAATCTATTCGTTAGTTACTATAGTTTATTAGGGTTTCATTTTGGGATTGAACTGGCAATCCGAAGTTTACTGTTTATTGTAGTGATTATTAGTGTTGTCAATTATTTATGCATTAATGATCATATGTTTGGATTACATGCATTGTTCTTTTAATTAAAGTTTTGCCTTAACGATATGTTTACAGCCCTGATGCTTTAATTGATTAGGTTTAAATCAAATAAATTGAAATAAAGATTGCTGGTGTACATGCTTTGAGAGGTTATCAATAAAAAAATAAAAAAAAATGAAATGAGTTTTCATATATGTTTGTTTGTCCAGTTTTGATGTATTTACTTTATGTTTATCATAAGTTTCTTGTATTAGAAAATCTGATAATTCAACATATCATCAATGTTAGTTTTGCATGGTCAGATTCTAAGTTTGCTGTCAAGTTTCACAATTTTGTTGGCAATCCAAAGTTTACTGTTTATTATGGGTTGATATATATATATATATATATATATATATATATATATATATATATAGATCATATGTTTAGCCTACTGATTTAAGTTTTTGTTAATATTATTGTAGTGATTATTAGTGTTGTTAATTATTTATGCATTAATGATCATATGTTTGGCCTACATGCATTGTTCTTTTAATTAAAGTTTTGCCTTATATGTTCACAACCCTGATATTTTAATTGATTAGGTTCAAATCAAATAAATTGAAATGAAGATTGTTGGTGTACATGCTGAGAGGTTATCAATAAAAAATAAAAAAATGAAATGGGTTTTCATACATGTTTGTTTGTCCAGTTTTGATGTAATTACTTTATGTTTATCACAAGTTTGTTGCATTAGAAAATCTGATAATTCAACATATCATCAATGTTAGTTTTGCATGGTTAGATTTAATTGTTTATCAATGTTTGTTGCATATGATCAATTATAGGAGCTGGAAGAACCAGAAGCAACTTTCTGCTTCTAGGCTGAAACTACAAAACAACAGGTGCAAGAAGACATTGTGGATGTCTTTGAGAAGATAAAGAAGGACCCGCAGACCGGACAAGACAGTGATACAGTCTGTGACAAGATGCAGCAAGAGGTGAAGAAAAAATTGACCATGCATGTGTGTGTTTTGATGGGATTCACATAAGCTCCAATAGATTATCTGACGATGTGAGCTAGTACTTGAGGTCTGATGATTGTATGTGCATGACTCATGTCACTCTTTATTGCTTGGAATTTTTTGTTAATGACACGGCGTGCTTTGAGATCTTACATATTATTGGTAGTCCAGGATGATAAATTAATGCTCATTTACATCTGTGTTCTATTACTTAAACAAAGAAATCATCTTGTCATGGTCTTGCCGTTAACATGACATACCCAATTGGCTTTATAAAGTCTCAATGATGCCTGGGTCGAATGATGATGGGGCCCATAATTCAGTGAAAGATCAATAAACACGTCTCCCTTTACATGCATGAGTGAAGGGTCGGTGTAGTCTTCCACCCCCACGTCTCGTCCCTTCAACGCGCCTATCACCCCAATCTGTCGCATCAACTTTTGCTCCCCATCTCGCTCTCGTCGCATCGCCTTCCTCCACCGCGACCATGGTCTGCGCAACCCGCTCCCGCACCTACGCCCTCGGCTCCCCAGCCTCCCCTCCTGCTGCCGCCGCCGCCATTGATGCGCCGCCTAAAGAGGAGCACCACTCGGCTAAGCAGAAGCGCGACAGCAGCGGAAGGTTCATCGCCGCCGCTGGGACCATGACCGCGCGACCGAGGAGGAGGACGACGACGGTGAGACACACTCGCATTGAGGCAGAAGAGGCGCCCGAAGTCGAAGCCGATGCACCATACCAAATCCCTCGACCGCTTCCACTGGACCAGGTTAGGGTTTGAAACTTATTGGGGTTGGGGTTTTCTATATGCTACTGTTTGAACTATATTGAGATTGGATTTGTTGATTTGGATGCTCTGATATTGTGGTTTGGGAGATAGATTAATATTATTTCGACCCTAGATTAATGTTATGTGGTTTCGATCTGAGATAAATGTAGTATAATCATGTTCAAGTGTTCTTATAACTCATATGTAGGCGCCATTGATGTTTGTTGTAGATTTGTTCTATATAAAAGTTGTACATAACTTCCTTATCTAGCTTGTCCTAAAATTTCATGATTTTAGGCCAAGTGCTTTAGGAGTTATAGCTTTTCTAAGTTTGCTGTCAGGTTTTGCATGTTGTCTATACAGATCTGAAAGAGTGTACTGTTAGGCTAATTTAAATTATGAGTCATGTGTTGATGTTAATTTACCACTTGCTATCATGAATGTTAAAATAGTTCATTACTGACTATATATAGTCTTAAGTGGAATTCAAGTCTCTTAATGAAGCTGATTGCTGACTTTATTTTATTACTGACGCTAATTTTGTTAATGAAGGCTCCTGATGTTCATCCACACGTGTTTGTAATCAGTGACAAAGTTTCACTGCATTGCACGCTTAGCCATGACAGCGACGAGGAGACGGGACAATGGTCGATGGCCTCCAACAAGGAGGTGATATAAGTCTACCCGAACTTAATAAGTTCTTAAATTTCAATTATATATATGTTAACTTGCCCCTCTGTGAATTGACTTGAATTTCAATTACAGATCAGGAAAAAGGCTGAGAATCTGTGTGTCCTCCTGAAGCGCAGATACTTCCACAGATTTGACTTGGATTGAAGCTAGCAACAGTGATGTATTTTGGTGTGTAGTTGAAGAACATGGACGTAATTGTACAAAGTTGGATGTATGAACTTAAGTCTCACTTGGTGATGTATGTAAGAACATAATAGCAGTAATGCTTATATATGCAGTGATCTTATATATACAGTGATGCCTATGATGTTTTGGTTTGTTTCCAAGTGATCTTATATATACAGTTATTTATATATACAGTTATGGAAAATCTGTAATATATGTATAGAAGTGCTTAGAAAATTATAATATGCAATAATCTCAACTCATATAATTCTATGATGTCAAACAATCTCAACTATAATTCTAAGAAAATAAACTGAACTTAACTCAAAAAAACTCAAAAAAAACTATACTAAACTATGTCCATATAAAGTCCACACAACTATGCATACTACAAGTCATCATCTTCATCATTTGTGGACATGACATCATTGTTGCCATCGCCACCATCACTAAAGTATTGCAGCACTGTATCATTCTCATCCTCACTCTCCTCAAGATTAATAACAGCTTCCTTCTTGTTTCTTATAAGTTGCTGTAAATTGCCTTTAATTATAGTCGCTTCTCCACCTTCAACATTGTGTATAACCTCATTATCATCACCTTCTTCCACTACATGCTTAGTATCAGAACAATAATCATCCTGATGCACATCATGACTGCCCTGTTTTGTTTCAACCACATCATAAATATTTCTATGTTCAAATTTCTACACAACTCGCCAATCTCTATATTGTGGAGTTGTATCTTGCAGGTAAAATATCTTTTTTGCTTGCTCTGCCAAGATGAAAGGATCAGTCTTGTACCAAAATGACTGAACATTGATGGATTTGAAATATTTATCATCTCGAAGGCATACAGTCTTGCCTACTTGGTTGTACCAATCGCATCGAAATAGAACCACCGACCGACGAACTTCATAATTTGAGGGATATAGAAACTCAATAACCTCTTTAAGGACACCATAAAAATCTATGGTCTTTCCAGCATGTGAACCTGCAGTCATTACACCACTGTTTTGTGACTGCAGGAACTTCTCACGATCCGCAGTGCTATACCGCACTCCATTAATCTTGCAACCTGCACTTATCTTAACTCCCCGAACTAGACCACATGACAGTGCCCACAGTCCTTCGTTAACCGATTCTGGATTCTCACTTGCGCTTCTTCTCAATCTGTTGCAACGAAAATACAAAATTAATCAGGTAACCATTTAATATGCCTATAAACAAAATGTTGAGTGACTTACATGGGACTTAAACCACTTTGCAAATCCCTGTTCGACCATTCGATCTACTTCATTTGGACGTGCACCTTGCTGCACTAGCTCCTCCCTGTACATGTTGCAGGAAAAAAATCAATTCGTAAGAATAATTTTAAATTTAATAAAATAGAAACTAAGTCTCAGACATACTTACTCCAAATATTCCTCTGCTTCTTCAGCATTATGTAGCACATACCAACATACCAAACTAACTTATTCATGACATCATCTTTAATGTACTCGGTCCTATTAGCTCCAACAAGAGTAGGACCATGCTTAAAAACAGATATGTCATTAGGCAATGGCATCTCTGTACCACTATCGTCGTCCTGGTTAAATTTAGTGTCAACATTCTCCATGTACCTAGAACAAAAGGTCAAGGTGTCACTTGCCATATATGCCTCAACAATTGATCCTTCCAGCCTAGCCATGTTCCTTACAAAATTCTTCAAAGTGCCTAATCGCCTTTCTATTGGGTACATCCATCCATACTAAACAGGTCCTCTAAGCAGTGCCTCATCGGGAAGGTGGACACACAAGTGCACCATGACATCAAAGAAGGCAGGTGGAAAGATTTTCTCAAGCTTGCATAGGATCAATGAAATTTCTCCTTTCATCCGTTTCACAACATCTATCCTTAAATTTCTATTGCATAATTCCCTGAAGAAGGTCCCCAGCTCTGCAATTGCTTCATATACATCCTTCCTCACTAGTCCTTTAAGGCCAGCAGGTATGATTCTTTGCAGGAGTATGTGGCAAGAATGTGTCTTTAGCTTTCCAACCATCCTAGAACCATCTTCACTTATGTATCCTGCTAGGTTAGCCGCATATCCATCAGAAAACTTGATACCTTTGAGAAACTTGCAAAACTCGACTTTTTTATCGTTCTCCAAAACATATGGAGCAGGTGGAGCCCTGCAGATTGAGTTGTCATCCTCCTGCAAGTGCAATTCATGTCTTATGCCCATATCATACAAATCTAGCCTAGCATTTTGTGTGTCCTTGGACTTGCCTAGTATATTGAGTAATATGCCAAGAATATTTTCACATATATTCTTCTCTATATGCATCACGTCGAGATTATGTGGAAGCTTCAAATGTTCCTAATATGGCAATCTCCACAACGCACTTTTGCGGCTATAAATCTTTGGACCGTCACTGCGCTTCCTTTTATTTCCAGTAATCTGATGTTGCTTCCCTGGCCTGACATCTTTCACCTTCTCTAGCTCTTGTAGGACCTCTTCCACAGTAAACTTGTCAGGTTGATCTTTCTTTTCATGCTTACCATCGAAAGCCAAGCTATTCCGCCATGCTTGTGTCATTTTAAGGTAACAAAGATGTCTGATGTAGCTGTTGGTATAAATTAATGCACACTCTACTTTATCCGCAAGCGCACAGATAAAATCTACCGATGTAGCACTTCACCGGAGTAACCCAGTTTTAATATCGAACCCAAAGGAACGGATAGTGTTAAGTCTCAAAGAATATAACCCCTGAGTAGCTAATAAGGACGGAGAAGCTAAAAGCATAGAGGGGATCACTAAGGTTATCTAAATCCAACTTAAGAGTGATATGCTTTTATTATTCTTAGTGGGGAAATTGCCATAAAAGGTCACAAACAGAGTATGATTCTTTTATGCAAATGTATAATCCTACCGAGCCTACACACGGGTAAGTGGACTATAGAAGAATCAACAAGGCTATAAGAGTCACCCTTGCGAACAACCACTACTACCGGCATTATAGGAGGCAAATATGAGCTATGAAGTCTAAGCACCACGCTTACACTATCCAACTACTCTAACTCTAGAGCGACTAGAATTAAAGTACTCAAAAGAGAGTCATTAAACCTTAAGAATAATAAGAACAATAGCTCAAACTTAAATATAGATGTTGATTACCGAAACAATCGTTGAAGCAAGTTGACGAAGAACTTGAATCCATAGGTACAAGGCGAAGAAGTTGATCCGACAGGCCGGAGCTCCTTCTTGATCTCTTCCTCTCTCTCTCTCTCTCTCTCTCTCTCTCTCTCTCTCTCTCTCTCTCTCTCTCTTCTAGTTCTAGAATAAGATTATGTTTTAATCCTACTAGAGGGGTATCTAGTCTTCTACTTGAAAGCTAACTCTTGATTACAACTAGATGAACTAGATCTAATTCTAGATGAACTAGAAGAGATTCATCTAGAGGGACCTCTACTTCTAATTGAAACCCTAGTTTCTGATGTGGAGACGAATAATGAAGATGGAGATGCCTGGAGAGGGGGGTCTGGGGCTGCTTATATAGCCCTGAGGGATCAACTGTGGCCGTTGGATCAAACCGACTTCACGTAGGGCTGAGATGGATCCTCAAAGGCGATGGAGGAAGCTTGCAGAAGACGGAAGCCAGCGGGCCCGGGGGGAGACCGGTCGGTCCCACCTGGCAGGGTCCTGCGGTGCCCCGCCTCGTGGTGTCCTCTGGTGTCCTCTAGATCCTTCTGGAGTATTCCTGACTTGGCGGTTGCGTTATCTCCCGTCGGTTTCCTTCTAGGGGAAGCAATTAGCGCTGGTTTCCTGGTTTAGTCCCTGCAGAATCATAATTCACCAAAACTCGTGGAATATAGTCAATTAAAACCCTAAACCTTTGTTGGTCATTGAATTGATGCCCTTTTCATATTTATTTATCCTTTAATTTTGATAGATAACCAGTGTCAATAATTCCCCCAAGCTTACCCTTTGCTAGTCCCTTAGCAAAACCAAAAATTAACAATGGATCAGGAGTTGCTACAATATCTTCACTTCCAGCAAGCACACTTGCTGTTAAACAAAAATTCTCCGAAACATATCATGTTATTCTTCATGGGGCTTATTACTCTTACCTTAGATCTTAAATAATTGAGAGATTGAACGATCAAATCAAGCACTATGTCTCTAGTTCCATCACTTCACCTTTATCCCGGAGTTTTAATTAATTTTCAAAAGCATTAATACATATGTTGTCAAATTAAACAATGGATCCAAAGAGAAAGTCAACCAACCATTGAATCAAGAAGTGCATGTATATGGAAAAATAGAGTCGGATGCTCTTTTGAATATATTCACTCTCTTCTATTTATCAGAGACATATGGCTATCAGGCTAATTCTACTGTCGGGCACGTGCCCATTTTTTTCTGACATTTTTTTTTTCTTCGAGGTTCCGGACACTTGTCCCTTTTTATTTCCTTGGGATCTATCTTTTTGAGGTTGGGGACACTTGTCCCTTTTTATTTCCTCGGATCTTTTTCTTCTTCTTTTTTTTTCATAGCCACATATTTCTAACAAACTTCAGAGAGTATAGCAACAGATAATTATGAGAATTTATGCGGAAGATGGATGAAATGTGTAAGTGATCTCAATTCAATGGTATGATAAACTGCTCATAGGGTCAACAAAGCTTAATTTAACTCAATGCAATTATTAGTCATGTTTATATTTAGAGATCTCTGGAACTCTAGTGTTGTTTAGAATAAGATAATAGCAGCTCAGATCATCACATGTCATATCCCAATTACCTAGACCTTAGATTAAGTATTTGCCAACTATGTATTTAATTTTATTTTAAGGCATCATTATCAATGAGGAGAACTCATGCTTTGAAGACTAGGTACTTGAAAGAAATTAGATAGAGCAACTATTCATCATTTCCATGCAAAAGATTAGAGAGAGAGGGTTCTTCTTTAGTCATCAACTTCTTAAAACAAACTAGACACACTATTTTATTTATTTAATCTAACACACTTTAAGATATAAATAAAAGCTAATAATAGTAGTAGTAATGATAATAAAGACATACCTGAATCGCAAAGATAACAGGGGTGCGTCTCCCCCAAGCTGGTTCCCTTAATAGCGTTGAGCCTTCATGTGCTCATATATTTTTTTTAATTAATGGTGAGCCTTCATGTGCCCACATATTTTTGTTCTTTTCTTTTTAAGGGTGAGCCTTCATGTGCTCACATATTTTTGGTGTTTTGAATTTATTTATAGAATGAAAAACTTAAGAGGATAAAGATACTTACGTGGATACATGGGGTGCCTTCCCCCAAGCTTAATGTTTACATAGTCGTTCGATCTTGTAATGTAGCAGACTGACAGTGGATATGTCCTTCCTCTATTAGAGCTTTGATTGATGTTTATGTTTGTTGAGACAGTGCTCCAATAGTGGATGGAACATTCACTTGCTTGTTAGCTTTTCTTGGCCTTTCAAATCCTGTGAAACTCAAATAGACAACAAAACTTGTGGAACATATTAAGCATCAGCGGTTGGCCACTCAAGCCTTAGCTGTCTAGAATTTCAGTAAGATCTTTTTCTCAATATTTTTGTATTTTAATATCTTTATAATGCAAGAGAAAAATGCAACGGGATGAATGTGTGCATATATTTTTTTTATGCCACCATGGTGAATATACTTGTGTGTTTTACACACCATAGAATTATTCACATAGGGCTTTATGGTTTATGATGTAGTGTAACAAATGCAATATTTTTATTTTCTTTTCTAATGCAATGCAGAAATTAAAATGTTTGTGAATTGAATATGATGATGCAATAAACGACTAACAATTAAATATGAGAAATATGCAGAAAAGTAAATATGAGGATAACTACCGGTTTTTACCTTTTGGCGAAGGTTCGGATATTTAGGTCCGACGAACCGGACCTTCCCTTGGTTCAGTCCTCCCAAGGTATGTCAGACGTTTAGAAAGTTGTTATTGATTGTACCTCTTAGGTGCAGACATTTTCTCCCATACTTTCTTGGTCTGAGTCTTCACTTCCTGTGGTTCACTGTCTTGAGGTTTCTCTCCTTCCTTTTCTGGGACAGTGTCGATAGCTTCTTCTTCATGATTGGCCTCTCTATTCTTGATAGGTTGTCTTCTTTGGCTTTGAGAGCGGCGTCTTTCACTTCTATTCTTCTTGGGTGCTTCATTGGTCATGTAGTTGATGAAGTTGTATCGTACCTTTTCTCCAGGAAAGTGAAAATGGATTTCCTCTTGTAAATGATTGTACTTGTAGCGTAGAGGAATGGTCTTCCTAGGATAAGGTGGACATCATCGTCTTCTCATGTCGAGGATCAAGAAGTCTGTGGGGACTTCATGACCTCTAATTCTGACTACGACGTCTTCGATCATTCCTTCTTGTTTATGCCTCTTGATATGGTGTCACTCATGTCATTTGTTCGTCCAGCAGTTTGAAGTGAAGCGTTAATTGTGGACGCTGGCAGCATCTTGCTCAGTGTGCATGTTCTTGTAGATCTAGGACCTTCACTCTGTAGAATTTGGGAGTGACTTCTCCATGTTTTGCTCAAGAGTGTGTCCTGCTCATAAAGACAAGGTAGAGATCAAGTGCATGGGCTCTGTTGGTGGAAAAACACCAATAGAACCAAAAGTTTTGTTCATTCCTCTCTAACCTTAGGCATATTGCACAAGATAAACTTTTTGTTTATGTGTTCTATTCAATCTTAACATGAGTGATAGGATCAGAGGATGAGCATGAAAGTAGCATCTTAAAATATTTAACAGATCAGATTACTTAACCCAAGGAAGGATAATCTATGCATAAAGTGTTGATCTTTTCATGATTGAGATATATCATCTTCCAAAGGTTGGATGCACAACATTTTAGCTCATTTAGTTAAGACAGTGAGATTCAAGAGAGTAAAGCTAAGATCAAAGGACTAAACATGTTAAGTTAATTAGGTTGAATCAAGTGAGGTGCAACTTAAACATGTTTTGTTCTTTATTTATGTTTATACTAGAATCAATAAAAAGCTTTTAAAGTGATGGTTACTTACCTTGAAATGTTACTTTGTCATTGAAGAGTGATTGTGTCGAACCACCTTGTGGAAGCTTCTCTTGTCTAGTCGGCTTGTCTTTTCTTGCTCACAGTGTGCTTGAGAGGAGGAAGATCACAGTGGAATCATCTTTATAGGTATCGACCTTCCTTCTCTTGTGTCGACTTATCAGTGAAGGTGCATTGTTCCTCGAGTATGTCGCCTAGGATCCTCTCTCTTTATTGTATTAATTCTGTACTATGAGGATGTAGGGACAGTTCTGCATTCTTCTCTTGTCAACCTTTTCTGTTTTCCTTTAATTATTGGGTTGACAAGAGATTTGAAATTAGAGCTGCTACTCTAGTGCCTCTATGATAGTCCTTTGTCTTGTAATGTCACAACTGAGACTTGTCCTCTCAACAGTGTCTAGATGATGGAGATCTTATCGACTGTTCTTCTTGATTTGTTGGCTCAGGTACTATCTCTCCATCTTCTAACTCTTGTGGTGCAGTGGCTTCATCCTTCATGATGTCCTCCTCAATTCTTGGCAGATGGTTCTCCCTTCTACGTCTTCTCTTGGTTCTTTGTGGCTGCTCATAAGTGATATAGATGTTGAAGATGTAGCAAAAGATCCAAAAGTTGACTTCTCCAGGTCTGATAAAGATGATAACATTGATGGTGTTTAAGAACAATCTTCCAAGAATGAGTGGTGGATCATATTTTTCTCCTCGACTGGGACAGCATCTAGTGATTTGTACTGATCAAAGTGGTGAGTAGGAGATCAATATGTTTGAAGTTGGGTTTCTCCTTCCTCCCTTTGATTGTGAAACACGTCTAGACAACGGAATTGTCTCTCCCAGGCTGGCTTGTGATGTAGATGGACTCCCAACAACATGTTCATGTGTTTGACTTGTAGATCTTGCTATTGTTGTAATGGTACCATCTTGTCTCCCAAGCTAGCTCTTGATTAGAAGAGAGGATAACTTCCCACTTCTTGTCTTGATGTCTTGGGCAATGATGGTTGCAGGCATAAGTTGTCTCATACGAGGTAAGTTGCATCCTGTTTGTCATCAGCTCCCAAGCAAGACTCAAAGCTAGGCTAGCACCATTTGTGATCTGAGAGTAGGTTTGTGTGTCTATGGTTTGAGTTTTGGATCTTCAATGTTCAGACTAAACCATGGATGAACAAAATTTTTCTCTTGCATAATGTTAGTGGACATATACCCGAAGGATTGCAAGAATTTGAAACATGGTTTGTTATCCATAACTTATGTATTTTGCATCTATGCTAATAAAAAGATGTTTTAGGATTATTTTAGCATAGACTAATATTTTATGTGTTGGCTGCACTTTAACATGATTCAAAGCAAAATATAACTTGCAGTAGAAGACAAAATAAATAAACTTCGATACTCATAGTTCTTTCATCCATGATGAATGAGTTGAGTCTTCATTGTGCAAAGTTGTTGAAGTTCATGTGTCTCTTCATCTCCAGTGTGAGTTCATCTCCGGACTTTCCCAAATTGATAATGAAAGTTTCCCTGCAGGGATTAGTCCAACAAAATACCCAAAATCTACTATAGCATACTATCAGTTCAGAAATCAACCTAGACACCACGTCTAATTTGATTTAATAAGGCATTTTAACCTAAGCACTGAAAGTGCATTCGCCCCCAATGTGGGTTTTGGCTAATTAATGACAATCAAATTAGGGACTAACCAGTTTATAAAAGCATGTATGCAGGTGTTAGTCCTTTGAAAGATTTGAAACGTTGAAATCTCGTGAACAAAGCACGTAGGATATTTTTGGACATAAAGATGCCTAGCTCAAGTGGTAGTTTAAAATTTCAATTTTAAACTTGAGTTATAGGTAAGCCGGACTATGAAGAGGGTCACAAAGTAAGTTGGCTAGATGTGGAGAAAAGTGCTCAAATCGACTAACTTTAGTTCGCTTGAGAGACACCGCACAATCACGAACACGTAGAGGGTAATTTCATATGGTCGGTGGTACCGACCATGGGTGGTCGGTGGTACCGACCACGGCTTCTCTGCGCAGCGCTCAATCACCCTCTCTGTGTTGGTCAAAAATGACCTGGCGGTAGTACCGCCATAACATCGGTACTACCGCCCGCGGTGGTACCGACGCAAGGTCGGTAGTAACCTGGTTTTGCAACCCTCTCTGTGTAGAGTTGTATTTGACCTAGCGGTGGTACCGCCATAACCTCGGTACTACCGCCCGCGGTGGTACCGACCCATGGCCGGTAGTTTCCAAGTTTGCAAGGCTCTCTGTCCGCGCTGAATTTGGCCTGGCGGTAGTACCGCCATTACCTCGGTAGTACCGCCCCCTGTGCTACCGACCCAAGGCCGGTGGTAACCAAGTTTGCAGAGCTCCCTGTGTAGAATTGAAAATGGCCCGGCGGTAGTACCGCCATAACCTCGGTAGTACCGCCCGCGGTGGTACCAACCGAGGTTGGTAGTATCTTGGTTTCGCGAAGCTCTCTGTGTTGAGTTGAAAATGGCCTGGCGGTGGTACCGCCATAACCTCGGTACCACCGACCTCGGAGGTACCGACCTTTGGGCGGTAGTTTCCGAGGGACCAAGTCCCTTTGTGAGATGCTCTCTATTCGCGGCCAATTTGGCCTGGCGGTAGTACCGCCATAACCTCGGTACTACCGCCCGCGGTGGTACCGACGTGAGGACGGTGGTTGCTTGTTTGGTCAGATCTGGATTCTTTCGACCGTTGTGAACTAGTCGGTGGTACCGGCCAGGGGTGGTCGGTGGTACCGACCAGTCTCGGGACTGAGGGAGTATAAATGCCTCTCCTCTTCTCTTTCCACGGATACCCACTCACTCCATACACTTATTGCTGACCTAACTCGAGACAAACACTCTCCAAGCATTGACTCACCCCTCTCTCTCCCCCTTTGCTCCTAGATTCATTCCCTTGCGAGATTTGAGCTAGGGAAGTGAGATTCGAGAGTGGGAAGCATCAATCTTCGACTTGAGCACTTGGTTTCCATCTTGCCGGCTTGCTTTGTGTCTTTTACTCTTGAGCTCTTTGAGCTCTAGCCGGTTAGGTGTTCTTCGTGGTAGCCCGTATTGATTTACTTGTGAGGGCTCCCCGAAGCGTTTGTATTACCCTGAGATTTCTAGTAGAGATACTCTCATAGCCTTTGTGGTTGCTTGAGTGAGGCGAGGAGGTGAAATAGACTCCGACCTTTGTGGTCACCTCAACAACGAGGAAGTAGGCACTCCTTAATGGATTGGCCGAACCTCGGGATAAATCGCGTGTCCCGTGTGCTTGTTGTTGTTGTCCCTATTTTCTCTACTTCACTTGTTATTGTGTTCTTCGTGTTCTTCCTATCCCTATCTCTTTCTTAGGTTGGGAAGGCTCGATCTACATCAAGGGGAGCAACCAAGGTTTGGTGAGAGTAGATTTACCACATATCATTCTTAGGAAAGTGGGCTAGAAACTTGTATTATCTTCATAGCTTACATTCATCGGATTTGTAGTTTCTTTCAGGATCCCGGTTGTGCCGTTTGTTTGTGTCGGTAGTACCGGTGTTTCACACCCGGTAGTACCTACCCAAACAAACCGGCCTCTCCGGTAGCTATCTAACTACATCTTATAGTTTGTGAAGTTTCAGATAGTCAAAAATCACCTATTCACCCCCCCCCCCTCTAGGCTGATTCGGTCCTTTCAATTGGTATCGGAGCCTAACCCTTGTGTTAGCGCTTCACCGCGTAAGGGAGAATCATGTCTACCATAAGTCAAAGAAGAGAAATTGCTATGAGTGTGGAGCGGATGATCATTTCATTGTCGATTGTCCACAAAAGAAGAACAAGAACAAGTATAGCAAGAGTGATGACAAGAAGCATAGAAGAAGAAGAGGTGGTGAAGCTCATCTTGGTGAGGAGTGGTTCTCGGAAGATGACTCAAGTGATGAAGAGAAGAGCAAGAGCAAGGAGAAGGAGAAGGGAGCGGCCAACATTGCCATACACAAGACCTCTTCTCCAAGCCTCTTCTCCAAACATAGCTACTTCAACAACTTCATCACGCTGTTCGAGAACCTCTCCGACAACAAGGATGACTTCACTCTCTTGCTTCATGGCTAAGAATGAGAAGGTATCACCTAACTCTCCTACTTATTCTAGCAATGATATAGTGATGATGAATGGATGAATTTGAGCTTAGCATAATTAGAAAGTTTGGAAAGAAAGGTGGAGCTAAAATCATAAAATTGCTCACTAAATTAGAGAGTCGGAATGAGAGTCTTGCAATGCAAGGGGACTTGATCTCTCAAGAGAGAGAAAAGAACCGTGCATTGGAAGCCTCTCTTGCAAGGAGAAGTTGAAGGTTGAGAAATTGACCGTGGAACTATCTTTAGCCAATGACTCCAACAAGAAGTTGGCTAGGAGTGTTCCATGAGCAATGACTCAATTGCAAGCCTAAAGAATGAGGTAGCATGGTTCAAGAGAGCCTCACAAGCTCTCAAAATAAATATCAAACTCTTGAACTAAGCTACAACACTCTTTGGAATAGCACCTCTTCACTTCTGCTAAGGATTCCGATGGCTCTAATGCCTCAACTAGTAATGGTTGCAAAAGATGCTATAAACTCGATATAAATGCTTGTGCAACTAACCCTGTTGAGATAGAGAAGAAAGACAGGAGATTAATAGGTTGAACATGATCTTGAGGAATGGTTGCAAGTGTAAGGTGCAACAACCAAAAGATATCCTCAAGACCGCAAGACACCCATCTATCAAGGATGGATTGGGTACAATAGGTATGGTGGTAAGGCCAATGGTAGAAAGATGGTCAATGGGGTACCTTGTTAACTTTAACAAAGGAGTTTCTCTTTGACCTAATGAACAAGGCCAACAAGGTTGCCAATCCAAAGGCTCCACTTGCTAATGGTAAGATCAAACAAGGAGAAGCAAGTGGAGGTCCCCAAGCAACAAAAGCCCATATCAAGAAGCTATACATGTGATTACTTGTGTTGTTGGGGGAAGGATGGTAAGATAGTAGTCAAGTATGTTGGTGCCCTCAAGAAGAGGGAAAATTATGAGAAATGTTTGGGTGCCAAAAGCTTATGTGACTAACCCCCAAGGACCCAATCTCGTTTGGGTACCTAAATCTAGAACATAAACTTGCTTTGTAGGAATATGCCTCCGGTGGGTCAAGTTGGGTGGGATAGTGGATGCACCAATCATATGACCGGGGCAAAAGATATGTTCTCCTCCTTTCAACCAACAACGACTCATGCAACAACATTGTGTTGGTGAAATGGTAAAGGAGAAGTGCTTGGTTTGGGTAAAAATGCTATCTCAACTGACAATTCCATATCTAATGTATTACTTGTGCATTAGTTGAGTTACAATTTGTTATCGTTTCTCAACTTTGTGAAATGGGTTACGATTGTCTCTTTACGGATAAGGGTGTGACCGTCTCTAGAAGAAGGATTCCTCTATTGCATTTAAAGGCGTGTTGAAGGGAAAACTTTACTTAGTTGACTTCTCATTAGTAAGGTAGAACCTACAACATGTCTAATGGCAAAATCTAGCATGGGTGCTTTGGCATCGCCGATAGCTCATGTTTGGGATGAGGAACTTGGCCCAACTTCAAAGAGAAGGGCACATCCTTGGACTAACCAATGTTTCTTTTGAGAAAGATAGGATTTGCAGTGCGTGCCAAGCCGGAAAGCAGTTGGAGCAAAGCATCCAATCAAGAACATTGTGTCGACCACAAGGACCATTGGAGCTATTGCATATGGACCTCATCGGACCCGTTGCTTATCAAAGCATCGGCGGTAACAAATACGGTTTCGTTATTGTTGATGACTATTCTCGTTTCACTTGGTGTTCTTTTTAGCAGATAAAAGCGAAACGCAAGGCATCTTCAAGAAGTTTGCTAGAAGAGCACAAATGAGTTCGAACATCAAGATCAAGAAAGTGAGAAGCGACAACGGGACCGAGTTTAGGAACACAACATAGAAGAGTATCTTGATGAATAAGGGATCAAGCATGAGTTCTCCGTTCCATATACCCCACAACAAAATGGGGTTGTGGAAAGGAAGAATAGAACTCTGTTGAAGCTGCAAGACTATGTTGGATGAGTACAAGACTTCCCATGGCTTTTGGGCGGAGGCAATGAACACGGCGTGCATGCAATCAACCGCCTCTACTTCACAAGCTAAGAGGGAAGACGCATATGAGCTTCTAACGGTAACAAACCAAAGGTGCATACTTTCGAGTTTTTGGCTGCAAGTGTTTCATACTTAACAAGAGAGCAAAAGTTCAAAGTTTGCACCTAAGGTACACGAAGGCTTTCTACTTGGTTATGGTACTAACGAACATGGCTACCGGGTATTCAATATTGCCACCGGCACTATTGAGTTAACGGTAGACGTGACTTTGATGAATCCGACGGCTCTCAAAAAGGAGCAAGTCAATGATGAGCTTGTAGGTAATTGACGAGCCTCCATCCGAAGCTATCAAGAAGCTTGCAAACGGTGATGTGAGGCCCGTTGAAATACAAGATGATGAAGATGAACCATCACACACTCCACAAGATTCTCATATCCATCATGTGCATCCAAATGCGCATGATGAAGCTTCCGCAACTCCGAATGGTGGTAGTGTGGGTGATGTTCAAGTGATACATCAAGTTGATGATCAAACACAAGCTCACATGAAAGTCCGACAAGAAGATGGGGACATCAATGCATATGATGAAGATGATGAGATGGACCCATCCAACGAAGATCACTTGTGCCACATCCAGAGTTCATCATACAGTTCAACGGGATCATCCCGTTGACAACATATTGGGGAGCATACGGCGTGGGTAATGACACGCTCTCGTTTAGCAAATTTTTGTGAACATACTTGTTTGTCTCCTCTTTGGAACCGTTAGGGTGGAAGAAGCACTTGACGATCCGGACTGGGTGATGGCTATGCAAGAAGAGCTGAACAACTTCACTAGGAATGAAGTCTGGTCCTTGGTGGAAAGGCCCAAGCAAAATGTGATAGGAACCAAATGGGTCTCGCAACAAGCAAGACGAGCATGGCGTGGTGACAAGGAACAAAGCACAGTTGGTGGCTCAAGGTTTCACTCAAATCGAAGGGTTGGATTTTGGGGAAACCTATGCACCTGTAGCTAGGCTCGAGTCAATTCGTATATTACTTGCCTTTGCTACTCACATGATTTCAAGCTATACCAAATGGATGTGAAAAGTGCATTCCTCAACGGCCCCCTCTCCGAATTGGTTTATGTGGAGCAACCACCGGGTTTTGAGGACCCAAAGTTTCCCAACCACGTCTACAAGCTCGACAAGGCGCTCTATGGGCTTAAACAAGCCCCTAGAGCTTGGTATGATTGTCTTAAGGACTTCCTACTCAAAAGGGTTTTGAGATAGGAAGGGCCGATGCTACTTTATTTACTCGCAAAGTTGATAATGATATCTTTGTGTGCCAAATATATGTCGATGACATAATATTGGTAGTACTAATGTTGCCTTTTGTGAGGAATTTAGTAGGATCATGACCAAAAGGTTCGAGATGTCCATGATGGGTGATTGAAGTACTTTCTTGGATTCCAAAATCAAGCAACTCAAGGATGGCACGTTTCATCAGACAAACCAAGTATACAAGAGACATGCTAAAGAAGTTTGAGATGGACAAGGCCAAACCCATCAAGACCCCTATGCCTACCAATGGACATCTTGATCTAAATGTGGATGGTAAGTCAGTGGACAAAAAGGTATATCGCTCTATGATGGTTCATTACTTACCTTTGTGCATAGGCCCGATATTATGCTAGTGTGTGCATGTGTGCAAGGTTTCAAGCTAATCCGAAAGAATGTCATATTATGGCCGTTAAGAGAATTTTCGATACTTAGTGCACACTCCGAATCTTGGCTTGTGGATCCCAAGGCTCCACTTTCGATCTACTTGGCTATTCCGATTCGGACTATGCCGGTTGCAAGGTAGACCGAAAGAGCACTACCGGGACTTGCTAATTTATTGGGAGGTCTTGGTGTCATGGAGTTCTAAGAAACAAAATAGTGTTGCCCTATCCACCGCCGAAGCGAGTATGTGGCGGCCGGCGCTTGCTGTGCTCAACTACTTTGGATGAAGCAAACACTAAAGGACTTCGGATGTGGGAAACCAAAATTCCACTTTTGTGTGACAATGAGAGTGCTATCAACTAGCAAACAATCCGAAAACATTCTCGCAAAAACACATAGACATCGACACCATTTCTTGAGAGACCATGAAGCCAAGGAGATATCGCAATACGCCATGTGAGCACGGAAAAACAACTAGCGATATCTTCACAAAGCCTTGAGATGAGTCAAGATTTTGTGCTTGAGGAGTGAACTAAATATCATTGATTCTCGTAACGTGGCTTGATGTCTTGCACATATTTGTTTTCACCTAGAGACCTAGATAAATGGTTGACAAAATTGTGTGTGTTTTCAAAATCTATTTTGCATACTACCTTATGTCCATGGCTATGTATTGGTTTATGAAATCTGGACATGTTTAAAGTATGTGTAGTATACCACACAAGGCTCTCTTGAAATACTCGCTCCTTCTGATGTGTCCAATTTTTGTGCTGTGTAAGATATGACTGGCATCGGAACCGAACGTCGATATCAACTACGCTGTCGCTAAGTCGCTACGGCCTCCGCTACCGAGGAACCTGTACAAAAGTGCGGTGAATACAAATTTTCCATCTATTTGTCATATTAACGTTTCCACGCCGACCGCTCTCACGATGTACTACTTCAGTCGCTTCTAGCTCAATCCTTGTTTTGTTACTATCCAATGTGCATCGCTCACGTTATCCTCTCTGATCTCTGCTTCCTACCTCCATTCCAAATCCAAAGGTCTATGCGATGTTCCTCTCATGGGTACGATCGGTTACCGATGGAGACGTTGGAGACCGGGTTGACCCGAGTTAAAAAGGGGCGCGGTGATCTTTTCTCCTAGTCAATCGTTTTGACCGCACGCCTCTGCCTCCTTCAGTCGCCGCCCGAGCCAGTGTGCAGCCGCTCGTCCTCCTCTGATCTTCACCCAAATCAATCTTCGGTGGAAAGCTTTGAAGGTTACGTCGTGGTGGTGTTCTTGAAGCCCGAAGTCTTCATTGGAGCGACTCTCTTCACGAGTAGGTATAGTTCATCGATCTCTCAAGTTTGTTTCTAGGTCGATTCCTTGTAGGATTTTCTATCTAGTATGAAGAGCTTCTAAGAGTCATGGTTAGCATTCATAGTGATTTGGTAGATTGTTGAAGGAAACCACACGCTGCTGTGCGGTCGGTAGTACCGCCCCCATGGGTCGGTAGTACCGCCCGCGCGCAGCGAGCCGTTCTCCTTCCCGATTTCGATCGTCTTATTTGCTACATCCGTTGAAGTAATCTTCCATCATCTTTGTCTCATGTTGGTCTATGCTATCTTTGTCTAGATGAGCCGAGGCCCTCTCGTGCTCGTTCCCCTAGTGATGATGATGAGGAGTATGCCGCCTTGGAGCAAGGTGGTCATGTGCAAGGGGCGCCGCCGCGTCGCAATCCCGGCGCCGTGTTCGGTCTGGGAGTATGGATGACTCCTCTCGTCAGGTCCGTGGACGCTCGTCCGCGGGCCACACGGGCCGTCGCAGCGTGGATAGCGCAAGGGGGAGCGGGAGCGGTCATGCCCGTGGCAGTGGGCATGCTGCTCCTTCGCCTCCTCCGCCTCCTCAGCCTTCTCCGCCCCCTGTCGCTGGTCCGGCTGGACGCCTGCACAGCGTTATTGTGGGAGGAGTGCCTTCAGCTGGTCTCGATCGTGAGGGTCGCTCCATCGATCCTCAAGTTGGACCGGCATCCCCTCGGACTTCAGGGTTGATGCTAATCAACCGGGCTTTTGACATGCACCCTGAAGCGAAGCTGTCATGTCCGTCGTCCCTCTCGCTCTTCTGGAATCCCATGGATTACTCCGATAGAAAGCGGGGTAACTTGATGAGGAGGCAGCGTGAGGAGAACCCCTATCTGTTTGTTAGAGATGCTTCTGTGGATAGGAGGTTCTGGTCCAGGTTCCAGCAAGACTTCTATGTGTCAGTATGCTGGAAGGGTTTCTGTGCTAAGGGACATCCTCCTCTTTTTGCTCATAAGAGACTGGTTCTCTCCTCTCTGACCGACAAAGATTCTGAGGACATTCAGGCCTTGGTGCAGAGGCTAGAGGAGTGGAGAGTTTTGGGGCTGATCTCTGGAGAGCGCAGCTTCAACCAGGAGATTCTCTGTCAGTTTTGGGCAACTTTGTTCATTGATCAGGAAGCTCGCGTGCTGCATTGGATGACCCAAGGGTCCACTACAGATGTGCCTTCGTCACATTTGCTCGGTTGTTGGGCTTCGATCATGTGGACAGAGATGCCCCTCGTCTTTCAGAGATGTATGGAGGGGGTATGTACTTAGAGCAGTTGCAGAGCTCAGGTGTCTATTTGGATGGTGCAGTGGAGACCTTCAAGGTCCCTGGCCTGAAGCCCGCTTACTACGTCCTCAACAACATCATGCGCCTGACTCTGGATCCCAAAATTGGAGATCAAGATAACTTGAGAGATGATGCTGCCAAGGTCCTAGTCCGCTTTGCTCTGCCAGATGGACGGTTTAGCATCTCTCACTTTCTTTGGCAGAAGATCTCTGATGTATACAATGATCCTCACAAGGCCCTGCCATATGCTCCATACCTTATGCATATCATTGAGCATGTGGTTGGCGCCACCTTCGAGTATGATCACTTCATGAAGGAGTACAGTGTTCGCAAGTTCACCTCGGCTCCTTCCAAGGACAAAGAAAAAGTTGATGAAGGTGGTGAGGTCCCAGCAGATGCAGCAGCGCCTGGCGAGGCTCAGCCGGGTGGTGGAGATGTTCCCTGTGCTACCGCTCCTCCTCCGCGTCGTGAGAGGCGTAGGAGTGGCGGTATTCGCTCCGCCCTTGGCAAGATCTTTGAGTGGATGTGCTATCGGGCCGATCGCGACGAGCGACATCAGCAGGAGGTGCGTCAGCATCTCGGTCTTCCTCCGCGCTCTCCGGTCCGACCCCATCCAGATCCGTTTGCTGAGTACGATGCTCAGGCCCGGCGCGATGATGATGATGACGATGATGATGATGATGATGGTGGTCTCCCTCAGCAGCAGCCTCAGCAGCAGCCCCAGCAGCAGGCCCAGCAGCAGCCCCAGTTTCCAGGTGGTGGTGAGGCGGGTTTTTACAGCTCCATGCTGTATCCGCCCCATCAGTTCTATCCTCCGCCACCACCCCAGTACCAGCCTCATCCCTTCTTCCCTGACTATGGTATGGGCACGTCCTTTGCTGGCGGGTCCACGTCATATCAAGGTGGGGGTGGTGGCTCGTACATGGGCTTTGCTGGCCCCGACGCCGATCCAGCTGGGAGTGGTGGCCCTCGCGACTCTACACCACCACCTGATTCTTCTGCTCCGTCATCCTTCCCTGGTGGTGACGTTGGTGAGAGTGCCTATTCCTCTCTCTTCGGGGGCTCTTATCATGATGGATCTCCAGCAGCTATTATTGATTCTTTGCTTATCTTGGCCTACCCGCTTTGGTACTTGATGCCAAAGGGGAGTGTTAGGCTTATCTTGTTGTAATAGCTGTGAGAGAGGGTAATCTTTGAGACTAAGTGTGGTATGCTACATTTTATTTGTGATATGCTGAGGATGTAAAACTTTTATGCTTAATGTTATATTCATGTTTGGTTCATCCTCATTATTGATGCTCTTGTCATGGTGATTGTTGTTTTCGATATGGCTATGTGATTTGAGTTCTTTTCTTTCTTCAATAGCCATTCGCTTTTCTTATTACTTGTTATGTGAATCACCATGTCATACCGTTTATGCATCACAAATTGATATATTTGATGTTGTCACACACTTAGGCACCCCACGGATTGCAAAATTTAGGGGGAGCTCTTGTTCTTGTGTATGCAACCTTGCTTTCTAATCAAGGTTTGAAATTCATATCCAAGCATACACTAAGGGGGAGCTTCAACTAAATTTTGGAATTCAAAAGCTTCAATTCTTTCTATCCCTAATTGTAAGCCTAAGTTGGTTGTCATCAATTACCAAAAGGGGGAGTTTGAAAGTGCATTCGCCCCCAATGTGGGTTTTGGCTAATTAATGACAATCAAATTAGGGACTAACCAGTTTATAAAAGCATGTATGCAGGTGTTAGTCCTTTGAAAGATTTGAAACGTTGAAATCTCGTGAACAAAGCACGTAGGATATTTTGGACATAAAGATGCCTAGCTCAAGTGGTAGTTTAAAATTTCAATTTTAAACTTGAGTTATAGGTAAGCCGGACTATGAAGAGGGTCACAAAGTAAGTTGGCTAGATGTGGAGAAAAGTGCTCAAATCGACTAACTTAGTTCGCTTGAGAGACACCGCACAATCACGAACACGTAGAGGGTAATTTCATATGGTCGGTGGTACCGACCATGGGTGGTCGGTGGTACCGACCACGGCTTCTCTGCGCAGCGCTCAATCACCCTCTCTGTGTTGGTCAAAAATGACCTGGCGGTAGTACCGCCATAACCTCGGTACTACCGCCCGCGGTGGTACCGACGCAAGGTCGGTAGTAACCTGGTTTTGCAACCCTCTCTGTGTAGAGTTGTATTTGACCTAGCGGTGGTACCGCCATAACCTCGGTACTACCGCCCGCGGTGGTACCGACCCATGGCCGGTAGTTTCCAAGTTTGCAAGGCTCTCTGTCCGCGCTGAATTTGGCCTGGCGGTAGTACCGCCATTACCTCGGTAGTACCGCCCCCTGTGCTACCGACCCAAGGCCGGTGGTAACCAAGTTTGCAGAGCTCCCTGTGTAGAATTGAAAATGGCCCGGCGGTAGTACCGCCATAACCTCGGTAGTACCGCCCGCGGTGGTACCAACCGAGGTTGGTAGTATCTTGGTTTCGCGAAGCTCTCTGTGTTGAGTTGAAAATGGCCTGGCGGTGGTACCGCCATAACCTCGGTACCACTGACCTCGGAGGTACCGACTTTTGGGCGGTAGTTTCCGAGGGACCAAGTCCCTTTGTGAGATGCTCCTGTTCGCGCCAATTTGGCCTGGCGGTAGTACCGCCATAACCTCGGTACTACCGCCCGCGGTGGTACCGACGTGAGGACGGTGGTTGCTTGTTTGGTCAGATCTGGATTCTTTCGACCGTTGTGAACTGGTCGGTGGTACCGGCCAGGGGTGGTCGGTGGTACCGACCAGCCTCGGGACTGAGGGAGTATAAATGCCTCCCCTCTTCACTTTTCACGGTAACCCACTCACTCCATACACTTATTGCTGACCTAACTCGAGACAAACACTCTCCAAGCATTGACTCACCCCTCTCTCTCCCCCTTTGCTCCTAGATTCATTCCCTTGCGAGATTTGAGCTAGGGAAGTGAGATTCGAGAGTGGGAAGCATCAATCTTCGACTTGAGCACTTGGTTTCCATCTTGCCGGCTTGCTTTGTGTCTTTTACTCTTGAGCTCTTTGAGCTCTAGCCGGTTAGGTGTTCTTCGTGGTAGCCCGTATTGATTTACTTGTGAGGGCTCCCCGAAGCGTTTGTATTTCCCTGAGATTGCTAGTAGAGATACTCTCGTAGCCTTTGTGGTTGCTTGAGTGAGGCGAGGAGGTGAAATAGACTCCGACCTTTGTGGTCACCTCAACAACGAGGAAGTAGGCACTCCTTAGTGGATTGGCCGAACCTCGGGATAAATCGCGTGTCCCGTGTGCTTGTTGTTGTTGTCCCTATTTTCTCTACTTCACTTGTTATTGTGTTCTTCGTGTTCTTCCTATCCCTATCTCTTTCTTAGGTTGGGAAGGCTCGATCTACATCAAGGGGAGCAACCAAGGTTTGGTGAGAGTAGATTTACCACATATCATTCTTAGGAAAGTGGGCCAGAAACTTGTATTATCTTCATAGCTTACATTCATCGGATTTGTAGTTTCTTTTAGGATCCCGGTTGTGCCGTTTGTTTGTGTCGGTAGTACCGGTGTTTCACACCCGGTAGTACCTACCCAAACAAACCGGCCTCTCCGGTAGCTATCTAACTACATCTTATAGTTTGTGAGTTTCAGATAGTCAAAAATCACCTATTCACCCCCCCCCCTCTAGGCTGATTCGGTCCTTTCAAGCACCATACTTAATTTAAAAGCCTTTAGAGGTAAAATCAGCTCACCTTTTAGCTCAAGAATCAAACCAGACACCATGTCTTACTTTAATTCATGAAAACAGTTAAATTAAGCTCCATGCCTAATTTAAAAGGTGTATGATAATACTTCAAAAACCAAAGAATATACTATAGCAAATAAAGATAACATGAAAGCATTGTAGAGATTTATTCAGATGGTGATGAAAGAGTATGATTAGTATATGAGCATATCCTAAAGTTAGGGACAACCAACATAGCAACATGGCAAGAAATATTCTTAGAAAGTCTATTCCCCAAGCTTGGATTTTGTAAATCAAGATTGGATGAATGTAATTCAATGTTGCATGATGATTGGTGGGACATACCTTGCGTTTGTTGTTCCTTCGTTCTTTTCTGCTCCAGACCTGGAAAGGTTAGTGACAAGAATACCCGAAGGAATATTTTCATAATTATATTTCTATACTCATTACAAGGACAGTGCAGCAAAAAGGTAGGCATAGCTCAGAACCAGGTATTATGATGGGGTATAAGGATTCTACTGGTTATAGCTTGCTCATGGGGTAGTAATAGATAAGAGTGGAATTCAAAAACAACATTCATAAGAATGAAAAAAATAATGAAAAGATTGGGACAAAAGGAAAAAGATAAAAGTATGATTACCAGGTTAAACTAAGACTTAAGTTGATCTACCGTTCCCCGGCAACGGCGCCAGAAATGTTTGTTGGTATAAATTAATGCACACTCTACTTTATCCGCAAGCGCACAGATAAAATCTACCGATGTAGCACTTCACCGGAGTAACCCAGTTTTAATATCGAACCCAAAGGAACGGATAGTGTTAAGTCTCAAAGAATATAACCCCTGAGTAGCTAATAAGGACGGAGAAGCTAAAGCATAGAGGGGATCACTAAGGTTATCTAAATCCAACTTAAGAGTGATATGCTTTTTATTTTCTTAGTGGGGAAATTGCCATAAAAGGTCACAAACAGAGTATGATTCTTTTATGCAAATGTATAATCCTACCGAGCCTACACACGGGTAAGTGGACTATAGAAGAATCAACAAGGCTATAAGAGTCACCCTTGCGAACAACCACTACTACCGGCATTATAGGAGGCAAATATGAGCTATGAAGTCTAAGCACCACGCTTACACTATCCAACTACTCTAACTCTAGAGCGACTAGAATTAAAGTACTCAAAAGAGAGTCATTAAACCTTAAGAATAATAAGAACAATAGCTCAAACTTAAATATAGATGTTGATTACCGAAACAATCGTTGAAGCAAGTTGACGAAGAACTTGAATCCATAGGAGGCACAAGGCGAAGAAGTTGATCCGCAGGCCGGAGCTCCTTCTTGATCTCTCCTCTCTCTCTCTCTCTCTCTCTCTCTCTCTCCTCTCTCTCTCTCTCTCTCTCTTCTCTCTCTCTTCTAGTTCTAGAATAAGATTATGTTTTAATCCTACTAGAGGGGTATCTAGTCTTCTACTTGAAAGCTAACTCTTGATTACAACTAGATGAACTAGATCTAATTCTAGATGAACTAGAAGAGATTCATCTAGAGGGACCTCTACTTCTAATTGAAACCCTAGTTTCTGATGTGGAGATGAATAATGAAGATGGAGATGCCTGGAGAGGGGGGTCTGGGGCTGCTTATATAGCCCTGAGGGATCAACTGTGGCCGTTGGATCAAACCGACTTAACGTAGGGCTGAGATGGATCCTCAAAGGCGGTGGAGGAAGCTTGCAGAAGACGGAAGCCAGCGGGCCCGGGGGGAGACCGGTCGGTCCCATGGTGGGACTGGTCGGTCCCACCTGGCAGGGTCCCGCGGTGCCCCGCCTCGTGGTGTCCTCTGGTGTCCTCTAGATCCTTCTGGAGTATTCCTGACTTGGCGGTTGCGTTATCTCCCGTCGGTTTCCTTCTAGGGGAAGCAATTAGCGCTGGTTTCCTGGTTTAGTCCCTGCATAATCATAATTCACCAAAACTCGTGGAATATAGTCAATTAAAACCCTAAACCTTTGTTGGTGATTGAATTGATTCTCTTTTCATATTTATTTATCCTTTAATTTTGATAGATAACCAGTGTCAACAGTAGCATATCTTGTTCCTTATTCCCCGAGACAATGGATCCTTGTCGCAATGAATACATGCATAATACCCTTTTGTTGTTCGCCCAGATAACGTGCCCAGCGCTGGATAATCATGTATACACCACAGCACAGCAGCGCGAAGCTTGAACTTCTTACCTGTATATGCATCTAAGGTACTGACACCCTTCCATAGCTCGAGTAGTTCTTCAATTAGGGGCTCAAGGAACAAATCAAAATCCTTTCCTGGAGATCTTGGACCTGGGATGAGTAAAGACATAAAGCAGTTTGCTGGATTTACGCATTCCCATGGTGGGAGATTCAGCGGTGTCAAAAGCACTAGCCACATACTGTACTGTGTACTCATGTTGCCAAATGGATTGAATCCGTCGGTAGCTAAGGCAAGCCTCAGGTTCCTCGGATCATCTGCAAAAGCTGGTTCCCTCCTGTCAACGTCCTTCCATGCTTCCCCATCAGCTGGATGGCTCATCACATTGGCGACTGGCTTCCTCACTTTCTTGTGCCACTGTGTTTCCTCAGAAGTTCGTTTCGAAGCATAAATTCTTTTCAACCTTGGCAAGAGTGGAAAATGCCTCAAAACCTTATGTGGAACCCGCTTCGTCCTTGTTCCATCTACACTCCTTGCATACTGGGCACACATTCTTTTCAGCATAATCCTTACGAAACAACACACAATTGTTCTTGCACACATGGATGTTTTCGAATGCAAGACCCAATTCTTTAAGATATTTCTTGGCCTTGTCATATAATTTTGGCAACTCACTCTGAGGGTATCCATCTGACATCAGCTTCATCATTGCGGTAAATGCTATATTGGTGATTTGATAACGAGACTTCATATACAAAACATCCTCACCATAAAGAAAAATTGAATGGCTAGAAACCCGGGCTAAGCGCCTTCTTCGCATCTTCAAGAACTCTTGCAAAACTTGGCTTTTCTCCATCACCTCTGTAGCTGCATTACAGTTCGCCTATCATTTCTGGTACTCCATGATATCATCGTAAACATCATCGTCCCCATCCACATGTATCCCAAAGTCATGATCATGTTCTTCGCCCTCCTGATCTTACCCTCATCAATTACATCTGTAGGCTCCCCATGATGAATCCACCTGGTGTATGTAGCTGAAATTCCATAAATGTGTATATGGGTTTCTACTTCAGTCTGATGTAACAGCCTTCGATTATGACATTTGATGCACGGACAACGAATGTGTTCGTCTTTCGGGTATCTTCACTAACAAATTTCATAACTCTTCAACTCCCTTCACATATGCAAGTGTGAATTGTTTCCCATAAACCCAACTTCTATCTATCTGTTGTGATAATAAAAGAAACCTTGTATTAATTAAATCCCTAACTATGATTGCATTGCAAAAACAAACATCGAGACACATGCTATCGACACATCACCAAAATCGAACACAAATCAAACCTTTCTCGCGCCGGAAGCCCCTGCTTTCGCCGCGCAACGAAGGTCGGCGATGTTCTTCAGTCCTAATGGAGGCTGATGCCCTCGATCCCAATGCTAGTTCTCCTGCGCCGCCGCGTCGTCGATGGGGGGTTTAGGTCGACGAACAGTTGCCCGATCATGGGTCTATGGCCCAGGACCTATGATCAATTCAGTTAAGAGACTCACCATTCAATTATCATGTTGATACCTTACAAATAGATTAACTTCCTTTTTTTCGCAAGAATGGTCGAGTAGCCCAGTGGTAAGCCTATTACTCGCTTGACACCAGGTTGCGAGATCAAAGCTCCACCAGCGCAATTTTTTTTGCCAAAAAGGCTTTGATGAGATTAAAAAAGAGTAAATCCCTATCCTTCTCGCTTCTAGCCCGACAGATCCAGCCCATCCGGCCCGTTTCCCCCTTTCTAGTCGTGCCTATCCTCTCGTTGTTGGCCGTGCGCATTCAATACGGAGTAGCATTCAATACGAAGTAGACGGAGTAGACGCATCCTCTCGCCATTGGTCGTGCGCATTCAATACGGAGTAGCATTCAATATGAAGTAGACGGAGTAGACGCAAGGGTTTTCTTCTCGATTTCATCGTCGTCCCTTCGCTTCCCTCGATTTCTTCGGCAACCGCCGGTGCGGGGATTTAATCTCAATCTTTTCTTTTCTTCCAGAGCTTTCGCATTGGTAGCAGCGTTCAATCTTCCACCAGCATTCAATCTTCGGTCCCAAGCGCCATGGCGGCGAGGCGGTACCCGCTGGCTCTCCCGGACGACATGTTGGTCGAGACGTCGACGCATCCGATGGAGGACATCTGCAGCATACGAGCGACGTAAGTGTGTGACACCAGTACACCAACTATGCAACCTTCAGCTCGGTGATGAACTGCATTTGTGTTTCTTGCAGATGCCACGACATGTGCATGGCGTGCAAGGACGCCGCCGTCGGGAGGCGCTGGGCGCTGGAGCGGGAGGAATCCATTAGGTGGTTCCACAACGACCGCTACCTCGCTCTTGTCGACATCCTGGTCGCCGCCAACAACCCAGAGGCCTGCTTCGTCCTCGACGTCACGTTCGTATTCATGAAACGGTGCACGCCGCTCGGCACTCAGTGGCTTAAACGGGCGGCAGACGCCGGGCACAAGGCGGCGGCTTACGTTCTCGGCATCCTTCACCATGGTTGCAAGGAGAAGGAAGAAGTCGAGCGCTACATTAAGCAGGTCGAGGACGAGGGCGTCGTCATCGTCGGATGTAAGCAGGCCAGCCGCATGACCAACCGGGAGTGCGCCAGGTATCGCGTGCACGCCGTCAAGGTTGTCCATGATGTGACATGGAAACTGGCCGGAACAGTCCCATTGGGGGCACTGTCGCTCGTACCACCGGCGGACGAGGACAGACAAGGTTGCAGTGGCAGCGGATGTGGCGTGCCGGAAGGATGGGCTAATGACTATGTCGTCTTTTGTAGCGAAGGCTGTAGGATTAGGCACGAGTATTCTGCGTTGTTTTCGCGTGTCTCTTTACCTCTTCATTAGAAGAACAGGTTTGGCATGAGCTAATCTATAGCCAATGGTTTGACTATAACCTATGAAGTGCTTTTGGAAGTTGGTGAAATCAAAATGTTCCTAAGTAGTGAATGAATAATCTTTGTTTTGGTCTGTGTATGCGATGAATTTACAAGTGCTTGCATTATGGATCAGTAAGTACTTTGTTAGGCGATTACTTTGGTTTTCTTCAGGATTTTGTGTTGTTAGGCGATTGCCTGCATGTCCTCCTGTTTTACAAGTCAATCAGAGGATATAACATCAGTGTCTGGTGCTTGCTCAATGGTTGTGTTTAGTAACCAGTTTTCAAGAGGAACCAATAATACTCACGTCCGGGGCTTGGTTTCATATCTGCTCACTAGGTACATATGACAAATCTCGGTCTATGGCCCAGGACCTGTGATCCATTCAGTTAAGAGACTCACCATTCATTTATCATGTTGATACCTTACAAATAGAGTAACTTTATTTTTTTCACAAGAAAATGGTCGAGTAGCTCAGTGGTAAGGCTGTTACTCGCCTAACGGCAGGTCACGGGATCAAAGCTCTACCCGCGTAATTTTTTTGCCAAAAAAAGGTCCAGCCTACTGTGTACACCTGTGGCCCAATATGAAAAAAAAGGTCGACCAGGCCAGACGCATCCAATATAAAAAAAAGGTCGACCGGGCCGGCTGGCCCACGCATCCAATGTCGTCAAGTGGTACAGGCGGGGGCAAACTAGACACTTAACTATGATGTTAGAAAAAATGATTTGTGACCAATTCATTTCATCACTACGTGGGCCACACGAGGTAAATTATCTATGACCATATCAGAAATATAATCTGTGATGAATATTTTCATCATTACAATATAGCACACCGACAACATGATCTATGACGATTTCCTTTTGGTAATCGATGACGTTCCTGTCATTTTCGTCAGTGAAAGGCAAGCCAAAACTTCATCACTTGTACCTTGTGACAAAAACAAAAATTTCATCATCGAAAGGTACGAAACTTATCGGCGTCACTAGCAAATCGTCACTGATGATCATATTTCTAGTAGTGTTCGTTTGGTCTTTATTTAGCTCATGCTTAGTTGACTCTCTAGTCAATTTCCTTTGATCATCGACTATTTTAGAGCCATACATCTTGAAACTATTTGGAACAAACCGATAGGTTCCATAATTTGACATTTTTTGTCTTTTCCTTGTCAATTGCAGGATCAAATTGACTGGCACGCCTTCAGTCTGTTTCTACCCAATTCGGCTTGTCTCCGAGGCTTAGGGAATCTTGAAGTCTCCCGCTTAACGATCCTGCGGGCCTCCAAGTGTGTTGTGCGCAGGCCATGTTTTTGCGTCGACACACTTTTTGGCACCCAACTGGTGGGACCACAATGATTTGATCAGAAGTCAAATGTCTATTGGCTTATATTTCATCAACAAGGATCAGCCAACGTGGGGAGCTTTGCTCCATGGTTCTTGTCAAAAAAAAACAAGGATGGGCCAAGAAAAGTCATGAAAAGCAAATACAACAATATTCTACACTTGGCCGATAATCTTCCAATATAAGATTACGCTGATATTTTCTTAATGGCATCGGTTTCAAGACATCAAGCTGATCTCCTGATTGGAATGAAGCATCAGAGCTGATAACTTCCCCTCAAGAATAATCGGCTGCTAACATGAGGATTCGAGACTTTGTCGATGTCACTTGATCTCAGAAACGATGAGCCCTTTTATCATATCATGTATCATCGGATAAAAATGAGCTGATTTATTTATTTCGCTGATGGCATGGAAGAGCCGATGGTAATTGTTTTGGTCACTGCCGTCTCGATTCATTTTTGCATCGGCTAAAATTAGTAAAAATGATAGTTGATCACTTCATAAAAAGGAATCGACTGTGAAGCTAGCAACTCTCTTCACGGTATAGTGTCATGCATGCATGCATATGTACATGTCGACATGCAAGGAAAGAAGCTAGCAAGTATTTATGCCTTCATGTATATATGGTACATACTTCTCAAAATATGTGGAGCGGATTAGCTGCTCAGAAGAGATCACGTGCGGCAAAGACAACTTCCTACTCTGCTCAATGGCTAAGCATACACTCTACAACTAGTTCTACAATACTAACGTGAAGCAACTGAGAATACAAGCAGAAGGAAGAGAATGAAATATCAAGGAAAAAGCTCTTCTAGAGGGCACTAATATCAAGTAGTGCCCAGTTAAAACATCGGCTCATAATAGCCGATTTCAGGACTGATGTAAAATAAAAGTCACAAGTTCGTGTAGAAGTGCTCGTTCATCAGTTACGTTGACAACTATGGATCAACGCAAGGACGCCCTCAAACAGATCATCAAACCAATCCAATGAACCGTTTACTCTGCAAGAATGGGCGAACGAACATGGGACTCGGTATATCACGTCATGCTGGGCGCTAACAAGTTCTTGTTCGAGTTCCTTGTTGGGTTTTTGGTGATCAAACTCTATCGGGCGCTAACAAGTTCTTGTTCGAGTTCCTTGTTGGGTTTTTGGTGATCAAACTCTATCGGCTGAAGGAAGCAGAGACTATTAGACCCAAAGTCATTATCAGCATGTGAGAAATCGGTACCAAATATTAAAGGGCGTTTAGAGTTTGAATTGTGGTAGCTGAAAAGAAAGGTATCAACTAAATGCTCAGTGTATTTCCTTGTTATGCTAGCCCATACGGCAAGCAAGAGAAGATCAGAATAATATATAATGATTATTCTAGCAAGTGGAAATTGGCTATTGGTTTGCTATTCACGCATGCATGGATTAATGAAGCAAGGCAAGTCCAACCATAGGATGCGAGCATAGATTGATGCAGAAAATGTGTATCGGCTATTTTAAATATTACAGCGTGCCAGCGCGTTGCTATGGGATAACTGAACTTTTGTATTAAAAACACATAGATCATATGATAAGATAGTAATGCCGTGGAATTAAATATCAACGTTTAAGTAGTATTTGTATTAATACACACGGATCACTTGAGTTTTTTTCGCACGATAACAGTGTCCACCTACTCATCAATATAACTTCACAGCTTTGCTCCATCTAACTATGATCAACCTTGTATCACACAAGTGCCTCCGTGCCATGTTAATCATCCCCAATTTAAGACAACACAACCCTCACAGTCGACACATGTCATCAGTCTTCGACACCTAGTTCTAGGGAAAGTCAGGACAATATATAGTTTAAACAATATTAGTAGGAACAAAAAATCAAGATGCATCAGTATTGTGTGCTCTAAATACAACGAATCAAACGGTATAAAGAACCTTACAATGTACAGCTAAGCAGACACCTCTTTTCATCAGTGTTATGTGATGCAAAGCTTTAAACGCTAATTTTATTCACAACCGAAGCGAGACAATATAGAATATAGATGTTTCTCACACATACAAGTTGATCTCCACTCTCTTGAGGCTCGCGCAAATAGAGCCAGCCCATTGCGATCGCCGCACCGCCGGCCGCGAAGACCGTGGCAAACGCCATTGGGGGAGCAACAGGCGCACGCGTGCCCTACTCCAAGCGCCACCATTGCCCCTGCGTTCGCATTGCGAACATCAATGCCCTGTCCCCCACGCTGCCTCTGTGAACGGCTCCAACATCATCGCCTTCAGTAAAACCTTTTCAATGACCAATTCGTCTGCAACCAAACACAAACCAAGGCAAAGTAGTATGAAGTGAGTAGATGACATTTGATCTTTGTCAAGTATATAAATTTTAAAGGAGAAAACATTAAATCACTGAGCATGGTGTCATGAACGAAAGAAAAGCAATAATAATTCTCATCTTATATACACCATCTTTTTGATAAGATTTGTTTAGTGCAAGAACAAATTAGCATATGAAAAAAAGAAAGAAAAAGACAAACCAAGTGGAGCTGCATGGTGATGAAAGAATTTTCTCACCTCACATCTGCTGTAGGGAAGGGGCAGCAGGGTGGCATGCACACATCATCGGCCTTCCTACCCAAACAAGATCAAAACATGCTAAAGTATTATCGAGTTACAATCCTTGAAATTATACCATTATTCTTTTGTGCTGATATTCCACAAACAGAATGGAAGTCGGGGTTTGGGATGCAAACTATTTCTGCTGCAAAATTTCAGATAGCTTCAAACATCTTATTTAGATAAGTATCAGGATGCAAGATACATGATGAAATGGTGAGACATGGATCTCCTTAGGTGGAACGACAAGTACTATCCCTGGGTCCAATTGGAATGCAGCAAAGAAAACTGTAAATTAACTTCCAACCTCGGTCGGTGGGCTAAAATTTTATTTCCACATGATTATTGGCAATAATGGGTACAGCTGTAGATCCATGCATCTTCAAGAAAACTTTGCTCACTTCAACTTAGTAGTCATATATGTTGTTCTTTGTAGAAAATAGAAGGCCTCTAGAGCTACAGAAAGCACTGACCTGTTCTCTATGCTATTTATCTGACAAAACTAATCGACCTATGCTGAAAATTTGTTTTGACTAATTTAACTGGACTACTAAAACATGTCAGCAACTTTTCTGCAAAATCATGCATCATGAAAAAATGACAACAATTAAATATTTTGTCTTTGGTTAATCAATCAACTAAATAAAAAATTAGAGATATGAAACACTATAAAATCTAACATTTTTAATAGTCTCCTTTGCTTACATACTGCCAAAAAAAGATGGTAGGGAAGAGTACAGTATCACTTCCCTTATTGCAATTGCAATATATTCTGGACACAATGAATTATGGGCCATGGAAGGAAGAATGTCATGTTTCACCACCCCAATGTGATTCTGCAAATCTGGCAAATTATCAGCCAAATTAAGGAAAAAACTGAGAAGTCCACATTGTTCCTCTTGGGGAAAATCAGCACATGCCTGCATGAATGTCAACAGATATTATGTTGATGTTTACTCCACAGATAGCAGGGATAGGGAAAAATGCATGGTTTCTAGCTTTCTGCAGGCAGGACAATGCAAGGGATCAGGAGCTCACCATTTAAATCTATCAACAACAAAAACCTTTGAGTAGTGTTTCTTCCCACTGAACCTCGTGAAGTATTGCACATGTAAACCGCAATGTTTGTGGATCTTCCACAGGTTGGCTATCTACCATGCTCACCACATGTGAAGTAATAGTGAGTTATTAGTCAGAAATGTGTTGAGCCTTTATTCAGGCCAACCTTATAGGCTCACACAGTTAAATTAGACACGAAAAACATAATAAAATGAGTTTGGATACTATGAGAGCTTCTGAATATGGTAGACTGGCAAAGTAATATTTCAGATCAAAGCAACATATTTGTAAAAAGTTATACATTTCAGCACAAAAATATATTGTATTTTCCATGGCGCACATTCCTGCACCTCAGATCATGCAGAAAACAGAGTGTTTGTAATAACAGTTCTACCAATCCACCAACCCAAATCAGCATAAATTACAAATAACTCTAAACTAAAACCTAATTGCCACATCCATCAAGCATTCAAACCCTCATATTCTTTGTGTGAAAGAATAGGGAAGGAAGCCAACTCACCAGCACAGTGGCAGAGTAGCAATTTCCTTTTGTTTAGCTTCTTGTTTGTCAAGAGGAAAATGTCACTTAATGTATTTTTAAACTACTTCTACGTCAATCTTAGCAAACCTCCTGCATGCTTTAGAGATGTGATCAACTAAGAAAAAAACCTGAAATAGTCATGTGTTAGACTCTGACTACAATTTCAGCGTTTACATCCTATAAGATAGGACCAGAACCCTAGGGGAAACACTAACCACCATTCCTGAAAGAAATATTGCTCCTATAACAAAGTCATTCTTGGGACAACATACTAAGTATTATTCATAGGCGAAATGGCACGCAGCAGAACGGAAGAACTGAAACTGTACAAGGCCTCACACACCTTGACGACAGACCAACGTGACAACTTGCACTCGGTGATGCCCTCCCCAGTTTGTGCCAGTGGAAGCCAGCGCAACAGCAGCATCAACGAGATATATACATAGAGAGAAAATCAATCGAGGCCGAAAGGAGCACATGAACCTTTGTCGTGGAGCCATGGTGACCGAATCTGTGGTTCCTCACATGAATCCACACGCTAGATCCATATGGTGTGCATAGACCTCAACTTGATTTTTGTTTTCTTAATATGTGGATATGCTAGCAGTAAAGGAAAGACCTCGTCTGCGGTGGGTGGCTGCTGCAGTATTCAAAGTCTTGTTTGGAGAGGGTGTTTTTGTGTGTGAGACAGTATTAGAAGTAGATAAAAGGGCCTTGTGTGGAGAACTACAACACGTATATCAGAAAAAACATTTGATTAAAGCAAAAACAGATAGTGGCAAAAGTAATTTTTTTCTAAATTCAAATTTATCAACAAACCAAATACGTTTTATACAATGAAAAAAAGGTAAGGTAACTCTGGCATTCTGCTATGCTAAGCAACAGAATCCCAAGCAAAAGAGGAAAATAAAATTGAAAATGCACTTATCTGGAAATTGTCGGAGCCTGGGAGGATTCAAATAAATAAGTGTCTATGATTCCAAAACTATCAAAATGCAGATGTATCCAATCAACCAAATAAGCCACCTGAAACACAATTAATTGAGGAAGCTATTCAAGATGAAGATTATTACATTTGACAAACAGGGAGGCAAACATATGCAAGGAGCACCATCACTAAGCATATGAACAAAAGTTGATTGACACATTTTTAACAACAGGTTGCAGTATAGTTCATCATACATAGTAGGGTGTTATTCACTACATATGACTAAGTACACAAGTATTTTGCTAGACTACCCATTATCACATTTTGCATATCTTAGAAGGCACCCTCGACTTGCTTATATAATGAATAGGTTAGTATCATACTATCATATACAGGTCAGAAAAACATATCCAAAGCTAGGGACAATAGCTGCAAGCTGATTAACTCATCCAATACTACAGTTTCAGAGTTCTATTCTGAATTGAAATGAGAATTAATATACAAAAAACACTGTTTAAACCAAACCTCAACAGTGTTTTCAGAGATCAATCTAGAGCTAAGCCAAACAACAGTCTGATAGGAATAATTCAGTTGTTGTACCTTACAAAGAAACACATGTTTGTATTTTTGTGCAAATCTATAGATAATAATTAAATATAAGTATCTTGTCAATATTGTAGCCCAAAAGTTCATCACGGCTTTGAGCAGCGAGCATCCACATTGACTTCCTGTTGTCTGCCATCCACTTAAAAATACAGTAACTATCTAAGAGTGACTCAAATGAAATCAACCACTACAAATAAATTGCTTGTGTGTGTCCACATGACTAAAGCATATTGGATCTTGGGTCTCTGATTTGTGCATTGTGCGGGATCACGGTGTGCTTTCCTAATCAACCACCGCAGGATGGCATTTTACGAAGATTATTATTGTTGGCCGCCCACGAATAGTGGTAGTTTTTTGGGAAACAATACGAAGAGAGCACGTGGACTGGGGCTGGTAGTCTTGAGGTTGTGGGATCACAAGACGCAGGACGAAGGACCCACGTTAGATTGTCACACCAAAATATTGTCCACACTTTAGTCTTTTTAGTTGTGAGAGATTATTATAGGAATAATGTGACCGACGATGTAGATAATAAATAAATTAGCTCTTTGCGATGCTGTTCTAGAATGGCTGCAAAGATGCTGAAATGAACCAAGTACCATCTACATATCATTCCTAATACAAACATTCAAAATACTTGCAAGCAGTAGTGAGCACCTGGCAAGAATATAGAAATTTCAGAATATGAGCCATCTTAAATTTGTATCACTGAATAATTCCTCCACATGATACCACTTCAGCATGGTCACATAAAAAACAAAATCAATTGATGTTGATATTCACAGAACATTTAGGGTATATTACCTTATAAATATCAAGGATGAAACTAAACCTTGTTCCATGTGTCTTGTCATCTCTAGATTAAGTCTCCCATATTCTCATCTCCCCAAGTATATATACCTAAAAACTGGAGACAAGTTCAGATTAAAGACAACGGAACTTGATTAGTGAGAGCATGATATACATTTGATTCTCATATTCATAATAACTATTGCTTGTGGCAGAAAAATAAATAAATTTTTGCCTGTATGAAAAACATAATTTTCTAAATAAACTCATTTGTGCTATTGCTCCCAATATGATACCATATCGAGTTCAAGTAGGTGTTGATGCCAAGTGTCCTTCATCAAACGCGTATGTACCATTTTCACTTTAGCATGCAGGAGCCTGCCTGATGTCATCCTGGTTCTAAAAGATACTCCCTCGTTCCACTGTGTACATATATATGAATGAATTGCTAAGATTAGTGTCCCACCATCCCCACAACTATAATAAAACTATGAACACCATGCGACATTGTAAATAACAGTAGAAAACCCTACCACCTGTTTGTCTAACGAGATATAGTTGATTCAGTTAGCATCAGTAATCCATTACTGTTTTTAGTCACCTACTTTTACGACTTATCTTTACAACCTCTCCTAAAGATCATGTAAATTAAAAAGAATATAGAATAAAGGATTTGACATCTATTAAGCTGTTGGATGATTGTATAAAACACATATATCTGGGATGGGGAGCCAACGAAAGCCTTTGCACCTGGTTGATTAAGAACCAGCCTACAGCGAGTGATGACCGAGGCAGGGAGGAGGCCTCCAACCAAAGGGTTTATGTACCTCTCATAACCAATCATATCACCTGCAGCACGTTCTACAAGCTTTGCTTCAACGCAGGCTGGCAAGGATTTCTCATTGGGTTGATAGTAATTTAAGTATTATTTGATTTCACACTAAAATTCATTGGGTTAATAGTAATAATCAAAAAAGTATATTTGATTTCACATCAAATTCATTGGGTTAATAGTAAACATGATGATTTAACCTATAATATATCCAGATTAGTATGTTTCAGGCTTTCAACAGTCAAACAATTCTCTGAATTTTACATGCTCAGGTATAATAATTAGCATAGGAACTCCCTCTTGAAGGGACAATTTATATTCAGACTATTTATATAGACATACTCACAAACATACTTATACAGAATATACTCACAACACAACTTTTCATAGAAGGGCGATTTACTAAAGCAAGTCAGGGTAAGGAAGATGTACCTCTTAGAAGCTATGTTGCGCTCGCTGCGCTTTGGTCCACAAAGTGCACGTCACGGCCATGGTGATAGGGTCACCGCCGAGGTTGGCATTCCTTCTCCTGGATTATGTTGTGGCATATACACTGTAAGGTCAGACATGTTCTTTTACTGAAGAGTAGTAGGTTATCATCCATATTTTTCATGTGTATAGATATTTTTCATCGAGTGATACTATCATCTAAAAAACAAGAAAATAGTTTGACTACATTTCTGCTCCTGGTAGTGTTACAGATAATGAGTTGTTCTTTGATTTGGAAAATGTAAGAAGTAGTGTGTTAGGGACCTCCATATAATGGATCTCACAATTTGAAATCACAATACAATCTGGAAAATAAGATTCTAGAAGGGGAAAAAGAAGATGCATCCATGAATGAAAAGTGCAATGAATCCTAAATTATTCCCCACTAATCAAATAAATGAGCCCTAATCTGCCCTAAAATAAACATTTACTAAACACCTAAACTACAGATACGTGCGTGTAGGTTTCTTGAAAATAAAATTTTGGAGAATGCAGATGGGTGGACGGGCCAGATCACGAGCAGGACACGGACGTACCTACGACCTGAGGGCGAGTACAGGCGAGCCTTGGCCGTCCATGAGGAGGAACTCGCCGGTGATCAGTGGCGAATCTAGCTGAAAGTGTCATTGGGGTCATCAGGGTCAACTTCACTATGTGATATAAATTTTCCTGGGTATGAACGGTAATGTACTAAGAATTTTACAAATTTTATCGGGGTCGGCAGACCCCGATAAAATACTGTAGATTCGCCCCTGCCGGTGATCACCTTCCGGCGGCACGAGTAGATGTCGACGCGGAAGGCGAGCATGCCAGTGGCGTCGTCGATGGTGAAGCCGTCGTTGTCGTGGAACCCCATGCTGGACCGCTTCCGCACCGTGAGATGTAGCGCCGCTGCCGGGGTTTACATCGTGGCAGGGAGGAACAAACGGCGGCGGCGGCGGCGCAGTGGCCGCGTCGTCATCATCTCCGCGCTGGTGCTGGATCGGTTAGGGAAGGCCACCGCGATGCCGATCTGGAAAAGAGAGGGAAGGGTGATATGAAGGTGGCCGCGTCGTCCTCGTTCCCAATGGTCGTTGCCGCCGTGAACGCGTTGTTCGCCTCGCGTCGACGGATCTGGAAGGGGCGGGGAGAGAGAAAGCCGATGGAGAGAAAGAACTTAGTTCTCGACGGGGAGTAGTGGGAGAGGAGGGGCGGACTCGCAGGAAGGATCGAGGCCCACCTGGGTGGCGGTGCGTCATCGAGAGCGTCGCGATATTGCACGGGATGGAAGGAGAGGTGAAGCTGAAGGGGGAAAAGAAGGAAGAGAGGTGGACGGGAACGGCGGGGTTGAACCTCAGGCCGAGCGTTGTCAATGGCGACAGCGGCGGCGGATGCAGGTACTCGTCGGGAGAAGACCGCAAGAGACGGGGAGCAGAGATCCGGAGCACGCGGGATGGAGAACTAATTGGTCGCTTCCTTGCCAATAGGACGGGGCGGAGCTAAGGCTCGGGGGTGGCGGGGGAAGATGTTTTCATCGCACGGAGGCCGACGAAAAAATTGTCGTACGAAAATAGTTAGCATCTCCAATAGTTTAGAAAAATGACTTGTTGGAAAAGAAGAAAAAATGTTCTCAAATAGATTGGTATATGACTGGCTAAATTTTTTCAAGTTGGAATCGGAGACCATCTACTTGCTATATTTACCAAGTCAGCTTCACTTGCTATCCAGCGTTTCTACGTTATTTTTACCAAGTTGGAATACTTTTCTATGTTATTTTTACCAAACTATTGGAGATATATGAAAATTTTACTTGTCAAAAGTTTTAGCAAGTTGCTAAATAACAACTTTTCTCAAGTCAATTTTCCAAACAATTGGAGATGCTCTAGCTTTTTAGATTTGTATAAGATTATCAAGCTGCCAACAAGATGAATGATAGTGAAGGCGTTGGTGAAATCAACAAGTGACGGAAGAGAAGGTCTGAAGATAATCCCATATAAGGTAGAAGCGGCCACCGTTGATGACTCTATCTCCAGCACCCTGGTCAAGCCTTGTTTAGATGCATCAATTTTGCAAATTTTTTCACTGTAGAATTTTCGTTGCTATTTGACAAACTTTGTCCAAATATGGACCAACAAGACTCAAAAGATTCGTCTCGACATGTACATACTAAAAGTATAATTAATTATTTTTTACCTACATTTAATGTTTCATACATGCGTTCAAATATTGATGTGATGTTTGATATGATGAAAAATTTTGCAAAATTTTTGCATCTAAACAAGGCCTAAACACATTCGACGTCTTGAGCTCCTGCATTAGTTACGCGATGGAGGGCCTGAACCTGCCGAACACGCATCCACATGACGCCAAGCCCATCCTCGTCCTCAGCTCTGCGACATGCTTGACGACACTTCATCATCGTGACGTTCTTCACTCGTTATACTTTAAATTCATCCTTAAAAGGAATATTTCGTCCTGATCATCGCTCCTCTATACCATTTTTTTCTGCATCCATCCATCCTCTATATCATCCTCTATATCACTGTAGGGCCCACTTTTTCTTTTTTTCTTTTTCTTTTCTTTTTTCTCTTCAACTCATTTATCCATTCGACCGTGCGGGAGGCGAGGCGGCCGTGCGGGCGGAGGCGAGGCGGCCGTGCGGGAGGAGGCGAGCTCGCGCGACCCCGGCGAGCACCACTGGCGAGGAGGGCTCGCCCGCGCAGAGGAGCCGCCGGCGGCGGGGCTCCTCGCACAGGCGAGGCCGCGCGGTGGCGCCGGTGAGCCGCGGGCGGAGGCGAGGCGGCCGTGCGGGAGGAGGCGAGGCGAGTCGCGGGCGGAGGCGAGCGCGCGCGGCGACGACCTCGCCCGCGCGACCGGCGACCTCGCCCGCGTGACCCCGGCGGCTCCTCCTCCTCCCCCTCGCCCGCGCGCCCGGCACAAGCACGGCGAAGGGACCTCGCGGCCGCGGAGCCGAGCCATGGCGGCGCGGGGCGAGCTCGGCCCCGGCCATGGCGGTGATGGGCGAGCTCGGCCCCCGGCCATGGCGCGAGGCGTGCTGGTGCCTGCGGCGGCGGACGCCTTCAAGGAGGATGGCGCCGTGGAGGCGCGGAAGGAGGAGGACGCGGCCCCGGCGGATCCGGTGGAGGCGAGGGTTGGAGACGCGGATCCGGTCCTCGTGCTCCGGCGGGCCGAGATCCGGCGGCTCCTCGCGCGGCGGCCATGGAGATCCAGCGGGACGGGCTCGCGTGGGGCGGCCTCCTCCTCGTCGACGCCGCGGCGCGGCGGCCCGCCACCAGCATGGCGCCGCCCGTCCTCGCTTCCCCGGCGCGACTACGCTCCCATGGCACCGCCCCTTCCCCTCCTCTCCCTAGGCGTGCGGCGTAGCTCCGCCTGCTCCTCGTTGTCTCCGCGCGGAGCAGGGGCCAGCGCGCGGCGGGGGCGGCGCCTGACAATGCGACTGCCGTCGGACCTCCCTAGCGCGGGCCCCGTGCCACAGAAGCACGTAGCGGACGTCCGCTACGCCCGCTTCATTTGGCGGACGAGCGCCCCTCCCGGAGGATAGCAGAGGCGCTTCCCGTAGCCGCTGCAGCGTTTCCATCCGTTAAACGGTACTGGAGGAACATATGTCGTTTGCCGGTGCGGTCAGTCTGAGCTGTCTGACGGCGTGCTCACCCAGGCGTTCCAGAACCTCTGCAAGTAAAAAAATTGATGCATACAAGTCAGATTTTCATACATATATATATGTGACATTGATCATGAAGCCGAAGAAGTCAAACAGATCGATTCTGGCATATAGAGAGCAGTTGTCCTCAGGAAGAATCAGCTACTAACCTTGAGAAGAGTTCGTCTGTGATAGCACTGGAGAAGCATGCGAGGATTCCAGCTGTAGCAGGCAGCAGCCGATAAGCACATTCGTGGAAATAGATCCCAAGTGAAGGCACTTATCGATTCAGAATGGAGGAACATACAGGCAAATATAAGGTATACACCCCTCTTCATACTTGGTTCTCATATTCTTTATTCCTTGCTTTTTCTATCACCTATGAACAATTTATCATAGGGAACGTATATCATCTAAGTAGTTGATGAATGAAATACGGTACGATGAAAGGAATCTTGCTTCTTTTTGCAAAGTACGTACTTGGAGAATTTTCTTATAAAAATTTTAAAATCACTAGCTTGTCTCCACAATGATTTTGAGTTTCCTACCAAGGCCATATGTTAGTCCTATTAGAAACCTTACACATAAGCTGCTTGTCTTTGCATTGAGTTTTGTCAAACTATTGTGACCCTTGAAAGGTTTATCATGTTCTCAAGATCAAGATCACGTACACCCATCTATATAAAGCTAACTCTTACACTAAGAGTTACGCAATACATGTCCTTTCCATCCACTACTTAAAATACTCCAGTTTGTATCTTGATTCTCTCTAGAAATATTCATATGGCAAAAAGAGTGTGGGCTATATTAAAAATGCCAAAGTGCTTGAGAAAAAAAAAGCATGCCAAAGAGCATGATAAAAGAGAGAGAAAACAATGGGCACTCCAATACCCGCCAAAAAAAGAGAAAACAATGTGTATTTAGATACCCACCAGTGAGAATAAAATAGCCTATACTCTCAAAAGCATTTTAAAAGAAAGAGAGAGTCATAATCAAAGGAGTACACAAAAAATTATATTCCACACATGCACATCTTGGTCTAAGAGTATGACACTTCTCTTCATGGATTCGGGGTTTGACTTTACAATATATGTAAGGTGAGTATGCGACATATTTTACTCCTACTTGAACTTCACATAAGCTTTTAGAAGTAGAATAAAAAAAGATGGAACAATGTCTCGATGAGAAACTATACACATTGGGCGATCTGGGAGAATCATTTGAGGGGCAAAGCTATGTTTTCAATTTAAAAACCATTCAAAACCCCCAAATTTTTTGAAGCAGGGGAACTAGGGATGACTAGATTCTAATCTGTTCTATTCCTCGACCACCCAAGATGGTGTGATAGATACTTCAAAGTTCACATGTGAAGGTAAGACTGAGAATAAGGTAATATTGCTGCCAGTAAAATTACTCTGTTTCTTGGAAGAAGAAAATCGGCCGAAATTTATTATCAACATTGAAAGCTGATGCGGCTCTTTATATTTCAAAAGAAGTTGGTGGAGCTTTCAAGAGTTGCAATCAGATGTCATCATAAAAAGAAGATCATCGGGCTGAAATAGTTCGAAGCATGATAAATTCATACTCCGAACTAGGGGGCCTGTGTTAGTTTTGATGTGGTTCAATGTCTTGTTAGTTTTGAGTTGGTATTCCCTTCATCCTTCTTTAATATAATGACACACCTCCTAGTTCATCTGGTCAAGGAGATTAGTATTCTCGGTCTTGTGTTCCTACAACATGTTCCCCTTCAAGAGGTTCATGGGAGCCTTGAAGAAATATGTTCACAACCATTCTCGACTAGAAGGAAGCATCGCCAAAGGCTACAGAACAGAGGAGGTCATTGAGTTCTGTGTTGACTTTATTCCTGACCTTGACCTGATTGGTGTTCCTAAATCACGGCACGAGGAGAGACTTAATGGAAAGCGAACACTAGGGAAGAAACACATATATCAGTACGAAAGATGATTTTTTCAATAAAGCACACTACACAGTTCTTCAAACTCCTCCTTGGTGGATCCATATATCGAGGTACACAAGAAGTTCCTCCGATCCCAGTTTCCAGGGAAGACTGAAGCTACTTGGATTATGTGTGAGTACATGAAAACTTTCAGCGGCTAGTTGTGAAAAGAATATCAGGGTGATGACAATATTGATGAGCAACTATATTTGTTGGCTAGACAACCATCGTGGCATATCCTCACATACAAAAGGTACGAGATCAATAGGAATACATTGTATACAGTAGTTGAAGATAAAAGGAGCACCAACCAAAACAGTGGTATCCGCATAGATGCCACAGATTTAGATGGAAATAGACAGACATATTATGACCATATAGAGGAGATATGAGAATTAGACTATGTATCTAATTTTAAAGTACCTTTGTTCCGGTGCCAATGGGTGAAGCTGATCAGAGGTGGGGTAACAATCGACAAAGAGCATAATGACAACAGTGGACCTCAACAACAATAGGTACAAAGACGAACAATTCGTCCTTACTGCAGATGTGAGTTAGATATTCTATATAAAAGACATGTCTACAAAACCGAAGAGAGGAAAAAACGATGACAACTCAATCAATGAGCCAAAGCGCTACATAGTTCTTTCAAGTAAAAAAACATCATGAGAATTGAAGACAAGTCAGACATATCAGAAGATTACGAAAAAAATGACCGAATTCCGCCCTTCATAGTAAACAAAGACCCAAGCATCCTGATAAATAATGAAGACACTCCATGGTTACGGCACGGCCATAACCAAGGGTCATACGTCATGAAAAAGTTTACTATTGTGCCCGCTTGATGTTTAATAGTGTGTTTTAGAGATATTTATGTAATAATTTTGACTTCAAATGTTTCTATCATATTTTCTTCTATCATATTTATGTAATAATTTTGCCAAACATTTTTTCAAAATAGCTCAACTTTAGGAAGCAGCTAAATTACGGCCGACCATAATTTAGCTTATCGCATGGCTTTTCCTCTTTTAGTAAAGGTGCAATTACTCTATTCCTTTTTTTTTTGCAAAGATACGCCCAAAACCGGATACCGACAACACGCTTGCACATTTATAGGGTTCACAAAAAAGGCAAATAAGACCAAGAAGTATGCTTTTAAGAAAAAGAACACATCTCAGAGAATACATTTGCTCTACAATTTTTCAAAAAAACACAAATAATATTACATCTGTACTGGTCCGCATCTTGCTTTTCTGTATATAGCCTGCATTCCTACATGTTAAGAAAAGAAAACATGTCATAAATTTGTTGTTGAAAGGAAATAAAAAAAATGCTTTTATTCCATTATTCTTGGAGCCTCTATTGGTGATGAGCAGGTTACTAGTAATATTATAGTGGATTCAATTTTCCTAGACAATCTAAGTATTAATCATTAGGCAACGATATCTTCCTAATTGTATTATGAAAAAAGCAAGTATAGTATCTGTGTTCATTTGTAACCCATAGCCCTACCTCCAAACCCCGAACCCCTGGTTTATTTGTAAAAATACATATCAAACAGAGGCAGAGTGATGATATCAATAACTATTTTTGCACAAGGCAAGCTGATTCAATTTTGAACAAAGAAAAATATTCATAACAGTAGAAAAAAGGAAAAAAGAATGACCTTTAAGCAACAACATGTCACCTGCACTAGTCAGCACCCTACTCCCAATCTGCACTTCCTAACTTGAGAAAATAGAATCTCAGGCTTCCCCTAGTCACCTGCATATGGTAAAAAGAGTAGAGGTTATAGACACAATTTTTGGTGTTGACCATAAATAAAATTGCCACTAGATTACTAATAACTTACCTAACTAATGATATTAATTTGCTTAATTGAATTTACATGTATATTTTTGGTGGTACAATCATGCTTGTATACACTTTCATCTAGCTTGCTGCACACACCACCTTTACTGCAGATCAACTTTGCTACCTTCTTTGTCTACACTAAAAGCATGGCAGCAGTATAGCAAATAAGTAGTGGCCGATCTCATCCCCCATAATGTCTGACCGTAGCTAGTAGTGGCTTCAATAGTAGCAAGTACACTACTAGATGTGGTTACTGTCGACGAAATATGGTTGACAGTCTACCGAGGGGTATGCCCAAGTTAGTAGATTAGACGGTAGAGGCGTGCGAGACGTCTACAAAGCGTAAACATAGGGACGAGAGACGACGATTTAGACAGGTTCGGGCCGGCAAGTCGCCGTAATACCCTACGTCCTGTGTTCTGGTGGCTGGTTTGTATTATCGGATCGGGTGATCAGATGGGATCTGAGATGCCGAGTTGGGATGAGAGGGGGTCCCTGCTCGCCTTATATAGTCGTGGAGCAGGGTTACAACTTGTCGAATCCTAACAGATTAGAATCGGTTCCTTTTGGCAAGGAATCCGGGTCTATCTATTTGGATCTTCCTTGTCAAGCAAGTCATCAGGAGAGTCCTTGGCAGGTGCGACAGCCTGGTTGCGAGCCGCAAGGCCTTCTGGTTGGACCATATTTGCCGAGCAGCCCAAGTAGAGCCATGGGGGTATACGGGTGTAATATCCCCACAGCTAGTCCCCGAGCACTTCGTATCCGTTGTGCAGGGCGTTGTGAAGTCTTCCGAGTAGGTCGGATCTGGTCGCATGTTGATGAAGACGTCTTCCGACTAGGTCGCCTGGTCGCGGGTGCACTTGGAGTAGATTCCCGACCAGGTCAGGCTGGTTGTCGATGTCGTGGTAGTAGTCGTAGCCGAAGTGCAGCCGCATGAAGTGTTCAGCGTCGTCCTGCAAGAAGGATGCGAGGTGCTGCAAGAAAAAAATCAAAGATCTTTCTCCCGGTGAAGTGTATCTACTTGGAGCTTGGTCGGACTGTAGGGGCCAGCGATGTCCCAGTAGAAGTCCGTGTCGAGCTGCAAGGAAAAAAGAGAAAAATACATTCACCGCAAGGTGAAGTGTATCCACTTAGTCCCCGAGCTTGGTAGTAGGTGTTGGAGGCACGTGGTGCCAAGCTTGTAAAACTTCTGCAACAAAACAGAGTCATTTTACGAAAGAAAAATGACGCGTGTACACGTAGTCCCCGAGCCTGCTGTAAGAAGCAGCATGGTTCTTGTAGCAGGGTCAAAGAGAATGTATTAATGCGAGTATTAAGAGTAAGGGGGAAGTCCCTGAGGGTGAGGATGAAGATCCGAAGTCCCCGAGTGTAGTTGTAGCGCCGACCAGTAACTGTAGAGTTTACTGTTCACCTAAAACGATGGTCATAACTAGTCTGTGGAGTCAGTCCCCGTGAATTAGTGTAGCCATTAGTCATAACGGGGGAGTTTGAATGAAAACGAAAAATGAAGAAGGCAAACGGGCAGTCCATTTTTGCAAACCGTTGGCCCAGCGGCCCATTAAGGGGAGCACAGGGGGTGTGCGCGCGTGCGGTTACCGCAGGCGACGTGGCGGTCGTGGGTGAAATGGGCACGAGCTCCCAAAAACCCTGGAGCTGAGGGGTCGGGCTGTGTCGTATAAATAGGCATAGTGTGCGGCGGCGGTTCCCCACTTGCACGTCTGCGCTTTCCTCGTTGGCTTCGTCCGCTCCACCTCCTTCGCGCGTACGAGTGTAGTCCGAGCGGCGGGTTCCTGTAGCTCCAGATCTAGATCCCGATTCGCCCGGCGGAGCAGGAGATGGCCGGCAGCAAGCGTACCCGTGGAGCGGCAGTGAAGGGGAAGAAGGCGGCGAAGACCGACGACCGGGTCGAGGTGCCAAGCTGGGCGCGCGGGTGGACACGAAGCGTGCTCCGGAAGGAGAACCTGGAGGATCTTGTCGTCGCCGGCTTGCTCCCGGATGAGGCGATCGGCGCGTGGAGGGAGGCGTATCTGGAGGATTTACCAACGCCGAACACCACGGAGCTCGTCGTCTTCGAGGCATTCTTCAGGTGCGGTCTTGGCGTTCCAGTCCATCCCTTCCTCCACGGGTTGCTGGAGTATTACGAGATTGCGCTGTGCAACCTGACGCCGAACACCATGTTGCACATCGCGGTCTTCATCCATTTCTGCGAGGCGTACCTAGGCATCGAGCCCCACTTCGACCTCTTCCGCCACTTCTTCCGGCTAAAGATCAACGGCACCGGGTCATCGAACATCGTCGGGTCGGTGTACCTTCAGCTCCGGGACGGGATGGCGGAGAAGTACATCGTGATGCCGCTGCCTTCGAAGGCGATGGAGTAAAAGCCGAAGTGGTTCTACATCCACCAGGAGGCGCCGCGACCACCGTGTGACCCGGCCTTTGCGCTGAAGGTGTTGTCGTCGTGGTTGGAGCGTCCCAGCGCGGCGGCGATGGAGCAGGTGGAGGAGGTCTTGAAGCTGATCGACAAGCGTTGCGTCGACGGGGTTGCGATTGCGTCAAGCTTCATCAAGAGGCACTGCCAGCCCAGCAAGGAGAGGGCGCACCCGGCGTACGAGTATGCCGGGGATGAAGATGACAGGACGCGAGAGGTACCGGAACCTCTAGGGGCGTCGGAGATTTTCCTGTGGGTTGACTCTGTTCGATCTGCAGAAGAGGAAAAAGTTGGAGTACTTGAGGAGGTCGTACTATCTGGAGTACCCTCCACCGAAGGTATGTATTTTCGCCTTGTTGATGTTCGTCGAAATGCGCGAGTAGAGGCTAATTGCCCTTTGGTGGGCGATGCAGGGCCGTGAAGCGTTCGTCTCGCGAGCCCCATTGAAGGCGTGGCCGAAGGGCGTCGATCCGAGGCGAGGCGATGCTGGCGGCGGCAGCCGAGGTGAGGTCGATGAGGCAGAGGTCGACGAGGTGGAGGTCGAGAGCAGCGGGGAGGAGGGGAGCCGAGTCCCCGAGCCCCGGACGAGCAGGCGGCGGGCGCGTAGCGACCCGAAGGGGAAGCGCCAGGCCGCCCCTGCGAAGAAGAAGCTATCGCTGGAGACCGGCGGCGCCTTCACCATTGATGAGGAGACGGAGAAGAGGCGCCGTGTGGTGGTCGACTAGTCGGACGACGGGTCTGACAGTGACGATGTGAAAGGTCCAAAATGGCTAGAGGGGGGGGGGTGAATAGCCTAATTAAAAACTCTACAAAATTACTTAGGCAAACACTATTAGTATAACAAATGGTGAAGCTTTTTGCGCTAGCCTAATAGTGTGTTGCAAGCCACCTATCCAACAATTCTACCTAATATATCTATGTCACACAAACAATTAGAGCTAATATCTAATGCGGAATAAAACTAACTAGCTCTAGTATAGGTATGATATACAAAATGTATATGAGACAAGTGTGTGCAATAGATAGACTAAGCAAGCTAATCACAACTAGCTACACAAGTAATATAACAAGAGATATACAACAAGAGATATACTACAAGTGATAGTATCTATACAAAGGAAATAGCTCAAAGTAAATACACAAAGTAAATAAGCTAGATAGAGGTGGTTTCACCGAGCCTTGGGGATCGCCTAGTAGAGAGCCAATCACCGGTGAAATCCACTCGTGATGCCAATCACCAATATGTGAATATGAAGACCAATCACCAAGATGTGGAAGCAATCACAATAAGCACACGAGACACCAAAATTTATCCCGAGGTTCACGTGCTTGCCGGCACGCTACTCCCCGTTGTGTCGACCAACACTAGGAGACCCGGTGGCTAATCGGCGCAAAGCCAAGCTCACTAAGAGCGCCACAAGAATCTACCGCTAGTGAAGTAGCTCAATGACACGAGCAATCCACTAAGGATGCCTCTTGCCGCTCCGGCGAGGTGAGGCTCCAAAACCTCTCACAATCTCGATCGGTGGTGGCCAAGAACAATCACCAATCTTGCCAACAACCACCTCAACACCTCCAAGCCGTCTAGGCACCGGCAAATGCCAAGAGTAACAAGAAAACTCAATGCCGATGCGAAGAACTAGTGCCACTAGATTGAACTCTTTCAAATTACGCACTAGATCACTCAATCTCACTTGGTTTGATCGAATCAACTTAGGAGATGAGTTTGGGAGGCTTGCCAATGCTCACTAGTATGCTTAGGAATCAGAATGTGCAAGAGTGATGCCAAGTGAGCTGGCCAAGCCCCTTAAATAGGCCATCCAAGATGGCCTAGCCGTTGGGCTGAAATCGCGACCATCGGACGCTCCGATGCGCGACCATCCGACGCTGCCCCAGCGTCCGATGCTCCAGATGGAGCCACGTGTCTCTCTGATATGAATTCAGCCCGTTAGATCCCAACAGTCATATTCCTTCGCGCCATGGTTAAAGTGGCATCGGACGCGCCGATGCTAGGCATCGGACGCTCCGATGCCACTGCTCGATTCAGCTCTTTTCTACGCCACATCGGACACGTCGGAACGTTAGCATCGGACGCTCAACCCCTGCGTCCGATGACACAACAGAAAGGTTCCAGAAAGGGCCAAAACACATCGGACGCGTCCGATGGATTGGCATCGGACGCAGCCCAGCGTCCGATGCTCCCTGGAAAGCACGCTCGCGCCACGTCACCTGCATCGGACTCTGCAACAGTGTTTTCTCAGCGTCCGTTGCCAGCGTCCGATGCTCCTTCAACTTCTGATAGAGACTAGGGTTTACCATCGGACGCTCGACCAGCGTCCGATGCTCCCACTGCCAGCGTCCGATGCTGAAAACTCAGTACCCTTCGCTTTCTAACTTCTACCCTTGCTCCCATGTGCTAACACCAAGGTGTTTCAACACTTGTGCACGTGTGTTAGCATTTTGCAAAGCATTTTCCAAGGGGTTTTGTCAGTCACTTACTAGGTCTATAGCATCAATATGTTAGAGAACTCCTAGTGGCACTGAACATCACATAAGCCATGAATTAACTCCTCTTAATAGTATGACTATGTATCCTAAATGTGATCACACTCGCTAAGTGTCTTGATCACTAAAACAAAGAGCCCTATAGGTTATACCTTTGCCTTCGGGCCTCTTTGCTCCATCTCTTCTCTTCTTCTCAAGTTTCACCAATGGTAGAGCACTTGATCTCTTGAGTGCTTGTGGCTATCACCATCCTTCATGGTTGCCACCTAGCTAGCTCCACCACATGACTTGATCACAATCCTTTCTTATAAGCTACACACATGCTTAGCAATAGGATTAGACCAAATAGGTTTCATCAATTAACCAAAACCAAACTAGGGCTTTCAATCTCCCCCTTTTTGGTTATTGATGACAACCTATACAAAGATATGTGATTTAAATTTGAATAACCACATTGATAGTATTAGCTCCCCCTACATATGTGCTATAGAGTTTGGTTCTAAATTTGGCACATATGTATGATTATGAAATGTGGATGAGCAATACTACCAATGATGATGCTAAGGCATAAGAATGGACCTTTGAAGCGTGATACCAATCGGACTGCACATGTTATACCATCCTTAGCACCATTTATCACTAGACATACATCAAGACTCAAGAACCCCGTGCGATCAACATTATAATAAGGCTATTGAACCACTTGAAAATACAAATATGTCTAGTTATCAACCTATTCATGCTAGTGAGTCATATCATCAATCATGTTCTAACACTAGCATTCACCACATAAGCATGAATATCAAAAATAAATAGCTTATGTAATGCAATCAATCATATGAATATGCATATTTCAAATGCAACATACATGTTTATGAGCTTGCTCCCCCTATTTGTATGCTCCGATCCCACTTCAAGCACTTGAAGGTTTACTTAGCATGTCTCTTTTTATCTTTAGCATTCTCCCTCATATCTTTGTCATCATTTTCTCCCCCTTTGTCAACAATTATCATAAAAGTGGGACAAGTTTTAAAAGAAAGGAGACAATCTTATTAACATGAGATACATGTGTAGGGATCAAACTAAGTCAAGTTATGGCTTAATCTAGCTCATGAGCATAGGATATCTAACACGGTTTGCTCTAGAGTAAGCTTCTTCACACATCGTACAATGGTTATCTTACTCACGTTGGTTAAGCACCCATTGCTCACTTACTAGACAAAACACTAGAGTTACAAGGTCACAAACAAGTTATATGCTACCACTAGATCAAGTCAAACATAGAAGCAATAGTGGTACCATATATACTTCAAATTCATTTGATTTATCATGAATGAGCCTAAATAAGCAATGTGATGGCTATATGAACTAGATCACAACCTAATAAGAATGAATGCACATGCCAAACAATTTCACCTTTGCTTGCTTGGAGGAGAGGCATGTCATAAGTGGGGGTGCATTCAACTCATGTTGGAGAAGTCTAGGATATTCAATTCATTCCTTAGCTTGCAAAACCTTCTCTCATCTAGTGGCTTGGTGAAGATATCGGCAAGTTGATCATCGGTGCCCACACTCTCAATAGATATGTCTTTCTTTGCTTGATGATCTCTAATGAAGTGATGCCTTATATCAATGTGCTTTGTCCTTGAGTGTTGAACCGGGTTGGTGGCTATTTTGACGACACTCTCATTATCACATAGCAATGGAACTTGTCCAAACTTGACTCCATAATCTTGCAATGTTGCTTTCATCCACAACAATTGTGCACAACAACTACCCGCGGATATGTATTCGGCTTCGGCGGTAGAGAGTGCAACACTATTTCGCTTCTTTGATGACCATGAGACAAGTGATCTTCCAAGCAATTGACAAGTGCCCGATGTGCTCTTCCTATGCACCTTGCATCCCGCATAATCGGAATCTGAGTACCCAATTAATTCAAATTGAGAGCCCTTGGGATACCATAGTCCAACATTAGGAGTGTGCTTCAAATATCTCAATACTCTTTTGGTTGCCTTCAAATGACTTTCTCTTGGTGAAGCTTGGAAACTTGCACACATGCACACACTAAACATGACATCCGGCCTTGATGCGGTCACATAGAGTAGACTTCCAATCATTGACCGATATAGCTTTTGATCCACCATGTCACCACTAGAATCACTATCCAAATGTCCATTTGTGCCCATTGGAGTGGTTATTGCTTTTGCTTCATCTAACCCAAATTTCTTGAGCATGTCCTTGATGTACTTGCCTTGACTAACAAATGTGTCTTTCTTCATTTGCTTGATTTGTAGACCAAGGAAGTAACTAAGCTCTCCAATCATAGACATCTCAAACTCCTTAGCCATCATCTCTCCAAACTCTTCACAAAAATCTTGGTTGGTTGATGCAAAGATAATGTCATCCACATAGATTTGCAACACAAACAAGTCACTTCCAATCTTCTTGGTGAAGAGAGTGGTGTCAACTTTCCCAATTTTGAAACATTTTGCTAACAAGAAATCCCTCAATCTTTCATACCAAGCTTTAGGTGCTTGCTTCAACCCATATAATGTCTTCTTAAGCTTGTATACATGGTTGGGCTTCTTCAAATCTTCAAATCCGGGGGTTGCTCAACATACACTAGCTCATTGATGAATCCATTGAGAAAAGCACTCTTGACATCCATTTGATAGAGCTTGATGTTGTGAGAACAAGCATATGCAAGTAAGATTCTTATGGCCTCCAATCTAGCAACCGGTGCATAAGTTTCTCCAAAATCAATGCCTTCCAATTGAGTGTATCCTTGTGCAACCAATCTTGCTTTGTTTCTAACAACAATGCCATCTTCATCTTGCTTGTTCCGGAAGACCCATCTTGTACCAATAACATTTGTGTTCTTTGGTCTTTCCACTAACTCCCAAACATCATTGCGGGTGAAGTTGTTCAACTCTTCATGCATTGCATTCACCCAATCAACATCCATCAAAGCTTCATCAATCTTGGTAGGCTCAATAGATGATACAAATGAGTAGTGTTCACAAAATGAAGCCAATCTTGATCTTATTTGCACACCTCTTCTTATGTCACCAACAATTTGATCCAAAGGATAATCTCTTGCAATATGTGTTGGTTGGAGCACTTGTTCCGGTTGAGCGCTTGCACTAGCATTTTGTTGATCTTGAGAACCACTAGAGCTTGCAATATCATTGTCATGCATGGTTGGAGGAGAGAGCACTTGATCTTTGTCATCTTCTATGTCAATCACTTGCTTTGGCCTTATATCACCAATGTCCATGTTCTTCATAGCTTCCACCAATTGTGTTCCTCTCACATCATCTAGATTATCTTGTTCTTCATGTGAGCCATTGGTTTCATCAAACTCAACATCATGGACTTCTTCAACTATTCTTGATATGTTGTTCCACACTCTATATGTCTTGCTTGTAGTGGAGTAACCAAGTAGGAACCCTTCATCACACTTCTTTTCAAATTTGCCAAGTCTTGTGCCCTTCTTCAATATGTAGCACTTGCACCCAAAGACCCGGAAGTATGCAATGTTGGGCTTTCTATCATTTAGGAGCTCAGATGGTGTCTTCTTCAATAGAGGGTGACAATAGAGCCGGTTGCTATAATAGCAAGCCGTGTTGATTGCTTCGGCCCAAAAAGAATCACTCACTTTGTATTCACTAAGCATAGATCTTGACATATCAATGAGTGTCCTATTCTTCCTTTCAACTATCCCATTGGATTAAGGTGTATACTTGGCCGAGAATTGATGTTTGATTCCAAATTCATCACATAGCTCATCAACTCTTGTGTTCCTAAACTCACTTCCATTGTCACTTCTCACTTTCTTGATTCTTCTATCAAACTCATTTTGACTTCTCTTGACAAAGGTTTTGAATATGCCAAACACTTCACTCTTGTCAACGAGAAAGAAGACCCATGTGTATCTTGTATAATCATCCACTATCACAAAGCCATACTTGTTTCCCCCAATACTTGTATATGTAGTTGGTCCAAACAAGTCCATGTGCAACAACTCAAGTGCATGTGTAGTGCTCATCATTCCTTTGTTAGGATGAGTGTTTCCAACTTGCTTTCCCATTTGGCATGCACTACATAGCTTGTCCTTTTCAAAGTGAACATCTTTTAATCCTCTAACCATGTCATGCTTCACTAGCCTTTTTAGTTGCTTCATTCCAACATGTCCCAAGCGCCTATGCCATAGCCAACCCATACTTGATTTGGTGAATAAGCATGTTGTCAATTGAGCTTCACTAGCATCAAAGTCCACCAAATAAAGGTTCTCATATCTAAATCCTTTGAAGACTAAATCACTTCCATCAACACTAACTATCTCCACATCATCAACACCAAATATGCATTTGAATCCCAAGTCACATAATTGTGCCACGGACAACAAGTTGAAGTTGAGAGATTCCACTAAAAGCACATTGGAGATGCTCAAGTCATTGGATATAGCAATCTTGCCCAAGCCTTTGACCTTGCCTTTCTTGTTGTCACCAAATGTGATAGCATCCGCATGATCATTGCCACTAGTGTTGATTGATTTGAACATTCTTCCATCTCCGGTCATGTGTTGAGTGCACCCACTATCAAGTACCCAATGCCTTCCTCCCGCTTTATAGTTCACCTACAAAAGAGATCAATTCTTTTTAGGTACCCAAACCTTTTTGGTTCCTCCAAGGTTAGTTACCAAGCTCTTGGGCACCCAAATTGCCTTCTTCTTGGGCCAACCATGGGTGCACCAATGTACTTAGCCTTCACACCATTAGTGCCCTTTGTAAGCATATAACAAGAATCAAGTCTAATGGATAAAACATGAGCATTGTTCTTGATCTTGTTCTTGTTAAAGCAATTTTGCTCTATATGCCCGGATTGCTTGCAATTATAGCAATAACGACCATTGTTCTTCACAAAACTAGTCTTGTGAGGGGCAAAAGCGGCCTTGCCCTTCTTGGGGGTATAGCCAAGTCCCTCCTTGTTGAGTGAACACCTTTGGCTACCCAAGCACTTAAGCAAGCGGGCATCTCCACCATAGGCATTGCCTAAAGCATGAGTGAGCTCATACACCTTGTTCTTAAGGTTCTCATTTTCTACCACTAATGATGAATCACATGTAGTAGAAGTAGGCAGTTTAGTTGAGCTAGATGATGATGATGCATTTGTGGGAGCAACAATAATAGGAGCATAGAATGATTCATCGAGTATATCACATGTAACTCCTACATTGCATGTCTCTACAACATCCTCAATCTTACTTTGATCAAGGAGGGAGGAGTGGGCTTCCTTAAGCGTAGTGTGAGCTTGATCAAGCTTCTCATGGGCTTCCTCTAGCCTCTCATGAGTGGACTTGAACTCATCAAAGGATTGCTCAAGAGCCTTGTTGGCCTTGCGCAATTCTTTGCACTCCTTCCTCTTAGTCTCAATGTAAGAGTGAGCATCTTGTAGCATGCTCATGAGGTCCTCCTTTGAGTACTCCTCATCATCATCACTCACTCTCACTTTCACTCTCATCGGATGATACCTTAGTGGCCTTAGCCATGAAGCATGACGATGGAGTGTTGAAGATATAAGGCTTGCTTGAGATAGCAAGACTAGCCATAGCCTTCTTCTTGGTGGTCTTCCTCTCATCATCGCTAGAATCATCATCATCACTTGAGGAAGCATCACTATCCCATGTCACGACATAGGATCCACCCTTCTTCTTTCCCATCTTCTTCTCTTTCTTTTCTTTTCTTTCTTTCTTGTCTTTCTTCTTCTTGTTCTTCTTGTCATCATCATCTTCATCACTAGATTGTGGACAATCCGCAATGAAGTGATCCTTGCTCTTGCATCTATAGCACCTTTTAGTTGTGCTTTTGATTCCATCTCTTCTCTTTCTTGCTCCATAGCCTCTCTTCTTCATGAACTTGCCAAATCTCTTGACAAATAGAGCCATTTCTTCATCATCTATCTCACAACCACTTGAGCTTGCTTCATCATCACTTTCCTCCTTCTTTGCTTTGCCCTTGCTCTTGCCCTCGGAGGATGATGCCTTGAATGCTACGGTCTTCTTCTTCTTCTCTTCTTCTTGGGCTCCCCCATCCCTTTCCACACGGTATGTGTCTTGTGTGACCACATCACCTAGTACTTGGTTTGGGGTTACCGTATCCAATCCTTCCCTCACTAGGATAGTCACCAAAGTATCAAACCTTGGTGGCAAGCATCTCAAGAACTTGTGAGAAAAGTCCTTGTCCTCTACCTTCTCTCCCAAGGCCTTCAAGTCATTGATAATGACTTGCAACCGGTGAAACATCTCTGGTATGCTTTCATCATCTTGCATCTTGAACATGGCGAGCTTGTCCTTGAGAATGTATAGCTTGGCACCCTTGACCGCTTTGGTGCCCTCATATGTTTCTTCTAATCTTTCCCATATTTCATTCGCTCTTTCGAGATCCTTGATTTGCTCAAACACCTTTGTGTCAAATGCTTCATAAAATAAGTTGATTGCCACATCATTCCATTGAAGCTTCTCTTCTTCTCTTGGAGTGGTACTTGTGGGGTCAATTACCGCAAAATCATTCTCAATCACTTCCCAAATCTTTCTATTCATTCCTCTTGTAAATGCACACATCTTCCTCTTCCAACAATCGAAGTTGGTGCTGTCAAAATGTGGTGGCTTCCCCATATAGTTGATTTGAGCCATTTTAACACCGTAGGATGTTAAGCCTCAAACAAACGGTGACCACGGCTCCGATACCACTTGAAAGGTCCAAAATGGCTAGAGGAGGGGGTGAATAGCCTAATTAAAACTCTACAAAATTACTTAGGCAAACACTATTAGTATAACAAATGGCGAAGCTTTTTGCGCTAGCCTAATAGTGTGTTGCAAGCCACCTATCCAATAATTCTACCTAATATATCTATGTCACACAAACAATTAGAGCTAATATCTAATGCGGAATAAAACTAACTAGCTCTAGTATAGGTATGATATACAAAATGTATATGAGACAAGTGTGTGCAATAGATAGACTAAGCAAGCTAATCACAACTAGCTACACAAGTAATATAACAAGAGATATACAACAAGTGATAGTATCTATACAAAGGAAATAGCTCAAAGTAAATACACAAAGTAAATAAGCTAGATAGAGGTGGTTTCACCGAGCCTTGGGGATCGCCTAGTAGAGAGCCAATCACCGGTGAAATCCACTCGTGATGCCAATCACCAAGATGTGAATATGAAGACCAATCACCAAGATGTGGAAGCAATCACAATAAGCACACGGGACACCAAGATTTATCCCGAGGTTCTCGTTCTTGCCGGCACGCTACTCCCCGTTGTGTCGACCAACACTAGGAGACCCGGTGGCAAATCGGCGCAAAGCCAAGCTCACTAAGAGCGCCACAAGAATCTACCGCTAGTGAGGTAGCTCAATGACACGAGCAATCCACTAAGGATGCCTCTTGCCGCTCCGGCGAGGTGAGGCTCCAAAACCTCTCACAATCTCGATCGGTGGTGGCCAAGAACAATCACCAATCTTGCCAACAACCACCTCAACACCTCCAAGCCGTCTAGGCACCGGCAAATGCCAAGAGTAACAAGAAAACTCAATGCCGATGTGAAGAACTAGTGCCACTAGATTGAACTCTTTCAAATTACGCACTAGATCACTCAATCTCACTTGGTTTGATCGAATCAACTTGGGAGATGAGTTTGGGAGGCTTGCCAATGCTCACTAGTATGCTTAGGAATCAGAATGTGCAAGAGTGATGCCAAGTGAGCTGGCCAAGCCCCTTAAATAGGCCATCCAAGATGGCCTAGCCGTTGGCCTGAAATCGCGACCATCGGACGCTCCGATGCGCGACCATCGGACGCTGCCCCAGCGTCCGATGCTCCAGATGGAGCCACGTGTCCCTCTGATATGAATTCAGCCCGTTAGATCCCAACGGTCATATTCCTTCGCGCCATGGTTAAAGTGACATCGGACGCGCCGATGCTAGGCATCGGACGCTCCGATGCCACTGCTCGATTCAGCTCTTTCCTACGCCACATCGGACACGCCGGAACGTTAGCATCGGACGCTCAATCCCTGCGTCCGATGACACAACAAAAAGGTTCCAGAACGCTCCAAAACACATCGGACGCGTCCGATGGATTGGCATCGGACGCAGCCCAGCGTCCGATGCTCCCTGGAAAGCACGCTCGCGCCACGTCACCTGCATCGGACTCTGCAACAGTGCTTTCTCAGCGTCCGTTGCCAGCGTCCGATGCTCCTTCAACTTCTGATAGAGACTAGGGTTTACCATCGGACGCTCGACCAGCGTCCGATGCTCCCACTGCCAGCGTCCGATGCTGAAAACTCAGTACCCTTCGCTTTCTAACTTCTACCCTTGCTCCCATGTGCTAACACCAAGGTGTTTCAACACTTGTGCACGTGTGTTAGCATTTTGCAAAGCATTTTCCAAGGGGTTTTGTCAGTCAATTACTAGGTCTATAGCATCAATATGTTAGAGAACTCCTAGTGGCACTTGAACATCACATAAGCCGTGAATTAACTCCTCTTAATAGTACGGCTATGTATCCTAAATGTGATCACACTCGCTAAGTGTCTTGATCACTAAAACAAAGAGCCCTATAGGTTATACCTTTGCCTTCGGGCCTCTTTGCTCCATCTCTTCTCTTCTTCTCAAGTTTCACCAATGGTAGAGCACTTGATCTCTTGAGTGCTTGTGGCTATCACCATCCTTCATGGTTGACACCTAGCTAGCTCCACCACATGGCTTGATCACAATCCTTTCTTATAAGCTACACACATGCTTAGCAATAGGATTAGACCAAATAGGTTTCATCAATTAACCAAAACCAAACTAGGGCTTTCATGATGTCGTCCCGCTGAGTGCCCGGTTCGGGCAGGGGTCCTCGGCGAGGCGTAGCAGTGGTGCGGCGAGGATGAAGCCGAAGGCGAAGGCGACGCAGACGCCGGAGGCAGAGCGGTCGGAGAAGGGGCCGGAGCCACGGGAGGCGTCTAGCGGGGCGGCGAGTGCACCGAAGCCGTAGGAGGGGTCCACGGGAGGTGGAGCGCGTCCACGCTCTCGTTTCTTCTCACGGGAGAAGAAAGTGTCAGGCCTGTAAGTATCTCGTGCACATCTTGCATCTTAGGTTCTAATCGGAGTTGGGTGTTAGTGACTTATCTATTCCCGCGTAGGTCGGCGGACGCTGAGGATGTGCCGGACACCCAGGGCGGTGGTCAGAAGGAGCCAAGCCCTCCACCGGATGTTGAAGCCGCGCTGGAGACGACGTCGAGGGCGACGGAGGGGGCCAAAGAGTCCGCAGTCCCCGAGCCTCGAGAGGCGAAGAGGCCGGAGTAACCGACGCCTGGGGTCGGTTCTGGAGGAGGCGGTGCAGCGGCGCCTACCGCCGCGCTGGTGGTGGGGTCCTTGGGCCGTCGTGCCCGTGAGAAGAAGAGGAAGGCGCCGGAGTCTTCCTCGCAAGAGATTGAAGAGGTCGATCGTCCGGAGGAGGGGTCGAACAAGCGGCCAGTCCGTCGCTTCCGCGTCGAAGGTGACGTAGTCGTCGAGGTTGATGATGAGGCGGCGAGCGTGGAGACGGACGTACTCCTTGGAGACGCGTCGAAGGTGTTGGAGAGGTTCCAGGTGAGCACGATCATCCCTTTGTGTTTTGTTCCTAAGCGATGCTTGTTTATCTTCTGGTCGATGTTTGCCTACAGCACCTGTTGAAGGTAGGGGAAGAGCGTAAGCTCGCCCTTGACAGGATGGCGCCACTGGCCGAAGAGAACGAGCGACTCTGGGCAGAGGAGAAGCGTGTTGAGGGCCAGTTTGCTGGCCTGGAGGCGCGATTGGAGGAAGCCCACGCGCATTCTCGGGAGCTTGAGGGAGTCATCCAGCAGCAGGAACAGGAGAGCTTCCAGCTTTTACTGCGAGCGGAGAAGGCCGACGAGTTTGCCACGCGTGAGTTGCCGAAGTCGTGGTTCCTTTTTGTTTCGTGCGCCACCTGGTCGGAGTCTCTGACGTATGGAGTTGCACTTGCAGGTGCGCTGCAGGCCGACGAGGAGAAGCGTCTCATTGCCGTGGAAAAGGCAAAGTCCGACGAGGAAGTGCGAAAGTGGCAGGCGATGCACGCCGGTGAGTCCTCTCGATGAAGCGTGGTCGCAGGGGGTTATCTTCTTACTCTTTGCCTTGGCGTATGCAGCTTACCGGGAAAACGTGCAAATACAATTTGCAGATCTGGAGCAGAGGATCGACGGTTACCATGACCGCTTCTGGTCGCTGGCGGAGGAGGTGGCCCCCTTGGTGCAGTGCATCGATGAGGAGCCTTTCTTCCCGGCGGAGAAGGAGCGGTGGATCGGCGACCATGTCGTGCAGAAGGCGCGGGGCCTTTGGGGGCGCTTCCAGGTGTACACCAAGGCGGCGGCGCAGAGCGTGGCTGTTCACGGCCTTGCGATTCTTCGTTCGCATTATCCGTGGATGGAGATGTCGAGGCTGGGCCCCGGCTTTGCGGCGAACACGTCCGAAGAGGAGATGGAGCGCTTGGAGGAAGAAGCGGAGCCAGCCGCCGAAGCCCTCGTCGGAGGTGTAGACTTGTTTGGTGCCGGGCACCAGTAGCTTGTATTGTAGGGAGATAGTCTGTACAAAGACTCTTGGGCGAACTGAATCAAAACTTGAAGCGAGTCGGCGTGTTTTGTTCGTTCCCCGAATTCCGCAGACCCAATAGTCGTGAGCCGTAGCGATGAACAGTTTGGCCTTGGGTTATCCCAGGATCCATAGTGTAGAGCGCAAAGCTCGTTTGCACGTAGGAGTCAAGGGCGTCGCCCAAGGAACCACTGCTGGCATCCCATAGCGCAGAGGGCAGACGCTCGTGCACGCGTAGGGAGGTACCACGGTCAGGGTCTTTTTCGAGAGGCTCGATCGTGGCGTGACCTGGGCGAATGGAGACCGTTTGTCGAGCGTGTAGGTAGAGCGAATGCGAGACACTAAGCGTATAGCCTCAGAATTCTCAGCCCAGGTTAGCCTTTCCTTCGTAGCGCAGAGGGCAGATGCTCATGCACGCGTAGAGAGGTCGGGACGTCCCCTGGGAGAGCTGTTGGCCACCGTAGCGCAGAGGGCAGGCGCTCATTGAAAGGACCGAATCAGCCTAGAGGGGGGGTGAATAGGTGATTTTTGACTATCTGAAACTTTACAAACTATAAGATGTAGTTAGATAGCAACCGGAGAGGCCGGTTTGTTTGGGTAGGTACTACCGGGTGTGAAACACCGGTACTACCGACACAAACAAACGGCACAACCGGGATCCTAAAAGATGAAGGACCGAGAAGCAACCAGAAAGCGACCAGAGGGGGGGTGAATGGGAGCTTCAAAAATTCCTTACGGAAACTAGTAACCACTGTCCCAAAATCAACCCTAAGAGACAAACCCTAGAGCTTGCTAATGTCCACGACCCTAGATGTAGGGTGGATGCTTCCAAGAAGCACAGCGGGACACTACACAACTCTAGAAAGCCTACGCAAAAGACGGAAACCGAATCCGTCAACGAACGGGCGAACCGCGAACGAAAACGCGCAAAACAAACTCGACCAGACTCTGGCCAGCGTCCGGTCAGCAGGGACCGGACGCGTCCGGTCACCAAAATCCCACTCGGGAACCTCTCTGGAACTGACCGGACTCTGGGAGAGAGAGCGTCCGGTGGGTTCCCCTGCGTCCGGTCACAAGTGCCAAACCCTGATGAACAGGACTACCGTCGAGTCCGGTCACACAGGGAAGCTAGCGTCCGGTCAGGAGCAAAATGAATACGCTGAACATTCAACGACCGGACGCACGGGGTCAGCGTCCGGTTACCCCGAGCCCAGCGTCCGGTCACCCCGCGATTGCACTGTTCGTCCACCGATTCGACTCTAACTCATCCAAGACGAATCCTCTAGGGATCAAACTTGGTGAGAAGAGTCAAAAAGAGTATAGTGAGCTATCTCTAAGAGATCATGGCTCGAACCTATCTCCAAATCGATGAATCGAAGAATTTCGAGGGAAGGGAGAAAACTTGACCCGAAACAAAAAATCGATCGATCTCCTAGACCGTGAGGTTAGAGATTAATTCCTTCGGTGGAAAGAAGTGCCTCACGATCTAGAACAACTTGGTCCAAACGGATTCGCAAAAGATGAACCGAGCAAAGAGATCAAACGACGGGAAAATCGTGGAGAAAAAGGATTCCGCGAAGAACACAACCAAAACGCGAATCGACACCACGAATTGCAACCGTGTGGCTACCACACGCTACAACAAGGAGGTTACGGCCTCCTTTCGTCAAAATCAACAGTACACAGAGGTGAGTCTCTCTGCGGATCTCAGCTAGCTACAGCAGGGGATGGGAGAGCAGGAAACCCTAGGAAGCAAGAGCAAATGAGATGGCTAAAACTGAGATAGCCGGAGGAGGGTGTCTCCCCGACTACTTATCCTAATTCTAGTCTAAGTACAATTCCTACTCTACCCCTCTCTATTCTAATTACAGAGCGAACCAGCTAAACCCTAGGGTTATTCTGGACCAACTCGGTGGTAGGTGTATCCGACGGCCACGCCCGCTCGATTCGAAGCGTTGCCTCGACGCAACCTCCAGATCGCCGCCACGTGCCGCCCTCGCTCTGCACCCCCGGTTTTGTGGCCCAAACCGGGAAACCAGCCTTTTCCAGCCAACCCCCGGTTTTGAGGCCCAAACCGGGAAACCAGCCCACCAGCATCTGAGTTTTGAGGCCAAACTCAGCAAACCCTCAGAGCCCAGGTTTTGAGGCCCAAACCTGGAAACCGTCCTCAGCCCGAGTTTTGTGGCCAAACTCGGAAACCCTCGGCCCGAGTTTTGTGGCCAAACTCGGAAACCGTCCACGCCCAGGTTTTGAGGCCCAAACCTGGAAACCGTCCATCCGATGGTTTTTCCCTGGCTCTACCACCAAACCTACGTCGTAGATGGGATGCACCTCCCGTGCACCCCGTCCACCGACACGTGTCCCCAAGTCCACGACTTAGGCAACACATGACCGCACTTCTTCACTCGTCGTCGTCACAGGCTGCCAGCCACCACAGCTGATCCTCGGGCCTCTGGTCCCTCAGTCCAAGCCTCACGTCCGCCCTTCACCGCTCGGTACCTCGGCATGGCACGTCCGCCGCACGGCACGCCCATCCTTCACCGCACCCGGTCCGTCGGCACAGCACGTCCTAGCTTGACCTTCACCTGCCTTCGATCACTGCATCCGTGCTCGACACCTGCACAACACAAGCCAAAGAACATGCGCATCATCCCAATTGACAATCACTCAACACTCAGAGACCCGGCATACACCCATGTATCCGCAAAAGAAACTACAAATCCGATGAATGTAAGCTATGAAGATAATACAAGTTTCTAGCCCACTTTCCTAAGAATGATATATGGTAAATTTACTCTCACCAAACCTTGGTTGCTCCCCTTGATGTAGATCGAGCCTTCCCAACCTAAGAAAGAGATAGGGATAGGAAGAACACGAAGAACACAATAACAAGTGAACTAGAGAAAATAGGGACAACAACAACAAGCACACGGGACACGCGATTTATCCCGAGGTTCGGCCAATCCACTAAGGAGTGCCTACTTCCTCGTTGTTGAGGTGACCACAAAGGTCGGAGTCTATTTCACCTCCTCGCCTCACTCAAGCAACCACAAAGGCTACGAGAGTATCTCTACTAGAAATCTCAGGGAAATACAAACGCTTCGGGGAGCCCTCACAAGTAAATCAATACGGGCTACCACGAAGAACACCTAACCGGCTAGAGCTCAAAGAGCTCAAGAGTAAAAGACACAAAGTAAGCCGGCAAGATGGAAACCAAGTGCTCAAGTCGAAGATTGATACTTCCCACTCTCGAATCTCACTTCCCTAGCTCAAATCTCGCAAGGGAATGAATCTAGGAGCAAAGGGGGAGAGAGAGGGGTGAGTCAATGCTTGGAGAGTGTTTGTCTCGAGTTAGGTCAGCAATAAGTGTATGGAGTGAGTGGGTTACCGTGAAAAGTGAAGAGGGGAGGCATTTATACTCCCTCAGTCCCGAGGCTGGTCGGTACCACCGACCAGTTCACAACGGTCGAAAGAATCCAGATCTGACCAAACAAGCAACCACCGTCCTCACGTCGGTACCACCGCGGGCGGTAGTACCGAGGTTATGGCGGTACTACCGCCAGGCCAAATTGGCCGCGAACAGAGAGCATCTCACAAAGGGACTTGGTCCCTCGGAAACTACCGCCCAAAAGTCGATACCTCCGAGGTCGGTGGTACCGAGGTTATGGCGGTACCACCGCCAGGCCATTTTCAACTCAACACAGAGAGCTTCGCGAAACCAAGATACTACCGACCTCGGTCGGTACCACCGCGGGCGGTACTACCGAGGTTATGGCGGTACTACCGCCAGGCCATTTTCAATTCTACACAGGGAGCTCTGCAAACTTGGTTACCACCGGCCTTGGGTCGGTAGCACCGGGGGCGGTACTACCGAGGTAATGGCGGTACTACCGCCAGGCCAAATTCAGCGCGGACAGAGAGCCTTGCAAACTTGGAAACTACCGGCCATGGGTCGGTACCACCGCGGGCGGTAGTACCGAGGTTATGGCGGTACCACCGCTAGGTCAAATACAACTCTACACAGAGAGGGTTGCAAAACCAGGTTACTACCGACCTTGCGTCGGTACCACCGCGGGCGGTAGTACCGATGTTATGGCGGTACTACCGCCAGGTCATTTTTGACCAACACAGAGAGGGTGTTTGAGCGCTACGCAGAGAAGCCGTGGTCGGTACCACCGACCACCCATGGTCGGTACCACCGACCATATGAAATTACCCTCTACGTGTTCGTGATTGTGAGGTGTCTCTCAAGCGAACTAAGGTTAGTCGATTTGAGCACTTTTCTCCACATCTAGCCAACTTACTTTGTGACCCTCTTCATAGTCCGGCTTACCTATAACTCAAGTTTAAAATTGAAATTTTAAACTACCACTTGAGCTAGGCATCTTTATGTCCAAAAATATCCTACGTGCTTTGTTCACGAAATTTCAACGTTTCAAATCTTTCAAAGGACTAACACCTGCATACATGCTTTTATAAACTGGTTAGTCCCTAATTTGATTGTCATTAATTAGCCAAAACCCACATTGGGGGCGAATGCACTTTCACTCATGCACGCATCCGATGGTGACAACCGAGACCTTGACTTCTTCTTAATTTGCTTCGGTTGTCCTCTTCGCTAACCAGAGTATACCACTATTTCTAACCTTTTGAAGAGACAAACCCATAGGAGACAAGGGATGAATGGCAGCTATCGAACGAACTTTGAAGAAAAGAGCAAACCCTGCCTGGATGACTGGAACTAAGGGATCGACCACACGGCCTAACATGGCCCTTCCTTGGGTTATGTTTGACAGGGATAGATAGTATACTTTGAAAGAAGGGAAAGTAAGCACCCAATGGATAGGAAGCAATAAATCACTAGCCATACTAAGTATAGTATACTAGGGATCTAATAGCTCTCTACTGTATTGGTAGAGCACTCGGGTAGGTGTTTTCAACTCTAAGTATAATAGGCATGCAAGGAAGAAGAGTCAAGCAAAGCATCCTAGTGTTCAAAAGCAAGAAAACAGACTGGCTCTGCCGTACTCTCCTTTCAGATAGGGGAATACCCTAGGTATAGAAACATCGGTGTAAATGATTGGCTGGGTGAACGGGGAATAGAAAGAGATGGTAAAGGTGGGAGCGGATAAGCTGAGAAATCTCGTAGATAGAAGTAAGGGGTCCTATCTTGTTAACTTACTTCTTTTCTCCTATCCTTTTGATTCTCTTAGAGATAATGCGATCCTGAAGAGAACTTGTCTCTCTATTGAGGATCTCGTAATGAATTGGATTTGAACCAATATCTCAATGCGACTTGCCCATTAGTCTATCATCACGGGAGGATCCCACACGACGATTAGTGGATATTGGTACTGTCACTGCACAACAAGCAAAGGATTGGGGATTCAGTGGTGTAATGTTAAGAGGTCGTGCGACATGAAGACATTGATAGCAATATGGGGGAAGTTCCCATCAGGCAACAACGGTTCTGCCCGACCCTACAAAAGCATGCATATGTTGTCAGTGAAGATTTTGTGTGAAGCCTTGGAGATGACGTACCCGGGGCTAGGGTGAGCTGAGGGGGGACAGCGTAAGTGAGCGAATGTGTGTAAGCCCAGTCAAAGATTCCTATTCTAGGCGGGGCGGGCCATCAACCTTCAAATGGTGTTGGTCCTACGGACCGTGAACGGATTCGCCTCTGGCCTCTGGGCACGTCGGAACCGCATGAGTTCACCGGGGTGGAGCACGGTCCGCCAAAATCGGCATAGGTTAGGTGCTATTGATGGAACATGGTAAGCCCATCTTTCTCCATATGAAAGTGCTGCGGGCACATAGAGATGTGGGTAGAGGAAGTCTCAAAAAGTGAAGGCCGAGCTGTAGGTCACGTGACCTGCACCGAAAAGGTGGCTGACTGGGCTTTCTCCTGGATCAAAGCAGATCAGCTCGCCAAATTCGTTGATCGAATCGGGCGCCCCGGAACGTCGAATGAAAATACTTGTTCTTTCTACAACCCTATTTATATGATAGGCCCGGCCCCTTTCCCCCTATCCCTCCCTTATGTTTAGGAGCGGGATCTGCCCAAGAACGACCTGTGGTGGTACGGAAGGTACGGACTCCGCAAGCGTCCCGCACCCTCTGAGAAAGAAACTCCTCAACCATCACAAGATAAAGAAGTATGACGCTCTGTGTCTGACTCTATTGGTCATAGTTCCTTGCTGTTGCGGCCGGTGCTCGTTTGCGCACGTGTGAACCACCAGATCATAAGGAAAGATGCCTCTCGGGGCATCTGAGAATGATTTGAGCCGTATGAAGGGAAACTCCCACGTACAGTTTGTTTTGGGGGGGAAGGAGCCCGACAGGGTCCCCCCACTGACTTGGCCCGGGCCTAAGTGAAAGTGAAAAAGTGAAGTGGTGGGCCTACCCATCAGATCTATGAATAGGGAATGTTGCACTAGTATCCACAGGACCCAAATTGTCAATAGGTTCCCCAAGAACGTTAAAAATTCATCCGAGAGTAGCTCCACCGACTGGAACACTGAGAGGAGTTCCCGTGTCAATCACTTCCATTCCTCTCATCAACCCGTCTGTAGCACTCATAGCCACAGCTCTAACTCGATTATTTCCTAATAATTGTTGTACCTCACAAGTCACATTAATTTGCTTATCGGCAGTGTCTCGACTCTTGACTATCAAAGCATTATAAATATAAGGCAACTTGCCCGGGGGAATCCTCTTCCCGGGGCCCCGGAGTAACTGAAAGGAAAGCCCTATTAAAGAATCTAAGTGACTTTCGTCACTCAAGTAGTGAGTTTGAGAGTGGCCGTTAGGGCGACCACTTGTACTTCTAGGCCTTGGCGACCTATAGTCTTGTTACGCAACACAGCTTCACTCGATTCAGTAAATCAATAGTTCAAACCAGACCACTAATAGCTTAGATAGTGGCCCTTCCACTTTGGTATAGTTGACCCTACCTATTGACTCAAGGTAAGACCTCTGACTCAAGGTTCATAGGAAGGGGGAACCCAGACGTAGTGGGATGTAGGCATGGAGAACGGGTCTTCTTTCGAGAAGCATTCCCCTGCCATTGGGGCCATGTTCTCTATTAGTGGTGCACCCCTGGTCACACCACACACGCAAAATATATAAGCAGGATATTCCGGCAAGAGATGAACGACACCGAGACGGGGATGCCGCTCTTTATAGTGGAAATAAAAGTCGTGTCAAAATAGGATCGAAGGTGGGTCAAGAGTTTTCTTGAAAGAAGGCCTTCATCACTCTCGGGTTCTTAAGCTGTAGCTAAATAGCTGCTTCACAAAGAGGCCGGCCCAACGAACTACTTACTTCTTTTTCAATCAAAGGTCCGTCCAATGAGAATGAGTAGTGGCTTACATGCAAGTGAGAAGAGTAAAGATCGATCAGCTGACTGGACATGAATTATTAAGGCGGACACTCCCGTTTGTAGACGCCTTCATGCCTGGGCTCTTGATAGAAATTCTCCTTACAGAGCTTTCAATACATAGCCAGATCTAGCTAGTATTTTTCTATACTGTATGCTAGGACAGACCAGTAGGTGAGCACAAGCACAGCCAGCCTTCCACCTCTTTCTACTTATGTTTAGCAATGTACGAGGTCTTACTTCTTTTTTCTATCTCTTCTATTCCTATACACGGCTACCTAGTCAAGCACTGTTGCCACTTATGCTGCTACCGAGCATTGCCCTAAAAGGAAGGAACTTGATCTCAAGAGAATGAATGCTTAATGCCTTGAACCCGTTCGGTCTCCCTTAATTGTGATTGAAATGACGATGGCAACAGGTTTCGCTTCTGCAGCGGGCATATTATAAGCATCAGCCATAAAATCTAGAGATCGCAATGCGTTACCCACTTTTGGATCCGTAAAACGGAGAACATCAGTCGGGCACTCCATAGAGGGACTTTCCTGAATTAGTGATACGAAAAAGTAAACGAATAAATGTGGGAAAAGTTGGGGACAGAAAAAGTTCCGTAATCGTCCTATTTTTTCGTTGCATTTCCTTGTTTTTAACGGAAGCGAGAAATGCGTCACGACTTTATTTTGAGATAGAGGATATTGGAAAGAAGTGCGTAGGTAGGCCTCAACGTGTTCATTGAGTAGCTTGAGGAAGTTTGCCATTGTGAGACGGTTAAGGCCACCCCTAAACTCCTGGACCAGTCTACCAGTGCTAATACTTTTCCCCCACATCTTTAAAGGAATCCTAACTTTGATGCCCCCACTATCTGTAAAAGAGACAAGCAACCCTGTCAAACTTTTTTTTCCCACCAAGAAAAATGATAAGTTTCTCAGAGGTAATCTCCTCCCAGCTGACATCGAGGTCTAACTTATCGCAATAATTTTTGAGTATGGTTCGCGCATGCTCTTTAGCTCTAGCGGCATTAAAGAAATTTGGAATTCGTGGAATGCCTAACAAGATTGTGTCCGCATACCTAGCATAGTACACCTTCAAAGGCTGTTCTCCCTCTTGGGAGAAGTACCACACCTCTTTTAAGATCTTGTCAAGCTGGTGAAGATAACATTGGATTAGAACTTGGGAGATAGAGGTGTCTTGCGGTATACCTATAGATTGGCATCTGTATTTTTTTCCCCGCACCAACAGAACCAAATCCACAAACCCAGAGTTTTCCTCACCAACTCTAAGAAAATTACCCAGTAGGTGGTGATCTATCCCTGATCTGCACTCAACGATTGTTCACCATCCAAGCCATCTCAGGCCATCGGGAAACGCTTGCGAAGAAAGACCTAGCACCCCTCGCTACCCCATACTCTCTGGAATTTAGATGGTATATCGAGTCCATTTCCAAACAAAGCAAGCAGGCCATTGCCTCGACTATGACAGCATCCAAAGCGCCTATCGGCCATAATTTATCTGGCTTGGTAGGATCCCGTATTGACCAACGCCTGCGAGAGAAGGTGTAACCCCCTTTTAGTAAGCAGCGTATAACATGGCTAACCTCACTATATGTAGTATTTGAATGAATAGATGAATGCCTCCAGGAGTAGATATAGGCACAATTTAGCAAGTAACATGGTTGCTGTCACAATTCCTTAATCTTCTCGGCTGGAATCTACAATGGGCTACGTACGCCCTTGTTTTTGAATCACGGAAATGCAGAGAATTAGTGCTTACCTGCAGTCCACCCTTTCTTTGAACCTTGTAAATGATCGAATTTACAGATATGAACTGAGTGCCATTTGATGAGTAAGATCGAACAAGGGAGAGGGATATGGAAAGGATGAAGTAATGAAAGAGGAAGTCATTGCTAGTAGTAACGACTTGTCACGATCCATTGGTTCATATAGAATCCATGTCCTAGGTCTATCAAAAAACATTCTTTTCACTAAGCGTATATAATAAAATAGAGTGAAAGGGTCCACCCCGAAACCAAGGGGGTACTAACTAACAGCTGAGTCCTCTCCGAACCGCAGGAGATAGTTGCCCATCATACGGCTCACCAACTTCACTTGCCTCTAAGGGGGGCTCGCTCCGGGCAGGTTCGGATCACTTACTATACACGGCCCTACGAAGGGGTTAGGAGCGTTTTCAAGATGCTCAAAAAGTATATTTTGTAATCGGCTTTTGAGCTCCATTATGTGTACTTCATCAATTTAGGAATTATGGACTTGGCGGTAGTGGTCAATACTAACTGCACCGTCTAAATGCTCCCTGACCAAGTTAGCGTACTCGCCAGGGTTGAGTTGAGGGGGCAGCCCGTGCGCTAATTGGGCTTCGAGGTTGGCTATACGCGAAAAAAGCTCGCTTTCTATGTTCTGTCCTATCCTGAATGTTATTTGTTTCATTTACCACGCGCTCAACTCTGAGGAAGCGCATTAGGGGTTGATACAATGGAGATGGTGGCACGGAGCATGGTTGGGTGCACAAGGATAAGAGAAAGCCGTATTCTACTAGATCCCTAGTCAGAACTCATGCATATTCCTAGCCCGACTCATATCTATTCTTACTCCTCACAAGCCCAGTTCTCCTACGAATACTCTGACCTACGGGACATATTATTTCCTCACTCAATCAAGGCGCTACGCGCTCCATCCGAAAACAGATATATATTAGAGTTCTCCGTGCGTGCCCTATCCCTAGAACTAGAACTCTGTATTACTCTCTCCTATTTGCCTACTTGACTCACTTGACCTATTTGGTATCCACACTACGGGGAGACCCTTACAGTAACTTCCCTAAGAACTACTTGACCGCCGCCCCTACTTAGTGACAAGAGACGAGTACATATTTATTAGACTTTCGTTATCCGAAACCTACCTAAGCTTTTTCAAGAAAGGATTCTCATATATAGTTTGGTGACGACCTACTCTATCTAGTCCGTCCCAATCCATAAGACCAAAGACAAGCTTGACCCGATGGTTCCCTTAAGCAAGGAAGGCATACGCATACCTATACGTCAAGGCTATCATTTCAAGTATAAAGATTAAGGCTGACTAATGTCATTCAACCCTGGCTTTCAGGATGAATTGAATTGGTCAGTCATTTCACAATCTACCTACGAAAATCCCCGCATTCCCTTCCCGAAAGGAAATTCGATGCTAGGTATTTTCTAAAGCAAGTATAGCAATTGACGGAAGGGAGCGGCAGATAATTTCCAATCAAATTGGCAATCCTCGATTAACCGAGCAAGAAAACGGATGCGCTAACGCGCAACGGCTTTCGCGCTAGTTGCTCAAAAAATCGTATCAAAATAAAGCAAGAAAAAGGGCAGGCTGCTGGCGTGGGACTTCCTCTTTCGCTGGCTGGGCCCAATCCAAACGGAGTGAGTGGTTCGATTCCACTCTCAGAACGAGACTGAACGAAAGAAAATGCAAGTGAAACGAGACGAGAATCAAATTGTAGGCTTATTTCCTAAAAGCGGTGGTTCTCGCCTCCCTGTGCTGCGGGGTGGGCGACTGCGGTTCGAGTCTTTTTCGATCGGGTAGATCCATACCATATGTTCCGGGGGGGAGACGAGGTGTAGCGCAGTCTGGTCAGCGCATCTGTTTTGGGTACAGAGGGCCATAGGTTCGAATCCTGTCACCTTGATGTGGTATTCACAGGGGCCGAAGTGCAAAGCCCCGTACTTTGCCTTAACAGGCTTGACACCCGGTGTAACCCGCATATAACCAGCAGCATAAGGAAGATGGGTGTCTATCTTGTCCCATGGCACTTGCACTACTACCCTGGAACCGGATTACTAGTTCCCTACCTACCTGAACGATAACCACAAGAGCACACCCTCCCTCTCGTGTGCTGGCAAGTACTGTACTATAGCTTTTGTTCCAAACCTTAAACGACTTCCATAAAAGCTTGAGTGCACCGTGGCTGAACTGCTTCGACCTAAGACAATCAATGTAATGCTGACCCTCCACTACCCGCGGTCTTCAGCTCCACATTCTCTTTTGTCTCGCTAGAGCGCATCGCCTACCAAAAGCTTTATTTTGATTACAACCACAACGCTTGTATTGCTCTCCCACAACCCCGTTTTCACGGTTTAGGCTGCTCCCATTTCGCTCGCCGCTACTACGGGAATCGCTTTTGCTTTCTTTTCCTCTGGCTACTAAGATGTTTCAGTTCGCCAGGTTGTCTCTTGCCTGCTCATGGATTCAGCAGGCAGTTCAAAAGGTTGACCTATTTGGATCTATGCTTATTTTCAACTCCCCGAAGCATTTCGTCGCTTGCTACGCCCTTCCTCGTCTCTGGGTGCCTAGGTATCCACCGCAAGCCTTTCCTCTTTTGAACCTCGTCATTAACGTTAAGGCTATGCCATCCTAAGGTGCTACTAAATGGAAGGATCTTATCAACGTCCATGAATGCGAAATCATAGATCGAACTGACGAATTGGCAACCTTCGGTGCTATCATAGTATCCGCTAAGTTCACGGGCTGGAGATAAGCGGACTCGAACCGCTGACATCCGCCACAGGGTAAACCACCGCCTCTCAGGCCTCCCCGACGGGTTCTACCATAGAGGACAACGATAGGCAATAACTCCCCGCCGAACACAGCTTACAACTTTCATCGTACTGTGCTCCCCAAAGAGCAACTCTTCTCAAAATCTCAAAACAAAAGGTGCTGAGTTGGAATCCCATTCTAAGGATTCTTGTGGTTCCGGGGCGATCCAGTCACCCGGAGAAGATTTCTTTTCTTTGCTGATTCCTCTCAATGAAATTTGCCATGTTGCACTAAGTTACTTACGGATGTATGCATGCAGTCCGGGAACACTTTGGGGTGAACACCCATCCGAACAAGTAGGGTCAATAGTTCAGCATTTAGGCCGTAACATTTAGCAAAAAACTAATCTTAAACCCAACAAGTGCTCTCCGAACCAAGCTAGATAGTCTCCTATCACTAGGCTCACCAACCAACCTGGACTTTGATTCTTTCTTATTATTCTAACCGGATATAAAAACCATAAGGATTGTTTCCAGCCAAGAGTTCCCATATGACATAAGCGCTCTTGGGTGGGGTGGGCCCTCATTCGCCAGGTCTTTGAGTGCCCGTCGTACCACGTGGTTGGTACACTAGGCTGATCGATACTTTACTTTGAGGATCTGGCACCTGCGCCCGACTCGGTCTGCCAGTGAATTTTGGCTCCACGTCCGGTCGTGCGTGGTATGTTCGCGATTCGTACAAATGGAAGGCATCGCGTACGTTAACCTTCCTTTATTGGGCTGGGCCATTCCATCTTTGAGAAGGGGCCCAATCTCGTATTTGATGGTCGGCGTGGCAATATGCTTAGCTTCGTAGACAGGTTTCCCAGCCGTTGCAAAGACTTCGCGAGAACGGTCAGGGGCGCGATTCGCCAAGCTAGGGCAAACAAAGCCGTCCGGCCCTACCAGATTAAGAATGCGAAGGCCTTTCCTTCGAAAGGAGAAAAAAAAAGAGCTATGCTATTGACCGACCCTTTCGTACTTACTTCGAATCAATAGGCCTATCATTTTTCATGAGGCGGGCCAAATAGAGAATGAAATGCAAAAATAGGGGAAGGGGGGATGGTCGCGCCTTTTATTTTGTTTAAGGGCTGCTCGCCTTACTAAAGTACCAAAGGCTTTCACGGCTGACACCCCTACCTTAGAATCTAAGCCCTTTGAAGCGCCAGTAGTTGTAGCAGTGGGTAAGGCTTTCGTTCAACTCGCTCCGGGTTCCGATCTATATGACCTCTAGACAGTACAAAGTACACCTCTTCCGTAGAGGCAAGCTGGTAGTAACCTAACCTTTTAGAGTCGGGGGAGCCGAGCCCTTAACTCTATCAATAGATAAATCTTCGTGCGTGGCGTGAGTTGGAATCCTAGAAAAGATCGATTGAGACTCCCTCCCCGGTTCCACGAAGATCTCTACGTACTTGTCTAGTCCAGGACAACTGAGATCTTCCGGTCTGCGTGCGTGGGAGCAGCTGAAACAAAGAAGAGTCTGGTCCGCTCTTCATTCAGGCCCCCCGCCTTACAAATGGGCCGTCCCCCTTAATGAATCGAATGGTCCTTCGACCCTCGTTTGATTCCGACGGCCGGCATAGACTCATGAGACCCGCCCAGCCCACTATTACTACAAAAAAGCCCTGCCCTGGCACCTTCGCTAGACGGAGAGTAAGCGACTTCTATTAGCACCGGACCGTCGAGTCGAATTGATCGTGTCATGTGCAACGTCCATCAATGGTGGTTCATTAATGTCCATAGATTTAGACTCCTTCCCCCTTCCCTTATACGCAAAAGATCGAGAGGGGCCCGAACCAAACCGAGAACGTAAACAGAATTCAACTCACTCTCGTATGGCTCGCCCTCGAGCCCTGGGCGAGTCGGCCGGGTCTTCCCTTTTGTTCTGTTTCCGCCACGATAAAGACGCACGGAAGAACTATGGTATGCCCAGCGCGTGGAGGATCCGTTGAGAGTGTCCCTTGTCTCGGTAGGGAACAGTACCTATTGTCTTGAAAAAGAAAGGTCAGTGCTACGGTCCCCTATTGTTTGATCCAATATTGACCGGTGCGGATCACGTTCTACTACCTCCGGTCCGTGGTTCGACCTCCCGTAGTGGTCCTTGCTTTTCTTTTTGAAAGCTCCGCGAATTTTTCGTACTTGCTCAGTGTGCCCCCTTTCGTCGAGTGCCCCGCCCGGTTCACAGGGCTGTTGGCCTACCAAGCAAGCACTTGCCCACAGCTCCTGCCGCCTGCCAAGCGGGCTCCGCGCTCGTTATCCTGACTGTTCTCTCCGCTGGGCCCTTTCCTATTGCTCTAACCATAAGCTATGGCAATTCCAGCTCGCACCCACTCTGGCCCGCCCAGCGAGGCCTGAGTGAGCTCAGTGGTCAGCCCCTGACGTTAGGGGTCTTTTTCGGGTATGCCACGTCGCATTCCAGATTATCCGGATGCTTACGCCGGATGGAATGCTCTGAGCAGTTTCGGTTCTTATATATCCGTAGTTGGGATTCGTCGTTTCTTCGTAGTTGTCGCAATCACTTCAAGAAGGGAAAAGAACAAAAGATGTGCGGAAAGTCCTTGGGCTGTTGAGCAGAATCCAACCACACTAGAATGGTTGGTACAGAGCCCTCCAGCCTTTCATACTTTTGGAGAACTTCCTACTATAAAAGAAACTCAAGGATAACTTAAAACTAGAAAGGAGGGGGGAGGCCGGAATTCCTTATTTCATACTTTTGACTCCACACTTAATAAAATAGGTATGTGGTGTGTTGGTTTACACCACATTTCCTTTGTGGAACTGCTCCTTATTTGGGCAGCCGCCCTAGCCTTTGCCTTGGGCTATTCCCTCCTTTTTCAAAGAGGCAACTTGCCCCTTCCTTTATTGGTCTTGGGCCAATATTGCGTTTTGGCATTCCTCTTCCAAACACACAGAAGAGAAATACGCGAAAGGGTGCTTCTCTACGTAGTGCTCTGCAGCGCCCATTTAGTTACACTTTTTTTGCTGGGTATACCCTGGATCCTGCTCTCTTTACTTGCTTTCACCTATCTAATTATTCCTAATTTCTTTCGGCTGGAAAAGGGCCCCCCTCTATTGCCTTTTATTTTCTTATAATTTGCATTCGGGCTTAGCTAGCTGGGGTTTCAGCTTAGCAACGGAATTGCTCTTGTACGCTGTAATCGCTCGAATGGTCAGGAGGAAGGATGAACCACAACACAACTTGTTGGGGTTCATTTCCCTAATCTTATTTTATAGTTTGCTGGGTAATTTCCAGTTTGAACACCAAGAGTTATTTATCGAGCCTAAAAGGCTCATTTCCCTGTTCTCTGGGAGCTGTCTGCTTTATCTAGTATTCTCCCTAAGGACACCGTACCAATATTGCCTTACATTTTTAGGCTATTTTTTTTCCTCGCTTTTACTTGCCATTTTTGTTTCGCCAGACGACTGTACCCAGGTCTGGGGCATACCTTCTGGTGTGCTTATTTTTTTTTACTCACCTTTATTTCGTCTTTTTTTTAGCTTTTCTTTTTTTTTAGTAGGGAGGGACTAGACAAAGTAGCCCCTTCCTTAATTCCCTTGGCACTGGCCCTTCTCTTCCGACTTCTGGGTCACTTTCCGGAGGTAGCTTTCCTCGGTACATGGATTCAAGGCTTCGACCTATTACTACTTTTATTCAGTATTGCGTCTCTCCTCAAGTCAAGGGGGAAGGAGAGGAGCAGTACTTAAAATAAAGTGCGGTAGGTCAAACAAAATACTTCATTTTTGTTTATCATAAAAAGTCTCGTTTAGTAGATGAAGCGTAGGTATTTCTGCATTTGAAGAGCTGGATTGGGTGGCCGACCGGCCCGCAGACGTAAGAAGGCTTTTATCGCCGACTGAACTGCGTAACCAAAGCGATTCCTGTTGATGGAAGATAGGCTAATTTTTTTTGATCCGAGGAGCCTATGCCAGTTCGAGTCTGGCGAGTCGCTATCTTCTATTGCCCTGCAAGTGAGTAGGTCGCGGAAAGATCTGAAGGGACCAAGGAGTTGATTGTTTCAAAGAAGAAGGGATATCTAACTTCAGCAAATAGTCTAGTTCAATCCAGCTATAATCAGTTTGTTAGCGCATCCCTCCTCCCAGAAAGACGAGAGTCACTAAAAGCTCTCCTCTTGAAATATGTTGACTGTTTCGCATGGAGCTACGAAGAAATGCCCGGTTTAGACCCGCAGTCCACAAGCTCAAGATTGATCCAAATGTGCAGCCTGTTAAACAGGCACCTCGCCGCATGAGGATAGAGCTTGAAGAAAAGGTCGTCATCGAGACCAAAAAGCTCATTGAAGCTGGTTTCATACAGGAAGAAGAAAATCCCGCGATTGGGTGGCCAGCATTGTTCCAGTGAAGAAGAAGAACGGACAAATACGCATCTGTGTGGATTTTCGAGATTTAAATAAAGCCTGTCCTAAAGACGAGTTTTCGTTACCAGTAAGAGAGCTTCATATTGTACAATTCAGTTCCAATCCTGTCTTTATAGTGTACGCATGAAGTGCCCCTCCCAGAAAAACCCCACAATGATAAATCACACTTGCCATATTCGAAGTGAAAGAATTCGGATTATATTTATAAAGATATCGGGAACCGTCTTTCTGTTTGTTTGGAAGAAACCGGAAATACTTTGCCAGCCGAATGGTCTGCCCTGGATTTTAGCCAGATGGTGATTGGGGACCAAGACTTACCACATCTTCATGAAATCTGGGCCGACTTTGTGCAGTACGGTGTACAAAGCGTGGGAAGACGCCGTGAATCTTATCACTGTAATGGAAAATGAGGATTCCGCTGAAGTGGAGAGTCCTCTGGATCAATTTATTTCATGGATCGATTGAAATAACCGATTTTGGTGTATTAATTCAAGATAGGTAATTATCCTCAAGGTCATAAAGATCGGTCATCTAGCGTGGACTTCTGACTCTAGGTGGAATTAGCGGCGCATAAACCATGTTCGTCAACCAAGTTTGTTCAGTGGTCGTAACGTAATTGGTTAGTGGGGAAAAACCGGGCCGGGACTCAAAAGAATTATACGTTGTTCCTGAACGAGGGAAGTGGAAAGACAAAGAGGGATAGGGAGCTCGCCTCCTTCTTTTTTGTAATCGCCGAAATGGAAATTGTACGACGACCCTTCTTGTTCCAGGCATACGACCCTGAGACGTGACGGTGTCACTTTTCCGGCCCGGTAAAGTGACAGTTATATAAATAAGAATAAGAAAGAGAAGCGTGATGGTGGATTTTTCTTTAGAGAATCAAAAAGCAATCAACCATCCCCAAACAAAGTGCTGCTGGAGGGAAATGCTAAAGTCCCATTCCGAATTCCATTAAGGTTGTATTCCTACTAAGAAACTCAAGGCTATACTATACTTCCCATCCCAGCTCGTAAGTAATCCTATTTCTGTATTAGCCTTTTCACAGCATGGGCCATGAAAGGACCGGAGAAGGAATGCAGTAGGATGATTCTATCTTTACCTTTGGTGAACAAGCGTAGCGATGTCTCGTCTTTCTTTCTTTTGTTGCCGTACTTGGTAGGCTCCTTGTCCCCTTTATTTTTCAAGGAACTCATTTTTTTACTGATTCAGACCGTTTACCAGAAGAGGTACTCCGCATACAGATATCGTTTAACGAATTGCCCGATCGATTACCGATTCATTAAGCCTACCTATCCTCACAAGGGAAGCCTACCAAGGATGCCTTTCACTTTCAGACAGTTCCTCGCGCATCAAAGGACTTCACTTTTTTTTAAAGTAAAGGTCAGGGTGGTTTAGGAGAATTGGCCGTAGAGAGAGCGCCTATCTCTCTCTCATAAGATAAGGAGAGCTACTATTCTATTAGCAAAGCTAGCTACTAAAAGACAAGAGCCTCTATCTGGCCTTTAACTCCTTAACAGTCTACCGGGAACTCCGACAAAGAACCGGTCATCCAAAATCCAGAATAGACCAGTTCAGCACCTGAGGCAGTAGATTCCAGGCTGCACCCCCTAAGTCCAAAGATCGCTTTCAAAGAAAAATCTGTTGAAGACCCGCCAGAGGAGTAAGAAAAAACTTACTCAGAAAAAAGTTGAGCTAGTTGTGGTGCCGGGTGAGACAGAGGGCGTCAGCATGAGCAAATATTAGAGAATCGGCCCACAATTACCCAAATTACACTTTGACCCAGGCCTTCGCGAGAATCCATACTTATTTGGACCTATAGAAAGCTGTTACCGCCCAGATTCTCCCGTATCCGAAAACGATACACCCAAATTTCCCTTTCTCACTCGTGCCTCGCGCTCAGCCACCAATGGTACTGCCGCCACAGCCAAGGAATTGCTTCGTCGCTCAGAGACAGACATAATGGATCCCGTTACAGTTCCCCCACCAAACAAATCAGGTAAACGCTTAATTTTATTCAGTTACCGCCGCTTTCCGTTCCCATTCACGTTTACGTTGCCATTGCTGAACCAAACACTACCTAGAGATTTAAAAAATCTTTATGGATTGGGTAGGTTCGAGCAAATAATAAGCCATACGCGCATATTTTTCTAGTTAGTTTTTTACTTCTCTAGTGCAGATCAAATAGTCTTAGGTGTAGATTTTTTGTGACCCAATTCACGTCCCTGTTAGGCAGCTATAGCAGATATCTGGAGATAGCAGGAGATTTAGCCTTTATACAAAATAGTTGTTGTTCATGGGCATGGACAAATATATATACCGAAGAAAAAGTTTTCTTTGGCTCTGAAAAATGTACCAGACTCTAAAATATGAGTTGAGTAAGAGTAAAACTGAACTGCAAATGTTTGGGATGATAAAGTTTCCCTTTGTCCAAAAATGAGAAATCAGATCCCACTCCTTTGAAATAAAGAGATTCCACAACGGACAACCAAACCTTGAGGCTTGACGTTGGTGAATGTGAATTCATGGAAAATGAGTACATTTGCAGTAATGAGGTTCTAGTAGCCAGTCCAGATATCACTATCATGCAGCAGACACATGCAGACCAGGCACAGCCAATTATATAACCTGTTCCAAGAAAAATACAAGTGAACATCAAAGCTCATGGATAAAAGGGCATTATGATGCTTTGAGATATTACAGAGCCGATTAGCCCAGACCTCTCACATTTTACAGGGCACGTGCACGTCAGATGAAGGTTACATTAGAGAAAATATTTCAATCTGTGGCACAACACATTGCTTAGACAGGAAAAATGAGGATTAAAATAAGTTTGTCATATCCAACTTGCCCTTCCTTCAGCAAGCCAAGGGTTCCTGCTCCCGCTGCAACCATTGATGAAATGGGTCGTCTCTGGCAAGTCACAGATATACTCGAGTCACCACAGTAATCATCATCATAACTATTGTCATGTGCAGCATGTGAGAAGTGAAAATTGAATTGTTGAGACGCTTTGTTCTTGAAAAATGTTGTTGCCTTTGTTCATCTGCAATGCATTCTTCACTCCAGAGTTTTGTTATGGTTATCTCCACAAGATCTGATGGTCACTAACAAAGGACTCGGCAAACTTGTCATTGGGTCTTTTATCTTGATACTCCCTCCATTCTAATGTGTAAGTTGTTCCGGCTTTTCTAGGTCCATACTAGTTTTTACTATGCATATAGATACACGCAGGGATGGAGCCAAGATTAAACCATACGGGGGACGTTTGGTATACCAATAATAGCCACATATGATAAAATATATGCGCATACATACACATATATGTATATTGAGTTAACAAGAGTATAAATAATAATAAAATCAATATTTGTTTTGAGATACAAAAGAATGTTAAATTCTAAAATGATACCAAAACCTATAGTGAAAGAAAAAAAAACTAAATAACCATAAGTCTCTGATCTCTACCCAATTAATCTAATTCGTAGTAAAAAAATCATTGCAATAACTGATAATAAAAAAGAGGGGAAAGATAAAGCAGTAATTATCGTCATAACTAGCTAATTGGTCGTATATTATGCAGATCAACTAAGATGTTGTATAGGAAAAACTACAACTAAAATAACATGAACAAAATAGAGGAAGAAGGTAACAGAAATATTAGACATAAATCATATAGATATCAATAAAGACTAACACAAATAAAAGATCATAAATAAATATAACACTAATTAATAATATGTATTAGCTAATTAAAGGGTTATGTAGTGGTGCAATAGGGATGTTTGTGGGGTGTGTGGCCCCTTGCCCCTGCCTGCTTCCGTCCCCTGGATATATGTGATGTCTAGATACATATTTAAAACTTTATATATTAAAAAAGCTGAAATAACTTATGATTTGAAACGGAGGGAGTAACAATTTACTAGTACTTAGATGCAGCTCAAGATAGACATTCAATATGCTTTAGTTTATCATAGCCTCCTGGACTTCTGAATTGTCTCAATATCTGAAAACAAATGAAAAACATAATTAGTTTTTGAAGAAAGTGGGAAGTAAGATGCAACAAAAACAAATTACCAAAGTAGAATGTAATAAACAGTGAAAGAGAGTAACTCACAGAGACATAGAACCTGTCATAATTTTGGTTGGGCAAGTTTTGGAACCCAACCAAGCAGGACCATAGAGCTTCTTCAGCCATAGAAAACATGTCAAGACTTTTCTGAGGGGACCAATGCGATCAAATTTTCAAAACCAAAATCTTCATGGTTCTCAGTGTTGTTACAAGACTGCATGCATATGAACCACTAAACACTTCTATCAAAAGACAGCTTCACATTTCACATGGTTAACATGCAGACCTGGTTGCCTTAAAGACCATGGGCGCCAAGCTCAATCATTGAAATGGTCTTACATAGGCTTCAGTTTATAAAGTTCAAATGGATGGTGTGATCAAGTGTCTCAATTGTATTGATAGTTTCTAAATCCAGATTGGAAGTTAGGTTTAATTCTGATTTATTAAAAATTCCCTCGTTTCAATATAAAAGTTCAAGTTATTTATTCAAAAGTTCATAAGCCAGCTTTGAAAGTTTAATTCATCTATTCTAATGTCCTTGATCGCATAATCTGAGAGTTCACAAGACTGATTTAAATCTTATTTCCATCTTATCTGAATGTTTAAGTTAATTATTCGAAAGATCTGATTTTGGAACATAATGTTCTCTATTAAAATTTGTCTCATAGTACTTTGTAGATTGTGAGCTCTACAGTTTGAATAAAATTACAAGATAAATAGGGAAGCAGAGGGAACTCAACCTGTGCAAAAGTTTACATTGTTGGAGATAACTCAGACTCAACTGACCGGAGGCATCTAACCCCAGGCCGAACTCCTTGATTATATAGAGATAAACATTGCATTGATTACAAAATAGCTTACTAGAGCATAGCTAATCAGATAGGTGCCTTGGCAGCCGTACACACCTCTTGGGCTGCCCAAGGTCTTTAAAGACTGTAATTAACTAACACAGTTATCTAGGAAATGCTTAGAAAGCAGGGCTTATTAACTACATTTCTCCCCCTAAGACCTGCTTCAACTAATCTTGATCTCCTTGATCCCAATCCTGCTCCTCATCTCTTCCAGCTTGGTCTTGCCCAAAGCTTTAGTCAGTATATCAGCGAGCTGATCTATAGTGGGAATGAACTCTGTCTTGATGCTACCTTCTTCCACACAATCTCTGATGAAATGATGCTTGATTCTAATATGCTTGCTCCTGTCATGGAAAACAGGATTCTTTGCCAAAGCCGGAGCAGATTTATTGTCTACTCTGAGTTCCACCACTTCAACTTTTCTTCCCAGCAAATCTGCAAGCAGTCTTGACAACCACAAAGCTTGGGTTGCAGCTGTTGTCATCGCCACATATTCAGCCTCACAGCTAGACAGAGCAACAACTCTCTGTTTGACAGACTGCCAGCTGACCAGGCTGGTTCCAAGGAAGAACAAACATTCAGTTGTGCTTTTGCTTGAATCAACATCTCCAGCCAGATCTGAATCACTGTAACCCACAAACCTTGATTTGCCTGTTGTTCTGGTGTAGCAGAGCCCATGATCTAGAGTACCAGCCAGGTATCTCAAGATCCTCTTCACAGCCTGAAGATGTTCAGTTGTTGGCTTCTCCAGAAATCCGCTAACATACCCTACAGCAAAAGCCAAATCTGGTCTTGTGTGCACTAGGTATCTCAAGCTGCCAACCAGTCTTCTGTACTGAGTTGGATTTACTTCCTTTGCTGTGCTTTCCTTGCTCAATTTCAGCCTTTCTTCCATGGGTGTAGTGGCTGGATTACAACCTGCCATACCACCAAGCTCAAGTATCTTCTTAGCATAATGGGTTTGCTTCAGAGTGATGCTCCCCTCTGATTGTCTCACCTCAACTCCAAGATAGAAAGACAGAAGACCCAAATCACTCATTTCAAAGGTTTGCTTCATCTTTGCCTTGAAGGCTTCAATCTTCTGCTGATTAACTCCTGTGATGATTAAATCATCAACATAGACTCCAATTACCAGTAGGGAGTCACCTGATCCCTTCCTGTACATAGCAGCTTCATACACATTCTGCTCAAAACCCATCTGCTTGAGGGTCAGATCAAGTTTGGCATTCCATGCCCGAGGGGCCTGTCTTAGGCCATACAAAGCCTTGTATAGCCTGTACACTTTCTTCTCCTCTCCTGATACTGCAAAACCTGGTGGCTGAGTAACATAAACCTCCTCCTGGAGTTCTCCATTCAAGAACGCAGACTTCACATCCATGTGATGTACTGCCCATCCTTCTTGTGCTGCTAAAGCAAGCAAAACACGTACTGACTCCATCCTTGCAACTGGTGCAAAAGCATCTTCATAATCAACTCCCTCCTGTTGAACAAAACCACAGGCCACAAGTCTTGCCTTGTGCCTAATCACAGCTCCATGCTCATCCTTCTTCAGCTTAAACACCCATTTCAGTGAGATTGGGCGGTGACCAGGACGGGGAGAAACAAGTTCCCAAGTCCCATTCCGCTCTACTGATCTCAGCTCCTCCTTCATTGCTGCTTGCCAATCTGGATCATCCTTGGCTTCTTCATAGCTTGTAGGCTCACCAGAATGGGTGAGATTCAGTTCTGCAAACAGCCGCTGCGCCGGCGGAGGGGTTGGCTGATCACCAATAATGTCATGAATCTTCCGATAACGGAGTTCTTCATCGTCGTGGTAGGCATCCACCCTTTCATCATCATCCTCCAGGGGGTCACATGCTCTACCTGAGGACTTGCTGGAGCTGGTGTAGGTGTTCTGGGCGACGCAGGCGCCTCTGCCTCCGCTGCGGGCTCCTCTGCTTCCGCTGCAGGCTCTCCTGCATTCACCGGAGAGAAGCCAGGCGATGCAGACTGTGGCGAAGGAGATAGTGAAGGCGACACTGAACTTCCTGCTTCAGGGAGTTCCTCCGCCCATGGGAATTCAACAATAAACTCACTGCCCGCTGCTTCTGATGTGCCAGCTGCCGGTGATGCCCAGTCCCAGCCGCGGCCTTCGTCGAACACCACATCGCGGCTGACACGCACGCGCTGGGACACTGGATCATAGATACGGTATGCCTTGGCCCCTTCCGCATAGCCGATAAACACGCCAGCCTCGCCGCGGTCATCGAGCTTGTGAAGCTGAGTAAGCCGCTGGGTATAGGCCACACAGCCAAAGACCTTGAGATGGCCGACTGTTGGTGCCCGGCCATGCCACGCCTCATAAGGAGTGACATTCTTCAGCGCCTTCGTCGGGGATCGATTCAAAATGTGCACAGCTGTCATCACAGCCTCCCCCCAAAACCGAAAGGGCATCCGGCGTTGCTTGAGCAAAGCTCGTGCCATGGCCACCACTGTTTGGTTCCTGCGCTCAACAACACCGTTCTGTTGCGGTGAATAAGGGGCACTGAAATGTCGTTTAATACCTTCATCAGCGCAGTATGCAGCAAACTCCGCGACGGTGAATTCGCCGCCATTGTCGGTGCGCAGGACCTTCAACTTGCGCCCGCTTTCCACCTCTGCTGCCGTCTTGACCTTCTTAATTGCTTCTGCTGCTGCGTCCTTGGATGGCAGCAGCACAGCCCACATAAAGCGGGTGGCGTCATCGACGAGCAGCAAGATATAGCGGTTGCCCGCCGGTGTCGTTGGCGTGACCGGACCGCACAAGTCACCGTGCACCAGCTCAAGCTGATTCTGGGCACGGTATGCTGCTGCAGCCGGAAAGGAACACCGCCTCTGCTTGGTGGTAACGCAGGTGTCACACACCTGCTCAACATGGTCGACCACCGGCATCCCGTGCGCCATCTCCTCCTTGCTGAGTCGCCGGAGTGCGTCGAAGTGCAGATGGCCGAAACGCTCGTGCCACTGCCACGCCTCATCATCCTTGCGCGCCGCGAGACAGAAAGGTTGTGCAGCCTCAAGATGCAGGATATACAACCTATTCTTCCCTCTGTGTACCTTGGCGAGCAGACGGCGGCTCTTGTCCCAAATGCGAAGCACGCCATGGTCAATCACAACCTTGGACCCTCCTTCATCAAGCTGTCCCAGACTTAGGATAGAGTTCTTCAGCGCCGGAATGTAGTAGACGCCATGAAGAACCCTCTGCTCACCGGTCTTGGCTTGGAAAATGATAGACCCAACGCCCTTGATCTCTACCTTCGACGCGTCCCCGAACCAGACCGTTCCTCGAACGCCAGTGTTCAGATCAGCAAAGAACTCTTGGCACCCGGTCATGTGATGCGTCGCACCGAAGTCCAGGTACCAACCGCTGTCCACCTCTTCTTCGTCCACGCCAAGATAGGCGCGAGCACGTGGCTCGGAGAACTCGACGTGTTGCGCCGTGTAGCTGTGCGCCGGCGTGCTCTGTTCCAGGCTGATAAAGCCATGTGCCAGAAACAGAGCGCTATCTTCATCACACTCGGCGTACTGGGCACGCGCCTCATGCCTTCCTTGGTTCCCGCCACGCTGTCCAGCCTGATTTCCGCCGCCACGGCCTCCACCACGGTTGCCACCGCCGCGGCCAGCACGGTTTCCACCTCCAGCGCCGCGCTCTGCATCTTCACGGCGCGGCTGGGGACACTCACGTGCCCAGTGGCCCTCCTGGTTGCAGTTGAGGCAGGTGTTGGGACCGACGCGGCCAGCAACATTGCCATCTCCTCGTCCGCCACCACGTCGACCGCCTCTGCCTCGTCCTCGTCCACCACCGCGGCTACGTCCACCGCCACCGCGCTGGTTCCTGAAACCAGAGCCACCTGCATCATCTCCCTTCTTCTCCTTTCTGCAGCGCGCTCTCCACTGCTCCTCGGTGTACAGCAGCTTGCCATTGATGGCCACCGGCTCGGTCAGTGCTTGTTCCTCGCGATTATCCACCGCCTTGAGCCTTCCAGTCACCTCCTCAAGAGTGAGCGCCTCGAAGTCGAGGAACTGCTCAATGGCGACAACAATCTGCGCGTACTTGGCCAGCACCGTGCGCAGAAACTTCTCCACCACACGCTCCTCAGTGATGTCCTTGTCACCATGGATGACAAGCTGCCGGTGCAGAGTTGACAGACGCATGGCAAAATCCTCCACTTGCTCGCCGGGGTTGACGCCGATGTTCTCCCAATCGCGGCGTAGGCGCTGCAGCGTTGCTCGACGGACCCGGTCCACGCCGATGCGGGTCGCAGCGATGGCGTCCCACGCCTCCTTTGCCGTAGCCTTGTCGAGGAGTGGAAGACCCATCTCCTTGGGCACGGCCCCGACAATCACCTCCAGTGCGCGCCTGTCATCGCGAAACTGGACAGGGCCGCCCTCGATGGCGTCCCAGAGATCGCGCGCCTGCATCCTCAGCTTCATGGTTTGACTCCACTCGTAGTAGTTTGACTTGTCCAGCATCGGCCACGACGTGCCGCTGCCGGAGTCGCGGTACACCACCCTTCCTTGCGGCGACTCGTAGCGACCGCCGCCGCGGCCGCGCCTCCGGTCCCGCAGTGGTGACTGCGAGCGCCTCCTGTCTCGCGACGGAGTCCGCAGCCTCCGATTCTTCTCCGTCTCCTCTTCCTCCTCCTCGACCTCCACATCTTCTCCCTTCTCGGCGGCGATTTCGGCCCGCAGCTCCTGCGCCGTCCTTGCCGCCGCCTCTGCAGCAGCCGCCGCCTGCTTTGCTGCCTGGACTGCCAGCGCTGCTGCTGCCTCTGCAGCCTTCAAGCGCGCGGCCCGGCCGGAGGAGTTGCCCAGCTCTCCTTCGCCGGTTTCCTTGGCCTTGAGCCTGGCAGCACGCTCAGCAGAGGTCGACATGGGGTGGGGAAGGTGAGGAGATGGCCTTGTGGCTCTCTGGTGTCTATCCTAGGCTCCGATGCCAAATGTTGGAGATAACTCAGACTCAACTGACCGGAGGCATCTAACCCCAGGCCGAACTCCTTGATTATATAGAGATAAACATTGCATTGATTACAAAATAGCTTACTAGAGCATAGCTAATCAGATAGGTGCCTTGGCAGCCGTACACACCTCTTGGGCTGCCCAAGGTCTTTAAAGACTGTAATTAACTAACACAGTTATCTAGGAAATGCTTAGGAAGCAGGGCTTATTAACTACATACATGTCTTGAGAAGGGCAAAGAGGTTCATATGTAACCGGAGCTTGCTGTTAGAGAAACAACTTGCTCTATTACCTATCATCTCTTCATACCCTTTATGACCTGTGGATTTAAATGAGCAGCACTTTGAAAGCAGATGGAAGTCTGAACTATAGAATTATTTTAGAACAGGGGACAATATGATGCTAAATACATTCATATGGACAGACTGGCTATCTCAAGATTCGTACTGAAGCATCAAAACAGACAATTTGATGTTATCAACTAAAGACACAAATAATGATCTAAATAAAGGCTGAACACGAGGTTGTTATTCAACTGAAGACACACATAAAGAACTAAATAAAGGTTGAGCACGAGGTGGTTATTCAGCATTGAACAAATGAATCAAGCCTTCAGCTGGATTTCCAAACTATAGCATCTTCTTTTCCTTCATCATGCGAGGCTTCCTTCTCTGATTCAAACCATTGATCAAATGGGTCATCTCTTGCGGAATCATGGATGAGCTCTGACAGGTCACTAATATCCTCGCCACAGAAAACATCTTGATAATATCTAGCATCATGTAAAAAATGAAACTTAACAGTTCGTGAAGCCATGCTCCTGACTTGTAGTTGCCTTTGCTGATCCTCAATCCATTCCTTGGTCGTCCCAGGTTCACAGTGGTTGTTTCTAAAGATTCTGAACTTCATTAACTCCAGCAACCGGGCATTTCGAACAAAGAATTGGGCAAACTTGACATGTGGTCGCATGCCGTCATATCCATCTAGTGCTACCATTTTAAGATGATGCTCAAGGCACTCGATGGGATTTTGTTTATCATAGCTTGCAGCACTTCTGTATCCTTGTGATGCCTGAATAGCAATACATAACAAATGAAAGAATGTTTATTTTCGATAGCCAAGAGAAATAAGCATCGATACATCATTGGTAACACAATAAGCCCTTTCAGTTAGCGAAGAGTGATTAAGCCAAAAGCAACAGAAACTACAAAGCTTTAGCAGCAAGCATGGAACATCTTAAAATGGCTTTAATCACCTTATTAGGTTAAGACTATGACGAAGACAAAAATTGAAGTTGAGAAGAGCTCACCGAGATGTATAACTTTTCCAAGCATGGAAAACACTTCAAGTAGTTGCTGACAACATCGATTGAATCTGCATCTTCCAGAGCCAAAATCTTGACGGTTCGCAGCGTCGTTGCCAGCAAGTTGGCCTGCATCAGCAAGCGCTTCTCCATGATAACATTCTCAGGCCTCACACGGTTGACACGGCGAATGGCGGGTTGAAAGACTGTGTCCCCAATCTCCAACTTGGGGATGGTGAAGGACAAGGATCCCAGGACCCTGAGTCTGGGAGCGCTAAGCACTAGTAACTGGAAAGATTCAGCAGTAGCCGCGCGGCGGCAGGGAACCAGCTTTTCTAGGAGAGGGGCATCCTCGATGATGACCTGCCACGTCGTCACCCTCGCCCTCGGATTTTCGTAGTCGAAGACGTACAAGTCGTAGATGAAGCAGTACGCGTCGTAGTCGTTCGTTGTGGATGAATCCGCAGGTGAGAAGGCGAAGCTTGTGATGGTGGGTGAGTTGATCCGGACTGTGGCGAAGCCGGTGCAGCCGTCGAGGACGAGGGTTCTGAGCACAGGGCAGCCGGCGAGCACCGCGTGGAGCGTGGCTTCAGAGATGTCCACGCAGCAGAACGAGATGAGCTCGAGGTGTGGCAACCGGAGCGCCGCCACGGCACCGGCGGAGGGGAAGGTGTGGTAGCCGATCCTTAGGAGGCGCAGCGTGGGAGCGAACTGGAACAATGCCCGCTGCGGCAGTGCTCTTGTGTTGTCCCGCCGCGGCGGTGCTCTTGTGTTGTCCCGCCGCGGCAGTGCTCTCGTGTCGTCCAGCCCGGAAGAGTACTCCGCCTCGATCCCGAGCTCCTGGAGACCGACGAGCGCGGGGGATTGGAGCCAGCGGTTGTACGACTCGCCGTCGTCGTACGGCCAGTCGACTTTGAGGCGGCGGCCGGGGCCAGGGTGTGCCGCGAGGATGCTGGACACGAGGCGTTTGTAGTCGCCGTAGTAGTTCGGGGAACCGAGATCTAGGTTGAACGGGGAGGAGCGCCAGATGTGGAGCCACCGGGTGGAGAGGACCTGGACGCGGACGGCGTCGGCGGTGGGGAGGCGGGTGACGATCTCGCCGAGGACGCCGTCCGGGAGGACGCTGATCAGGTCATCGCCGACATCCATGGCTTCCACCGAGATCTCGTCGCCGTAACTGCGAAGGATTTGGGAATTGTTGCGGGTAGGGGAGGGGCGGCGGCGGCCAAAGGCCCATGGGCCAACTAGGTTTCTGCACCAGCGGTCCTTATGGGCTGATTGGTAGCCCGTATCTGTCCGTGCATTCACCAATTATCTGAACCGACTCATCCCACCGTCGTGTTTGGTTACTCCCTCCATACTCGTATTACTTTACGTTTTACGTTTTACAAAAGATTAGAGTCAAACATTGAGAATATAAATCATCAATAACTATTAAGTTTCTAAGTTTACAAATATAAAAATTATATAAATAGATTTGTCTTAAAGAATACTTTCATAAAAGTATACATATATCACTTTTCCATAAATATTTTTATAAAAATAAGAGGTCAAAGTTGTATTTTGAAGACCGTATCGCTGTCCTAAACGTCAACTAATATGGGTATGAAGGGAGTATTCTTTTTATTTTTCACCTTTTACCTACTCTCTGCCATACTTTTACTTCCCTGCATCTGGAATGATTTCATCTTCTCGATTTCTTCTTCCCAAACAGTGCAGGACAGAGTTCATATGTCATACACTTACAACACCGATCCATGCATGTAACCAAATAAAATCTCATCTCGTACTGAACCAACAATAAAGACAACTAAACATGATTAATTGCACGGTTTGAACATGTATCTCATCATCCTGGACCACCTCTCCATGTCGGCTTCCTTTTCCAATAGCAACCAATCACACCTTTAGTACTTAGTAGGTATATACTCCAGAAATAGATGGTGTTTCGAATATCGACACGGTCTCCAAAGTATAACGTTGACTCCCTTTATACAAAAAAATATATTTATCAAAAAAATGATATATGCATATTTTTATAAAAGTATTTTTCAAGACAAATCTATTTATATGGTTTTTATGTTTTCAAACATAATAATTTAAACGTTATTCATGATTTATATTCTTAATGTTTGATCGAAACATTGTCCAAAACATCATCTATTTCCTGTACAGAGAGAGTATAGGAGTTTATAAAAGATCTATCGTGACAAATTTTGAGTTCATTCCTGAATAGGTAGCTCTATATCTTTGGAGTTGTATTTTGGTTCGATCGACCATAGACCAATCTACAATTAAGACAAATTTTAGATAGTTATAGAAGTATAGTTGTGTGTTTCCTAGACTAAAATTTTAGTCCTATCACATCAGATGTTGTAACTCTAATTTAGTCTATTAAAAATAGATTAATTATAAAACTAATTTATCCATCAGAGACTATTTCGCGAGACAAATCTATTAAACTTATGATGTGACAATGTGGTGTTACAGTAAATATTTGTTAATGATGAATTAATTTAGTTTAATAGATTTATCTTGTTAATTACATGTATGACGGTGTAATTAATTTTATAATTAGTCTATTTTTAATAGGCTAAATTAATGTCGTAACATATTTTTTGGAATGCAGAGTTGGGGCCGCGATACGTAACACTGTGGTGGACGCGCTGGGTGTTCCAGATAAGCAAAGTCTACGCATTCCGTTCACTACTGGACAAAGGTGCTTTGTGTAGTGTGGCTCTCGGCAGAGGCCCAATTGCACTAGACAAAGTCTGTGCCGAGTGGCACATTAGGAAAAAAGCTCTTGGCAAAAATATAATCGGTAAGAGCTCTTTTGCCAAGTGTCATTTGTCGAGCACTCGGTAAAATCCAAAAAATAGCAATTTTTTTTTAAATAGGGGAGAGTCTGATCGGCTAATGCCTACCCGTCTCCACCTCTATCGCAAGTCATGACATTTTTCGTGCAAGTTTCATGGCTTCGCGGTCGGCATGATTCGAACATGCAACCTCTCCATCGTGCGAAGCCTCCTCTACGACTGCACTACATACTCACATGTGTTCATATTCTGTTTCGGTTCCCCATATACGTATTATACTAAATCGAGTGTAATTTGCTTATTTAAGGGTCTAAACGAATTCAAATCAAAAAGTTATTAACTATAAAGTTTCATAACTTTTTAAGATCTATTCGAGAATTTGAAATGTAGTTTTCATTGACAAGATGATTTTAAATTAAAAAGTTGTCAACTACAAAGTTTCATAACATTTTGAGATCTATAACTTTTATTTTCGTCGTTTCTTCATCTGAGGTATTCTGAAAAATTCAAATTTTAAAATTTTGAAATTTAAATACAGTTTTGCATAACAAGATGATTTCAAATTTAAAAGTTGTCAACAACAAAGTTTCATAAATTTGAGATCTACAACTTTTATTTTGGTCATTTTGATGAGTTAAACAACTTTGTAGTTTAAATTTTTTTCATTTTAAAAGTGATCGACTTTGCATAGTATAAAAAAACACTAAAAAAGAGCTCTTACCGAGTGTAAAAAAGGACACTAGGTAAAGAGCTCTTTGCCGAGTATCAACAAAGCGCTCTTTGCCGAGTATAAAAAAAGGACACTAGGCAAAGAGCTCTTTGTTGAGTGTCAAACAAAAGATGCTAGACAAAGCGCTCTTTGTCGAGTGCCAAAAACAGGATAGTAGGAAAAGCGCTTTTTGCCGAGTGTCAAAAAAAGAACACTAGGCAAAGAGCATTTTCCTGAGTGTAAAAAAACACTTGACAAAAGCAGCCTTTGCCTAGTGTTTTTATTACAGAGTGCGACACTCGGCAAAAAAGTGTTTTGCTGAGTGCCCGATATTTAGCACTCGGTAAAACGTTTTGCACTGATAAAGATCCTATTTTCGGTAGTTCCCAATTATCACATCGAACTCACAGGTATACAACTGGTACTAAATCCCATTCAATAAGAAAAATAAACATGTGGGTGTGTGAGATTTAAACTCAGTACCTATTACCTTGCACATAAACTCCTTACCAACTCAGCTGTACACGACATGTGATATAGTCTTATACACTCTCAATTTGAGTTGATCTATGGGGGACCTTTAGTCCCAAGTGGTAGATCTTTAGTCCTGATTGGTGTTACAAACCGGGACTAAAGGGTCAAGACCTTTAGTCCGGGTTGATAACAGTAATCGGGATTAATGTAAATCCTTTAGTCTTGGTTGGTAATACTAACTGGGATTAAATATCATTAGTTCCGAACATAAACTCTTGTCGGGATTGAAGCAAAAAAAATTGAATGGGATAAAAAGTCATTTCTCTACTAGTGTTAGTCTCAATATTTTTTGTATTCGAGACTAAAGGACATAATGACTCAACATTCCTATTGAAGCATCTAAAAAGAAAATGTGAGTTTATCACCAGAAGGCACATATAAATAAATAACTAAACAAAAAGGTTGGATGCGAGATAACAGGAATGAATGAAGCCTGCTTTAGCGGGAGGTACTCTCGATCTTCCTAACTATATATAGCATCTTCTTTTCCTTCAGCATTCCAGGGCTTCCTTCTCTGATTCAACCCATTGATCAAATAGGTCATGCCATGCCTTGAGGGATCATGAATGTGCTCTGACAAGTCATCGATATCCTTGCCACAGTAAACATCTTGATAATGTGTCTTGCATCATGTACAAAATGAAACATCTTGAAAATACTGCCTCCGATGCTTGTACATACCGCACGTCTGTAGCAATTGCTTATTACATACACGTCTTAGCCTCGCCAGACCGACAATCCCCGCCGGTGACTTACTTGAGATGTGTGTAGGAGAAGCACGTCTATAATTACATTACTACAGATGTATTTTAGTCCTGACGTCTGTAAGCACAGTGTGAATTTTAGTCTTTTTTACATAGTGTTATATTGCAAAACAGCGCTTCGGCGCGCGGCTTTCATCAGTTTGTCTTTATTTTTTGGCTTCACATAAGACATTTTGGCACGTTAGCAGGGCTACCTAAAAAAACCACAGATGAAGCCTATCTAGAAACACTGCCAAAGAGGAGCATAATTTAGAACAGACGAATCATTGTTTAATTATGGATATTATTAATTCATTGCTGAAAATTCCATACAGAAGAAAGGGAACAATATGACGGTTTAATACATTTCTATGGACAGACTGACTCTCCCAAGATTTGTACTGAACCATTTAAACAGAAAATGTGACGTTATCAACAGAAGGCACACAAAAAGAACAAAACAATGGTTGAACGTGAGGTTGTTATTGAGCATTAATCAAATGAATAATCAAGCCTTTAGCGGGAGCTCTTCCAAGCTATATAGGCCCTGTTTGGTACAGCTCAGCTTCACTAGTGAAGCTGTTTTTTTAGAAAATAGCTTTATGAGCAACTTACTAGGTGAAGCTGAGCTGTTTTGAAAAAAGTGTTTGACAAAACAGCTTCACCAACAACTTCATGCATGGTTGGGAGAGAGAAATTGAGGTGTAAGCTGTGAAAAGCTACTTTTTTCAGCTTCATGGGTGAAGCTGTTTTTGTGAGAGGAGGAATAAAACAGCTTCATGAGTGAAGCTGTTTTGCAAAATGGTGTTTGGCAAAAAAAAACAGCTCACAACAGCTCATGAAGCTGTTGTGAGTTGTACCAAACAGGCCCATAATATATAGCATCTCTTTTCCGTCAGCATGCCACATGGCTTCCTTCTATGGTTCAAACCATTGATTAAATGGGTCATCTCTTGAGGAATCATGGATGTGCTCGGACAAATCATTGATGTCATCGCCACAATAAACACCTTGATAATGCCTAGCAGCATGTACAAAATGAAACTTAACATGTTTGGAAGCCATGTTCTTGGTTTGCAGTTGCCTTTGCTGATCTGCTTTCCATTCATTGGTCCTCCCAGATAGGCAATAGCAGAAGTATCCGAAGATTCTGAACTTCATTAACTGTAGCAACCGGGCATTTCGAATAAAGAATTTTGCAAACTTGATATCTGGTCTTTTGCCCTCATAGCCATCGAATGCAACCATTTTTAGATGATGCTCAAGGCACTCGATAGGATTTTCTTTATCATAGCTTGCAGCACTTCTGAATCCTCGTGATGCCTAAATAGTGATAAAATAACCAATGAAAGAATATTTATGTTAGTTAGCCATGAGAGAAACAAGCATTGCTGCAACATAAATTGGTAATACATCACCCCTTTTTATTTGTGGGCTGGGTGTTGGACTGATCTCCACCACACATGACCCAACAGTCATGCATGTGGGCTTGATCTCGCGCCCTGATCAGGGGCGCCCTAGCCGTTCAGTGGCTGGCAGGCCCCCATCGCGTAGCGCTATAAAGAGAAGGTTGGGACCAGGGCTCGAGGTACGAGGTTAATCTTGCAGCCGCCGGACCCACCGATACTCTTAACCCTAACCGATCCAGAGGGTAGCGCTGTGAGCGACGAGAAGCACCACCGGTGTTCACTGCCGCTACTGGACTCACCACCACCGCTTCACCAATTCCGGCAACCCTCTTCACCGACCGTCACTGCCCGTGCATAGATCCTCACCACGGAATCACTGATGGCCACCTCCGGATCCACCATCCCCTCTAATGGTCGGTAACTCACCACTTTACTTCACTGTCCCTCTCTGTACTAATAATGCTAGGACCTTGTTCATCTCCAATGTGCAAGGGTTCCCCACTGATCTACACCTAGAGATCCTAGGGTGCACTAACAATGGTATCAGATGCCTCGATCTACTGTGTAGATCGAGACCGAGAAGAAAGTGGAATTGGAAACCCTAAAGGACCGTCGCTGACTCGTTGGCGCGTGCGACAAAGAAAGCAGAGGGTCTAGATCCATTTGGATCCAACCCTAACCCTAACATCGGAAAGGAAAAAGAACGAGATCAACCGAACTCGATTTGAAAGAAACCGAAACCCTAAAGAACACGATGAGAGAAGGGTGGCTCAATCCATTTCGACGCTAACCCTAACTCTAGAAAACCCCGATGAGAAGGACAGAAAAGGGGAGGGCCCTACCCGGCTCTCCGCCTAGGTCCCTCCTTCGTCGCGAGGTAGACTAAACTGCCACCGAGATGCCCCGGCCTCAAGGGCATGGCCGCACGACCGCTCAACAGCGGCGCGCTTAGCCTAGGGCGAGCGCGCTCGTCGGCGAGGGGCCCAGCAGCTGCGTCGCAGCGCCACCTTTCCTCGACTCCGGTTGCTGACGCCATCGCTCTCTCTCTACGACATCTGGAGAGAGAAGGGGCAGATGACAAATGAACTAGGGTTTCAGAGGGAGGAGTCAGCGCCGGTTTTGATCCGATAAAGTCGTCGAAGTGTCGTCCGATCAAGATCAACGGTCCTCGTCGATCAAGCTGTTGGAGATCTTTCATTAGAGCTTCATGATGGTTTTGTACTTTTGCTTAAAGATGTTTTATTTGATCCCTCATTATAGAGAAATTTGATTAGTGTATCACGATTGGACAATGATGGTTATGGTTGCCATATTGGAGATGGCAAATGTGTAATAGTGTTGAATGATAATTGTATTGGTCTCGCCTTTCAACAAGATGAGCTTTATTTATTCTCGTCGTGAAAATGTAAATTCCATATGCAATGTGAATGTGAATGCATCCTCGTCTACAAATGAAAGTAGAAAACAATAGAGAACTCAAAATGCATCATCAAATTATGGCATTGTCGTTAGACCATATTTCGAGGAGGAGAATAGAAAGATTAGTTAAAAATGAAATTCTTCCTCCATTAGAGTTCTCAGATTTAGAACAATGCATAAAATCCATCAAAGGCAAATATATAAAGAAAATAAAGAAAGATGTTAAACGAAGCGCTAAAATTTTAGAGATCATTCACACAGACATCTGTGGTACTTCTCCTATATAAAGAGTGTGGAAGGTTATGTCTCGTTCATAACATTCATAAATGATTACTCCCGATATGGCTATATTTATCCAATCAAAGAAAGAATAGAAGCATTGGATAAATTCAAGATATTTAAAGTTGAAGTTGAGAATCAGCATGACTTAAAGATTAAGATAGTCAGATCCGAACGTGGGGGGACTACTATGGTCGGCATACCACGTATGGAACTTTTTGCAAGGTCCTTGTAGGAGAATGGCATAGTAGCCTAGTATTCTACACCGGACGAGTCTCAACAGAATGGAGTAGCTGAAAAGCGTAACTGTACTTTGATGGATATGGTGTGCACTATGGTGAGTTACTCCACCTTACCGTTGAGTTTATGGATGGAGGCGTTAAAAACCGTTATTCATATTTTCAATGGAGTACCAAGTAAGTCGGTGCCCAAAACACTGTATGAGATGTGGACAGGAAGAGTACCCTCACTAAATCACTTACGTGTGTGGGGAAGCCCTGCTGAGGCTAACATGTTTAACCCAAACATTGGGAAGCTAGATCCCAAAACAGTGAGTTGCCATTTCATTGGCTACCCTGAAAAGTCAAAAGGTTTTCATTTCTACTGCCCAGATAGATATACAAAGTTTGTAGAAATGAGACACACTATTTTCTTAGAAGATCAAATGATCAGGGAGAGTGTGACAGCGTGGGAAATTGATCTTGAGGAGAAGCGGGTATATGTACCCACTTTGATGATTCAAAAACCATTTTTCTTGCTGCCTGTTCCTACGCACCAACAGTGCAGGACACTGTAGTGAGAACACTTGTTGTTTGTTCTCCCATACCAACAACAAGTGAACATGTGGAACATGTCCTTCAGGAGCCCGTGGAAACTGTTGTTACACATGAGGAAGAGCAGCAACAACCCCACATAGAATAAGGGCCAACTAATGACGGCCCCAGAAGGTCAAGAGTCAGGAAATCAGCAATTCCTGATGATTACGAAGTGTATAACACTAAGGAATTTCAAATGGAGGGTGATCCCACCTCATTTGAAGAAGCCATGAGAAGCAACCACTCATCGAAGTGGCTTGAGGCCACAAAAGATGAGATGAGATCAATGAGTACCAACAAGGTTTGGGACATGGAGATAATTCCTAAAGGAGCCAAAACAGTAGGCTATAAAATGGGTCAACAAGACCAAATATGACTCCCAAGGGAATATAGAAAAATATAAAGTGTGACTTATGGTAAAAGGCTTTACACAAAGAGAAGGAATTGATTACAATGAGACCTTTTCTCCAGTCTCGTGTAAAGATTCCTTCAGAATCATAATGGCGCTAGTGGGTCACTATGATTTAGAGTTACATCAGATGGATGTAAAGACGACATTTCTCAATGCGGATTTAGATGAAAATGTTTACATGGCACAACCAAAAGGTTTTATCATAGAAGGGAAAGAACGAATGGGATGTCGCCTAAAGAAATCCATTTATGGATTAAAGCAAGCTTCAAGACATGGTATTTGAAGTTTGATGGTACGATAAGAAAGTTTGGGTTTAAGAATGTTGAGGACAATTGTGTTTATGCAAAGTTTAGGAATGGAAAGTATATCTTCCTAATCTTGTATGTGGATGATATCTTACTTGCTAGTAATGATGTCAATCTACTACTAGAGACAGAAGTTTTTGTCCTCAAGTTTTGATATGAAAGATCTTGGTGAAGCTTCGTTCATTCTAGGGACCGAAATTCATCGAGATAGAAGCAAAGGGGTATTAGGACCATCATAAAAGGCATACATGGAAAAGTTCTGAAGAAATTTAGTATGCATAAATGCAAACCTTCACCTGCACCCATAGTCAAGGGCGATAGATACAGTATGCATAAATGCAAACCTTCACCTGCACCCATAGTCAAGGGCGATAGATATGGAGACTTTCAGTGTCTCAGGAACCAATATGAGATTGATCAAATGAAAGCAGTTCCATATGCTTCAGTTGTCGGAAGCTTACAGTATGCTCAAGTTTGTACACGCCCTAACTTAGCTTTTGTTACCGGGTTACTTGGCATATTTCAAAGCAATCCAGGTATAGAACACTGGAAGCTAATAAAGAAAGTCTGACGTTATTTGCAAGGCACGAAAGGCCTCATGTTAACATATAGAAAATCAGATTCCTTGCACATAGAAGGGTACTCAAATTCTGATTATGTGGGAGATGATAGAAAGTCCACGTTAAGGTATGTATTTACTCTCACAGGAGGAGCCATATCGTGGAAAAGCTCCAAACAAACCGTCCACAATGTATGCCGAGTTTGTAGCATGTTTTAAGGCTTCGGGGCGGGTGAACTGGTTAAAGTTTACCCGATTTGAAAGTGGCTGATGACATCCATGGATCACTTAAGGTATACTACGATAATTATCCAACAGTACAATATGCTCACAACAATAGGTCAAGTGGTGGTGCCAAACACATTGACATAAAGTACTGCGTTGTGAAAGATAAAATCTGGGATCATATAATAAGTCTTGAGCATATAAGTACACAGAAGATGCTCGTGGATCCGCTGACTAAAGGCTTACCACCCAACGTGTTCAAAGAAAATGTAGTCGACATGGGTTTAAGGGAAAGCCTATAATTCTTGGACAATAAAGGGCCCAAAGTCAAAAGAATCTGTTTCAGAACAGAGATATGTATTGTAGCTATTAAGTTCATCAGCGATTCACCGTGACAATATAACATATGCTCCATACACTAATATGTGATGGAATAGAAAAGAAGTAAAAAGTATGAATTATGGTATGAGAGGAGATAAGGGGGATAATGTTGGATTGATCTCCACCACACATGACCCAACAGTCATGTTGGCTTAATCTCGTGCCCTGATCGGGGGTGCCTAGCTATTCAGTGGCTGGTGGGCGGCTCCCGTCGTAGCGCTATAAAGTGAAGGCGGGGGTCAGGGCTCGAGGTACGAGGTTGATCTTGCAACTGCTAGACCCACTGACACTCCTAACCCTAGCCGATCCAGAGGGAAGTGCTTCGAGCGACGGGAAGCACCACCAGTGTTCGACGCCGCTACTAGACCTCACTGCCACCGCTTCACCAACTCCGGCGACCCTCTTCACCGACCGTCACACTGCCTGTGCACAGATCCTCACCACTAAACCAGTGATGGCCGCCTCCGGATCCACCATCCCCTCTGATGGTCGGTAACTCACCACTTCATTCCACTCTCCCTCTCTGTACTAATCTTGGGACCTTGTTTATCTCCCATGTGCAAGTGTTCCCCACTAATCTACATCTAGAGCTCCTAGGGTGCACTGACACTGGGTACATGATACCCTCCGGTTCTTTTTACATATGTATCAGCCTTGTCATAAGTCAAACATTTATATTTTTGACTAGTGACTCAAAAGGTTATATAGATTCATGACATAAGATTTATGTTTTTTAGATTCACCGTAAGAAATAATTTCATATATATATAGGACGCAGCTATATTACGGCCGGCCGTAATATAGACTATATGCACGGCCATTCCATTTACGGTAAGTACAGTTGTTATATTTCTATTTTGGGTAACAATGCTAATCACGTTGTTTGTTGGTACGGAAAAAAAGTTTCCCGCTAGTACTGCTTGCGGCTTTAGGACCCAGGCCCAAATATCATCGGACATTTTGAAAAAAAGCAAATCTGTTCTCCTAATGTCTCAACATCAATCAGGTTATAGAAAACAAAAGGGCCAAAAATCCTATGCAACTACGGTGCTGGTGGCTTCCTAGGCGCCATTAGGCTTCCTTGAATGGCACCTGCAACCCCAAGTAAGCACAACAAACAAGCTAAGAAAACCAAAAACCAATCATGTATAAAGAGCTAATTTGCCTACTCTAGAAAATGTTCATAATACTCCATTAAAAAACACATTTGTTTATCTGTATATTCATCATGGACCTTGGAAAAATATGCTTTCTGCTACGATTTGTAAAAGCAGTGGGACAAAGTATTCAGAAAAAAGAAAAACATGTAGTGAACTTCATATAAGACTCTTTTTTGCCTGCCATCTTATCTTGTAAGAACACATTTGAATCTGCACTTCCTAAAACACAACACTATACATCTAGTCCCTAGAAGAAAACAGATATTTGCACACTTCTATATAGGACCTGCAAGATGTGGTTTACATGCTTCTCTATAAATGACCTGCATCTTAAAAAAGAAGGATAACATGTGTTAGGAGTTTGTTGCTAGATGGAGATAAAAAAATGCATATGTTTTAAAAAAATAAAAATCTTATGTTGCCTATTTAAGAAGACATTATTGTTTGATAGTAGTAGTAGTATTGCTTAATTGAGGTGCCTATGTTGCCCAAAGCAGTTATGTTATTGATGTCTTTAGTTAAAGCCATAAATATCATTGCACTAAACACAATCTCTTTTCATTGTACGCGACAAATAGCACAAGCATTATGGACTTAAAAACCCTCTATCAGAATTTGAGTATAATTTTCTATATGCAATCTTTCAAGAGCCAACATATGCAGTTGACCCAATATTTTGCAATAAGGGTTTATAGGTTTGATGGATCACAATGCTCCAAGATGCCTAGATAACAAGAGGAAGGAAAATATGGATCCGTAACTACGACTGTTAAGTAAGCTTTTATCGGAAAGAAGGGGAGCAAAATAAAACTTGAAGATCTGGATACTTTTGTTTCTTTGATCTGTTAAGATAGCAAATTTATCTATAATGGCTCTCTGCTATGTTTATTAGACGTTCAATATTCTTACAACTAGTTGTGTTGGAGATGAAAAATATATAATGCTCTATAATCTTAGATGCTATCCCTTGTTTTATTAAATTTTTTCCGGACCATCCTTTGACATGCTCGATAAATATTGCCTAGATGCCTATGGAAACTTGATAAATTGCCTAGTGCGGTATTATGTGCAATAGTCTAGGCCTCAAAAAAAATATATCTGAAGTATATAGATGGCAACCTAATCTGAAGTTATTAGATTTAGATGAACATATGACATGTATCTGAATGGCTAACAGAAAACATGAAAAAATTTGCATTATGTAGAGAGAGATGTACCTAAGACCAATTTAAAGTTAATCTTGCCTTCTAAGTGGAATCATTTTCTTTGTGCATGAACCACTTGTATGTGAGCAGTTCTCTTTGGTTTTGGCTGCCTTTGCGTATTAAAAGGTCCGGCTTCTTGCAATTGGTCTTGTCCCTCTAACAAAAAGCAAATATGATCAGGCTAATGTATTGGTTTGAACTGAGCAATCACACTAAATAAGAGTACAAAAACTATGTACAATATACTAATCTTAATGTCTCGTTATTGACAACAAATCAGCATCTCATCTAGCCACCCCACAAAACACATCTATAATACAAAAAAAAATTGATGCATGCATAACAGGAAAGTAGGTCTAGTTTATAAAGCTCACCTGAAATATGCGCTCAAGGACAAGGCTGCACTCATGCCATAGGGACAGAGAAACCACTGCAATGTACGTGATATGGGGGCTGCAAAGGCACACTGAGAAGCCTGGAAAAAGTGAAACAAAACAAAAAAAAATTGTCAATTCAGAATATGAACCGGATAATCAACAATAGCCAAACTAAATGATAACAATAGCTAAATGATAAGCAATTCAGTTCTTTTGGATAAGCAATTTAGTTCCTTTGCATAAGCAATTTAGTACTCTTATATCACAAAATAGTGCTAGAGTTTCTACTGCATAAATAGATCATCCAAACCGATAAGCAAATCAGATCCTATCTTGGACATGTTTATGACTAATGTTTTTACAACACATCTTACTACTAGATGTTGTTATTACTAGTTAACATGGACATTGTTGTATGCACCACTCCTACAGATATACACCTTGTGTTAGCTGCTGCAGATGGTTACTTTTATAGAACATGTTAATTTTGATGCTTAATGCCCCTCACACCTGCAATTAATAGAAGTACAGGATATGCACATAGATAATACTGAGAACTGAGGAAAAAATGTTTAAATCAGCTAAGTTGAGGAGGACCAAGCTTTAAATTTTCAAGACATCTTTCTCCAAAAATGCGGAAAACACAAGAACAGTAAAGATCCATTGAGTTAAAAAAACTGACTATGGAATGATGCTTATATTCCTAGAGCCTCTGTTGGTGATTAGCAGGTTGTTGCTAGTAATGTTGTAGTGGATTCAAATTTTCAAGATAATTTAAATGTCATTCATTAGGCAACAATGCCTTCCTAATTGGACAACTTTTGTATTCTGAAAAAGCAAGTATAGTGTATGTGTTAATTTATAACCCATAGCCCCACCTTCAACCCCTAACCCTCAGTTTATTTGCAAAAATACATATCAAATATAGGCAGAGTGATGATTTCAATAACTAATTTATACAAAAGGCAAACTAATTCAATTTTAAACATAAAGGATCTTCAAAACAGTCTGTGAGCAACAATATGTCACCTTAGTCAGCACCCCTCTCCCAATCTGCACTTCTCAACTTGAGAATATGGAATCTCAGACTTTGTGTAGTCACCTGCGCATGGTTGAAGTCACTTAGAGTATGGAGCAATGCTTGACAGTAAAAAAAGAGTAGAGGTTATAGGGTGGTGTTGACTACAAATAAAATTGCCACCAAATTAATAATAACTTGCCTAACTAATGATATTAATTTGCTTAACTAGATTGATATGCACATTTTTTGGTTGTACTATCATGCTCATCTGCACTTTCATCTAGCTTGTTGCACACACCACCTTTACTGCAGGTCAACTTTGCTACCTTCTCTATCTATAGTAACACCATGGTAGCAGTATGGTAAAATAAGTAGTGGTCGATCTCAGCTCTATACTGTCTAACCGTAGTTAGTAGTGGCTACAATAGTAGCAAGTGCACTAGATGTTATTACAAATTGTTTAACAATGGAAAGCAGTTTAAAATAAGAAAAGCAAAGAAAAGCTTAGTTCTAGGAACTATGAAGCTATTTCTGAATCTACAAGAGTGTTATGGCAGGAAAGACATGTTCACTTGCAACTGTGTATTTCAGAGCTGAAACTGTGGCCATAACCTACAAGCATGACAAATGAGTTGTTCCGAGTTGACGGATCTTCAGTTTTCCATTTTCAGATTGACAAATCAATTGTTACCTTCTCAAGCAAGTTCTCCTTCGATGCCTTTTGGAGTGTGCAACTATTGGGAGGAGTTGGGAAGTTGCAGGCTCATGGCAATATAATGTGAAATTGGTGGTCAAGAACAATACTTGCTCGCTAAAGTTTCTTAGTGCTGAAGTGACCAAGAGTTCTGGGGGCCGGCAGATACAGATTGAACATCTAGACAACAAATTGAGACTTTGTGATCGTGGTGGCATTAAGAGTGGCTTGGGGACAAGACACTTGAAAATGATGACAATAAAAATAAGAAGCCGCTACCTGCTACCTGCTACCTGCAGCTCAAGGTCAAGTATTAGAATACAAATAGTCTAGAATGTGAAAAGTCTAGAATGTGAAGAGTCTTGTAACTCCTATATAAACTCATGTTCAGTGAATAGAAAGGGCTCAGCCTGCCATAATCATTCCTTCATGGTATCAGCCAGAAACTGATCCTCTCTCTCTCCCTAACTCTTCCTCTCCACCCTCTGTGTGCGCCTCTGCTCCTCTGCCCATGGCAGATGATGACACCCAGGCTGCTGCTGCTCTGGCAGCAGCCATTGTTGCTGCTCTTCCCCCACCTCCTGCGCCAAGCCTCGCTTCTGCACTCGCCACTATCAATGTCAAAACTCATATCCCTTTTGCTCTAGAACTTGATCCACCTAATTACTCAACTTGGCGTGAACTCTTCCAAACTCTTGTTGGCAAATTTGGTGCCTCCTCCCACATCGATGGCACACCAGCGCCCGAAAACCTCGATGCTACCTGGTTGGCGGTTGATTGCTCCATCCGTTCCTTGATCTATTCCTCAGCATCACCTCGCGTGATGCGAATGATCATGGAGAATGGTGCCTCGGCTCACACAATCTGGACTAAGGCAGCCAACCTCTTCCTCAACAATAAGGCCTCACGAGCCATGACTCTTGAGGCCAAGTTTCGTGCTCTGACTCAGGGCGATCTTCCGGTGCTAGAATTCGCCCAGCGGCTCAAGGATCTCGCTGATGGACTCGCTGATCTTGAACAACCCGTCAACGATTCTACGCTGCTGCTCGCCCTTCTTCGTGGTGTCAACGAGCCCCTTCGTGGTATGGCCTCCATCCTGAAGACGAAGACTCCGCTGCCCTCATTTCTCGAGGCTCAATCACTGCTTGCCTTGGAGGAGTCTGAGCTTCCGGTGTCCATGTCGACCACTGCCTTCACTGCGCCATGTAACACCCCAGGTGTTTGACGCCAATTGAGCAGTCAGTTTGAACACAAACATGGTCTGTCAGGTGATGACCGAGAGATGATTTCTAGTATTGTCAGTGATGACTAAAGATTTGGAATCAACCCCGGAAACAGAGCCTCTGTTTGAATTATTCCAGAAATAATTAACAGCACAAGTAATAATGATTGCCCAATTTTGGAATATTCAAGATTATTGTTAAACATGACTTTTTCATGTTCCCTGCTTCAGTTCCTATCTATAGTGACTGGTAGAAAAGTTTGGCTAAATTTGGAATCAATAAGTCACATGAAATGACGAGTCGCAGCTTTGCCTGTTTCATTCGGGTTCAACCAAGTCTTGCAATTATGCCCAATCAATTTTTTGTGGACTCACGAGTAAAAGTTATGAAAGTTTTATGTTGAGCAGACGACCGGAAAATATCCCGAACGACGAGAGACCGTAATCCGGACCCTATCGGGTGACTGTTTTGACCAGCGTTGAACGGCCTCTTCAATTGCTCGCATGGCAGTGCGCCCTAAATAAAAGTTGTAGTACAGATCAAGAGGAACAAATTTCGTTTTATGGCCGAGACCTGGATCGGTGCCGAAAATAGTGAAAACGAGCTCGCAAGATGGAGTATAACGCAGTTTTCAGGTTCCGGAAATCAGTTAAGTCTGTACTGCGAAATCGGAATTTCGGTCACCGCGAAGCTGCCGTCGACTATCGTTACCGGACAAACGATTCAGAATTTGACTGAGCGCCTTTAACGAAAGTCGGAGTACTCGGCGAGACGACGACAACAAAATTAGTTTCGTCGAAATCGGAGTCCGTTTAATCAATATTTGGAATTTTTGAAAATGACCGAAAGTTCCCGGAAACCTGCCAGATTGGGAAATAAATTTTGGGAAAAATTGACGCGAAATCTTCCCGAGGCCGCGCCTCCCTCCCATTGGCGCAGAGGGGCGGTGCCCTCTACCGCTCTTTCCCCTCGCTCACGCAAAAGAGCGAGCCCGGTCTCCTCGGTCCTTTTCTGCCCCTCCAATTTTTCTCTCGCCCTCTCTCTCTTGAGCCGCAGAAGCAGCAGCCGGTCTCCCATGGCGGCCTGCTCTTTCCTGCTCCTCGTTCTCTTGGTGTGCTGCAGCAGCGCAGGCTTCTTCTCCCTTCCTCCTTTCCTCTGTATTTCTCTCGCTGCGTCCAGCCAGAAGCCGCGGCCTCCTGGCTTCCTGGCGAGGCCGCGAGCAGTAGCAGCCGCGCGGCAGCAGCGCTTGCAGCAGCCAGGGCGGCCACCAACAGCAAGCCAGCGACCAGCAGCAGCTCGCCGGCCCTAGCCCCAAACCCTAGCCCAAAGTCCCGACCTCCCCTGCGCTCGAGCTCGGGCTCCGTCTCCGGTTCCGTCGTTTTGCCGTGAAGAAGAAGCTGAAGGGTAGAGTTGCGAAGCTGAAACAACTTGTTGGGTTTTTATGTTATGTGCCATGACTCATATGTTTACTAATTAGTCCCTAATTATTTTCTGCAGATTCCAGGGTTCCAGATGCGAAACGGTTTTCTGTTTTCGTTTTTCCTTTAAATAGTAAATCTGAGTGAAATTTGTAAAATGCGTAGTAAATCGTAGGAATGTCAATAAATTGCAAGTAAGGACTTTTTGGAATCCTTGCGAATAGCTCTATCCAGTGAACGTTTAATATGTGGGCTGTTAGTGTAAAGTTTCTGCTGTAATGAATTATTTGTGATAAATAGCATTAGATAGGGATAAAATGACATCTGTTGTTTTATTGCTTAGATTGATGTAAAATTTTTATGGTAGCCTTGTTATGTGATATGTGTGCTTTGATAAAAATTTCAGAATTTTTGGTGCATGTATGATTTAGTTATGTATTTATATTGCTTTCAGCTTGTTAAAAGGGATTAAAATGATTTGTGATAAATGTATGCATGTAAAAATAGAAACAGTGGTTCCACTGCCTTTGTATTGTATTGTTGTAGCTTAGGTAATTTTATCATGGCCATGAGTCTAAAGAAAATATGACTTATAGAATTTTGTTGCTCTCACATGCATTTTTGTGAATAAAACTTGCCCTGTTTTTCATAAATAAATTATAATACCTGAGCATGTAATATTTTTACAGTTGTCATGATTTAACATTACCTATCATCAGTAAAAATATGAGCCACAAATTATATGTTTGTAACATCACTTAAAATAATGCCTTTGTTAGTTAATTATTTAATTAATAAAAGCATATTGGTAAATGAAAATGTATATGTTGAAATGATTACCTTTGTTGCATGTTAATCCGAGATAAGATTGTGTGCTCATGTTTATAAGTTTTTGATGATGTTCATAGCTCATATGTGTGCTCACATGCTAATCAAATAAGTAGAGAAGTGAGTTTATTAATATGCTGAAATTGCTGCATGCACAGTTTCTGTAGAGGTGATTAGTGCGTGAAGAAAATGATGTTTTCTGTAGATGTGTTATATATAAAAGTTGTGGATAACTTCTTTATCTTGCTTGTCCTAAAATTTCATGATTTTAGGCCCAGTAGTTTAGGAGTTATAGATTTTGCAAGTTTGCTGTCAGGTTTTGCATATTTTCTGTGCAGATCTGAAAGAATGAATTATTTGGTTAATTTAAGTTGTGAATCAGGTCTTCATGTTAATAGAAGAGTTGTAGTGATTTTCATAGGCTTTCTAAATTGTCTTGGATCACTATTTTTGGTGGTCTAGAACTTGAGTTACAGGTGTTTAAAGTTAGAAGTCAGAATCTGTCCAAAGTCTGGACAAATTTACTTGTTTGAGTTAGTTAGCCTTGTTAACTGCTTAATCATCTTGCGACGATTATAAATAAGTTGTAGACAACTTAATAAGCTTTCTAAAAAGTCTTATTTCAAGTCCTTGGGTGCTTTAGATCTCCAGTTATGGCTGTTTGAAGATGAATGTAATATTCTGTCCAAAGTTTGGACAGAAGTGCTTACCTGTTATGTTTGGTCTTTTTAATTATTGAATCATGCTTAAGTGATAATAACAAAGTTTTAGATAATTTCATTAGCTTTCCAGAAAGTCTAGGATCACTTTGTTTGGAGGTGTGTAGCTTCAGTTATGTCTATTTAAAGTACCTGATGTATGGTTGTCCATGTTTAGTAAATAAACCCAAGTTGATTGCTATAGCTTAATGTTGATTATGTGATCTTTGATGCTATGTCATGACTTGGTAATGTTCAGATTGTGCATTTCATATTATTAAACTAATTAACCTTATGTATTATATAAATATGTTAGATAATAATGGTTGACTTGCTTAACTAAAGTAGAAGCTATATGTGCATACATGTGTTCCATTTGTGATGTCTGATATAGTCTTGATTGATTGTTATAGCTAGCCTCTCGGAGTGCCAGATGAACCGTGTCACACCTTTCTTTAATATTAACCTGCTGAAGTGATCATGCCATGTTGTGAGTTAGAGCTATGTCTTCTTTTAATAGTTATCCTGATTGCTTATGAGAAGTAATTAGAAATGCTTATATATGTGCACATGTTTGCTTCGTAAGTGTTTTCCTTGCATTCATACGCTTGCATTGCACATCTCATTTAGGTAACGGTAGATATATCGTGAAGGACGTGATGATGAGGTTAAACCCGAAGACGATGTTTGGTGGATTAACCCGAAGATGCGGAGTTAAGCAAGTGCTACAGCGGAGATGCTCGCCAAGCGAGTATCACCTAACAAACACTAACCTAGTGTTGGTTCCCAGGCAAGCCCCGGAGCATTCTAAGTCTCCCAGTTTTACAATTAAATTACTTGAGTACTTTTATACTGTGATGCATTAGGTATAGGAGTTGATTGAATCCTACCTGCTGCATTACCCTTCCTTGAATATTGGTTATACCTGCCTTGTTATCCTGTTCCTTATTTATAATGTAGAATTGCTTAGTTGCTTAATAAAAGTGATAGTTAAGGATGTTTCCGTAATACCCCTGGTGGGTATTTACCGGATCACGGTTGGCTATATTTTGCTATCGTGGAAAAGAACCTGAGTAGTAATAAAATACGGTCAACTGGAAGGCAAGGCACAAGTTTAGAAACTTGGGGCAGTCCGTCCGTTGGATCGTGTAGGTTTGTATCGATGTTGGCCCTCGTTCATTTTTGAACGCGCCATTTTACTTAGGGATATGTCGGTGCTGTAATCATCAACCCCAAAGCCGGTTAGAAGCTGTTCGGGCCGGTCTCAACCCGTGTCGCGCCCTCTAGTATGGAAATGTGATCTGCCGCGAGAGGCCATCGCCAGGTTCCAATTGGGCGGTCCGTGCTGTGAGCCGCGACGATTACCACCACGAACAAGCGTCGAGCGGTTGCCCAATGCATGGACCCGACGGGGAAAGTGTGGGCTGGTATTAAAGGTCTTTCACCAGCTGGTTTGGAATTCGATTCGAGTCGCCGTCTCCCCCGGTTAGTGGGAAACTATGGCGAGCTTCACCACGATACAACTCCATGTGACATTTGTTGGTTCAACTAAAATATTGATAAGCAAACCTGATATGGTACTATATTATTGTTTGCTATGTTCAAGTGAGTGCTCTAGTGCAGGTGCAAAACTTAGAATTTAAGGAATAGGGTAAAAGATGACTGCTCATATAATTAAATGATGAACCCTTTAACTTAAGCTCCTTTTGCAAATAAAGTTAGCCAGCTCCACTATTTATATCAGCCTTGCATACTCCTTGGTGTCACTTTATTTTTGGTTTCCGACGGGTAAGTCTAGCTGAGTACATTCGAGTACTCAGGGTTTATCCCACCTTGTTGCAGGTGAAGGTTAGGTCTGCTGAAAGGTGATGACCAGTGCCGGTGGGCTCGGCAGTTCCCTACTTCTTCTCTTTATGCTGTTGTTGGAGGATGTCACTCAAGCTAGCAAAGTATTTCAACTTATGTTATGGTATTCATTCCAAAGCTACGTTGTTTCAAAGTAAATCAACTTGTATTATTATTTGTGAACTCTATTGTAATTTTATTTCCGCTGCAAAGCTCCGTGAACATGATCTGTATTTGCTTGACCATGCGATCTTGGCTGAGATGTTGGAAAAGTTTGAAATCTCTCAGGATTTCATGGACTACCGGGTTTATATGGGCTCAAGTGTGCTAATTCAGCTGCTCCGGCAGAGGTTTTCGCACTTGTGCTCTTATAAATTGGTCGGTTCTATCACACGCCACGTGGTACATCTGCACCTCATCGTGCTCCAACACCGACACTGGCCCTCACTGTTGCCCCTGCTGCACCAGCCCCTTCATCCTCTCGTTTCCCGTCTCGGCCATGGGGGCGTGGCAGGGGGAAAGGACGGGGCAACAACTCTTGGCGTGCCCCTCGTCCGTGGTCCAATCCGTGGAGCGGCTCCTTCCAAATGTGGCCGATGCCGGGCCAAGGTATCCTCGGTGCTCGCCCAGGCGTTGGTTTGTTCCAGGCGCCTCGTCCACCTTTTTCGGCTGCTCCACCGGGCGCTGCACACGCACATCTTGCTGCTGCTCCCCCACCCAGTTACTTCTACGGCACCTACCCCTCCTATGGTCCTGGTAGTGCCCCGGACCCGTCAGCATCCTGGAACCAGGCTGCTCTGGCAAATGTCTTCAACACAATGACTTTACAGCAGCCTGATGCAAGCTGGTATATGGACTCGGGTGCGTCCTCGCATCTTTCTTCTTCTACTGGTAATCTCTCCAATATCAGCCCCTCTCTTCACTCCAATTCTAATATTCTTGTTGGTAATGGAACCCATCTCTCTATTACTTGTTCTGGCCACACTTTACTTCCCAATTCACACCGTCCGTTTCACCTTTCTAATGTTCTTGTGTCACCTCAACTCATAGCTAATCTCATTTCTGTTCGCAAATTTACCACAGATAATTCATGTTTCGTTGAATTTGATCCTTTTGGTTTATCTGTGAAGGATCTCCAAACCAAGACGGTGCTCCACCGCTGTGACAGCTCTGGGGATCTTTACCCACTCCTTCCGACGTCCACTTCACATCCTCGTGTCCTGCTCGCTGCCCTAGAGACCATTTGGCACTGGCGATTGGGGCACCCCGGCAGCCAAGTCCTCTCCCGCCTCCGCTCCAATAATTATATTTCTGTTATTCCTAGTGAACATGACACCTCTTTGTGTCACGCCTGCCAGTTGGGTCGTCACACTCGTTTGCCATTTCCTATTTCAATGTCAAGAGCATCTAAACCTTTTGAACTAATTCACTGTGATTTGTGGACGTCTCCTGTTATGAGCATATCCGGTTCAAAATACTACCTTCTGTGTTTGGATGATTTCACTCATTACTTGTGGACTTTTCCACTTAAACTGAAATCTGAAACATTCAACACTTTGCGAAACTTTCATAGCTATGTGCTAACTCATTTCAGTTGTCGTATCTAATTTATTCAAAGCGACAATGGTCGCGAATTCGACAACAATGCTGCTCGCTCTTTTTTCCTTCAACAAGGTATTCATCTTCGTCTTTCTTGCCCTCACACATCCCAACAAAATGGCAAAGCCGAACGTGTTATTCGGTCCATCAATAACATCATGCGCACCTTGCTGTTTCAAGCATCTATGCCTCCGGCATATTGGGCTGAATCTCTTCGCACAGCTACTCATTTATTTAATCTTCACCCCACCAAAACTCTTCAAAACCGCACCCCCCACCAAGCTCTCTTCGGTACACCACCCACCTATGAACACCTCCGTGTCTTTGGGTGTCGTTGTTACCCCAATCTTTCTGCCACTATGCCCCATAAACTTGCACCGCGCTCTACAGAATGTGTTCTTCTTGGATTTCCTGATAACCACAAAGGCTATCGTTGCCTTGACCTGTCCACCAACCGAGTGATCACCTCTCGTCACGTGGTCTTTGATGAGCAACAATTTCCTTTCTCACGTGACTCACCAGCACCGTTGAGTGCCTATGATTTTTTGGATGATACAAATGTTGATCCGGTGATATTTGGTGACTTCCCAGTAGTGGTCTCTAGCTCTGCTGGCCCTCCAATGGCCTCGCCGGGCATTGGTCCAGTTGGTTCTTCAGCTGCCCAGCCAGCGAATATAAGTGTGGTTCCTGTTGTACCTGCTCATCATCAAGGCACAACTTCCAGCCAATTGCAACAAGGGCAGGGGTCAGGTGCTGCACCCCTTCCTCTTGTCGTTTAGGGCCAAGCATTGGCTCCTAACGACCCTGTCGATGGTCCAGGACACCAAACTGGTCCATCTGCTGGAGGACTGCACTATCGACCTCCGATTATGAAAGTATACACACGACTACAGCAACCTCCTGGTGCGCCACCAGCGCCCGCAGACCAACCACTACCAGTGCCATCTCCCGCGCTGCCCAGCACCACCTCCATTGTCATCCCTGCTGCTATGCGCTCCTCAAATGCGCCTATTATGCATGTCCCTCCCACCATCAATCACCACGCCATGCAAACCAGGGGAAGTCTGGCATCAGTCAGCCGCGACAGCAAGACGGGCAGGCCTACTGCAACTTGGCAGCAGCTTCCACAAATATCAGCCTGCTTCCAAAAACATATTGTGGTGCTCTTTCTGATCCGAATTGGAAGCGTGCCATGGAGGAGGAATATGGTGCCCTCATTGCTAATCAAACATGGGACCTTGTGCCACCGCCTCCACATGCTAATATTGTTTCCCGCAAATGGCTATATCGTCACAAACTCAATGTTGATGGGTCTTTGGCAAGATACAAGGCTCGTTGGGTTGTGCGCGGCTTCTCTCAACAACATGGCCTTGATTATGATGAAACCTTCAGTCCGGTGGTCAAGCCTGCAACAATTCGCACAGTACTATCACTTGCTGTATCTAGTGACTGGCCTATTCATCAATTGGATGTCAAAAATGCATTCTTGCATGGTACTCTCAACGAGACTGTTTATTGCCAACAACCTCCTGGGTTTGTTGACCCTGCTCGTCCTAACTATGTGTGCAAGCTTAACAAGGCTCTATATGGTCTTAAACAGGCCCCGCGGGCTTGGTATAGCCGCTTCCAGACGTTCATTGCCTCCATTGGTTTTCAGGCTTCTCAATGTGATACTTCACTTTTTATATATACTCATGGGATAGATATGGCATATATTCTTTTGTATGTGGATGACATCATTTTGATGGCTTCATCCCATCATCTTCTTCAACATATTATTGGCTCTCTTCAGCAGGAATTTGCCATGACCGATCTTGGCAATCTTCACTATTTCTTGGGAGTTTCTGCTCAACGGTCATCCACAGGTCTTTTTCTGTCTCAAGCTAAATATGCTGCTGAAATCTTGGCCAAGGCAAACATGTCATCATGCAACCCTTGCCAAACTCCACCTGAGGTTCATTCAAAACTGTCCTCCCAAGATGGACCACCAGTTACTGATCCTACACTATACCGCAGTCTTGCTGGTGCCTTACAATACTTGACTCTCACACGTCCGGACATTGCTCATGCCGTTCAACAAGTCTGCCTGTATATGCATGATCCTCGGGAGTCGCACTTTGCTCTCATCAAACGCATTTTACGATACATCAAAGGAACTATGGACTATGGACTTGCTCTTTCTCGCAGCTCATCACATGAGTTAGTTGTTTACTCAGATGCCGATTGGGCTGGCTGTCCAGACACACGTCGCTCCACTTCTGGCTGCTGTGTGTTTCTTGGTGATAATCTTATATCTTGGTCCTCCAAGCGCCAACACAGTGTCTCGCGGTCTAGTGCTGAAGCTGAATATAGGGGTGTTGCCAATGCCGTGGCTGAGGCATGTTGGATTCGTCAACTCCTGGGTGAGCTTCGTCGTCCTTTAACACGTGCTACTATTGTCTATTGTGACAACATCAGTGCCGTGTATTTGTCCTCAAATCCAGTTCATCACCAAAGGACCAAGCATGTGGAGATCGATCTTTATTTTGTTCGGGAGCGTGTGGCCCTTGGAGCTGTCCGAGTACTTCATGTTCCAACGTCTCTCCAATATGCTGATATATTCACCAAGGGTTTGCCGACTGCTGTCTTCATCAATTTCCGCTCCAGTCTCAACGTTCGCTCATCTCCCGGTTGAGACCGCGGGAGGGTATTAGAATACAAATAGTCTAGAATGTGATAAGTCTAGAATGTGAAAAGTCTAGAATGTGAAGAGTCTTGTAACTCCTATATAAACTCATGTTCAGTGAATAGAAAGGGCTCAGCCTGCCATAATCATTCCTTCATCAAGCTCTAAATGACGCTTTACTGGTTCATAATAAATGATAGTGAAGAAACTATACTTGGGAAATTTTGATTGATTTCTTGCATTGACTGTAAAGGGTCTGATGCTTGGACGATCCGCTGTGCTGTCTGATGACCCAGATCTGCGGTGTGGAACATACCATAAATGAAAAAGGTGCTTCAATAATACAAATTGATGCACTCATAGTTTCCCCATACAAAAAATGATGCATTGCTGTTGGACAAAACAAAATAAGATATAAATCTGAGGAACACCTATCGATTTATGGCAAAGTAGGCAACAATACCTTTGAGTTCCCAGACTTCAAGTGTATCAGACACCGTCGATGACAATAGATAATCTCTGAAGGCCATAATCTCAGCATCTAGCTCTGGCTTGCGTTTCAAGAAATCAATGGAACAAAGAAATAATATTAACACTTTATTTATGCATCACAGAGCTTGCATTCCTAGACTCAACAGAACATAGAAAATATCGGTATTGAACGAACCAAAATCTTGGAAAATATAAACCCTCTGACTTCTTGACTGAGGTCCTCTGTCTTAGGATCTTCTAGAGAAACAGCTGGAAAGGAAAGAAATAACAGGGCTTAATCAGTGGATTGCAGGGCTCCATCAGCCCGGAAAAATAATCTTTTCTACTTAAATAAAGGAGTGGGCTGTAGGGTTTTTCTTCCCTTCCTGCTTGCTGCATTTCCACGTGATACATATTTACTTGTTAATTTCATATTGATTTTTCATTTTCAGAAATAACTAGCATACCTAATACTCTGTACATAGTAGTACATAAACAAAAAAAAATGGACAAAATCAATACTCCATAAAAATGGAGAAAAATTTGAGCATTTTTAATTGAACTTCCATTTCTGAATGAGCTCCAGTTGCATTTGAATTTGCAAGATTCATTAATTCCAGTTGCGTCCCAATTATATTATCTGAACTCCCTATATGAATCCAGTCACAGTATTTGCGTATATATACTTTTCTAGTTGACTAGTATTTCAAGTACAAGCTAGTAGTTTAATAGCGCCATCCACAACAGGTATTTGACATCTATGTGCTCCCAATTGAAATCATCAAATTGCATCGAAGCTTACACAACACTAATATACAAACAATATATAGGTCGTGCTACTCACCAGGATGCAGTGGTATTGGGGAGGAAGAACTCACTACCTCATCCCAGATACCCCTATATTTTCGAACCACAACATCAACAACAACTCTGTTGTGCCCGAGCAGACATGACCGCGGGAGACAGCTAGCAGCCGATATGCATCCGAGGAAGAAAATAGCTTACCGTGGACGTGCATGTCGGATCTGCAAGCCACACAGGATGGGGGAGCAGCGACAGTGTAGATCGGGCGGAGTCAGCGCAAATCGGGCCCGCATCTAGGCCCATCCAGTCTCAGGACTACCGTGGTGGGAGCTGCTGCAGCGGTCGACCCGTGCGGCAGTGCTCGGCCAACAGCTAGCTCGCCCGTCCTGGGGACGCCGATGCCGGCCAGCCAACCAGCCATGGTGCAGCAGCGGCATGCTAGCCATGGCTCCCAGCCTCCCCATCTCGGAGCGCACGGCCCTGCCGCAGGTGAGCCGTGGGGATGAGTAGAAACCGCGCGGGTGAGGAGGATGCATGGAGAGCCAGCGTTGGCGCTTCCGGAGAAGACCAAATCGTGCGAGATGGAGAGTGCACGGTGAGGATTGGGAAGAAGACGAGCGAGAGGGAGAGAGAAAAGCGTAAGGATTTTGGGGAAAAAGATCGAGAGCCCGGCTGAGCGAAATGAGGATAAGGGACACAACTTTTTGGTGGACACGCACTTTGGATGCGTGCATGCAGTTGTGTAAACACACGGCCGGCCAGAAATAAGTCTTTACCATATATATAATTCATATATCGTGAAATTGTAGGAACTGTTTTAAATAGATGGTGAAAGACGGTAATATTTAAGTTGGGACAAAACTAATATGACATGAAAAAGAGAACTGAAGGAGTACTATATTTAACAGGTACGGTACCAAGAGTGATTAAAGCCAAAAGCAACTGATACTCCAAAGTTTTAGCACCAAGCATGGGGGCGGCGCGCTATATATATGACGCAGACAAAAATACGAGTTTGAGAAGAGCTCACCGAGACGTATAGCTTCTGCAAGCATGGAAAACACCTCAAAGTAGTTACAGACGCCATCAATGGAAACCACATCTTCGACAGCCAAAATCTTGACGGTTTGCAGGGCCGTTTCCAGCATGACGGTCTGCATCAGCGAGCGCTTCTCCTTGAGAACACGGCCAGGTCTCACGCGGTAGACACGCTGGGTGGTGGATTCAAAGACAGTGCCGCCGCCAATCTCCAACCTATGGATGGCGGAGGACAGGGATCCCAGGACCCTGAGCCTGGGAGCGCTGCCCACCACACGCAGCACGAAAGACTCGTAAGAACTCGAGCGGCGGCAGGGGACCAGCTTCTCTAGGAGAGGCGCGTCCTCGATGATGACCTGCCACGGCGTCACCCTCCCCGTCAGATCTGCGTACTTGCAGTGGTGGTACGAATCCGCGGCCGAGATGGCGAAGCTGGTGATGGTGGGCGAGTTGATCCGGACGGTGGCGAGGCCGGTGCAGCTGAGGTCGAGGACGAGGGTTCTGAGCACAGGGCACCCGGCGAGCAGCCCCTGGAGCGCGCCTTCCGAGATGCCCACGCAGCAGAGCGAGAGGAGCTCGAGGTGCGGGAACCGGAGCGCCGCCGCCGCCGCCGCGGAGGGGAAGGCGTGGTAGCCGATCTTCAGGAGGCGCAGCGTGGGAGCGAACCGGAAGACTGCCTGCTCCGGCAGAGGTCTCCGCTGGGCCCACGTGCAAGGGTACCCTGGCCTGGCTAGATCTCGAGCTCCTGGGAGGCCGTTGAGGGCGGGGTTCCGCAGCCAGCGCCTGTACTGCTGGCCGCGGTCGTACGGCCACTCGGCCTTGAGGCGGCGGCCGGGGCCAGGGTGCGCCTCGAGGATGGCGGAGACGAGACGCTTGTAGTGGTGGAAGTTATTTGTGGAGTAGGAATCGAGGTTGAGATTGAGCGGGGAGGAGTGCCAGATGTCGCGCCACCGGGTGGAGAGGACCTGCACACGGACGGCGTCGGCGGTGGGGAGGCGGGTGACGATCTCGCCGAGGACGGAGTCCGGGAGGGTGCTGATCAGGTCCTCGCCGCCGCCATCCATGGCTTCTTCCATCGAGATCTCGTACGTCGCAGGATTGCGGGAGATGTTGCGGCCTGCGGGCGGGCGGGCAAGCGGCGCAAGGCTCAAGGGCCAAACTAGCTAGTTTCGGTACCAGCGGCCCCACAGCAGCAGTACTAGTAGTAGTATATGAAAAGATCTACCATGACCAATTTTATGTTCAATTCTGTATATGTCACTCTATCTTTGGATTGGTACTTCGGTTTAGCAGACCCCATTACCAGTCTACCATGAAAATTCTATAGGAGTACGATAAGTTTGTCCAAAATGTAAAGCTTCCCTCCATGAAAAACAGTGTGATAGAATTTTTTAACAGGCCGAGGCGGTAGTTTTTTTTTAATCAATGGAGCCGTCAAAATGCTTTAGGAACTGAACGTCGTGGCCGCCTCCGTTAATCCCATTTGCAGAAGCGCAGTACTTTAAGATGTCTGTATCCGTTAATGATCTCTAGTAAACTATACAAACCAAAAAATTGTGAATAGTGAGAATCAAACGTGCGACCTAGAAAACCAATAAAAAATATACAACTCTCATAAGTATCAAACCTACAACCTAATAATGCTGAACACTATCTCATTTCCACTACTGCATTGCATATTTATGTAATGTAATGTAATATAATATATAATATATGCTAAAGTTTTATATCAATAATTTATAATTTTATATTAGACATTTTTTACTACTAAATAAAATCGATGACAACATTTTAATATAAAGTTTTAAATCTATATCTATCCAAAATTGTTTGAAACTTTTTTAAAAAATATATAAAAATGTGAATTGAAAACACATGTTTCAGACTCTAAAGGACTAAATAAAAAATCAAAAACAAATATGTAGCTTAGATCATCCACTAAAACTTTGGTATTAACTATATATGGAATATTTGAGACCGTTTAGGAATTCCACATTATGAATTTCAAAATCTATAAACTTTGAACACATACTTGGGGCTCTAAACCACTTTAAATAAAAAACTTTTAACTATAAAAAGTGATAGATTATATTTGTTGCTATAACTTTTGTATAGACCATGTCAACGTCTGAGATTGTTTCATAATTTTAAATTTTGAATTTTAAAATATGTGAACCTACAACTATATATATTTTAGGATCCTAAACAATTTCAATTCAAAACATTTTAACTATAAATTTGTAGATCACGTGGTGAGCTACAATTTTAATATAAAGTTTGTCTTCAACTGAAATTATCAATTATTTTTTTGATATAACTTCGTAAATCGATTGTAGGAGACGAGCTCTTAAAATATTTGCCTCCAAAAATCATCGATTAAATGAGGCGGTTATTTTAAGATGTCTGTCCCTAAAAATTAATTTATAGACAGATAGATGTCTTAAGATGACTGTCTCTGTTAATTGACTAAATGTTAACTCAATTTATAGAAAGTGATCTAAGTGTGCACTAGATATGAAATTGAGAGAGGGGAAAGGCATGACGCGCGCACGTGCACCAAGCCTTGTGGTAGTGTGGGCTTAAGTTTTGCCACTTGGGCGTGTCGTTTGATGGCGCACCTGGAAGTACGATTACTTATGGTTGTTAGGACACTCACAATGCAGACTCTACCTAGAGTCTAAATGTATTTATTATCTCGAAGATATCATAGACTTGAAGTCTAAATAAGACTTGAGTCTTAGTTTTTCTCCATCTCCCTTCAATAAATATACTGTCACATCAACAAAAATACAATAAATATAAGTATAATAAATAAGTTTAGACTCTATGATAAAGTCTGTATTGTGAGTGTCCTTACTAGAATAAACATGACCTGATGGATGAGCCCGGGCTGCGCCAAAATATGGATGATGTACGGGGATGGGGTGGACCTAAGTTTTACTACTTGGGTCGGTCATTTGATGTATCAGATTCGGCTGGGGGAGTGTGATTACTTCTGGTTGTTAGGAGAATAAAGGCCTGTTTAGATGCGTATTTTTAAGTATTTGAGAAATGTTATGGTTTTGTAAAATACATTGGTTTTTAAAAGCTACTAGGTGTTTGGATATAACAAATCTTGTAGTATCTAAAACTATGATTTTTTTTAAAAAAAGTTGTGTAGTCTTTTCGAAGTTTTGGAAACTCCACTAATAACTCCTTTTTGCTAAACCACAATTTTTATGTCTCTTTATCTTATAATAAAACCATAGTTTTGTAATACTATAGTTTTCCCAAAACTGCAACGTCAAAACAGGCCCTAAACGTGACGTGCATGGGCTCGAGTTGTCAGTTGTGCCATCACGACATGATGTGGTGTGCAGGGTGGCATGGGGCTAAGTTTTGCCACATGTTCGATGGAGCACCTATCGTCAGCATGCTTACTTCTAGAGTTCTACTCCCTCCGTCCCTAAATGTCTGTCATTTACGTTTCCCAAGAAACAACTTTGACTAAATATATATTAAAAAATATTAATATATATGATACATAATTAGTATCGTTGGATAGATATTTGAATCTAGTTTTTTAACAAAATTATTTGGAGATACAAATGTTGCACACATTTGCTACAAATTGAGTCAAACTTGTGGCACGCACATCAATGGCGACGGTCAATTAGGGACGGAGGGAGCAGTGGTTATGGGAATAAATGTGACATGCATGGGCTCGGGCCGTCATGATGACATGATGTGGTTTGAAATGGACCTGACTTTTGCCAGTCGACTTCATTTGATGAAGCGGTTGTCGAGAGCGTGAGGTGATGGGCTCGGGCCACGCCTTGACCTGATGTGGTGCTAGGTTGGGTGGGCCTGAGTTTTGCCACTTGAGTCATTTGTTTGAAGGTGCAGTTATCGGGAGCTCGATTATTTGTGGCTCTTACAAGAATATAAATATGACCGATATGGGCTCAGGCCGTGCAGTGACATGATATGGTATGGGGGAACACAATAGTTTATTCTTGTAAGAGCCCATACTGTATACACCCTGTATACTGTATACACTCTGTGTCTCAGAATATAAGGCGTGATTTGACTCGATGCGGTCTTCAAGATTCTACTTTAACCATTAATTTATACTATTCTATATAATTAATGGAAACAACAAAAATATTATTAGAAAATATTTGTCTAAATCTAATGGTACCGCTATTGTACTATATATTTTTATTTTATTAGACTTATTATTGGTTAAAATTAATAAAGTTTGAATTTTAAAATACATGTATGCCTTATATTCTGAGACGGAGGGAGTATATCAAGCGGCCTTAATCTCTCAAAGAAAGGGGAACAACTAGAGATTTTCCTCAATCCCCTATCTATCTTTCCTCCCTCATCAATGACCTCTAGGGCCCATGCTCCTCACTTGTGTGGCAAGATCGGAGGACCGCTGCACGTCGTGGTCTCATCATGCCCAACGCTGGGTAGGCCACTGCGCGCCACGTCGTGCATTGCGGGAGCTCCGCACACTGCCCCAGCTGCTACGTGGGCCTCACCTGGCCAACCTCATCAACATGCGTCGCGCAGCACGAGTAGACCTAAGTATTTTTAAACCGGCCCGATCCGGCCCGCGGGCCTGGCCCAGGCCCATCGGGTTTTGGTCCGCCCACGAATCTTACTGGACAGGGTCTGGACAGAGATCTTGCTGCCCAGAAAAAAAAATCGGTCCAAACACGACCCGAAATGCTTATTTTAGCTGTTTTACACTATAAATTACGCGGACAGCCCGTCCAGGCCCGGGCTCGCCACCTCGTCATCCCCAACGCCAAGCGAGCCGCTGCCCAAATCATTAGAGGACACGTGTGCGCTACGTCACGGTACAAACACGTGACACAAAAGAGCAGAATCGAATGACGCGCGTAGAACGTTGTGATGCGAAAACCGAACGATAAGCACGAGAAGAGAGAACACGTAAGCTTTGTATCAGATTTTTTTTGTTGACATTTACAAACGGTATACAAACTTTAAAATACGATAATTTTCTTGTAGAACATCTATTTTTAATTTCGTTTACACCATGATCTTCATTATGATGAGATCTACAAAAGTAGAATCATGTTGGATATTGTCGACGAAATATGGTCGGCAATCTACCGAGGGGTATGCCCAAGGTAGTAGATTAAGCGGTGGAGGCGTGCGAGACGTCTGCAAAGCGTAGACACAGGGACGTGAGACGGCGATTTAGACAGGTTCAGGCCGGCAAGTCGCCGTAATACCCTACGTCCTGTGTTCTGGTGGCTGGTTTGTATTGCTGGATTGGAATATGACGTATGATCCGGTGGGATCTGAGATGAGTTGAGAGGAGGTCCCTGCTCGCCTTATATAGTCGGGGAGCAGGGTTACAGCTTGCCGAATCCTAACAGATTACAATCGGTTCCTTTTGGCAAGGAATCCGGGTCTATCTATTCGGATCTTCCCTGTCGAGCAAGTCATCAGGATAATCCTTGACGGCTGCGACAACCTGGTCGCGGGCCGCAAGGTCTTCTGGTTGGGCCGTATCTTGCCGAGTAGCCCAAGTCGTGCCATGGGGTATACGGGTGTAATATCCCCACAGCTAGTCCCTGAGCACGTTGCATCCATTGTGCCGGGCGTCGCGAAGTCTTTCGAGCAGGTCGGGCCTGGTGGTATGTCGATGAAGACGTCTTCCGACCAGGTCGCCTGGTCGCGGGTGCACTTGTGGTAGTCTTCCGACCAGGTTAAGCTGGTCGCGAGCGTAACAGCCAGGGCTGTAGCCAAAGTGCCGCCGTGTAGAGTATTCTGCGTCGTCCTGAAAAAAGGGATGCAAGGTGCTGCAAGAAAAAAAATCGAAGATCTTCCATCTGGTGAAATGTATCCACTTAGAGCCTAGTCGGACTCCAAAAGCTGACGGTACGTCGGTTGAAGTCCTTGCTAGTCCGTCTCAAGCTGCGAAGAAAGAAAAATGAACAATACATTCACCGCTAGGTGAAGTGTATCCACTTAGTCCTTGAGCTTGGGAGTAGGTGTTGTAGGCACGTGGTGCCAAGCTTGTTTTTATCCGGCATGAAACAGAGTCATTTTTTGCAGATGAGAGAAAAAAAAATGACGTGTGTACACATAGTCCCCGGGCCTGCTGTAAGAAGCAGCATGGTTCTTGTAGCAGGTCCAAAGAAAATGCATTAATATAAACATGAGGGGAGAGTCCCCGAGCTCAAAGTTGAAGGTCTACAGTCCCGAGGATTACTGTAGCGCCGACCAGGAACTGCAGATTTCACTGTACCCCTGAAATGAATATGAGTACTAACGGGTGAAGTCAGTCCCCGTGCGTTAGTATCGCATTTATCAGCACGAAATAATTATAACCGAATAAATGAATAAGGCGAACGAACAGGCCGTTTTTACGAACCAATGGCCCAGCGGCCCATTAAGGCGGATGCGAGGTGGAGGGTGCGCGTGCGGTTGCTGCAGGCGACGTGGCGGTCGTGGGAATGGTGGGCACGGGTTCCCAGGAACCCTGTAGGCGAAGGGTCGGGCCGCATCGTATAAAAGGGAAAGCGAGCGGCGGCGGTTCCCCACCCGCTTCATTTGTTCCTTGAGCCTTTGCATCGTAGCCTTCGTCCTCTCGACTTCCTTCTTCCGCACGAGCGACTCCGAGCCCAAAGAGCACTGTAGCCCAGATCCAGATTCACATCCACACCTAGTCGCTGTCGATGGTCGGCGGGAAACGCGCTCGCGGTGCGGCGGCGAAGGCGAAGAAGGCGACGAAGGCGGAGTCCGATGACCCCATCGAGGTTCCGGTCTGGGCGCGCAGGTGGAAATGGAGCATTCTCCGCCGGGAGAATCTGGAGGAGCTGATCTTCGCCGGTCTTCTTCTGGATAGCGTCACCGGCGGATGGAGGGATGCGTACCTGGAGGACTGGCCGACTCCGAACACTTCGGAGCTTGTCGTCTTCGAGGCGTTCTTCAGGTACGGGTTCGGTGTCCCAGTGCACCCCTTCCTTCTCGGGTTGCTGGAATACTACCAGGTCGCGCTGTGCAACTTGACCCCCAATACAATGTTGCACATCGCGGTCTTCATCCACTACTGCGAGGCGTACCTGGGCATCGAGCCGCACTTCAACCTCTTCCGCCACTTCTTCCGCCTGAAGATCAACGACACGGGGGCGTCGAACATCGTCGGGTCGGTGTATCTCCAGCTGCGGGACGGGATGGCGGAGAGGTACATTGCAATGCCGCTGCCTTCGAAGGCGATGGAGTACAAGCCCAAGTGGTTCTACATTCATCATGAGGCGCCGAGGCCGCCGTGCGACCCGGCGTTCAAGCCGGTGGTGTTGCCGTCGTGGTCGGAGCGCCCCGGCGCGACGGCGATGGAGGAGGTGGAGGAGCTCCTTAAGCTGGTCGACAAGCGGTGTGTCGACAGGGTGTTGGTGGCGTCGAACTTCATCAAGCGGCGCTGCCAACCCTGCAAGGAGAGGGCGCACCCGGCATATGAATATGCTGGGGATGCGGATCACCGGACGCGGGAGGCGCCGGAGCCCCTGACGGCGGAGCAAGTGTTCCTGTAGGTCGAGGCGCTCTTCGACCTACAGAAGAGGAAAAACCTCGAGTATTCGCGGAGGTCGTATTCACTGGAGTATCCTCCGCCGAAGGTTAGTATCATTGCCCTGCGTGTGCTCGTTAAAATGCGTAAGTAGGTATTTAGTGTTGAGAAGTATTGACACAGGGTCGGGAGGCGTTCACATCGCGAGCGCCATTGAAGGTGTGGCCAAAGGGAGTGGACCCGCCACGGAATGACGTCGACGACGGTGATCGCGGCGCGGCGGAGGTCAACGCGGAGGAGATCCGGAGCAGCGGGGAGGAGGGGAGCCGAGTCCCCGAGCTCCGGTCGAGCAGGCGGAGGGCGCGTGAAGACCCGAAAGGGAAACGCGCGGCTGCCCCTGCGAAGAAGAAGAAGAAGGTGTCGCTGGAGACTGGCGGTGCCTTCACAATTGATGAAGAGGCGGCGAAGCGCCGCCGCGTGGTCTTCGACTGGTCGGACGACGCATCTGACAGTGAAGACGAGGTCCCGCTGAGTGCCCGTTTCGGGCAAGGGTCCTCGGCGGGGCGCGGAGGCGGAGCGGCGAAGGCGAAGGCGAAGTCGACGCCGAAGGTGGCGCGGGCACCGGAGGCGCGGAGTCTTCTGGCAGAGCGGCCGGTGCGCCCAAGCCACAGGAGGAGTCCGCAGGCGGCGGCGCGCGTCCGCGCTCTCGCCGCTTTTCGCTGGAGAAGAAGGTGTCGGGCCTGTAAGTATCCCCTGCATATCCTGTATTTACTTAACCTGGTCGGATTGGAATGTTGATGGCGAGGCCGAACACTTCATAGGTCGGCTGATGTCGAGGAGGTGCCGGACACCGAAGGCGGTGGTCGGAGGGAGGCAAGCCCTCCGGTGGGTGCTGGTGCCGGTGGGTCGGCGAAGTCGGCTACACCGGAGGAGGCGCCGAAGGCGGCGGAGGACGTCGAGGCGTCTGCAGTCCCCGAGTCTGGAGAGGCGGGGCGGCCGGAGGCGTCCGAAGTCCCCGATCCTCGGGAGGCGGAGCAACAGGCGTCCCCAACGCCTGGGGGCAGTTCCGGAGGAGGAGCAGCAGGAGGTGCTGCGGCGGCAGGCGCCGCAACTTTGGGCCGTCGTGTCCGGGAGACGAAGAGGAAGGTGGCGGCGCCTGCTTCACCTGAGATTGAGGAGGTCGAGCATCCGGAGGAGGACCCGAATCGGCGTCCTGTCCGCCGTTTCCGCATCGAGGGGGACGTGGTCATCGAGATAGATGATGAGGCGGCGAGCGCGGCGACGGACGCCGTTGTCGGAGATGCGTCGAAGTTGCTGGAGAAGATCCAGGTGAGCGAAGACACCTATTCCTTGTAGCTTCCATTTGCGTCTTGTTTATTCTTGTCTTCGTGTGCCTGCAGCTCCTATTGAAGGTCAGTGAAGAGTGTAAGCTCACCATTGACCGGATGGCGCCGATGGCCGAGGAGAACGAGCGGCTCCGGGCGGAGGTGAAGCGCGTCGAGGGCCAGTTCGCTAGCTTGGAGGCGCGGTTGGAGGATGCCCATGCTCGTTCTCGGGAGCTTGAAGAGATCATCCAGCAGCAGGGGCAGGAGAACTTTCAGCTTCAGCTGCGGGCCGACAAGGCCGACGAGTTCGCCGCACGTGAGTTGACGTTGTTTTGCTCCCTTTTCCTCGAGAACGCCATCTGGTCGGAGTTCTTAGCCGTGGAGTTCGTTGTTGCAGAGGCAGTGCAGGCCGGCGAGGAGAAGCGTCTCCTGGCCGAAGAGAAGGCAAAAGCCGACGAGGAGGTGCGCAAGTGGCAGGCTATGCACGTCGGTGAGTCCTCTTGGAGAAGTGTGTTTGGAGATTGTTGTTTGTTCTTACCCTTTGCCTTGGCGTTTGCAGCTTACCGCGATGTGCAAATACAATTTGCAGATCTGGAGCAGCGCATCGAGGGCTACCACGACTGCTTCTGGTCGCTGGCAGAGGAGGTCGCCCCTTTGGTGCAGTGCATCGACGAGGAGCCTTTCTTCTCGGCGGAGAAGGAGCGGCGGATCGACGGCCACGTCGTCCAGAAAGCGTGTGGCCTGTGGGGGCGCTTCCAGGCGTACACCAAGTCGGCGGCGCAGAGTGTGGCGGCGCATGGCCTCGGCATTCTTCGTTCGCATTACCCGCGGATGGAGATGTCGAGGTTGGGCGCCGGGTTTGCGGCGAACACGTCGGAGGCCGAGATGGAGCGCCTTGAGGAGGAGGCCGAGCCTGCAGCCGAAGCCCTCGTCGGCGGTGTAGATTTATTTGGTGGCGGGCACCAGTAGCTTGTAAATTAGGAGTTAGTCTGTAAATAGACTCTTGGGCGAACTAAATTGAAACTTGAAGCGAGTCGGCGTGTTTCATTTATTCCCCGAATTCCGCAGACCCAATAGTCGTGAGCCGTAGCGATGAACAGTTCAGCCTTGGGTTATCCCAGGATCCATAGCGTAGAGCGCGGAGCTCGTTTGCGCGTAGGAGTCGAGGGCGTCGCCCAAGGGACCGCTGCTGGCATCCCATAGCGCAGAGGACGGACGCTCGTGCACGCATAGGGAGGTACCAGGGCCAGGGTCTTTTCTGAGAGGCTCGATCGTGGCGTGACATGGGCGAATGGCGACCGTTGTCGAGCGCGTGGGTGGCGCATATGCGAGGCACCGCGCACATAGCCTTCAGAATTCTCAGCCCAAGGTAGCCTTTCCTTCGTAGCGCAGAGGGCAGACGCTCATGCACGCGTAGAGAGGTCGGGACGTCCCCTGGGAGAACTGTTGGCCACCGTAGCGCAGAGGGCGGGCGCTCATGCATGCGTCCGATGGTAAAAACAGCCCCGACTCTGAGTTTTCATCAGTATGAGTCGGGCTGCTTGAAGACCGAATGGAGACCGTGCGCATAAACGGCGCATACAGGCACTGGGCGTATAGCCTCCAGAGGTCTCAGCCCAAGCTTAGCCCTCCCTTCGTAGCGCAGAGGGCGGGCGCTCATGCACGCGTAGAGAGGTCGGGGCATCACTTGGGAGGACTACTGGCTGCCATAGCGCAGAGGGCGGACGCTCATGCACGCGTCCGACAGTTACAGTAGTCCCTGCTCTGAGACTCCTTTAGCGTCAGCCAGGCTGTTTGGAGAAATCGGCGAGTCGTCCGAAGACGTATGGAGAGGTCGGCGAACCGTCCGGAGACGTATGGATAGGCCGGCGAGCCATTCGGAGACGTATGGAAAGGCCGGCGAGCAGTCCGGAGACGTATGGAGAGGTCGGCGAACCGTCCGGAGACATATGGAGAGGCCGGCGAGCCGTTCGGAGACGTATGGAGAGGTCGGCGAACCATCCGGAGACGTATGGAGAGGCCGGCTAGCCGTTCGGAGACGTATGGAGAGGCCAGCGAGCCGTTCGGAGACGTATGGAGAGGCCGGCGAGCCGTCCGGAGACATATGGAGAGGTCGGCGAGCCGTCCGGAGACATATGGAGAGGTCGGCGAGCCGTCTTTTAGGTGTAGAACTTCCTGAGGTGCTCGATGCTCCAGGAGTTAGGTACGTCGATGCCTTCGAGGTCGGCGAGGCGATAGGCACCTGGTCGGGTGACCTCCTTCACCATGTAGGGGCCATCCCAGTGTGAAGACAATTTGTATAGACCGTCGGTCTTGAGTTTCCGTTTGAGGACTAGGTCGCCGATGACGAAGGATCGATCTTTGACGTTCCGGTTGTAGTAACGGCGAACTCCTTCGAGGTATTTGGCGGTGCGTAGGCAGGATGCCAACCGTTCTTCTTCTAGGCGGTCGAGATCGTCGCAACGAGCTTGGTCGGAGGCTGCTTCATCGTAGTTCTCCACGCGCGGGGAGCGGAAGACGACGTCGGCGAGGATGACGGCTTCGGAGCCGAAGACCATAAAGTATGGCGAAACGTTGGTGTTACGACTGGGTTGAGTCTGGAGACCCCAGAGTACGGAGGGCAGTTCGCGCATCCAGCGGCCAGGGTGCTTCTCGTCTTTCTGGTAGAGGCGCTTTTTCAGGCGTCGAGGATCATGCCGTTGGCGCGTTCGGCCTGGCCGTTGGCTCGAGGATGGGCGACAGAGACATACTTGACGAGGACGCCGTGGCCTTCGCAGAAGTCCCAGAAAACATTGTCGGTGAAGTTGGAGCCAAGGTCGGTGATGATGGAGTTCGGGAGACCGAAGTGATGAATTATCTCGTCGATGAAGGAGACGACGTTTTCGGCTGTCGCCTTGGTGATTGGCTTTGCTTCGATCCACTTGGAGAACTTGTCGACAGCGACGTAGATCCACTTGAAGCTTCCCGGGGCTGGTCGGAAGGGGCCGATCATGTCGAGTCCCCAGCAGGCGAATGGCCACGAGGCTGGTATCGCTTGGAGTTCTTGCGCAGGGACGTGGGTTTGCTTGGCGAAGAATTGGCACCCCTCGCAGGTGCGGACGAGCTGTTCGGCGTCGGCGACCGCTGATGGCCAGTAGAATCCTGCGCGAAAGGCTTTACGTACCAACGTTCTAGCGGCCGCGTGGTTCCCGCATTCGCCGGCGTGGATGTCGAAAAGGATTTCGAGGCCGTCCTCTCTGGAGACGCATTTTTGGAGTACTTCGTTTCTGGAGTTTTTGCGCATGAGCGCACCGTCGACCAGTACGTAATTGTTGACACGGCGAACGAGGCGCTCGGCTTCAGTATTGTCTGCGGGGAAAAGGTTCTCGAAGAGATACTTGATGAAGTCCTCGCGCCAGTCTGTCGGTGGTGCTATGGAGGTCGTGCCCACTAGTTGTCTAGTCGGCGGTGTCGTGGCGTCCGTCGAAGGTTTGGAGCTCGAGTGGTCGGCGATGGAGGGCTCGAGCAGGTCGTGAACAAATACGCCAGCGGGGACCGGAGATCTTGATGACGCCAACTTGGATAGCTCGTCGGCCGCCTGGTTCCGGTCTCGCGGTAGATGGTGATATTCGACTCCGAAGAACTTGTCTTCAAGCTTCCGGATGGCGGCGCAGTAGGCGTTCATCTTGTCGTTGGAGCAGTTCCAGTCCTTGTTGAGCTGGTTGATGACGAGAGCGGAGTCGCCGTACACCATGAGGCGCTTGACGCCTAGTTCGCTGGTGATGCGGAGACCGTGGAGAGCGGCTTCGTACTCAGCAGCGTTGTTGGAGGCCAGAAAGAGTAGCCGTAGTGCGTAGCGGAGCTTCTCTCCGGAAGGAGACGTGAAGAGGAGACCAGCACCTGCGCCATGTAAGGTGAGGGAGCCGTCGAAGAAGAGGGTCCAGTGTTATGGCGCTTCCGGCGGTACTAGAGTTTGGAGATCCGTCCACTCGGCGACAAAATCGGCGAGTGCTTGTGACTTGATTGTCTGGCGACCCTAAAAGGCGATGTCATAGGAGCCGAGCTCGATAGCCCATTTAATGATGCGTCCCGTCGCGTCTTTATTGCGGAGGATGTCTCCGAGGGGGAATTATGTGACGACGGTGACCCGCTCAGAGCTTTGGAAGTAATGACGTAGCTTGCATGTAGTAATAAGGACCGCGTAAAGGAGCTTTTGTACCTGGGGGTACCGAGTTTTGGAGTCGTTGAGTACCTCGTTGACGAAGTAGCAGGGTCGCTGGACGTGGTAGGCGTGGCCGGCTTCCTCGCGTTCGATGACGATAACGGAGCTGACGACCCGGTTTGTGGCGGCGATGTAGAGCAGCAAGGGCTCCTTCTCCTTAGGTGCGGCTAGCACAGGAGGCTGGGTGAGGTACTTTTTTAGGTCGGAGAAAGTGCGGTCGGCTTCAGCGTCCCAGATGAACTTTTCGCCAGCCTTGAGGAGCTTGAAGAAGGGTAGCCCCTTTTCACCGAGTCTGGAGATGAAACGGCTGAGGGACGCCATGCAGCCGGCGAGCTTCTGGATGTCCTTCACGTTGGAGGGGGCTCGCATGCGGAGGACGACCGAAGTCTTGTCGGGGTTTGGGCGAATGCCGTCGCGGCTGACAATGTTGCCGAGGAGATTCCCAGATGATACGCCGAAGATGCACTTGTTAGGGTTAAGCTTCCACTTAAACCTATTGAGGGCTTTGAAAGTTGCCTCGAGGTCGGAGACGAGTGTGTCGGCGGTGCGAGTTTTGACTACGACGTCATCCATGTAAGCTTCGACCTTCTCCGGGATGAGGTCCTTCAGGCAATCCTAGATTGCGCGCTGGTACGTTGCTCCGGCGTTCTTCAGCCTGAACGACATGGTCGTGTAGCAGTAGGCGCCGAAGGGCGTGATAAACGCCGTCTTGATTTGGTCCTCTACCTTCAAGGCAATTTGGTGGTAACCAGAATAACAATCAAGAAAGGAGAGAAGTTCACACCCGGCGGTGGAGTCGACGACTTCGTCGATGCGAGGGAGGAGGAAAGGATCCTTAGGGCAATGCTTATTGAGGTCGGTGTAGTCAACGCACATATGCCATTCTTTATTATTTTTGAGTACAAGCACCGGATTGGCCAACCAATCCGGGTGATACACCTCTTTGATGAAGCCAGCAGCTAGGAGCCGGGTGAGCTCTACCCTAATTGCCTCCTTCCTATCTGGCGCGAAGCGACAGAGCTTTTGGCGAACCGGCTTGGCGGTTGTGGAGACGTTCAGGGAGTGCTCGACGAACTTCCGTGGAACTCCGGGCATGTCCGCTGGCTTCCAGGCGTACACATCGACATTGCTCCGTAGGAAGCTGACGAGCGCGTCTTCCTATTTGGGGTCGAGGTTGGTGCCGATGATGGCAGTCTTCTCCGGAGCGCCGTCCACCAGGGCCACCTGCTTCGTGTCCTTTGACTTCTTGCTGGAGCGCTGGTCGGAGGTCTCCGGGATCTCAAGATCGTCGGGGTTGAGCTTGGAGGCGTTGGCGATGCAGTCTTGGGCGCCCTGGATCTGCTGGCGTGCTTCGGCGGAGTTGATCGTCTCTTGCTCGCACTCGTACGCCACCTGGAGATTTGCCCGAAGGCTGAGGACGCCTTTCTTCGTCGGGATCTTGAGCACGAGGTAGGCGTAGTGTGGCACGGCCATGAGTTTGGAGAGCACTGGGCGACCGAGAATGGTGTGGTAGGTGGTGTCGAAGTCGGCGACGATGAAGGTGATGTACTCCTCGCGGAAGTGGTCGGGCGTGCCGAACTGCACCGGGAGGGTGATCTGCCCGACGGGCATGGAGAGCTGACCTGGCACGATGCCCCAGAAGGGGAAATTCACTAGGAATAGATCCCGCTTGGAGTAGTCGAGCTCGCGGAATGCCGATGCGAAGATGATGTTCAGGGCGCTCCCACCATCGACGAGGACCTTGCGGTAGCGGCAGCTGGAGATCACCGGGTCGATGACGAGAGGGAAAAGCCCTGGATACTTGTCGTCCGACCACTGGTCCTCCCTGGAGAAGGTGATGGGGCGCTCCGACCAGTCGAGGTAGCGGACATTGGCGGGGTCGTCGGTGATGGCCGCTACGGAGGCGATGTCATGGCGTACTTGGCGTCGCTTCTGCTCGGTCTCGATGATGACATTGCCGCCGAAGATGGAGAGTGTCCTCGCTGGTGCTCAGAAGGCGGGCTCGTGCGCGTCGGCGTCTTTGTCCTTGTCGTTGTCGTTTCGTGGCCGCTTGTCGTCGCTCCCGCGAACGTTACGGGCGATGGTATCGCACTCGCGCATGGAGTGCTTGGCGCCTTTGTGGAGAGGACAGGGGCTGTTGAGGAGCTTCTCGTAGTCGTTGTCGTAGGTGCGCTTCGGCCGAGTGTTGGTGTTGGCGATGTAGCGATGGTCGCATTGACGGTGATCCGACCTCTGCCGGGCGGTCGTGGCGGCGGTCCCGATCATCGCGGCGGTCGCGGTGCCCGGAGCGGTGGTCGCGTCCTTCATTGCACCGTTCATTGCGGCGGTCATCATCACGACGGCGCTCCTGGGATCGTGACCGGCGACGCGGGCGTTCATGGTGGCGATGGGCATCGTCGGCATCGGCGTAGGAGTTGGCGATCATCATCAATTCGGTGACCGTAGCTATCTTCTTCCGGATGATGTTTTCGCGGAGCTCCTTGTGGCGCAGGCCGTTGGAGAACGTGGAGATGGCTTCCGCATCGGCGATCTCCGGAATCGTGAGGCGCATGTTGGAGAATCGTCGGATGTAGCTCCGGAGGCTCTCGTTATGCTCCTGGCGGACGTTTTGGAGGTCGTAGCGCGTTCCCGGCTGGACGCAGGTAGCGCTGTACGTCTTGACGAAAACTTCCTTCAATTGCTCCCAGGTGTCAATGGAGTTCTCGGCGAGCTTGTGGAGCCAGCTATTGGCCGAGGAAGATAGCATCACGGGGAGGTACTTGGCCATCATGTCGGATCCTCCACCGGCTGCTTGAATGGCGATCTCGTACGTAGTGAGCCATTGCTCCGGGTTGGCCTTCCCGTCGTACTTGTCCACCGTGGTGACCTTGAAGCCTTGGGGCCATCGGACGGTGCGGAGCCGAGGAGTGAAAGGGCGTGGCCCTGTCGAGGCGTCAGGAGCCGGAGCTTGGTCACGGGCGCAGTTGCCCTGGGAGACTTCCTAGTCGCGGCGTGGCGGCGACTGCCTGCGGCGCGAAGGATGCGAGCTTGGTGGCGTTCCGCTGTACGACGATTCGGAGGGTGAGGCGTAGCGACCTCTTTCGTTGCACTGTACGGCGGCGGCTTTGACGTGGGCGACGACCTTCTGTATCTCCGGAGTCACCGGGAGCTTGGAGAGTTCGTTGACGACGACGGCGAGGTTGGCGCTTGGGGTCGGGTAGACGGGTTGATCATCGACCCTGTCGAATTCGTAGATGAGGTCATGACCTCCAGTAGTGTCGCGATCTTGGCGCCAGTCGTCGTCGCGGTGTTCCCGATCGCGGCGCTCCTGGTCGCGTCGTTCATCGTCTCGTCGGCGCTGGCGGTCGACGTTGCGTTGCTCTCGATTGGCGCGTGTAGCTTCTGTTTCGTTTGGAGGTGGAGGACTGTCGGCGGAGACGTTGAAGATGACGCCGCCGCGATACGGCGGGTAGTCGGCCCCGGAGTCGGTGGAGATGACGGTCGTAGACCGCGTGGAGGTGGAGCCGTTTGCCGTGGTGGATCGAGACGTCGAAGTCGCCGAGACGGTGTCGCCGGAGATATCTTTGAGAATCACCATGCCAACGAGTGGAGCCTGAGTCGTCCGGGCGTGCGTGCTGGTCGATGCCATCTGGTCGGAGCCGGAGGGCTGGAGCTGGTCGGAGAGTTGTCGTAGCGCCTGATGCTGGTACGTAGAAGCCGCGTCGCGTAGCCCGAAGGGCATGGTCGTCGGAGACGAAACATGGCGATGTGCCGGATGCAGATCCGATCTGGGGCGGCGGGCGGGTCGAGCGCTGGAAACTCCTGACGGCGTACCTGAAAATTTCTGAAGACAGGGTCGATCTGAAAGCTGCATACGAGCTACCTCAATGGCGTCGATGCACTCTGCGATTCCTTGGTTGGCCCGGTCGATGGCTTCGATCAAGTCGTCGCAAGGGACGATCCTTGGCGGGCGGCGTGTTGGCGTGGCGACGGAACGAATGGGCGGCAGGGCACCCGGCGCAGGGAGCTGCACGGATTCCACGGCCTCCGGAGCTGGGACGTGGTCGCCAACCGTCCAGATCATAGATCCGATCTGGAAAGTTGTGTCGGTCTCTGGGAGAACCATGGATCAGATCCGATCTGGAAAGTTGTGTCGGTCTCTGGGAGAACCATGGATCGAGGGAAAGTGACCGCTTGGCAGATCATGATGTCGTAGCACACACCCCCTACCTGGCGCGCCAACTGTCGACGAAATATGGTCGGCAGTCTACCGAGGGGTATGCCCAAGGTAGTAGATTAAGCGGTGGAGGCGTGCGAGACGTCTGCAAAGCGTAGACACAGGGACGTGAGACGGCGATTTAGACAGGTTCGGGCCGGCAAGTCGCCGTAATACCTTACGTCCTATGTTCTTGTGGCTGGTTTGTATTGCTGGATTGGAATATGACGTATGATCCGGTGGGATCTGAGATGAGTTGAGAGGGGGTCCCTGCTCGCCTTATATAGTCGGGGAGCAGAGTTACAGCTTGCCGAATCCTAACAGATTACAATCGGTTCCTTTTGGCAAGGAATCCGGGTCTATCTATTCGGATCTTCCTTGTCGAGCAAGTCATCGGGATAATCCTTGACGGCTGCGACAGCCTGGTCGTGGGCCGGTTGGTCTTCTAGTTGGGTCGTATCTTGCCGAGTAGCCCAAGTCGTGCCATGGGGGTATACGGGTGTAATATCCCCACAAATATGTTTTAAGACAATTTACATGATTACAAAGTTTTGAGCTTAGGTCTACAAAGTTTCAAATGTGGTGCTCAAAAGTTTTCAAAATTTAATAAAAAATAATAAATTACAAGGTTTCACTTTAGGTGTATAAAGTTCATAGCATGTTAGTACCGAGTTTAAAAAAAAACTAGTATAAGGTTTCTAAATTTAGGTGTAGAGTTTTAAAATCGTAAAGTTTTAAACCTAACATTCGAATTGTTTTAAATATGTTGCTAAAAGTTTTGACATTTAAAATGAAATGTTAGAAATTATAAAGTTGAAACCTTGAAATACAAAATTTAAAATATGTTAGTATAAAGTTCATGAATTTCAAAAATAAAGTTTTAAATTTTGAAATACAAAATTTTAAATGTGCTAATACAAAGTTTGTAATTACAAAGTTTTAAAGCTTAAAATATAAAGTTTTAAATGTGCCAGCAAAAAGTTTCTCAATTTTTAAAATAAATTTGAAATTAAAATCTTTAAATTTTAAAATACAAAGTTTTAATTATGGTAGTTTAAAGTTTTTAAATTTAAAGTATAAAATTTAAATTTACAAAATTTTAAATCTTGAAATACAAAGTTTTAAATATGCTAATATACTTCCTGAATTATAAAAATAAAGTTTATAAAAGACACATTAATAAGTTTTTAAAATATTTATACATGTTAATTTTTCCAAACATGAATGATGTCCGTAAAAATTTAAAATATGTATCTTTTTGATACCTATAAATGAATCTATTGCATATATATTTTGACAACAATTCAACTGTACAAAGTTTTTATATAGCACCAACAAATTTTTCAATGTCATAGTTCAAAGTTTATAAATTCTAAGTTTAATTTTTTAATGTAGCGGTGTAAAGTTTATAATGTTATAGTTCAAAGTTTTGAATCTAGCATTAGAAAGTTTGTAATGTCATAATTCAAAGTTTTCAAATTCAAGAATCAAATTTTATTTTTTATACTATTTCATAATTTTTTACTTACACAAATGTAAAAGTTCAACAAAACTTCATTCATTTTAATATATTTTTTTACATATTTCATAATTTTATATAGTTCAAAACTATTTCATATTTCATACTTTTAATTTCATATTTTTTATATACACAAATGTGAATTATATATACACTCTTTTTTAATTTTTTTTGCCTTTCATGTCTTTTATAAATTATTATTTTTTGTTTCGGTTGAATCATTAATTCCAGACAAAGTATTATGGTAAAATAGTACGGATTTGTACTTCTGCATCTAATATGGATTTCAAATCATCTCCCCGTCGTTTTCATCTTCCATGTACCCACTATTCCAAAAGAGAAATAAAAAGCTCATAGAATCTGAATCGACATATCGGTCCAGAATCTAGTCCTAAGAATCCGTGCGCGTGTGTCCAGATTGTTACGAGCGCACGTCCGTTAAGGAATAGTCTCGAGCCGCTGCCACTACGTGAAAAAGGCTCTATAAGTACGAGACCCTTTCCACTATAGGGGCGACTGGTGTTGGTGCCGCTCTTACAGTGGCGTATTGGTGCCCATCGTTACCAGCCGCCTCTACAGTGGCACATCACTGTAGGGGCGGCTGATGATTGAGCCGCCCCTACAGTGCACCACTGTAAGGGCGGTTCAATCACCAGCCGCCCCTACAGTGCTCCACTGTAGGGGCGGCTCAATCACTAGCCGCCCCTACAGTGGACATCCGAATAAAACGCGGAGGTAAGAAAATGCTATTCCAATCATTTTTTTTGAAGTTTTAATGATTGATTAGTGACTAATTAGAGTTTTCCTTTTCTCTCTCTCCTTCATGGTTCTTGAGCTTTGTACGAAGCAATTAGGCTATAGTTTCTAAACTATTAGTGTAAATAAGTTAGGGAAATGAGGTTGCACCCTTGGCTAGTCGATCTTACTTCATATTAGGTGTTGTTTGGTTCAACAGTTTTACTCCACTAATAGATTACAGCGTGAATTGTTTACATTATTTATGTTTGGTTGCGATGAGTTGTAAACAGATGACGCGATATCTTATACCAGCCCTATAGAAAGCTGTTACCGCCCAGATTCTCCCGTATCGGAAAACGATACACCCAAATTTCCCTTTCTCACTCGTGCCTCGCGCTCAGCCACCAATGGTACTGCCGCCACAGCCAAGGAATTGCTTCGTCGCTCAGAGACGGACATAATGGATCCCGTTACAGTTCCCCCACCAAACAAATCAGGTAAACGCTTAATTTTATTCAGTTACCGCCGCTTTCCGTTCCCATTCAACGTTGCCATTGCTGAACCAAACACTACCTTAGTGGAGATTTACACTCTAATTTTTGTATATTTCATGTGCATGTAGATCTAGGGTTTGTTTTTTTTATTTTTTGTTTTGTAATTTATGTTTCATGAAATTGGAATGAAATTGGCCGGTGTAGGAATTGTAGTGAGTAAAACAATCAATCTTCTTTCAGTATCTACCTTATTGGAAAGAATTGGAGGTCCCCCAAGAAATGTAAAGAATTGGAAAGAATCCAAATGGAACGAACAGATATAGGAGGCATCCGATGTTGTAACTTGCTCAAGACCTTCTCAATTTTTTTATCATAGCCTCTACATGCGATAACACGATGCCCAGACAAGTTTTGTGATTTTTGGACTTCCTTTGGATTTTATATAATTTAAAAACACTTTTCCCGCAAGTTGTTCGTCATGTTACGTCAACAAGATGCTCGACATTTCATGTGACTTCCTGGATACGACCTCAACATACACCAAATATCATGAATATTATTTTTTGAATCACCAAATTCCATTATTTTATACACCTGTAGTTCAAATTTAAAGCATGCAAAAAAAGAATTAATATGGTCAAAGATTTGAAATTCAATTTTTGAGAGAGTTTTATGTCGCTAAGGGACTTAAAAGTGGCCCTTATGAAAAAGTTTTGAATACCAAAGTTGAAGGGGACAACATAATCTACAACTTTTGTTTTGGTCATTTCTTCATTTGACACTGTCGTAGCACACACTGTCCACATCAACTCCAATTTTTCACAAATCTCACTTAAACCCTATAAGAGATGTGTCCACTTGTGAAGCATCTACGATGCCACTTGGTTGAAATCCTTTCATATTTTTTCCTAGAGTTTAGGTGGTCAAGACATGTCACTCCACCAAATTTGAGGATTTTTTGAGAAACTAGTGAATTACTGTTTTTTTAAGTTCTAGGTGTTTTAAAGCCCGACAGCTCGCAGATGAGATTTGGGACACTAAATGACCTCTAGTGAGGAAATATTGAGTACCAGAGCTGTAGGTAGCAATATCATGCACAACTTTTGTATAAGCCATCCAATCATTTGGCGCTTTTTTATATGGTTAAAGATTTGAAATTCAAATTTTGAGAGAGTTTTGTGCAGCTAAGGGATTTAAAAGTGGCCCTTATGAAAAAGTTTTGAATACCAAAGTTGAAGGGGACAATATAATCTACAACTTTTGTTTTGGTCATTCCTTTATTTGATATTATCGTAGCAGACACTGTTCACATATACTCCAATCTTTCACAAATCTCACTTAAACCATGTAAGAGATGTGTCCACTTGTGAAGCATCTACGATGCCACTTGGTTGAAATCCTTTCATATTTTTTTATAGAGTTTAGGTGACCAAGACATGTCACCCCACCAAATTTGAGGATTTTTTGAGAAACTAGTGAATTACTGATTTTTTTAAAGTTCTAGGAGTTCTAAAGCCTGGCAGCTCGCAGATGAGATTTGGTACACTAAATGACCTCTAGTGAGGAAGTGTTGATTACCAAAATTGTAGGTAGCAATATCATGCACATCTTTTGTATAGGTCATCCCATCATTTGGCGCTTTTTTATATGGTCAAAGATTTGAAATTCAAATTTTGAGAGAGTTTTGTGCCGCTAAGGGATTTAAAAGTGGCCCTTATAAAAAAGTTTTGAATACCAAAGTTGAAGGGGACAACATAATCTACAACTTTTGTTTTGGTCATTCCTTCATTTGACATTGTCGTAGCACACACTGTCCACATCTACTTTAATCTTTCATAAATCTTACTTAAACCTTGTAAGAGATGTGTCCACTTGTGAAGCATCTACGATGCCACTTGGTTGAAATCCTTTCATATTTTTTCCTAAAGTTTAGGTGACCAAGACATGTCACCCCACCAAATTTGAGGATTTTTCCTAAATTGGAGTTTCTGTGAGTACTAGATTTAGGTAAATGATGTTCAGTTTATCAATACATGTAATGCTTCTATGAGTTCACTGATAATGTTTCCACCGTAGTGCATGCATATTGACATTGTGCTCCTGAACCACAATATTTTTCTTATCATATTTTTCTTGTTTCAGATCTCTGCTGCAGCAAGGATTTCAAGCTCCTGCCATTCTGTTCCATTTTCCCAAGTGTTCTATTGCTGACATGCCCTCTCAAAAAGTGCTATTTTGTCTGTCAATTATAATGTTATAAATTAACCTTTTACTAATAGTTACTTCAAAGAGAAGTAATGTGATAAAAATTACACCATCATGTACTGAAGATTACAATTTTTCTTACTTGTTTTTCTCAAACTCGTAGTTGATTGGGTCTGCTGCTAAAATATTTAAGTTTCCCTTGTTTTTTTAGAACTGTTGTTTTGGAACTGGATGACTGCAAATAGACATGTTCTCATATTTCTCACTTCTGTCTTCTAATATTTTGTTTCAAAATCATTACATGGTGGAAGAGGATTATAAATTGTGTGAAATGTCTTATGCTCACTTAGTTATTATTCAGATCAATCAAATGGCTGTATCCGGTATCCTTCCGTGCTCCACCCCATCTGTGAGGTACATGCTCTTCTCTGGCACTCTCATTTCCGGTCGTGTTGCTATTGTGTTATACGTCAAGCATGCTCCCGTGGTGATCATGTGTATGACTCTGGGATAAATGATTGAAGTGCTCCTGTTCTTGATTTCTAGGTGTATTTTTTGGCATATGCAGACATATGCAAGAGCCTGGTAGTCTGTTGTTTGCTCGACCTTCGTGTGCTCCATCGATGCATGCACAAACTTTGTTCTAATCTAATTTATTATTGTAATAAATAAGTTTATATATGTCACTAAGATCTGATGTTGTTTTCCTATTTCCAGAATTTTATTTTTTATTTTTCTAAAGTACTGAATGGAGTGTAAATTTATGCAAGTTAAAATCCAAAGTTACCTTTTTTTTGCTCATCAACAATGACAAATCCTTTTAGACTTTGGTTCGACCTATTAAAGAAATTTTATAAGTCACAAGTCAGGGTAGGTTAAAAGTTATCCTCTTTTTCTCATATCCCAAAACGGTCATTCAGCTAAAAGAACTGACCACCACTTTAACGCTCTATGGAACCATGTCACAAAATTTGATAAATGAAAAACAAAATCTTGAAGTGTACATTTCTGCTGATTGATTGGCATACATTTTTTAACATGCTATGAGCAAATGTTGGATATTATACATTTGTCTTATTTCATCTATTTTGGTCAGGACGGCGCATGCGACACAGGCTATGAGGACGAAGCTGCGGCGGCATCGCCGTCCACTACCAAGAGCACGTAGATCTATTACCAGGTCTACTGCTTCCCAATCCTATGAGCGTCTGCGTCCTTAATCTGTTTATACGTACATGCCAGACACTCTTATACCCCTATTTGTACGCAGACCTACTCCGGTTCCGCTTCCACAGGAGTCTAGTTTGCATAGGATACGTTGCCTTATATATATATATATATATATATATATATATATATACTGTGTTGTGGTTTAAATTATATAAATATTTTTTTTCCTGGAAAATGTACTGTAGGGGCGGCTCAATCTAGAGCCGCTCCTATAATGAGATCCACTGTAAGGGCGGCTGGTGATTGAGCCGCCCCTACAGTAGGGGTGGCTCAATTACCAGCCGCCCTTACAGTGGATCTCACCGTAGGGGCGGCTGCCCCAACCCCGCCCCTACAGTGGGTGCACTGTAAGTACACTTTGATAGGGGCGGTTGGGCCAGCCGCCCCTACAGAGCATCTGGAGCCGCCCCTACAGAGCCCTGTTGGCATAGTGTGCCATGCTGTCCTCCCCGCGGCCGCCACCAATCGCTGCAATCTGCGCTGCTTTGTCTTTGGATATGGAGGGATACGAGACAAGAAAAGAGGGATGAAAGGAATTATCAATCTGCTACAGTACATGTCCACTATACATTGTAATTCAGTTTTTCTGAATACATTATCCTAGATATTTTAAGTGAAGGGAAGATTTTGTGGAGATTCTTTTAGGTTCCCTTTCGTAGGGCTTTGACTTCTAAAAAAATGATAAAGGCAGGAAAAGCCACATTTTTCTGGATTCGGCTTCTAGGCCAAAACGGGTTTAACTTCATCACTTTTTTTGTTTGGTTTTGGCTCCACAGTCCACACACACCATTTTCGTATGTCAGTGTCCGGCACGGCTTCCGTATAGAGCCATATATATAGGTGATGAAGCGCCGTGCCAAATAGGACCATAATTTAGAGCAAATGAATCATTGTTTAATCATGGATATTCATTGTTGAAAACTCCATACAGAAGAAACGCAACAATAAGATGCTTTAATACATTTATTATATGGATAGACCGACTCTCTCAAGATTCTTACTGAAGCATCTAATAAACAGAAAATGTGATATATCTGATGAAGGCACAACTAAATAAAGGTTGAACGGAGGTTGTTATTAAGCATTGATTAAATGATTAAGCCTTTTAGCGGGAGAGCTACTCTTCCAAGCCATGACATCTCTTTTTTCAGCATGCCAGCTCACTTCTCTGATTCAAACCATTGATCAAATGGGTCATCCCTGGAGGAATCGTGGATGTGCTCTGGCAAGTCGTTGATATCCTTGTCACAATAAACACGTTGATACTGCCTAGCAGCACGTACAAAATGAAACTTAATATGTTTGGAAGCCATGTTCCTGGTTTGTAGCTGCCTACGCTGATCCGCAATCCATTCGTCGGTCATCTCATGTTGACAATAGTTGTATCTTCTAAGGATCCTGAACTTCATTAACTGTAGCAACCGGGCATTTTGAACAAAGAATTTGGCAAACCTGACATGTGTTTTTTTGCCATCATATCCATCTAATGCTACTATTTTAAGATGATGCTCAAGGCACTCGATGGGATTCTGTTTATCATAGCTTGCAGCACTTCTGAATCCTCGTGATGCCTGAATATATATAGTGATAAAATAACAAATGAAGGATTATGTATGTTCAATTGTTCATTAGTGAAGAGAAAAATAAGCATTGTGCAACATAAACTGGTAATAATGCAACAATCAGTTTGAATTTGCAGGACGGGGAAATGATACTCCCTTGACTCATTTTACATGTTGTATATATTTTTATTACGTTTGTCATAATTCAAATGTTTATATTTTGACCACGAATTCTAAAAAAAAATATATAGATACTACACGATATAAGATTTTTATGTTTTCAGTTTAGATTGACTATAAGAAATGCTTACATATGTAACTCATACATTGTGAAATTATAATTGTTTTTGAAATAGATGACCAAATATGGTATTGTTTGAGATAGGACAAAACTAATGTACGACTGCAGGGTAAAAATGAATGGAAGGGTGATGAAGCCAAAAGCAACAGAAACTGCAAAGGTTTAATTTAGCAGCAAGCATGGAACACATAAAACTGACTATATGATGAAGACGACAAAAATTCAAGTTGATGAGAAGAGCTCACCGAGGCAACAGAAACTGTGCAGAGGTTTAATTAGCAGCAAGCATATGGAAAGCATAAGACTGACTATATATGATGAAGACGACAAAAATTAAAGTTGAGAAGAGCTCACCGAGATGTATAGCTTCTCCAAGCATGGAAAACACTTCAAGAAGCTGGTGAGGACATCAACGTCGTCCACACCTTCCAGAGCCAAGATGTTGACGCTTCGCAGGGTCGTTGCCAGCGTGACGGCCTGCATCAGCAAGCGCTTCTCCACGATAACACTGTCAGGTCTCACATGGTTGACACGGCGGGGGGTGGGTTCAAAGACGGTGCCGCCAATCTCCAACTTGGGGACGACGGCGGTGGACAGGGACCCGAGGACCCTGAGCCTGGGAGCGCTGACCACCCGAAGAAGCCGGAAAGATTCAGCGGTCGACGAGCGGCGGCAGGGGACCAGCTTCTCTAGGAGAGGCGCATCCTCGATGACGACCTGCCGCGGCGTCACCCACACCGTCTCGTTCACCCTCGGATTCATGTAATAGTGGTCGTCGGAGTCGTAGTCTGTATGGTAGGATGTGGATGACTCCGCAGGTGAGATGGCGAAGCCTGTGATGGTGGGCGAGCGGATCCGCACTGTGGCGAAGCCGGTGCAGCCGTCGAGGACGAGGGTTCTGAGCGCGGGGCAGCTGGCGAGCACCCCGTGGAGCGTGCCTTCCGAGATGTCCACGCAGCAGAACCAGACGAGCTCCAGGCGCGGCAGCCGGAGCGCCGCCGCCGCCACGGCGGCCGCGGGAGGAAAGGTGTGGTAGCCGACGCTGAGGCGGCGCAGCGTGGGAGCGAACTGGAACAACGCCAGCTCCTGCAGTGCTGTCCTGTTGTTCCACTTCCGCTTGTCGTCGCAATGGTACCCTGGCTCGATCTCGAGCTCCTGGCCGGAGGCCGTTGAGGGCCGGCGACCGCAGCCAGGTGTCGTAGAACTCGCCGTCGTCGTTCTCGACTTTGAGGCGGCGGCCGGGGCCTGGGTGCGCCGCGAGGATGCTGGACACGCGACGGATGTAGTGGTGGTAGTAGTTCGTGCCAGGGAGAGGGAGTTCGAGGTTGAGCGGGGACGAGCGCCAGATGTGGCGCCACCGGGTGGAGAGGACCTGGACGCGGACGGCGTCGGCGATCGGGAGACGGGTGACGATCTCGCCGAGGACGCCGTCCGGGAGGACGCTGATCAGGTCCTCGCCGCCATCCATGATCCATGGCTGCGTTCCACCGAGATCTCGTCGCCGTATGTACCTGCGCAGGATTATTTGGGCGGAGTTGTTGCGGGCGGCGGCCAAAGGCCCATGGGCCAATTAGGTTTCGGCACTGGCGGCGCCCGAGCCCCGAGCCCCAACCTCCAAGAAGTATATATACATCCATTTACGCTCCAGAAACCCCGCATCCTTCATTCACGCTCACGATCCCTTCCCCACGATGAGATCCTGAATTCCTGCTCCCCTGAATCACGCCGTTCGCTCTTCTCCTCGCCCCGCGTCGTGGACGTGCGGTGGACCTCGCCGTAAGCCGTTCGTCGGATCGAGGCTGCCGCGACAAGCCGGACGATAGGGCGTTTCCACGACGCCAGTGCAGCGCCCTGTAACGACGCCGCTCCGCCCATCATCGTCCACGGCCGCCTTCTTCTCGATCTCATCTCCGATCCGATCACGGCGCCGGTCCGAGCCTGAGGTCCACATCGCGCCGCCCGGCCTGCCTAGCTCCTCCAGGTGCTCACTGTCGGCCGTTTCTGGTTGGGGTTGGGTGATTAGGGTCTAATAAATCTTGTAAGGTGTTTGACCCTAGAGTTCGTCCCAGTTCTGAATTTGTGCATGTTCAGGGCTGGGCTAGCTGTTTCAGATTTGTGTTTGATTTGGGGCTTTTTAATTTAGGCTGAATTTCAATGGGTGACTAATTAGTTTTGTGTAATTTCATTCATTACACTTCCATATAGATCAAGTCGGTTCATGGGCGAGGAAGCGCTAAGTTTATGAATTTTTTGGGAGGCTTTTAGTTCAAAATTTTTCTGTTTTTGAACAGATTAGTATGAATGTAGATCAAGTCGGTTCATGGGCTATAAAGGCAGAAGATGAATATATAGTGTACTCTATGTCGCTTTAGATTGTTTTAGTAATTTTTCATGGAATATTTGAGCACTAAAATTGGTTGAATAAATCAATACGAATTTCTGGGTAGATGGAAACCACGTGTGCCTAAGATTAAAAATAGTAATTACTCTAATTAAATTCTATATATGGTGAATACTGAATACTAAAGTTGTAGAGAATTCTATGAAGTTGTCTCCGGTGTGCGTGCTCATCATCTGTTGCTTTTGCTGTATGAAGATTACAAGGCGACTGTACTATCGTAGTCAGGATAATGTTCTGGGCAGATCGGGTCGTCCAGTTTATATACAAATTGTTCTGTTGCATGAAAACTGAAAAGGTGGGGAAACTTGACCCAATATTGATCTGACTTATTAGGAATACACACTTCAACTAACTGAAAATGCTCTGATTTGTTTATGAGTTCCAGTACAAATGATTATTAGGAATACTGTTTCAAACTTAATCTTGTTGAACTATGTTTCTAGAATTTTTTAGTAGGATTCTACAATGCCTCGGGTAGCAGTTTCTATTTTGTGAATAAATGTTTCTTATTCTTAGCACAATAAGGCTCCATTTTTTCTACTATGTTTCTAGAAATTTCTTTGTCTCATGCCACATCTTCTGTATAGTATATGGTGCATAGCAGTCACATGTGTTTTTTCAAGAACTATCTCGCTATTCAGTTAATTTCGTCGTACACTGTTTCATATTATCAAAGTCAATTTGGTTTAAGTTTGGAAGGTGTTTGGGTTTCAGTTTCGTATAATGGGCCAAATTATGAAAAACTTGATGCTGTTACAACATATTACGAGTCAGGAAAATATAACACACAAAATGATCAAAACTTGATGCTAACACTCTGAATTTCATTAATTTTTTTGGAAGGTTTTTGGGTTTCAATCATTTAAACATCGATTTAAACATCGACTATTTTTTTTCTTAGTTTGGACACAAGCCATACTCTGAGTTCCATTAATTTGTTTAATAGAAAAAGACTACAACTTCTGAATGCGACGTTGTGGATTGCATTGTCCACTTTGATGTTTATTAATTTATTGCTTAGTATTTACAATCTTTTTTGTCAGCATGCATTTATCTTAGAAGTCATATATTCTTCATGAATTGATGGTAGATGCCTGTCTGTTGTTCACACTAATATGGATGCAAGCAGAAGAAAATATGTTGTTTTCACTCCTATCTACTGTTCATGGTCCGACAATTGTAACCGGGATTGGTTTGATCGCTGATTTTTATATATTCAAAATCATCTAATGGTATGAGTTTACCTATTACAGGTCAGGGTTTCCGCAAATGTCAGGTAAACACACAGGAACAGAGATTCAAGGTTCAGAAGAGGATAGATTGTTTCAGGTAATTTTTCATCGGTGTCAACTGATCAATATACGATGATTTGGCTTTTGCAAACACGAAAAGCATAGAAATGCACAACATAGGCATAGCTCATGTTGATTTGTAGTTTCTTTGTTGGTCAACTAATTGGAGTCTGGTTACAGAAAACTCAGGTTATTTCATTGTTGGTCAACTGATGTTTGATTCATTGCAATAACTCAACGACCTTCCGCATCGCGCCACCCTTCCTCAACGACCTGTAGCCGCTGCCCGTCCTTTGTATCAGAGGTACAATATCCTTGAGGGTAATTTGCATTGTCAAAAATATACTTCATGAAAATAAAATGGATCTTGATACTTATCGCATTGAGCTTCTTATTTCCTATCTAAGTGAGCTTTTTGTTGCTTATGTTAGTGAGATTCTAATCCAATTTAGTGCTACTGATTTGTAATGCTTATAGGTCCTGAATCATCGCCTGAACATTATGCAATTTATAATGTGTAGACTGAATTAGTATAATGCAACTGATTGGTTTCTGCTATTTTGGTCATCCGTTCAGTAGATATGCTAAGAGTCGCTTGGACAATTCAATTAATATATGAATTAGTGAACTTTGTCTTTATCTGCTTTATCAAATATTCCATTTGTGTTAGAAAGCTGACACCTCTCACATGTATTTCATCGTCATTGAGTTATCAGTTTATCTGATGTATCTCCTTTACGAAATCTTCCATTTTCATTTAATTATTAAGCACAATTTAACACACTTTTGACAGTCATCAAGGTTGTCACGTGACATCAAGGTGTTTGTTGCAAGCTGCAGTCGTTTAGATATTGGCACTCCATTTGCAGGTAACTTTTGTGACTGTTGGATATAATTGGCCAGGTTCTTTTTAACTTTTGAGCATACAACCAAAAAAAAAGCTTATTTGAGGCACATGATAAAATCTGGGATCTATAAATTTGAGAAAAAAGAGATTCTAGATGATTCTTAAATCGAAGCTGATATTCTAAAATTGAAGATGATAACTAACTTTTTTTCATAATTATGTTTGAATGGATAGAGTAGTGCATTAATCTCAAACATATAAATTCTTTATGACGCTAAGCAATTAATAAATCAACATTTACTTAATCTTGGTGGGGAGTTTCATCTCTCAGTTTCCAACATGTAAAACTTTGACGTGAAACGAGGTTCTTTCGTAGTGTAAAATTTCATTGCACGGTTTCATAGCTTATTTTAGTGGACTGGTCTAATTATTGGATTCCACCTGTCCTATCTTCCCTCTCATCCCTCTCTTCCTGCATGAAAGTTGAGCAGAGCGGCCAACGCTTGAGCCTGCATGAGCTCGCATGAAATGCCCAAGCTCCTCAACATGGGTTTCATTCTCATTTCATGGTGCTGAAAACGCCGCCCCACTCGTTTTGTTGCTATGAAAACGAATTTCTTCTCTCCTCGTTTCATGCAGTTTGCTGATATGACACCCTATTAAATATGCATGAAACATTCCATGAAACTACAGTGAGACTGTCCTTAGATCCAATAGTACCGCAACAGAGCAGTAGCGACCATTGCTTGTCCAACTTTCTAAAATTAGCATAGTAGTGTTCATCGGGAAAAATTTGCTATTGTAGGACTCCAAAGAATAGGTTTCACTATTATAGGACTTCTATAGTTCATTTCGCTAAAATGACCTAAAAAACATTGACACATTGTTTTCCATGACATTGAGTTATTTTATTCAGATTTCTCATCTCAAATACATATATTTTGTCATGAGTTAACTATTTTGTCCTCAGGCCTTCAAAAGGCATGTGTACGGGTTGCTACCTGGGCGGGCTGGCTGGTTGTGGCCTAGCCATGGCTTGGCTGCCCAGCGCCTGGGCACGGCTGGCGGCCTAGGTTCTGGGCGCTTCCTGAGCATGGCAAGCCACCATGTACATGAACAGTATAATATGTAATACAAATAGAAAAAATGATCCAAGCAATAGAGAAAATGTTGAGTTTAGTTCATCCAATGGGTAGCTTTCTCCTCAGAGCAGTAGGCATCCTCACGGCGCTAGTCGTGTCTCGTTGTGAAGATGTTCTCTCTGCTAATAATATCGCAAGCTTGCTGCACATAAATTCAATACAAAAATTAGATGTATGAAAAAATTAGTGTATGGTAAATGTATTAATATTCTTACCTTCTTGTGACCCTTTCTGGACTATTCCGTAGGATTTCTACTTTAGTTGGCCGGACGCTTTTGTAACATTCTTCCTAGGTGGCCTATGCTTCCTACAAGTGATCAAATAAATTATATTGACATTTTCAATCAAGTTTCTTGATAAATAAAATCAGTTTTTACCACTTTTGCGGCCCCATTGAAAGGGCAATTGGGACTAGCTTGCCTGTGACCTTTTTCTTTGAATTTTTTGCAAGTCATAGGTCATCTGACCATCTTCTTTCCATTTCCATTTGTTGGAGCAATATCATTCCCTAAATCTTCTCACCTTCATCTTCATTGGTAAATTCATCAGGTTTGGAACCTTTCTTCTTGTGTCCACCTTGCATCCATCCCCTTCATTCTTAGTTTTCTATGTCTTTCAATAGGTAATAATTTAGCAAGAGGTGCACCAACTAAAGATAGAAGGTCGACTTGTGACCATTGTGTTTTATCTGTCATCGGCTCAATCTCTCTTCCATAAGCAGCCTAGAATCTATTCGCTGAGTAGTAGTCATGCACAAACTGTTCTAGGTCAACTCCTCTTTGGTGGATTACATAGGCCAATACATGTTGACATGGCTTACTAGTGTGCTGCCATTTAATATAGGTACATGTTCTTTTGTGTAACTTGACAATATGCCTCATAGAAATGCTGCTACGGTCCCGCACCTCTGCACTCCAATTAGAGCATGGTACAATTTTCAAGTGTCCCAAACCTCTAGTATTTGCTTTTAGCAGAACCATAATAGCTGGGAGTATCTTGCCTTCAAGTAGCCTCTATGTAATATTTTTTCTCTTGTTCCATAATACCATGATCATTTCTCTAATCTTACCAGCAAGGTCACACATAGTTAAGTTCTTATGGTCTCTAAACCAATTATTAAATGACTCAGCAATATTACTAGTTATGTAGTCACACTTAATTTCTGGATTGAAACCACACCTATACAATAATAGCTTATAATTGGTCTTTAACCATTGCAATGGTTTGGTGATTCACTTACCATTTTTGCTAAATAGTTATGGAAAATCTCTCTGTAAGCCCTTGCACTAGGATATATCCCGACAAACCCTATAAATCCCTTAGTGAAATTTTTGATATTGAGATGATAAAAGTATCCCTTTGCTCTGCGTTTGGGAATACATTCTTCATAGAATTTCTCCAAGCCCTTGCAAGCATCAGAACAAACAACAAGGAGTGGAGGATCACCTAGGGCCTTCTTTAATTGTTTCATAAACCAAGTCTAGTTGTTTGTTGTTTTAGAAGCTATGAAACCATAAGCGGCTGGATATATCAAATTGTGACCATCAACTGCTACAGCTGCAGCCAAATGACCATTCCACCTTCCTCTGTTCATCATCGTCTCCACTATCTATATAGTGGCCCAATCAACTCTTTCCATATTTTGCACATCATGTACTTGAGACCTATATAAACAAGTGAAATCTAGTGTTACTACTGTCTACTAGTATCATGGTAAAAAATCTAGTGCATCCAATACCTTTCCACTTGAAGAACAGGAAAGTTGTAATCCATTGATGGAAGAGGAATAGTGGGCATCAATGTTCTTACTAGGGCTACAACAATGTCGTCGTCTGCAAGGGCCTCCATTGTTGGCTGCATGATAGAAGTAGCCAAAGGCTGAGATTGATTAGCTCAATAATCGATCACATTAGGGGTGTTACATATATAACAGTTTTACACTCTACAGAGGTTGTGCATCTTTACTCACAAGCCGTGTTGCCCTTGTGCCCGAGGCGGCCAACCTCTTGATCCACTTCCAAGGTAGATCGGCAGGGTACACTATGAGTATCTTATTATTCCTCTAAGGGTAGCCCTGCTAGGGGTTGATCCGGGGACGAGTGTTGCTCCCCGAAGACTGCCCTTGGAAGCTTCTCTTTTTTGCTTCCATCTCCTTACGCTTGTTGTCAATAACAATCGCCCTATTGACCAGGGACTGATAGTTTTTATACATGTTCGACATGAGCTGGAGCTGCAATCCGTCATATAGTCCCTTCAGAAAACAACGCTGCTTGTCCTTATCTTGGGCCACATCCTGTGGGGCATAGCGCGACAATTGAGCAAACTTGTTGCGGTATTCCGCCACTGACATAGAGCCCTGCTTTAAGGAGCGGAACTCCTCTTGCTTCAGCTCCACGAGGCCCTCAGGGATGTGATATGACCTGAAGTTCTACTTGAACTCCTGCCAAATGACAACAGGAGCATCTTGAGGACGGCCGAACATGTATGCATCCCACCAGTCTTGAGCTGCTCCCTGCAGCTACCTAGAGGCGTAGAGCACTTTTTCATAGTCAGTGCACTGGGCGATGTTCAACTGCTTCTCCACCGCTTGAAGCCCTCCAAAGGTTCAGAAGCATGGGAGAATACAGGTGGGTGCCCCTTTAGGAATTCTCCCTGACGATCCCTGACTTGGAGAGGTGGGGGTGCTGCAGCTGGCGCCTGATCCAGGCGGTTCATCATGGCTTGCATTAGCTGGTTGTGCATGCCCATCAGCTGCTCGATAGTCATTGGCGGCGGTGGCGGTGTCGGGTTCACAGGAGCACCACGCCCACGGCCATGACCTCTTCCGCGTCCACCCCTTGCTGCCATCTGCTCACCAACAAATGCGCAAGAGTTAGACCCTTATATTCATCGTATAAATTATTTTAAAAGACAAAAGAGCATTGCTGAAAATTTCTGGGCACGACTTTATCAACAACAGTGCACAAAAACTGATATAACTCAAGCTACAGAAATCCAACAGGGGCGAACCAGACATCGTTGGAAAGCTTAAGAAACCATCTACAACTTTTATTCAGAACATATTTTCAGATTCTGCCAGATTCTAGGTAGAAAACAGCATTGAATAGAACCTGTTCTGGGTGATGGACTGCACAGAAACATCAACTTTGAGCAGCTATATCTCCCAGATCCGAATAGATAAAGACTTGGTTCCAGATTTGTTTGAAAGATACATCAGTCTAGATACTTCCACAAAAATTTCATATTTTTTTGGATCACAGATTAAGAGGTATACTGATTTAACCACAAGCTGCTCCAGAAAATAGCAACACAGATATGAGATAAACAACTTTATACATCACAGAAAGATGTTTTAAACTGGAGAAGCATGGACATAAACCCACACTTCTCCACCACACACAAACAAAGATCCAAACAACCATAGTTCACCAACATAAACAACACATGTACTAAAGGTTCACCAGACACACACTGAAATTAAACGTTGTTTCTAAACGTGATTGCTAAAACTTGGTAGACATCTACTGGGCTCCACCGGTGGCGTTGGCGGTCCTGAACCGCTTCTTGTAGACGGCCGGGAGTCCCAGCTCACCGCGAAGATGGTCCACTTCGCGTTCCAGGTGCCTCACCACCTTTTGAGAAGCGCGCAGGTCATCCTGCACACTATCCGCCTTCTTATGCATCTCGAAGACGTGCCGGGCTGTAGAGGCCAGAACTGGGTAATCCACCGGAGGAAGCAGGGTCTGCCACGCACCCTCCAGGTCACTGTGGGGCAGGTAGCGGTAGCGGTCCACCCACATGGACTGGAAGCGCAGTCCACGGTAGTGCAGGAAGGCATCCTGCGCTGCATCCTCCATGCTTGCCAGAGAGTGACCACGCTTGGTGGTGGTCCTGTGGACAGTCTCTATGACGTGGCCTTGGTTCACATCATTCCAACCCGTAACCATCAGGTCGGACTTCCAGTAGGTAGCCTCAAGGGGGTGGGTGTACTCGGCGCAGTGGTACTGAAGCTTGTCCTCCAACTCCGGGAAGTAGTCGTTCAGCAGACGAACCAGCATACTATAGTAGTAAGCTGTCTCGTCAGGCTTCTTGAATATGAAGCGGCGAGACCATCCGAAGTCTTCATCCACCACCTGCACTGGTGGAGAGGCAGGGGGTGCTGGTGCTGAAGCTGACGAGGCGGCGGGGGAGTGCACCACGGGGTACACTGGCACCGCTGCTGGTGCTGCAGGAGCTCCTGGAGCGGCTGGTGCTGCAGGAGCTGCTAGGACCTCCACGGCTGGTGGAGCAACAAGCACCACAGGAGCGGGTGCCTCTGGAGCAGGGGACTCAGGTTCTGGCGCCTCAGGGGCTGGCACCTCAGGAGCTGGCGCCTCAGGAACTGGTGCAGGGGGCAGGGGTGGCGCTGCAAGCTCTTCAGAGATGGTCGGGGTGGAAGTCAGCTCTTCATCCTCCACGATGAAAGCAGTGTTGGAGGAGCTAGAGGAGCCATCACTGTCAGAGATGTTGACCACTGGGCGTGGGTGCTGGCGGTGAAGAGGGCACGATAAGCACGGGCGTTAAGGCAAGGCATCCTGACGTTATGGTTTAAGATAAGATGAGCAGAAACAATTAGTTTTGCATAATAGAATAAGAATAAGAAGCATGTAAATTTTAATAAAATAACAAGATAATAAAGTAAGCATGAACAGGTAACAAAAGGTGCTAGAACAGCCATTTCCTAGCTAGGCTTGCGTCCTACAGTCAACAAAGCTTTGATACCAATTTGTCACACCCCAACTTTAAGGATAAAATTGAGGCGGTAAACTCATGTGTGCCCAGGAAACAATCACACACATAAGCTAGACAAAATACAAGAGTGACATCATCACAGTGTTTATTACATAACGATAATGTTATCACAAGTCTTACAACTCAGCGGATAAAAGGAAACTAAACAAGCTAACATAGACCAACTCCACAGGGAAAGCTGACTGGTGGAACAGCTAGCCTAGAAATCCTCTGGGAAGTCACCAACTCCACCATCATCTGTTACCCATCCAGGATTTTGCACAAAAAGAAAATAAACAACAAGCGTAAGTACTTCACATACTTAGCAAGCTAACATAGGGTTCATGAGGCTCAAAAGGCTGACACTGTCTGACTGCAGTTAGCTTTTAAGTTGGCAAGGTTTTAGCATTTAAGTAAATGAATATTGTGCTTAACCCTTAACCCATGATCCATTTGTCCATCAATGATAAATAAAACAACATAGAGTACCATCAACATAAAGTAACAATTATTCAAGTATCATAGTTCTGCTAGTTTTCCGGGCCGCTTGTGACCGTGAGCACGGCTGTTATAACAGTTTACACTCTGCAGAGGTTGTGCATCTTTACCCACAAGCCGTGTTGCCCTTGTGCCCGAGGTGGCCAACCTCTTGATCCACTTCCAAGGTAGATCTGCAGGGTACACTATGAAGCCTTTCGCTGGTTCGTCTAACAAGTTAGGGCCGCTAGGTTTCCTTGGCAATCAGATGTAGCAAACCCCCCTTTCCTATGGCACAAGGCCATCGCAGCTATACTCATAGGAACAGGAGCAGCCCTACATCTGTAGAGGCAAGCCCCGCTTGCACCCTTTCGGGTCACCGCTAACAAGTTAGAAAAGGTCCAGTTTATTGAGCTAAAACCAGAGCCATATAGCACTCATGGTAGCACTGTCAGTCCCAGCTTTTGCTAACATCAAGTTTTATTAACCGTTTAACAACATACCAACATGGGAATATTCATCATTGGACTGGATCAGTTATTAGTCAGTTAGCACTAGCATTCTACCCATATGCATATATCCCACGGTGTCAAGAATATCACAGATAACAAAACTAAGTGGGTCTCTAAGGTTGCTCAATTGGACACATGCAAAATGAGTAAATGTATTATAAAGTGAATAGGTAACAAGGAGATCCCATGCTAACTTGCCTTGCTGAACTGCTGGTCTTCTTGCTGATCGTCGAAGGAAAGATCCTGGTCGTACCACACTTGCTCACCGTCTACTCGATCACAACATCAACACGCATTCCAGGTGCATACAGACAATGCAAACAGGGCTATCCATTAGAACATTACACCAAACAATAATAAATAGAAATAAAATGTTTGTAAAATTGAAGTACGTATTTCTACGGTCACAACAAGTTTTGGTTCACCGAAAACGGAGTTACGATGCAAAAGCTACTGCCGAAACGGTGATTCTAAAGCCCTGAACTGGACTGGCTAGGACCCTATAGCCAGACTGTTCAAAACAGTCTAACAGAGACATCAACAGGTGGAGAACTAAATTACGAATCTAACGCAACATGAACAAATCAAAACGGAGCTAAAACATAGATTTTATAAGCGTTTTAGTGCAGTGGCATAAATGTAAATAACCTGAAATGCTTTTGAATTTAAATTGGAATTTAAATTGAATTTTAAACCAAACCCACAGCCGGCTGGACTGTGCCTCAATTAAACCGAAACATAGGGGCCCGGTTGAAAATGTTTTAGGGCACAGGAAACAGTGCCGAGTGGAGCGCGGGTTGATTCTCAAGTTCTTCGGGGGCTCTTAAGCAAAACGGCCGGCGAAGGGGTACCGGCCGATCAGGGCCGTCGGATCGGCAGTGCGCGGCGGGGATTAGGTCGGGGGGCACACGCGCCCAAGACGGGCCGACGGCGGGCCCAGGCCGCGACGTCGCGGCATCCCGCGCGACGTCGTGCGCACGACTGCCATGGTCGGCGCGACAGAGCTCGCGGACTCGGCCAACGGGCTCAACTCAGGCCACGAAAAGGGACAGGATGAAGGAGAGAGGCATGGGATGTGCTCACCGTAGCGAAGGAGGTGACGGGGAGGCTCTGGACACGGCGCGCGGCGAGGGACGGCGGAGAACGGCAGCGTCGGTCACACTGCTCAACTCTACGGCAAAAACAACGCAAAAGAGAAAGGGGAAAGGGGTTTAGCGGGTTCGATACCGCGTTGCTGAGCTCGGCAGAGGGTCGGTTGGAGACGGGGACGGTGAAGCACGGCCGGACGAGCGACGAGCGGCGGTGTCCGGCGCAGAGAAGGAGGTGCGGCGCTGCTCTGATGTGCGGCGCTGCGGGTGCGGAAGTGGGGAAAGGGAGAGCAGGGAGGAGACCGCGTCCACTATAAGGACGAGGGAGGGACGGGGTCGTGGGGGTGAGCGCACGGGAGAAGCGGAGTGCGCGCGGCGACGGTTGCCAGCTCGGGCGCGCGCGGAGGGGAAGGGGAAGCCGCTGACGCGCGGGCCCAGAGGGTCAGCGACCGAGCGAGGGAGGGAGGCGGCGGTTGCTTGCGGCGCTGGCGAGTGCACCAGGCCGAGCTAGGCCGGCCAATGGGCCTTGCGGGCAAAGGAGAATAGGGGGAAAGAAAGGCCCAACACAGAATAGGAAAGGGGAAAGGAGAAGCCGACGGACTGGGCCGCCAGGCTGCTTGGGCCAAAAGCGAGGGAGAGAGAAAGAAAGAAATAAAGTCTTTTCTTTTTATTTCCAACTCAAAACAAAACCCATTTCAAAAAGGAGTTTGAATTCATTTCAAATTTTGACAAAGGTCAGTCACACAAATAAATCCAATGCATCAGCATGAGTGCAAAAACATGTTGCCAACTTTATTTAATCTTTATAAAAAAATTATTTAACCCCTAGGTTAAATGCTCAACAAAATCATAATTAAATCATTTTCACCTATTTTAATTTTGGAGAAAATTTTAAGGTGTTACACCAGGATGTTACGTCCTCACCCCCTTAGGAGATTGACATCCTCGTCGATCAACCCCAAGCCAGGAATGTCCTCTCTTGGCCTCGTCCGTGTGTCCAGTGCCAGCACATGTGTCATGCTGTGTGACCACTCCGGGTCCACACCAGCCATGCACACCATGCCTGAGCAACTATGACACACGCGCCCGTGAAACCATGAGAGTCGGCTCCGATACCATTCTGTAGTACCCAACCAAACCCAAAAAACTTTGGATTTCACTAACATTGGTTGGTGGGTTCTAGTCCAGCACATCCTGCACCTTGTTAGGATCAACAGATATACCTCCATTAGAGACTACTTGTCCCAGGGAGACTTCTTTTAGCCAAAATTCACACTTGCTCCTCTTGCCATAGAGTTGATGCTCTCTAAGTTTCTGCAGAACCATTTTTAGATGTTCAACATGTTCCTCCTCTGTTTTGGAGAACACTAGAATATCATCAATGAATACCACCACAAACTTGTCTAGGTATTCCATGAAGACCTTATTCATCAGGTACATGAAATAGGCTGGGGCATTGGTTAGTCCAAAAGACATGACTGTATACTCGTACAATCCATATCAGGTTGTGAAATCGGTCTTCGGAATGTTCAAGTTTCTTGCCATAGAGTTCGGAATGTTACCATTAAAAACAATTACCCTCTACTGGGGCATATATACCCCTTCTCTAGCAAATATTTAAGTTGCTTCTTAAGCTCTTCTAGCTCATTTACCCCCATTCTATATGGTCTCTTTGCTATGGGTGCAGTTCCAGGCAATAATTCAATAATGAATTCAACATCTCGATCAGGTGGCATACCTGGCAGATCAGCAGGGAATACGTCGGGAAACTTGTCCACCCGATCTTGATTTGCACCTTCAACATCCATCTGGTTTATTGTGGCAGTAGGTTGTTCTTGTACCACCTTCCACACTGAGTCTATCTCTCTTGGGTGTACAGACAACAACTGACCTTTCTTGACACTAAATGACAACTCCATGTTTCATCCAGTCCATTCCTAAGATGAGATCTATTCCTGTTGTTCTCAGCACTATAGGCTTTACCAACTCTACCCCCTTAAGGTGACACTAGTGGACGGGCTCCAAAAGTTTGCAGGCATGCTACCCCCGGTGAGTTCACTATGATGGGTTCTTTCATTGCACAAAGGGGTGTACCATGCCTTCTAATGAATGACTGAGAAATGAAAGAATGCGAAGCACCAGAATCAAATAGAATGGTAGCTGGGATTGAGTTGATGTTGAATGTACCCATCATAACATCTGGCACCACTTGAGCAGTGTCTGCAGCCACGTGGTTCACCCGCCCGGTGTGAGTGGGTTGAGTATTATGCTTGGGGTTACCCACTTGATTCCGCGGGGCCTAGGGGTTTTGCTTCTTAGGACACTAATGAGCATAGTGTCCCACTTCTCTGTAGCAGTAGCAGGCGTTGGGGTTCTGCGGTGCTGCATTCTTCGTAGGAGCTGAGTTAGGTGCCCCCTGACGAGTTGCCTGACTGTATTGCTGTTGGAACCGCTGTCCTCCGGACTGCTGCTGGTAACGCTGCCCACTAGGCTGCTGCTGGTAGGGAAGGTGCTGCATGTTCTGATTGCCTTGTGAGAACTGCCCTCAGTTCCACTAGTTGGAGGGGCCCTGGTTCCTTTAAGGGTAGCCCTGCTGAGGATTGACACGAGGGCGAGTATTGCACCCCGAAGACTATCCTTGGAAACTTCACTTCTTTGTTTCCATTTCCTTGCGCTTGTTATCAATAACAATGGCCCTGTTCACAAGGGTCTGGAAGTTCTGGTAGGTGTTGGACATGAGTTGAAGCTACAACCCATCATACATGCCGTTCAGGAAGCGATGCTGCTTGTCCTTGTCCTGGGCCACATCCTGCGAGGCATAGCGTGACAATTGTGCAAATTTGTCATGGTACTCTGTCATAGACATGGAGCCCTGCTTCAAAGAGTGGAACTCCTCCTGCTTCAACTCTACTGTTCTCTCTAAACTCATGCCAGGTGACAACAGGAGCATCTTGAGGATGGCCATACTAATATGACTCCCACCAATCTTGGGCTGCACCCTGTAGCTGGCCAAAAGCGTAGAGCACCTTCTCGTAGTCTATACATTGGGCGATGTTAAGTTGTCTCCACCGCCCGGAGCCAATCATCTGCTTCAAGAGGTTTAGAGGCATGGGAGAACATAGGTGGATCACCCTTTAAGAACTCTCCCCTGTGATCTCTGACTTGGTGAGGTGGAGGTCCTCCAACTGGCGCGTGATCCAGACAATCCATCATTGCTTGCATAATCTGGGTCTGCATCCCATCAACTGCTTCATGGTCATTGGCGATGGTGGCAGTGGCAGGTTCATGGGAGCACCACGCCCATGGCCCCGACCCCTTGCAGCCATCTGTTCACCAACAAATGCGCAAGAGTTAGACACTTATATCCAACATATAATCTGTTTTAAAAGACAAAAGAGCATTGCTGAAAATTTTTGGGCACAACCTTCTCCACAACAGTGCACTAAAACTGACATAACTTAAGCTACATCTTTTATTCATAACACTTTTTCAGATTCTGCAAGATTCTGGGTCGAAAACAGCATTATACAAAACCTGTTCTGGGTGACAGACCTAGATCCGAATAGCTATTGACTTGGTTCCAGATGCATTTGAAAGGTATATCAGTCCAGATACTTCATACAAATTTCATAATTTTTGGGAACACAGGATAAGAGATATTCTGATATGATCATAGACTGTTCCAGAAAACAGCAACATAGATACGAGATAAACAACTATATGCATTACTGAAACGTTATTCTAGTTCATGGTAGGCTTCTACTGGGCACCACCAGCTGCGTCGAAGGTCCTGAACTTCTTCCTGTAGATGACCGGCTGGCCTAGCTCACCGCGAAGGTAGTCCACCTTGTTGACACCTCGGGTGGCACACAGAAGAAACCGCAAGCGCACGGCTGTCAGTTGTAGCTTTTCACCTCAGAGTATTTCGGGGTATCGAATCCACGAGGAATGCGAAGTGATTTTGAGAAAACTAGGGGGATAAGGATATCTAGGATAGATGAAGGGGAACGAGCACTACCTACTGGGGTAGATCCTAGTTCTATTAGACTTCTAGTGATTTAAGTTCTTTACTAGTGTACTGTGGGCGTACTGGCCTTTACCACTGACTTAGGTTGAACGCTAGCACAATGAGCCCTACTGTTAAACTAGACCAACTACGTGGTGGAATTCAAGGCGTACAAGGCTGTCACCACCTGCTTGCTACCACAGCTATCCGGGGGCCTAGCCGTATTCACTAGCAATATATAGCCTAAGTACCACACTTAATCTATATATTACTACTACTAGCCCTGTACTAGAACTAGAGCACTTGAAACTAATATCAAGCAATGAAATGAGTACACAAGTACTGAAAATAAATACTTGAACATAAAATAAATACTAAGTTACCAAAGTTGAAGCGCAGAGCAGAGAGAAGCAGAGGTCTGACAACTCCGGAACTCTCCAGACTTCTACTCTTCTCCTCTCCATCTCCTCTTCTAGTGAGGCACTCACACTCTCTCTAATCTCTCTAGCATAGCAAGTGTGCTAATCTAACCAAATGGTGAAGACTGATGTGAGGCTCCCCGAATGAGAACTCTAGGGGCCTATTTATAGTGCTAGGAAGCTAGGGGGGTACTTATAGAGTGAAGGGGAGGTCGATTAAGGTTTAGGGGGTGGCTCCCGCCACTAAACCATGGCGCCGCCACCCCTCTGCCGTCCATTGCAACCGCCATTCATCCAACGGTCTTCACTTGCTCCCCTAAGTCCGTTTGAGGGTCGGTTAGGGTTTGAGAGAGGGATTTCCACGTGTCCAAAGCCCACTATCCAGGTGATACTCCTCTTAGCCCTTGGATCAAACTGTCTTAGTGTGCAATGGCCAGGATTTGAGCTTGAGGTGACTCCCACGGATCAATGACGTGGCCTGGGCCACTTTGGGCAAGATGGACCTGGCGACCGCCAGTAATAGGTGGCGGCCGCCACCCTACTCAGGCCCAAATGGGCCAGAGTGGCTTGGCCTTGCTCCTGGTACACTTGTTTGGCCCAAATTCCATCATTTCCTGCATTAAGATGAGAAACTATGCACATGTGGAAATAGGTTAGTTATAAACCAAATCTTCTACTTTTTATGTTATTTTACCTTGGTTTTGGGTGAAATGTTGATAGTGAAATGATGCTTTAAGCACCATCAACAAGCTCCCCCACACTAACCTCTTGCTCGTTCCGAGCAAGCATGGACTTTAAGAATTGCAACAATTTATTGAACTAAGCATTCACACAAGATGTTCAACTACCTATACTCATGTTAGTAACCTTTCCAAGTGGCTAATAAATCATACCTATGGCGGTTGAAAGATAGAATAGCTTGCAAATAAGAGAAACACACTTTCCTCTTTTACATACCTTGGGGTTTCAGGATATTTTCAAAAAGAAAATCATGGTTCATTGAATCTCTCTTTAAATCTCAAGGCACTCATGGTGTATATCATTACTTTATGGCAAAAGAAATGCCAGAGTCTATCCTATGGTTTATGTGGAGTTTATAGGGAAAGGAAAGAATGTAAGACACTTCTATCTCTCTTTTATTGCTAAGTCAAGTTTAGGATCATGGGAGAGTATAGTCATGCAATAGCCAAGGTATAAGGTGGACTAACTCAACTCCTTTGTTCTTTTTGAATCTCTTCTCTTACCAAGGATCATGGCTATATGCATCTCTCTCTTTTTTTACTTGGACAGTTGTCCTTTTTAGAGCATTTGCTCTTTTTTTGAATACTTGGACACTTGTCCTTTTTAGAGCATTTGCTCCTTTTTTTAGATACTATATAGCCATGTCCTTTGTAGGAATGAGAAAATTTATTCAATTCTTTTAGAACAAAATTTTGGAGGAGAACTACATGAGTATACTCTCAGTGTGAGAGTTGTCTCAAAAAGCCATGGTTTGCCTTGGCTTTTAGAGCATGACTAAACTCTTCTACCTAGATCAACTATTCTTGAGAAGGCTCAAAGATTGATTTAGAAGGCTTTATGGGCCGTTCTCCTATACTCTAATATTTTGGCTTTGGTAGGTGGATAGGAAAGAAAGATTATGAACCATGGTGATTTTGGTTTTCAAAATAAAAAACTCCCAAGGTTGTAGCAGAGTACTGATGCAATTTCAATTACTACTTCTATATCTTATCAAGCAACAACCTAGGTTGATTTCCCTATCAAAATGAGTAGGCTACTACACATGAATAAAAGGTAGAATAACATGTCGTGTAAACACTCAATTCAAAAGAAATTGTTTCAGCATTTTTATTTCCTAGCTGCATTTTTAGTTCAAACCGAGACATCCAGTGATCCAAATTGTACAGAATTTAAAACACAGGTTTAGGGGTTCACCGGGGGTGTTTCAGCGCAGAGTGGCCTGGCGGCCGCCAGTAATAAGTGGCGGCCGCCATGGGCTTTGGCCCAAACGGCTTGCAATCAGCGTGGTAGCTACCTTGCTAAGATCAGGTTACAACTTTGAACATTTTAGCATGTTTTACAGTGGTGTTTAAAGAGGGGATTTCCCTTACACTAGAAGTTTTGGCACTTTTTATTTGAACAATCTTGATGAAGGGAAAAAATAAGGGTGTCTCTTTTTTATTCATTATAAGAATTTCCTAAACAAATATTCTAAATTGAAATTTAAACAAACTAAAATTTAAATCAAGCAGACTTAACAATTAATCTTAATCAAACAAAGATCCTAACTAGACACCCTAAACCTAATCTAATCAACTGAAGGAGTCTCGTAGAGATCCTCGAAGCCCGTTTCTTTGAAGAGACGCTTGATCTTCGAGGTGCAGCCCTTGCGGAGGATGGTGAACCGATCCTCCATATCCATCCGCCACAGGGCTATCTCTGCGACCTGATCCTCCAAGGCGCTCTTCTCCTTGCGCAGCTTCTTCACCTCGGCGGTGAGTTTTTCGACGGTTAACCCCTCCTCACCACCGCTGTGTTCCATCTCGCCGGGGACTCCTACCGGCGATGGGTTGGGACGGCGGTGCACGGATGGCGCGGAGAGTGACCCATTGGAGTCATGAGTGCTCGCCTCGCGCTCACGCAGCACCTTCTCATAATGCCCATCGGGCATCCTCACGCCATACACCTCCAGTTTAGCCCTCTTAGGATTGGGGCTGTAACTAAGGGTGCGGCTATCCGAGCCAAAGCTAACCTGGGATTTCACCCTTGATGGAGTGGGCGTCTCATCGCCCCTGGTCTTGACGACCGGAGGCTTCCTCGGGGTGATCTCCCCTGTGGTTGGTCTAGTGGGTCGTCCTCAACTTCTTCCCGGACGGTGTCACCGGAGGAGGATGAAGACGGAGAGGAGGCGAGGCCAGGGGGCGCTTCACCCCTGGCGGCCGCCCAGCAGGGGTGGTGCCCACCACTAGAGTGGTGGCTGGTGCCTTCCCCGCACCCTCCGGTGGTGTCCCCCCGACATAGGTTCCGTCAGGCAGTACCATCGCTAAAGGAGGCACATCAAGCGCCTTTATGTCGTCGTCGGTTAATGACCGGATGATGGCTTTGGTGGAGGACGAGACGGATCCTTGAGGGTTGTAGGACACGGATTTCCGTGGGGACGACATGGTTTTGGAGGAGGTTTGGCTAGACTTCATGGGTGGATGGAGGAAGAAGAAGGAGTTCTTCTTTTAAGAAGGGGGAAGAAGTGGAGGGATAGGCCTTAGATGAACTAACACTCCCTCATCTTCTCCTTCTTTCACTCTCCTGAGCTCGAGATTGGTTGCCACGTGGAGGGGGGGCCTCTAAACCGCCGCCTAGCATGGCGGGCGCTAGGGTTTGGTGGCGTCCGCCAGTTGAGAGTGGCGGCCGCCACTCCTCCTTCGCTAGGCATCGAGCGGGAGAAGGTAAGACTCCTAAAATTCAAAGTCCCGAGGTTGAAATGGCATGGTTGGGCCTAAAGAGGCCTTTCTCAGGGTTTTGGATGGACTAGGTGCATGAAATGGACAAAGGATAAACTAGGTCCATCTATTAATGGTCATGGGCTTGAGCTACTTCAAAGTCAATTATATCAATTTCATTTAGCTCATTTTTATCAAAGTCATAGAACATTTTTAATCTTTGTCCATTGACTTTGAAGATTTGCCCATCGTCACTTTCCAATGTGACGGCTCCATTGGACGAGGTTGCAACAAGTTTGAAAGGTCCTTCCCATTTGCTTCGGAGTTTACCATGTCCAAAAAGTCGAACACGGGAGTTAAAGAGTAAAACTTTATCTCCTACTTCGAACTCTTTTTTTTTGATCCATTTATCGTGCCATCTCTTAGTCCTCTCTTTATAGAGCTTGGCACCATGATAGGCTTTCTCTCGCCATTCTTCTAGTTCGAAAATTTGCATCTTCTTATTTTGGCTAGCTTGGTCAAGGTCCATGTTCCATTTCTTAATGGCCCAATGAGCTTTGAACTCAAGCTCAACAGGAAGATGACAAGTTTTCCCATAAACAAGTTGGTATGGGGACATTCCAATTGGGGTCTTATAGCCGGTCCGATAGGCCCACAGAGCTTCGGGTAACTTATGTTTCCATCCCTTTCCCATTTCTTCTACCGTCTTTTGCAAGATATTCTTTATTTGTTTATTGGACGTTTTGGCCTGTCCACTTGTCTGGGGGTGGTATGCAGTGGCTACATTATGTTGGACTCCTTGACTAGCTAAGAAATGTCGGAAGCTCTTATCTATGAAATGAGGGCCTCCGTCACTAATGACTAGTCTCGGAACTCCAAAACGAGGAAAGATGTTTTCTTTGAACATTTTCTTCGAATGTTTAGCATCTGCCGCTCGACAGGGTATGGCTTCTACCCATTTTGAGACATAATCCACCACCACAAGAATGTACTCGGTGTCATAGGATTTGGGAAAGGGGCCCATGAAATCTATACCCCAAACATCGAACAACTCAACTTGGAGATTGTTCACGAGAGGCATAACATCTCGGGCACTAATGTTACCATGCTTTTGGCAACGAGGACAACATCTCACATAATTCTGTGTCCTCGTACATGGATGGCCAATAAAAACCACTTTGCCATATTTTAGCATGTGTCCGAAAAGCTCCATAGTGTCCTCCATATTCGACGGAGTGTCATCTATCTATGATTTTAGTTGCTTCTTCTATGGGGACACATTTTCTCAAGAGTCCATCTGCACAGACCTTATAGAGATATGGTTCATCCCATAGGTGTGTTCTGCTTTGATATAGCAGTTTCTTTTTATTCTCCCCCGGCAGGACATAGCCGGCGACTATAAAATTCATGATATTTGCATACCAAGGGTTGGTATACGTGACTTTTAAAAGGGTATCATCGCGAAGAAAGTCATTTATTGGGAGATTGTCTGAATTATTGACTTGTAGTCTAGACAAGTGATCAACTACTGAATTCTCTACTCCTTTCTTGTCTCTTATTTCCAGGTCAAATTCTTGAAGGAGTAGGATCCAGCGGATCAACCTTGGCTTAGCATCTTTCTTAGTGAAGAGATATTTCAGAGCAGAGTGATCCGTATAAACGATCACCTTAGCTCCCACTAAGTAAGATCTAAACTTGTCTATGGCAAAGACTACGGCCAAAAGTTCCTTTTCTGTGGTTGCATAGTTTAGCTGGGGGCCAGTCAGGGTCTTACTAGCATAAGAAATAGCATAATGCTTCTTATCTTTAGTTTGACCAAGGACGGCTCCCACAGCATAATCACTAGCATCACACATGATTTCAAACGACAAATTCCAATCTGGGGGTTGGATGATTGGTGCAGAAGTTAGAGCCTTTTTCAAAATATTGAAAGCTTGTAGACAATCCTCGTCAAATTTGAACGGGATATCTTTTGCTAACAGGCTTGTTAAGGGTCTAGCGATTTGTGAGAAATCCTTAATAAACCTTCTATAAAAGCCGGCATGGCCCAAGAAGCTTCGGATTCCTTTCACATTAGTGGGTGGTGGCAATTGTTCAATTACATTGATTTTGGCTTTATCCACTTCTATCCCACGTTCTGAAATTCGATGGTCTAGGACAATTCCTTCCCGCACCATGAAGTGACACTTTCCCAGTTAAGAACTAGGTCCTTCTCTTCACAGCGTTGGAGGACTTTGTCTAAATTGGCTAGGCAATCGTCAAAGGTTTTCCCATAGACCAAAAAGTCGTCCATGAATACCTCCATGATTTGTTCAATCATGTCGGAAAAGATGGACATCATACACCATTGGAAAGTTGTTGGCGCATTGCAAAGTCCAAAGGACATGCGTCTATAGGCATAAGTTCCATACGGGCATGTGAAAGTGGTCTTACTTTGGTCATCTGGATAGATTGGAATTTGGTGATAACCAGAATATCCGTCCAGGAAGCAAAAGAAGGAATGGTTTGCCAATCTCTCTAGCATCTCATCTATAAAAGGGAGTGGGAAATGATCTTTCTTTGTGGCTTTATTCAGCTTCCTATAGTCTATACACATCCTCCATTCAGTGACAGTGCGTTGAGGGATTGACTCATTTTTCTCATTCTTAACGACTGTCATGCCTCCTTTCTTTGGAACTACTTGCACGGGACTTACCCATTCACTATAAGGAACTGGATAAATAATTCCCGCGTGCAAGAGTTTCAGAACCTCCTTTTTCACGACTTCACGCATAGCGTTATTAAGTCGTCTTTGGGGCTCTCTTGAAGGGGGTATCTCAGGATCAAGAGGGATATGATGGGTGTAGAGATTTGGACTAATTCCCTTCAAATCTTGAAGTGAATAGCCAAAGACAGATCAGTGTTTTTCTAAGACAAGGGTCAACCTATGCACTTCCTCTTCAGATAGCTTACTGCTAATGATTACGGGAGTCTCGGGGTGATTGTTTAGAAAAAAAGTATCTCAGGCCTTCAGGCAGAGGTTTTAGCTCTATGGAAGGTTGAGATGGCTTTTCCGATTCGTCTAAGCGAAACGGTTCATCTGTCTCAGCTTCTTCGACAAAGAACTCAGAATCTTTTTCAAAATCAGGTTGAGCCAACTCATAAAGGGTAGAGGTTCTAGCTTGATCGAGAAGATCTGGTTCTGGTGGTTGTTCGGCAATATAATTTAATGCACGAACGAAAGGTACTGAGTACTCTTTTCCACCGATTTGAGCATTAAAGTGCTCTTGACATGGTCCTTGCAAGGCAAGTATGGATCAAGGTTGTCCTAAGAAGACGTCAAAAAGGACTACATCAAAAATGTAGAAATCTAAGACCATGTCTGCTCCATCTACTTGGATGGGGACGATCTTTAGGATTCCTTCACTTTCCAAGATGTCACCATTTGGGTCTCTTAAACACCATTTAGTTGGTTGTCGTTGAAGGTCGGTGAATGTTCTGGATACATAATTACTAGCAAGAACATTAATTCCCACGACAGGGTCATAAAAGGCAAAGGCTCTTTCTCCCCTAATCCGACAATTTATTATGCTAGGTACATTATCTATGCGAGGCATGTTTTCTGTTACTTCGGCTTCCATTGTCCATTCATGACTCATGACAGCTGAAAGTTCCAAAAGACGCTCTCGGCTATAGATTCCGTCAGAAGACTCAGGAAGTGGTTTGTCGGATGGGAGAGCTTGAACGGAGTAGTTCATAGCATTTCCGTAGTCCTCAAACACATCATCCTCTATCTCGCCCAAAAATTCCGGAAGAATTTCTTCCCCAGATGTGGACGGAATAGGCTCCGCTAAGTCCAGCGAGCTAGACTCGGGCTCTTCTTGTTGTTCTACGGTCGAAACTTGAGTTTCTACGACTTCTTCATCAGGGATTTCATCGGAAACTCCAGTATAAGGAGTATTCTCAAGAATTCTATCAAGAACCTCCTTTCCACCTCGTGGACAAAGATGAAGAAACGCTCCACCTGATGAATGATCAAGGTGAAGGGCGCTCTCTTTCTCTAAACTGACATAAAAATGCTGAAGGAGCATTGGATCGGGTATGGCTAAATCAGGTCCTGAATTGATTAAATCAATAAAACGGGCCCAAGCCTCCCCTAATGTCTCCTTATCATTTTGTCTAAAGGTCAACACTTCTACTCGTAGTTGTACCACTCGGTGGACAGGGAAAATACATTAAGATAAACTTGGTTCGTAAAGTTCCCCAGTCTCCTTTGGCACTTTCCACGGTTCGAGCATGCCATGTTTTAGCTGCTCCCATCAAAGTGAACGGAAACAGCTTCCACTTGATAGTGTCAGGTGAAATGCCTGAAATGTTCAAACATGCACAAACTTGCTCAAACTCACGTAGATGTGTGTAGGGATTTTCTGATCCCGTAAATATGCTCCTGAACTTTGTTAATAAAGTCAGGGCGCAATTCGTAACTATCGGCATATATAGGTTGTGATGATGAATGTGGCTCTAATCGCGAACTCTTAGGAGCTGCGAATTGGAAGATAGATTGGTTCTCCATACAGGGAGGATAAAGATGATCCTAACTCTAGTCTCAAAAATCAGCTACCGTTCGCCGGCAACGGCGCCAGAAAAGCTTGTTGACACCTCAGGTGGCACGCAGAAGAAACCGCAAGCGCACGACTGTCAGTTGTAGCTTTTCACCTCAGAGTATTCCAGGGTATCGAATCCATGAGGAACGCGAAGTGATTTTGAGAAAACTAAGGGGATAAGGATATCTAGGATAGATGAAGGGGAACAGGCACTACCTACTGGGGTAGATCCTAGTTCTATTAGACTTCTAGTGATTTAAGTTCTTTACTAGTGTACTGTGGGCGTACTAGCCTTTACCACTGACTTAGGTTGAACGCTAGCACAACGAGCCCTACTGTTAAACTAGACCAACTACGTGGTGGAATTCAAGGCGCACAGGGCTGTCACCACCTGCTTGCTACCACAGCTATCCGGGGGCCTAGCCGTATTCACTAGCAATATATAGCCTAAGTACCACACTTAATCTATATATTACTACTACTAGCCCTGTACTAGAACTAGAGCACTTGAAACTAATATCAAGCAATGAAACTAGTACACAAGTACTGAAAATAAATACTTGAAGATAAAATAAATACTAAGTTACCAAAGTTGAAGCGCAGAGCAGAGAGAGAAGCAGAGGTCTCCGACAACTCCGGAACTCTCCAGACTTCTACTCTTCTCCTCTCCAGCTCCTCTTCTAGTGAGGCACTCACACTCTCTCTAATCTCTCTAGCATAGCAAGTGTGCTAATCTAACCAAATGGTGAAGACTGATGTGAGGCTCCCCGAATGAGAACTTTAGGGGCCTATTTATAGTGCTAGGAAGCTAGGGGGGTACTTATAGAGTGAAGGGGAGGTCGGTTAGGGTTTAGGGGGTGGCGCCCGCAACTAAACCATGGCGCCCGCCACCCCTCTGCCGTCCATGGCAACCGCCATTCATCCAACGGTCTTCACTTGCTCCCCTAAGTCGGTTTGAGGGTCGGTTAGGGTTTTAGATAGGGATTTCCACGTGTCCAAAGCCCACTATCAACGTGATACTCCTCTTAGCCCTTGGATCAAACTGTCTTAGTGTGCAATGGCCAGGATTTGAGCTTGAGGTGACTCCCACGGATCAATGACGTGGCCTGGGCCACTTCCTGGCGGCCGCCAGTAATAGGTGGCGGCCGCCAACCTACTCAAGCCCAAATGCGCCAGAGTGGCTTGGCCTTGCTTCTGGTACACTTGTTTGGTCCAAATTCCATCATTTCCTGCATTAAGATAAGAAACTATGCACATGTAGAAATAGGTTAGCTATAAACCAAATTTTCTACTTTTTATGTTATTTTACCTTGGTTTTGGGTGAAATGTTGATAGTGAAATGATGCTTTAAGCACCATCAACACACCTCGCGTTGTAGGCGTCTTACCACCTTCTGGGAAGATCGCAGGTCATCCTGCACACTCTTCTCCTTATGCATCACAAAGACTTGGCAAATGGTAGCTGCCAACACAGGGTAGTCCACAGGTGGCAGCAAGGTCTGCCAAGCACCCTCCAAGTCGCTGTCAGGCCGGTAGCGGTACAGATCCTCTCACATGGATGGGAAACACAGCCTACGATAATGCAAGTAGGCATCCTGCGCTGCATCTTCCATGCTATCCAGCGCATGACCACACTTGGTGGATGGTCTCAATGATGTGGCCCTGGTCCACATCATTCCAGCCTGCCACCATCAGGCCAGTCTAACAATAGGTGGCCTCCTGAGGGTGGGTGTGCTCGGCGCAGTGGTACTGTATCTTTGCTTCCATTTCTGAGAAGTAGTCATCGAGCAGTCGAGTCAGCCTGATGTGGTAGTAGGCTGTCTCATCAGGCTTCTTGAAGATAAAGCGGCAGGACCATCTCAGGTCCTCATCCACCACCTGCACTGCTAGAGAAGCAGGGGTGTGGGTGCAGAAGCTGAAGATGCAGTGGGGGAGTGCACCACCGGGTACACTAGTACGACTGCTGGTGCCGCAGGAGCGACTGGAGCCCCCATAGCTGGCGGTATGACAGGCACCACAGGAGCAGGTGCCTCAAGTGCAGGCACCTCAGGTGCTGGCGCCTCTGGAGCTGGCGCCTCAGTGCTGCTGCAGGGGGAGGAGGTGGACACCTCATCCTCCATGATGTAGGTCATGTTGGAGGAGTCATCGCTGTCAGAAACGTTGACCACTGGGTTGGGGTGTTGGCTGGTGTTGGGGGTGAAAAGGGCACGATAGCCATGAGCGTTAAGGCGAGGCATCCTGGCATTATGGGTTGAGATAAGATAAGCAGAAACAATTATTTATGCATAATAGAATGAGATAAAGAAGCATGTAAATTTTAAATAAAATAACTACAAGATGCGAAACCTCGTTTAATAAGATGGATTCTGTTACTGCAAGAATTTGATCTTGAAATAAAAGATAAAAAGGGCATAGAAGATACAGTAGAAGACCATCTCTCGCGTATGCAAGTCACTAACATACAGGAACCATCAATCAATGACTTCCTACGCGATGACATGCTGCTCAAGGTGACAGACACCACCCCATGGTACGCAAACATTGTGAATTTTATGGTTGCAGGATATGTACCACTAGGGGAGGACAAAAGGAAGTTGCAAATGGAAAGTCGTTGTCACCTTTGGGATGACCCATAGAGTACAGGGTATGCTCTGATGGATTGCTAAGGAGATGCATACCCATAGCAGAAGGTATTGCGAGTAGAAAACTTTCGAGTAATGTAAATGAGACAGAGGGAATAGGGATGAACTCTCGGTGATTCTTCATTAATCAGACGATATTTATATTACAATGGGGGGTGGAAGTGGAAGGAGGAAACCCCAGTAAATGAGTCACACGACCGAGTCGTGTCCACGTTTCGTGGACGTGGGATTCCCCCGTGGGAACAGGAAAAGCTCGCACGACAGAGTCGTGCCCACGTTCTGCGAGGATAGCCCAGTTGGGAGAGCAGACGTGGGATTCCCCTATTCTCCAAGCACTTTGAATAGAAAAGGTAGGATTCCTAAGCCAGAGCTATATCACATTTCACAATATCTTAGTCAATATGATTTTCCTATCAAGATATTTCTCTCACAAGCATTGACATGTACAAGAATTAAACTTTAGGAAGCTTTTATCTCAAAGATGTTATAACATGCCACGTTTCAAGATTAAGTTGTATTGGGATGCGAGTCTTCTCTTTTATTCAAAATGCAATAAGAAATGAAAAATACACGAAGAGGGTAAGCATGGCAAACTTGCGGTAGTTTCGTAATACCAGTGTTGTGACTGACCTGGGGGACCAGGGGTCGATGGTGGGGTCGGCCGACCCTTCTGCCCACTTTGGTGTGTGCCATTGATCTCCCATCTTCTAAGAGTCGATTCTGCATTCATGGTTTTTGATGTTGTGTTCACTTGGACGTCGTCCGATGTCAAAATGTAGCCATTGAGGTTCAAATTTTTTGGGCAGCGTCACTTTGCCATGTCAAACTCTGTTTTGCACTTGGTTTTGAAAATTGATGTAGTTGGGGGTCGGGTGACCCCCACACTTAGTCTCAACAGAAGCCTGAAACTTGACACAATGGCAAAGATCAAATGCATGGGTTCTGCGGTGGAAAAACACTAGCAGAACCTAAATGACTTTTATTCAAATTCAAATTTTTCTAGGCACAAGTTACAATAGATGAAATTCAAAGAAAATAAAGATTGTGCCTATTTATTCTAACTAGAACTAATCTAAGGAGAGGGTGGATATAAAAGATTGTTCCTCCCTATCCCTTCCGTGAAGCGCTTTAACTTCACATTTGTACTAATGCGAAGCGCGTGGAAGTTATCCTCTAGTTTTAAGCGTGCCATCCTCTCTTCCGCGGCGTGCTCTTCTAATTCCTGATTGCTCTTCCTGAGTTTGACTACTACTTTCAGGAGCATCTCATGTTCACTGTTTGAGGGTTGGTCTTCATCTTCAAAGCAACCCAGCGTCCCGTTGATAGATGGCGGGTCACTGGTTCGCTGGATGCTCTTCTGGGCTGAGATTGATTCTTAGGATTCCAACAGCGCCCTCCTCTCATTGGAGGTGATCGAGGGTATGAACACCTTGCCGCACCCCAGACCACCGCCAACGATCTTGCGATCCTTCATCCAAGTAGGCGTCGATGGTGTGTACGAGGTGGTGTTCTTCGTAGTACTTGATACGTGGATGATGTCTTCAACGGTACCTCTCTTTGGTGCCAACTGCCCCGTCGTGGGTCTTTTTGGCGTGGCAGCTCGGGACGGAGTCTTTGACAGGCTCTTCCATGGGAACAGAGGTCGTGCCGCGGCGCGGGAAGGCTTGGGGGCCAGGGCATAGGTCGCCCGACCCCTAGATGGATCGCCCGACCTCCTGGCGGCCTCCGGTTGATCTCCCAATGGTGGCAGCGACGCCAGCGGCTTGATGTTGAGGACATCGACAGCCATAAAGGTCATCAGTTGATCTGGATTGGTGTTGGTCGAACCCTCGTTGAATGGGATCATTGGCATCTTGCCGGGATTTCTAGTTGGGGCCATGTAAGTCTTTCTTGTGAGGTGGAAGAACACAAGGAGAAGAGAGGGCTGATGGTGTTGAAGGGAATGAATTAGAGGAGGAAGGAGTGGAGGTGATATTTCCTGGTATATACAACAACAACGTTGGCTCCAACACTACTGACTTTGTGTCTAACCCATTGACAACTTCACGTCTGATCATGATGTTGCCGGTCCATCGACACAGCCCGCTCCTGATGTTAGTACATCACCAGCTGTCCTGAGTCCTGCAGTGCCAGCACCTACCCTGGATCCTGTGTTAGTCTCGTCTCCATCACAAGCTCTGAGATCTTCTATTCCCGTATCAGGCTCGCACGACGGAGTCGTGCCCACATTCTGTGGACGTGGGATTCCCCGTGGGAAAGGGGAAGAATCCCACGTAAAGGAAGAGCATGTTAACTCAATAAACCAGGAGAATCCTAGGATGAGGATGAGATCATCCATCTAGATTAATTGTAACACTCCCCCTTGATCGAATCCGTCCTTGAGATCAATGAATGGTATTGTTCCTCCAAAAATTCCTGTAGGACAAAAAGAGGAAGAATACTGGTAGATATGCTATTAAAACTCCTTTAAAACCCAGTGGGAAAATAAGGAAAAATACATAGCACATAATGATTATTGCCCCTTTGTAAACTTATGAGAAAACCTTTTTAGGAGAAAACTCATGTATAGTTTAGAGGACAATATATGTCTTTGATATTCCTTTAAAAACCTCTGTGGAGGAAAACAAGAAATATGACATATCTATGTGTTAATATTGCCTCATTAAAAACTTTCCAAGAGAAACCTTGTGTGGAAAAACTCATAGAAAGTAAAGAGTGCAATATGATGTTGTGGACAGGACAATATGATGTCATGCAGAAAAACATATGGCAAGCCAGTGGGTAAGGGTTTTAGCTCAATCTGTGGTGGTGCCAATACTTTCTCTTTTGGAAGATCTAGAGTTTCTTCCGAGTCATTCTTTTCATGCACAAAGTGCTCAACATCTTTTTCTAGGACCAACTCGGGAGACTCAAATGGTTCTACTGACATAACCATCTCGGGCTTATAGGGATTAGAGAGAGGTTCTGCCACTGAATTCTTGGCTTGCAAGATTAGTATAGAAAAGGCATCCCTCCCTAATTTGACAGCTAATTCCCCAGTCGTTGGAGGTTCTTCCAATAGTTTCTGTAGGGGGAGCCCTATCAAGACATCAAAGTCTTGAATGTCAAAGATGTGCAAGTCTAGCATCAGCACAATATCATCATGCTTAATTAGTATTCCATGAAGGATGCCTAGACCGTCCGCGATTGTTCTTGCATCGAGCCTTAATTTCTTTTCGGTCAAGATGAAAGGCTCATGACGGAACGAGTTCGCAAAAGATGTGGACATTATGTTCACACCGACCGTGGGATTATAAGGCACTTCTATCCAGTTCCGCCCTATTCTAGCATGGATGTTAGAACAAGTGGGGTTAATCCGAATTTCTTTGGGAGAGCATTCCGCTTCTTCCACTCATTCGCTACTCATGACAGCTGTTAGCTCCTTTAGCGACTCTATCAAAAGGGTTACTTCCAGAGGTTCAGCGGGAACCTAGTTTCATGGTCATCCAATCGTCAGACGACGGTGTCTAGCTCTAGTGGTTAGGGTGAGTACCATGCAGTCACCCATGTCGTGGCCAAGTGCTATTGGCTTCGCCAGCCACTCCAAGAGCTCCACTTGCCCATCCCCTCAGCGACTGTTGTCTACTATGACAATGTTAGCATCGTATATATGATAGCTAACCCTATCTGTCACCGTCACATGAAGCACATCGAGATCGACATCCACTTTGTCTGTGACCAGGTTGCTTTGGGACAAGATCGGGTACTCCATGTCCTGTTAGCTCACCCGTTCGCAGACACAACGACCAAAGGCTTACCTGTATAGTTGTTCACTGACTTTAGATCCATTCTTTGCGTATGAGATTCTCCCACCATGACTGTGGGCGGGTATTAGACATGTATAGTCTAGTCCACATACGTAGTATTTGGACATGTTGTAATCTCAGCATGCATATATGAAAGACCACCCCCACAAAGGGTGCGAGGTGTTTTCCTTATTTCTCTATCTCTCTACAATTTTTCTGCATATATGAAAGACCACCCCCACAAAGGGTGTGAGGTGTTTTTCTTATTTCTCTATCTCTCTACTTTTTTTTCTCTTTTTATTGCACAAGAAATTTTGGAGGAACAATACCATTCATTGATCTCAAGGATGGATTCGATCAAGGGGGAGTGTTAGAAATATCTGGATGGATGATCTCATCCTAACCAACCGTAACACCCTGTGTTTTGGATCATTTAAAATTCACTAAAAATTTAAAATTTTGAAAATTTACAACAAATTAAAACTTGACTAGTTAATTTCTGCAAAAACCATTTTAAAAATATTTCCAAAACCCTTGCATCCAAAATTCACCATATGCATTTTTAGTTGTTAGTGTAAATTGTTTGGATTGCTGTTTGCTTGATTGTTGCTAGAATTTATTTTGGCACTAAATATTTCTCCTTGTCCGTTCCCTCAAAACCCACTTCAGAATCTGCATTCAAAATTCATTCAAAACCTAGTTATAATTCTCTGGGAAATAAATTCTAAATGGAAATAGAAAAGCTTGCGAGAAAAGAGAAAGGGCACTTGGGCTCTATTTCCTCTATCCCTTCATTTGACCCAGTGTCCTGCGGCCCACTCTTCCCTCTTTCTCTCTTCCCTTTCTTCTCCCTGCTGCGTGAGTCGGCCCGACCCAAAAGGCCCAGCCCAGAGCACCCTCCTTCCCAACCCCTTCTCTCTATGACATGTGGGGCAGATCTGTCAGCTTCTCCTTCTTCCTCTGTAACAAGCACAGACCACGGCACGTCCGCTTCCCGTTTGCACCACGAATGTGTCGCGCCACGTGCGACTCGGGACCCGCCAGCGCTGTCCTCAGCGACCTGTGCGCCATTGCCTCGCGTACCGCCTTCCTATGCTCGCCGGGCCCTGCCGCCGCTGTAGCCAAATGGATAACTCTAATTTTTTCCGAAGCACCGTAAAATTTCTCTTAATAAGCCTTTAAGGTTTGCATACAAAGTCATTGCAGGCATCCTGTCATGGATAGCACGAGATTGTCTATCACATGAAAAGAATAAAAGTTGTAACTCCACACTTGTGTTGAGCAAGGGATTGCAACCCAAGTGAACAAAACCACTAAACCGTTTAAGGTCTTTTTCAATGCAGTCATATATATTCATCTTAATCCACGTGTGATGGAAAACAATCCTGGAATAATAATTGTTAATCTCAAGTATTAGGGGTGCTCCGCAAACAGTACTAATTAAGATGTAAATTGTATTACTACTTTTTGTCGATAAAGTCACAGATATCTTGCTACGCTGTCATCGTTATGCGTGTCTCGAGTTCTTCGAGATATTTTATTTTGATAAAAGAGAGTTTTTTGACATTAATTGACAATTATTTTCCTCACACCAGTACTATATAACATTTCCAATTAACCAAATTCAATAATCCTGGAACGAGGTATGCATGAGCAAGTAAACAAAAAATATTGCCTAGAGAAAACATAGACGAACCCCTACGGGCCACCCCATCTTTGATCTTTGAAATCTTTGTTTAAAATAGGTAACACAGCACAACACAGAAGCATGCACGAGGAGTTGTGCACGCGCCTCATTTTTTGAGGTTCCAGTTGCATGCAGCAAGCATGGCAGCTAGAATATTTGATCATGACGGAAGGTGCCGTGGGAGCATACAGCCTTGACTATAGTAAGATCTGCAGGAATCTGCAACTCTGTTATCTATCTCCAAATAATATTCCAAATATTCGATTGTCATGTGGTGCATGGAGGATTACATGAATTTTAGTAAGGCCTTGTTCAGTTCGTGAAATATTTGGCGAAAAGTTACTGTAGCATTTTCGTTGTTATTTGACAAATTTTGTCCAAACATGTCATGATTAGACTCAAAAGATTTGTCTCGACATGAGCAGACCAAAAGTACAATTAGTTATTTTTTACCTATATTTAATGCTCCATACATGCGTGTAAAAGTTCGATGTGACGGTTACTACGCAATATTTTTGGGGTGATTTCATGAATTGAACGAGGCCTAAGACACGTTAATCTGCATTTTCTCCGAGAGAATGGGCTTGCAAATAAATGTTATCCTTGTAGGTAGGCATCTCATCACGAATGTCTATCGTCGTCTAACATCACTACAGGACGTTTAGACTTTGCCGAGTGCTGACAACACTCGGCAAAGGGCCTCTCGTACTCGGCGAAGGCTTTGCCGACTACCGCACTCGGCAAAGGGCACTCGGCAAAGAAAAAGTCGGCAAAGTTTTCTTTGCCGAGTGCCAAATAAGGGCACTCGGCAAAGGCTCGCCGAGTGCCAGATCAGCACTCGGCAAAGAGGCCGTCGTGTTGAACGGACTAGCACTCGGCAAAGGAGGCCTCTTTGCCGAGTGTCACGTGGGCCGGTACTCGGAAAAAAGGCTCTCTTTGCCGAGTGCCATGTGGACTGGCACTCGGCAAAGAGGGCCTCTTTGCCGAGTGCCATGGTCTCAGCACTCGGCAAAGAGGCCGAGCTGGTGAAAATTTGCCCAGCTTTGCCGAGTGTGGCACTCGGCAAAGCTAGGAAAAATTGATTTTTTTTCTGTTTTCATTTTCCTACACAGAAAACATAATATATATATATCACACATCCATATTTCATCACATAGAACTCAATATATCACATGCATATCCATTTCAGACAAATATCACACATTCAGTCTCCATGCATCACAAGCTCACAAGTTTATCACAAGTTCATCACAAGCTCACAAGTCCATCACATCCATCTCACAAGTCCATGACAAATCTAAGTCGGCCATCACTGCTCACCTTGGCGCTCAGATTGTGAAGAACCCCCCACCTTGCCACCCGTGCGACGACCCGCCCGAAGGACCACCTTGCCAACCTTGCCACCCGCGCGGCGGAGGTCCAGATGGCCACCCGGTGTACCCCGACTGGTTAGGAAGGTAACCTGGTCACCCATAGGACAGAGGAGGGCCACCGGGGAGCCACCCAGACTGCGGAGGAGGGCCACCAGCGATGTACTGAGTGTGCGGAGGAAGGCTAGGTTGAGGAGTCGGCGTCGAACCCTCTGACTGTGAGTGCACAAAGGAGAAGCAAATTCATTAGCACCTGGAGGACGGCCGTAAAAGTTAAGGCAATATAAACAACCATATATACTCACTGGAGTCCCTGTCGAAGGATTACTAGGAGGCACAAAAGGAGTGAGCAACGAGGGAGGCACGACAACACCCGGAATGTTCAGGCTCCCAAAGAAGTGAGCTATGTCCTGCGTCCTCTGCGCCTCCCGCTCGTGGACGGCCAGTAACTCGCGGCGATGGGCCTCCGCCTGGGCCTCGTGCAAGGCCTGCAACCTCTGCACCTGGTCCGCCTGGGCCTGCATCTGGGCCTGCAATATTCCTCCTGCAAGGTTTAAACAATGGAAAGGCGGTATATGTGTAAAAGCAATGAACGACGAATAGAACAGTACTTACCTGAAGTTGTGCCATCATCTGCTGTGAGGTCGGCTGCTGAGGTCGTATGGGGACGGAGGAGCTCATGCTGGCAGCTCGAATCTCGGCGAGGTTGGGAACAGAGGACGAGTCAACTGCGCTGTTGGCTATCCAGTACCGGTCGTGTTGCTTCCCTCCTCCCAGCCTCATCACTAGGTCTGTATCTCGGGGCTGGGTGGCCAGATCGAAGCTCTCCCCATGGCGCTCGCGAGCCGCCGAGGTGTACTCGGTGACCTTGGTGTAGGCGTTCGTGTTGGTGTACGCATTGGGTCCGGCCTCCGGGTTGTACTGGGTGCTCGGCGCAGTCGCCTTGCCCTGGTGTGACAAGTTGTACGCCTTGAAAGGGGGGGAACTCATCACCACCATGCGACTGGGACTGCGAGGAAAACACACGGATGATTACAAGTAATGAGTAATTGAGCGTTAGAATAAAAAAAAATTAGTAGAGCGTACCCATCAGTCGGCGTACGCGTTGAGGCTAAGGTTGCCTTGGTGGTGTGGCACCCTAGGCATCTGCAGGCGGCAGTCTCGGCGGGCACCGTGCCTCTCATACCATTCGTCAGATTTCCACTTGTCCACAATCGACAACTAGCAGTCTAGGTGACTGGCGCACCAACCAGGACAGAACTGCATGACATTAAGTATTTAATATGTCAGAAGAGCCGCTACGTGATGGATGGACCAATCAGTGTTACTGTTTTGTACGTACCTGAATGTATTGCTCCCTGGTGAGGTCGGTCTCCTTGGTGAGGATCATCTGCCTGGCATCTGCCTTCTTCACCGCCCGCCCTTACACGTCGGCGTTGTAGTTGATGACGCACTGGATCCGCGCCTCATGGTACAGATCCGCGAGCCGGGACCTGCAGACCTTGTCCTGCACGTGCAACGCCTCGACCTCTTTCCCCGCCTCGCACGCAAAGTACTCCTGCATAAAGACTTGTATCCTTTCATTATTTCAAGAACGTCCAACGAATACATATTATTGAGAAATGTTGTGCGAGCAAGACTCACCTAGAACTCGGCCCTAATCCACGCTGCAACGGTGGTGTACGTAGGGTCCGCAGCAGCGGCAAAGTGGTCCCACGTCCAGGGCGGTGACCTAACCCCGGCGTAGGTGACCAAGCCAGGGTAGTTCTTCCGAATCAGAAGACTTAGGATGCCATTGATATGGCGTGTCTTGCCTCCTCCCACAAGTTCCCAGTTCCTGCATGAGTCATTAAGAACAACTGTTAGTCGGAAGTTCAATTTTGAACATGTCCTGTGAACAAGTAGTGAAAACATTAATGGTTGCTTACTTGTCGCCGTAAGGTCGAATCACCGGGCGGCAGCTAGGTGCGATCCGCTGCTGCAGGAGCTGCGAGGTGCCGCGCAAGTATACTCTGCTTGAAGCAGAGGAAGTGGAACCCCCTCCTGAGGCACCTACGATCTCGCCACCCTCGTCCCCCTGGTCCCCCTGGCCACCCTCCGAGTCCGAGGAAGTGCTGTCGTCGTCCGACGTCCTCCTGGTCGTCCCTCCGGCGTCCCCCTGGTCGTCGTCCGAGGAGGTCTGCGCCGGGTCGGGAGTCGGGTCAGGAGTCGGCTCCCTCCTAGGACGTCCGCGGGGGCGGCCGGGCCTCGCCCTCCTCGTCGACGGCTCCTCGGCTGCGGTGGGTGGTGAGCTGGACCTCTGGTAGCGCGAGTTGACCCGCCGCTGTTGCCGCCTTCCGCCCGGCATTTTGTCGAGAGCCTTCCATTACAAAGATAAAATCAATTAGCATAAATAAACGATAAGTGTTTATAAAGAGATACAAAATGAACGAAACATAATTGCAAAATAATTATAACAATATAGTATTACATGAATTAAAAATTATCTTCGCGATTGTCAGTGGCTAGTGTGTTGACTCGTGGCACACGTGTGTCGTCATCACTGTCAATATTGTCGAAACAATCGGCCTCGTCTCCATCATCCTCATCACCCTCGTCCTCATCAATGTCACCACCAAACTGTAATCGCTCAAGCATTCTTAAGTCCTTGGCATTGTCCTCGGCTGCGGTGGGTGGTGAGCTGGACCTCTGGTAGCGCGAGTTGACCCGCCGCTGTTGCCGCCTTCCGCCCGGCATTTTGTCGAGTGCCTGCCATTACAAAGATAAAATCAATTAGCATAAATAAATGATAATTGTTTATAAAGAGATACAAAATGAACGAAACATAATTGCAAAATAATTATAACAATATAGTATTACATGAATTAAAAATTATCTCCGCGATTGTTAGTGGCTAGTGCCCAATCTTAGGGGCTCTTCTCGTGACATCAGGATCGAACCAATGACATTTGAATGCCACTGGATTAATAGCTTTGGTACCCTCAAAGTTGAGCTCATATATTTCTTCGACTATGCCGTAATAGTAACGCTCATCGGTGTCGGGCATACGAACTCCGGTATTCGTGGTTTGTAAGCATCGTACATGACAACTTGCTCGAAACTTTCTTAAATTTTTTTCACGGCATTACGCATATGATGTAACAACATCTCGCCAAGTTTCGTGATTTTCGGAATTCATTTGCATTTTCTATAATTAAAAAACCGTCCGCACGTAATTTGGAGGCGTTGCCCCGTGAGCACGTTGATCGAAACCTTGGGTCGCACTACTGCACAAAGCTTAACCGCAGCGGGGGTTTTGGCTTTACCGCAGCGGACAACAGCGTCCGCTGCGGTGCTAAGGCCACGGTTAATCGTGGCCATTACCGCAGCGAGCGCTGTTGCCCGCTGCGGTAAAAGTCTTAACCGCAGCGGGCAACATAACAAGCCCGCTGCGGTTAATAGCATTTACCGCAGCGGACAACCTAAATCGCCCGCTGCGGTAAATTATTAACCGCAGCGGTCGATTTAGGTTGCTCGCTGCGGTAGTTGCGTTTAACCGTAGCGGGCAACTTATGTTGCCCGCCACGGTTATTAATTTTGGATTAAAAAAATAAATAATGCAGCCAGCAGAAACAGTAGGATATGAATTCAAATCAAATGCAGTTTTCAAATAATTCCAGAATTCTAGATTTCTAACAGAGAGATATATATGCACATATAAACCATCTGGACATAACATACAAAGTCACTTAGTTGTTTGTTGTCATCATATACACATTGACTTAGTTGATTTCAAATTCAAATATTACAATTCATAGTTCAACTTGATGAGCGTAATCTGTCGGACGAAGCATTGTGTTTCATTTGCGGAGCTTCTTGTATTGGGGTAGAAACGCCAGCTCGGATTCGTTGTCGAAGAACGTTTCTCCTTCGAGAATACATTTCTCCATTACAAACTTGCATATGTCCGCCTTGACTTGTTTAAAGCACATCCTGCGGCTCTGCTGCTCTCCCCAATACTTGACACCTTCCTTGAGCTTCTTCCAGCTATTGGTGTACTCCTTGCTTTTCCTTAGAAACTCGCATGTGTACAAGCCACATGTCTTCGATCCTAGTAACTGTTTGGCGCACTGCACGATTGATACACAAGCATTAGAACCCATATATATGTATGAAACATGAATTGAACCTTTGAAATACTTACCGGGAAATGTCGTCGGATTTTGAGGTGGTACCTATGCTTGTCCTTGAACTTTTGAGTTCTTCGGTCCCAGAATCCAGGCACCTTTTGGTATTCCTTATAAGCGATGTACGAAATATAATAGTTTTAGCCACTATTTAAAAACGTATGGTAACCGTAACTGATGAAAAAGTTGGATGACTTACTTTTTCAGACAAACTTCGAATGCCTTGTACTCTTGCTTGTTTGGTACGCTCAAGGAGTCAAACACACAGGCCCTGCCATCTTGAGGGTATATGATAAAAGCGACCCAGTGGCCACCCACGAGGCCCTGGCTGCACCATTGCAACAAAATAGAGTTTATGACGATGAGAAGGCATGATATGCTAGCGACTTAGGTGTACGTACATGTATTTGACTTACCCAAAGTGACAGGCAGCCATTATACACTCTGGCCCATCCGGTTTGATCTTCTTCATGCATTCTAGTATGTAATTTTTCAACTTAGTCTTCTCAGCTTTCATATTTTCTTCATATTTCTTCTCTCGCTGTCGAACTGTCATCTCCGGGTCAGTGATCTCAAAACCCTTGATGACTCTTTCAACAATATGTGCAGGAGAGAGATAGAGTACAGTACGTGTCTTTTTATTACTTACAGTGACTGTCATGTTGCACGGACAAGTCATCGTGACATAATAAGTATAGAACTATGGAAAATACGAATGTAGTGATCTGTGGAAGTTGCATTCATCGCTTACAGTGTGAATAGGGTGATTTGAACGATGTCCAGGTCTTCTTCCCGCATCAGGTTGTACATGTCGCTAAAGTCGACGGGTAGGTGCATTTCGTTACCAGCGGGCAAGTAGAAGTACTCCGGGGGAATCTTGACCTTAAAACTTGACATCCCAGCTTTTGCAGCTTCCATGTACCATAGATGGAACCTCCTTGTATCCCACTTTTCCTCGTCGATGAGCTGGGCCTTGGGAATCATGAACTTCCCGCACACATAGTGGCCAGGGCAGTCTTCGGCCTCATCAAATAGTTGACGGGTAGTTTCAGGTCTGGCAAACGATGGATAGGAATGTTAGTAGCATATATACTATGCATGTGGTATTATGCTCAATGTTACCATACCTTTCGAACGTGAGCGTGTACGGGAGCTTGTCGGTGGACGTTCTTGGATTCTTGGTGGGCGGGGGAGGACATTGCCTTGTGGTTGACGGGGGAGGTGTCTTCGTCCCTGTTGCCTCCCCCGTTGTGCCTCCCTGTTGCTCGTTCGTGCTTGGCTGGCTTGTCGTTGTCGTGTTGTCGCCCTTACCGGCCTCTGAGTTTCTTGCCTCATTGACTGGGCCGATCGGCGGACTGTTTGGAGGCGGGGGAGACACAGTGCCCATGTCCATGCCCTTTTCCTCCCCCCCCCCGTCACCTTCTACCTTTTCCTTGTCCCCGCCTTCGCTACTGCCTTCTCCTTTGTCTTTTCCCTTGCCCTTGTCCCCGCCCTTTTCTTCGTCATCATCGCTGTCGTGATCTGGATCTTCGGGAGGACAAGATCCGGCAGCTGATGGTTGTGATGTCGGCGTTGGAGTTGGTGTCGGAGCAATGATCTCGATGTCCTCGCGGTTCCATAGGACTTCCAATCCAAGTGCCAGCCCTAGGTGCCTGGCCGGTTGTAGGTGGGGATGGTCCAATTCAAAATGTTCCTGGTCGAGAACGTTCCAAAACGGGCTCACGACCACATAGTCTTCAGGGATGTTGTCTTTGTTGAAGTCATGAATATCGTGGGGTGCAAGAATGCAACCCTTGGCCACCACCATCTTCTTGGACCTTCCGAACGGGATGAGGAGTTGGACGTGCTGGTTTTCCTTGAAGTCCTCATTCGAGACCCTTGGGCGATCCTCGTTCATCGGCAGTAAGGCTTTCTTTTCCTTTGTTTGAGGATTGGGCAGGCCATGGTGATCAAACATCTTTGACCTCATCGCGACCATCTCCGGATCGTTGCTCGTGAAGGCTTCCTTTATTGAGCTTTTGATCATTTCAGCCACGCCTTCATTGAAGCCCTTCTTATATAGCTCATCTTTATACCTCTGCCTAGACTTGTATGTGGCCACGTCGGATTGCCACGACTCAACCGACTTCCAGTTCATCTTCGACCCGACACCATGAACGCGGCCATGGTGCTCGGGGGTCCCCAGGACCTCAGTGAGCAAGTCGTGGCCCCGGGGGACCACGATGATGTCCTTAAGCTTTGCTTTCTCCATCAAAGTCTTCTCGACGTCCTCGAGGTGGGGCTCATTAAACTTGGTCGCCCCGGGCTTTAGCCTCTTTGGAATGCGGGCCCTCATGTAGTCCTTTGCCCTTGGGTCGATGCCCTCATACGGATCTGGAACCCCGGCAACCTGTCTTGCTTGTTCTTCTTGCTGCCACTTGGTCCTATGACCGACAAAGCCAGTCATGCCCAAGTGATGAGGATTCTTGTTCCTCTTCGCGAGCTCACTGAACTTAGCACTCTTTTCCTCTGCTTCTTGCATCTTTCTCATTTCGCAGAAAGCATCCCACATGTGTGCCTTGACCATAGTGTACTTCAGCAGTGGCGACTTCCCCTTCTTCAGGTAATTTCTGGTCAGCATGGACCTGAAGTTGCGAAGCACAGTCAACGCCACGTGCAAAGCCCACTCCTGGCACTTCTCCATGTCAGCTGAGGGCGGATATCTGAATCTCCTTGTCACCTCACCCCATACATTGTTTTTTATGTCAGCAGGGACGTCGTGCCAGTTGGGCCAAGTGATCTTTACCTTCTCCTTGGCTATACACGCCACTTGATTGCTGAACTTGCCAATGACTGTATCTGGAGCTATAGGGTTTCCCTCTAGCCCCACCGCATCGATGACATGCACCTCATTTGCTTTGTCCAACTTGTGCCTCCCGTGTTGTCCCCTCACCCTCTTCTGGCCCTTAGATTTGGACGAAGAGGTTGCCGTAGAGGGAGCGAGGGCTTCTTCCTCCCTGACCGCGTCTTCGTCCCTAAACTCGAGTTAACGAGGCATAATCGGCAGCTGTTGACAAGAGTCACGAGCCTTTAGTTTTTCACACGCGTCATTGTACATGTTAGAAAGCCAGCGTGTTGCGTAAACCTCGAGACTATGTGCTTCGTCCGCCCCTGGTTCATACGTCGGATCGTTGTCCTCCTCTGTACGCTGCTTCTTCGGCGGTGGAGTCACGGACACCTCACTCATCAAGCTGGTTGACGAGGAGCTAGGGGTAGGGTCCCTCCATTCGTTTGTTTTGTCTTCCGCCATTTCAGTTCTACATATACACAGACGTGTATATAATATGATCAGTTCAAAGCTTTTGAATAAAAAATGACACGTATAAGTTTTTGGCTCAGATTTCCCCTAGGTCAACACGTCACTGCTAAACTGGTTACTTGTAAAATACAAGCCATCCTAGTCTAGCAGCTGACTCGGCATAGAAAGTAGGGGGGCAATTGATCATCATCGCCGCTGCCTCAGCATACTAGGGAGAGGATTATAAAGAGAGGAGGGAGAGGAGTAGTACAGTAGTATAGAGTAGTAACAGAGAGGAGTAGTAGGGAGAGGAGTATAGAGAGGAGTACTAGGGAGAGTTTTATAAAGAGAGGAGGTAGAGGAGTAGTACAGTAGTATAGAGTAGTAACAGAGAGGAGTAGTAGGAAGATTAGTAGTGGCAAATGCATAGTGTAAAAAAGCATCAAATTGCATCATAGGCAGGAAATAGAAAAGCATAACAGGGCATCATAGGTAGTGGCAAATCCATAGTGTAAAAAAGACTGGCATCATAGGTATCACCAAGACTGGACTTCAATTTAAAAGAAATTATGGACATGCCATTCAGTTTCTGAGGAGCTAGGTTTACCATGGTCATGAGATGAGTTAAGGGGAGGATCGAGGGAGCAAGTTACTCACCTGTCGAAGCTAGGGTTCCCGGCAGCTCCAAGGGGAGGACAGGGGCACCGGCGGCTCCACTGGCGGGCTCCTGGCGATGCTCCGACGGCAGACGACCTCCAAGCGACCGGTAGTGGCGGTGGGCTAGGGCACCGACGGACTCCTGGCGGCGGGCGGGCTCCAGGCGGTGCTCTCGCGACGTACAGGCTCTAGGCGATGCTCCAGCGGCGGATGGGCTCCGGGCGGAGACGGCGGTGGCGGCGAGCTAGGGCACTGATGGACTATTGGCGGCGAGAGCGAGCAGGGGAGACGGATAGGGGGACGAGGAGGAAAGGGTGAGGAGGAGGAGGACGGCGGCGGCAATGGCGATGGTGGCGCGGTGGAGGAATTCGACAGCCCTTCGGGGTTGAAACGATGACGCGTGAAGGACTAAAGTGCCCTTCGGGGTTGCGGGTCTTTTATAGGCAGCGATTAACCGAAGCGGGCAACTTAAGTTGCCCGCTGCGGTAAATATTAACCGCAGCGGGCATCTTAAGTTGCCCGCTTCGGTTAAACCAAATAACCGCAGTGGGCAAATTAAGATGCCCGCTACGGTTGTTGGTTTTAACAAATTGAGATTTGTTATTAATAATATTAACTTATTAACAAAAATCTATTACAAAATTGAGATTTGTTATTAATAATATTAACTTATTAATAAGTCAATAACAAAATGAGATTTGTTATTAATAATGTTAGCTTATTAACAATAATTTATTACAAAAATTATCTCCAATGCTTTGACATAACTTGTCCTCTACTTTATTACATCTCATTTTGGTGCTGGCGCTTTCACGGACCGCTTCTCACCATCGGGACAGGCCCAGGGCTTCATACCGGTCTTGTTGCAACGGTCCTCGACAACCTTAATATTCTTTGCAAAATCGGTAAAAAGTTGGAGCTCTGCATAGTTGTTGTATTGTTCTGGGCTTTGGACCCCATCAGCTCTAACAATCCGCTGCTTTCCTGACACGACCACATGCCTCTTTGGGTCCTCTGGATAGATATAGTAGGCCACTTGCACGACATTGGTTGCAAGTACCCATTGGTCATCTTTGTACCCTATACTTTTGAGGTTCACGGTGGTTAGCCCGAAACTGTCGACCGCAACCGCTTTGGGGTTTACCCAGTGGCACCGGAAGACGGTTACGCATACGTCCTTGCCATAGTCAAGTTCCCATATTTCTTCGATCTGGCCATAGTATTGCGTCCTCATGTTTGTGGCCTCGTCGACGCCCTCATATCGAACACCGCAGTTCTGTGTCGCGCTCTTCTTGTCCTTCTCTTTCGTGTGGAACCTGTACCCCTTCACATCGTACCCTTGCCACGTCGTAATTTGGCTTGACGGGCCTTGCAGAAGCTTCTGCACGGTCTCCGTATCTTCATCATCAGGGCATCTTTTTAGGGGTACGTGTTGCTCTTTGAGCCAATCTATGAAACTGTTCCTGTGCTCATTCTGGACCCATGCCTCTGTGCGTTGTCCGTCATTAGCGGCGCGGATCTCTTCTATGTGCCTCTCGACATATTTCTCCATGCTCACCAACTGATGAAGGATGTTGTAATGAGCTTGTTCAATCTCCTTGTATGGTATATCCGTGCGAACTTTTCGGCCCGTGCACCCCATGCCCGCGGTTCTGCCCTCGTGCTGATGGACAGGCAACCCAATCGCCCTCCCATCTTTTATGTACCTCATACACCAGTTCACTGCCTCTTCGGTTGTGTACGCCTCGATCATAGAGCCCTCCGGGTGAGCACGGTTATGAACATATCTGTTGAGGGTGGACATGAACCGCTCGTACGTCCACATCTCGTGCAGGTACATGGGGCCTAGTTGCTCGATCTGATCCACCATGTGCATCATCAGGTGTACCATAATATCAAAATATGATGGGGGAAAGCACATCTCAAGCTGGCAAAGGGTCTCCGCGATGAAGTCCTTCAGGGAAGGGAGGTCAGCCTTACCGATGACCTTCTGCGTGATGCGGTTAAAGAAGTATGATATCCGAGTGACCACCATCTTCACGTACTCTGGACCGATAACCCTTATCACAATTGGAAGGAACACCGTCAGCATGATGTGGCAGTCATGTGTGTTGTAGCCGGTCAATGTGAGGTCTTTCAAGGAGACGAGGCTCTTGATGTTGGAAGAGAAACCGGTCGGCACCTTGATACCCCTAAGAAGCTTGAGCATAGCAGTCTTCTCGCCATGCCTTAGGTTGTAGGCCGCACCTGGAAGATCGACTTTACCATTATGAGGTGACCCAGGGTGAAGGTCCTGCCTGATGCCCTGGTTGAGAAGATCCATCCGTGACTTCAGACCATCCTTCGTCTTTCCCGGGATGTCCAGCAGGACACCGATCATGCTATCAAAGACGTTCTTCTCGAGATGCATACAGTCGATGGCATGGGGTGTTTTCAGTGTCTTCCAATATGACAGGTACTCGAAGAAAATCGACCTCTTCTTGAAAGGAACAGAGGGGACCTGCGACGCTTCCTCCGTCGTGTCTCACTTTCGCTTCCTCGTTTGTTTTGTCCCCTCCTCTGGTGGCTTCTTCTTCTTCCCAAACTCGATCTAATCAATATCTTTCACCATCTCATACACCTTTGGCCCCCAACTAGTCTGCGCTGGTGGTTCACCCTGTGGCTCGCCCTGATCATCGAACAATTGATTCATGACACTTCTTCTATATCTGTGCCTTTTCGGAAGGAACCGCCTGTGCCTCATGTAGACCATCTTGTTCGATCCCTTGAGGTAAGTGTAGCATGCCTCGTCGATGCACATTACGCAGCCGGTCTTCCCTTTGATCTGCCTCGACAGTGAGAAGAGGCCGGGGTAGTCGGTGATGGTGACAAAGATGATGGCTTTTAGGGTGAACTTCTCCTTGAGGGACGCATCCACCATCTCGACCCCAACATCAAATAGCTCCTTCATTTCCTCCATTACCGGCTCGAGGAAAACATCGATATTGTTGTCGGGCTGCTTCGGTCCCGAGATAAGCATGGTCAACAGAAGATACCTGCGCCTCTAACACAGATGGGGAGGTAGGTTGTAGATGGTCAGTACGACCGGCCAGGTGTTGTGGGAGCTGCTCAGCTCGCCTAACGGATTCATCCCATCGGTGCTCAGCGTGAACCGAACGTTTCTGGGATCTTTGCCAAATTGCGGGCAGGCCTTGTCAAAATCTTTCCACTACTAGCCATCGGAGGGGTGCCACAACATGCCATCGTCCTTCAAGCGGTCAGCTGATGCATGCCAGGACATGAGCTTCGCGTCCTCTGGGTTCCCAAATAGCGCACGGAGGCGGTCGATCACTGACATGTACCACACCGACAGTGCCGGACTTCTCCTCAAAGTGTAACCCTCTTCTTCCTCGTACTGCTGATGAGCCGAGATGCGATTGGCTGCAACACTGCTCTTCTTGACACCCTTCTTCTTCTTCGTCTGACCACCTCGCAAGGCCTCATCGTCGTCTGCATCCACGCGACAGCCAGCATTTCTCTTGTAGCGACTGGCGCCACAGTGCAGACAGCTCGTCAAATTCTCATACTTTGTGCCCTGATAGAGGATGCAGTGGTTAGGGCAGGTACCGAACTTTCTAAGCTTCATCGCCACTGGCCGGATAAGCTTCTTCGCCCGATACGTATTTGCTAGAATCTTGTACTCGTCGGGAATGTTTTAGCAAGGTAATCTAATAGCTCATCAAAGCTACTGTCTAACCACCCATGCCGAGCCTTCATCATCAACATGTGGAGGTTGAAATGGAGCACCGTGCAATCCTTCGGACATTCCTCGCCGTCCTTATATAAAGGATCAAGTGACGCCTGCTTCATCTCTCTGAAATTTTTCAGCCACTTCAGGGAGCCATACACGACGTCGTCTTCGTCGATGTGGTTGAGCAAATTCTGAAACAGCTGCACATCCGCAGGGTCCTGCACTGTAGCGTCCTCAACATCTCCACCACCATCATCTGTCATATCCTGGAGTACATCCTCCACAGCGATGTGGTCACGAGCACCACTGTCACTGAAGGCAGGCGCTACTGTTGCTGATGAGACGTGCGCTCCAGGATCTTGGTTCACCGTCGTCGTCGACGCTGAGCTTACTCCAGATGCCGCCCCGACACTCGGATCGAATCTCTCGCCGTGATGAGTCCACACCGTGTAATCATCCATGAAACCAAAACGAATCAAATGAGATTGCACTGTGCCTTCGTCTTTGAAGGCGGCCAGATTCTTGCAACGATGACATGGACATATGATTGTCGTCTGGTTCGATCTCTCACGGTCAGCTTTCGTAGCGGCAATAAACTCTCTCACTTCAACGATATACCGCACATCAAGTACTCTATTGATCTTATACATCCATTCCGACCAGTAATTACACACATCATGAATCACAAAACAATGATGAATTAGAAAAAATAATAATTTATTATATTTATATTAAATCTAGGCACAGAATTAATAACGACGACAAATAAAATTAATGCATCCATGATGAACTTAGAGAAACAAATACCAGTTTTCTCTCTCCTACATGAAACTAGATCTAAAAGGGGGACTAAAAAGAGAGAAAAAGAGAGGGGAAAGAGGGTGGAGATCATCTAGGTACCTCTTGTGGAGTACTTCTCCTCTAAATCAAACAAATAAACCTCAAAAACAAGTTATTTGTGATAAAAATTCGGCAAAACTTCTTCCCCCATTTTTGGTGTAGAGGAAGAAGATGATCGGGTTCTTTTCTGCTAGCGGCGGCGGCTTAAATAGCCAGGAATAACCGAAGCGGGCAACGTAAGGTGCCCGCTGCGGTTATTCATCTTTACCCGCAGCAGGCGTCTTTACCTGCCCGCTGTGGTTAATAATTAACCGAAGCGGGCATATAAGGAAGCCCGCTGCGGTTAAAGATGATTAACCACAGCGGGCTCCTTACGTTGCCCGCGCTGCGGTTAATTATTAACCGCAGCGGGCGCTTCGGCGGCCAGCCGCTGTAGGCCGACCACCGAATAATCGTGGCGGGCAAATACAGTGCCCGCCACGGAGGTCTTTTAGGCAACGCTGCGCAAGTTCTTTTTCGTAGTAGTGTCAGTTTTTGGATTTGGCCTAAACATACGATTAAGAACAAGAATAATATTTTTTAAATCATGAAAATCCATTATTCGATGCACCCGCAGGTCAAACTTGCATCTTTCTGGAAAATTCAAGAAAATAAAATAAAGTAAAAAAATATAACAAAAAGTTTTGAAAAAGTGTCAAATTTGAACATGTTGACCATGGTGATATGTGAAAAGTATTAAAAAAATTTGGTGGCAAAAATTAAAAAAAAACACTTTGCCGAGTGTCAGGCCTGGCACTCGGCAAAGATTGGTTCTTTGCCGAGTGCCAGCCTGTCGGCACTCGGCAAAGAGTATCTCTTTGCCGAGTGCCAGACGGCTGGCACTCGGCAAAGATAACGGCCATGGATGTCGTTTGCCCCGACGAGATTTGCCGAGTGCTTGACTCTAGGCAAAGAGGCCTCTTTACCGAGTGTCTTTCTTTGCCGAGAGCCGGACACTCGGCAAAGATGGCCTCTGCCTATTGTCATTCTTTGCCGAGTGTCACGTGGCCAGACACTCGGGAAAGAGGCTCTTTGCCGAGTGCTCGATATTTGGCACTCGGCAAATCTCCAGGCACTCGGCAAAGCTTCAGTTTCTTGTAGTGCATATATGCATTAGATGAATATACGAGTGCATCCAAACAGGCCCGGAGCAGTTGTTGCTCTGCAAAAGCTAAGATATATGTCGTCTTGTCGATAGGGTGACATATCTTGTTATATATACTAGCATCGCTGCCTGTCTCGAGTTCTTCGATATTTCTTTTTCGTGAGAGAGCATTTGGAAATAAACTGAAACCACCATTTTCTACGACGGAAGTCACCAGCAGTATATAGCACGTACTCCCAACTACTCCCTCCGTCCCTAAATTATGTCCCTAAATAAGTGTCGCCGTTGGTGTGCGTGCCACGGGTTTGATTCAATTTGTAGAAAATATATGCAATATTTATATCTCTAAATAATTTTGTTAAAAAACTAGATGTAAAGATCTTTCCGATGATACTAATTACTTAGCATAAATATTAATATATTTTAATATATAATTGCCAGTAACTTTTTCTCGGGAAGCGAGAACGACACTTATTTAGAGACGGAGAGAGTAATAAACTAACCAAATTCAATAATTCAGGGACGGCGAACCGTTAAACAAAGAAGCATGGCCTCCAAATAATATAGACGACGACGAACCCTCGTAGTCATGGCCACGGCGTCTTTATCTTTCAAATCTTGTTTTAATTTTATTTACTGAGGCGGGCATTGAAGCGGTCTCGGTAAATACCTGATTAACTGGGGAACGTATCCTATGCAAACTAGACTTCTGTGCAAACTATGCAAACTCTAATCAAGACCACAATAATCTAATCCGATGGCTGGTAATTTTAGCACTCAAACCCCCTCACTCATCCTATCCGACTGTTGCAAAACACCCCCATGAGTGGAGGAGTTTAAGTGCTAAAATTACCAGCCATCAGATTAGATTCTTATGGTCTTGATTAGAGTTTGCATAGTTTGCACAGGAGTCTAGTTTGCATAGGATACGTTCCCGATTAACTGTGACCTTTATTTCGAGGCGGGCGTGATGTCCGCCTCGGTTAATGCCTTTTGCCTGCCTCAAAAAATCTTTTTTAATAGTAGTGAATTTTAGTAAGGCACGTTGTTAATCTACATTTTTCTCTGAGAGGATGGGCTTGCAAATAAATATTTAAGGTTGACAAAGTGAGATCCGGCCTTGTAGGTAGGCATCTCATCATTGGATACCACGAATGTCGATCGTCTAACACACACACATTCGATGAACTACACACACATTCGATGAACTAGTGGATTACCCCACGCATTGTCGCGGGAATTACATGATATGATGATATAAACAATAAAATGTTTATGTATGTTACTGACATGGGATATCATAGCTGCAAATGTTGGTGAATTTTAATTGTATGTAATAGTTCATTGTCTAGTTGGACAACTTGCATATTAAGATAAAATAGCTAGTGAAGTTTTACTTAGTAGATGTTAATTGTACGTGATAGTGCATTGGCTAGTTGGATAACTTACATGTTGAGAGAAATAGCTAGTGCAGTGCCTAGTTGGATAGTTTGCGTGTTTAGAGAAATAGGTAGTGGGAGTTAGCTTCATAGAGTTTATAGATACTGCATCCAAACAGGCCCGGAGCAGTTGTTAGTCTCATTAATGATGGAGTGCTCTGCAAAAGGTAAGATATATGTAAATGGTACCGTCTTGTCGATAATGTGACATATCTTGTTATATACTGGCATCATCGCTGCATGTCTCGAGTTCTTCAATATTTTCTTTTTGATGAGAGATCGAGCATTTGGAAATGAACTGAAACCATCATTTTATACGACGAAAATCAACCAGCAGTATATAATACTCCCAACTAAACTAACCGAATTCAATAATCCAGGAACGGCGAGCTGCATGAACAGCTAATCATTAAACAAAGAAGCATGGCCTCCAAATAATATAGACTGATGACACGCGAGAACCCTCGTGGTCATGGCCACGGCGTCCTTGATCTTTCGAATCTTGTTTAAAAAAGGTTACAGCACAGAAGCATGAGCAGCAAGGGCGAAAAAAAACTATATGATGCAAGCCATATATGCATGGTCGACCACTACATGGCAATGGCAATAATAATATTGCCGATGTCCCGTACATGGTGGCCTCCCTTGCTACTGCTGGCTAGCCCCTATAAAAGGAGGAATACCTGCATATCGCTGCCCCATCGCCATCCCAACGCAATAAATTAAAAGCAGCAACGATATATAGATACATAGTGCAATGGCGGCGGCCGGATCCGTGCATGTCATCTTCCTCGTGGCAGCAAGTCTGACCGTGGCCGTCACCGTCGCCGCAGCAGCTGACTCAGCATGGTCCTCGTCATGGAACTTGCCGCCAGAGCAGCCGTGCGACATCGCCGTCGTCTGCGAAGCCGGTGCCGCCGAGCGGCTTTCCGAAGCTCGTGAGAAGTGCTGCGCAGAGGTAAGCGAGCACCTCAAGTGCCTTTGCCCGACCATGAACACCCTGATCGGCGCCGGCGTCCCTCTGAATATAACGACATGGACTGCGGGGACGCGCAAGGAACGGTGCTTGATCCAGAAAAGAAGTGCTCGTTCGGCGCGTGCGACGCATTGGTGGACGACCTCAGGCGGGAGAAGGATTCCTGCTTCAATGGCACCAGCATCGACACTTCGGATGTAGCTCCCTGCTTCGTCAAGATCCTCTCCGAGGCTGGCTTCAGGAACCCCGCCGAGGTGATTAAGCACCTCTAGGCGCGGCGCACACACAAGCTTTGCATGCAGCATGAAGTATTAATTCTGTCCACCTTTCTCTTACTTATGATGATGATGATGCCTTTTATTTGTTTCCTTCTCTTCATTATACATTATTATTAATTACCACTTATACTAATAATTACTATATGTATGTATGTGGTGTCTGTATGATTGATATATGTACCGTCGTTAGTACTGTACACGGAATATGCACGTTCATGCATACCGTCATGTACAAGGCGCTAGCTTATATATGATCGGCGCCAAAGTATTGCATTGTAGCCTTTTGGCATTTTAAAACTCCATCCGTGGTGATGACTAGACAGCCGCCGGGTATAGTATTCCAGTTAAGAAGAGATTTTTTTTTTCACACAGATAAACACTTGCACAAGCTTAAATTGAATTAGAGAATGCAAACTCACACTGAAGATAGTTTTCTCGTGGTGTCAAGCAAGGAGCTCATGCTTTCCCCTAATTCTTGTTCAAGGGTCAAGCTCCTAGTCAGATAACACTGTGGTTATTAGTAGTGATGCAACAGTTGGCCTAATCTTTCGATAGATATGAGAATTTCAATTGATAGTGAACTTGACCTTCATGATCCAAGCTTCTAATCAAATTCGATTCTGGACCCTGCAACCACTACACTACTTCTCCATATACGTTATCAACCATGTACAACAGGATTATTTAGTTTGCCAAGACAAAGGCTCCTCCTGCAAGCGAATCGAAAACACAACCAAGAACGTGAAGGGCGCAATCTGATATTACAAATAGGGATGATATATCTTAAACTGAATTGTTCAAGTCTTGAATCAAAAGGATTAGTCGACACAGATAAACAAGAACAAGAACGTGTCCTGAGTCACATCAGTTGAACTTGGCGTTACAAGTGCTATGATGCATGTCTGCTTCATAAGGAAAACTAGAACCACACATATAACTCGTCACACATGCCCCTAATTGGCTTCGATATGATACATGGGCTAGGGGCCTAAAATACTGTGACGCAACACCAAAATAGATTCTACATGCCCATTTGTTTTTTATGATTCTATAGAGTCAAAAAGAATTCTGATGTGAGACCTGTGCTCACTACTGGAAACTTAAAATTTACTGTTGGTATGAACTGGACCGACAAAAAAAAATACATTATCCCGTCGGTTTAGAGAAAACGATAGAAAAATTAGTGAACCGATAGAAAAAATATTAATATCTTGTCACACCCGACAAAGAAATTGTATTTTTCCTGTCGGTATGTTTTATACACACATGGAAAATTTTTATTTTCTGTCGGGTTCATATTTTTTCTGTTGTTATTTTATAACACACATGAATATCATGTGGGGTACTTTGGAGAGGCGAATGCCGTTTTCTCAGAGGCGTATGCCGTTTTCCCCTTCTTCCTCCTAGACTCCTCCACCTTCCACCCCGCCGGCCCCCTGCCCCTCTCCCCGGCGGCCTCGCCGGCGGTATGGGCAGGCGAGCCGGCCCCCTCCCCCTCCTCTTCATCCTCTTCCTCCTTTCCTTTTGCGTTTCGCTTCTTTTTGTTTCTTCAATAATGGAGGCCGACGGGACCAACAGCCGGCTGCGGAGCCGCGTTCGCCGCGCGTCCTACCTCCACGCCGATGAGGACGGGGCGGGGGTCTCCCTGCGCCCGCTCGGCCGCGAGCCGCCCCTAAACGCGGTGTGCCAGGTGCACCGGGTCCTGCGTGACGGCATCCACTACGTCCTCCTCTACGGCGTCGCCTACGGTCGGTACCTCGCGCTCTCGCCCGACCAAGAGGAGCAGCAGGAGTCCGCGGGCCCCCGCGGCGTCCCCGCCATCCAGCGTGGCTACGACGCGCGGGACCTCGACGCCATCATGTGGTGGCCCGTCGAGGTCGCGGGCGCCAATGCCAGAGGCGACGGCGGCGACGACTACGTCCTCAGGCGCCAACCTCTGCATCCTGCTCGGCCTCGGTGCCGGCGGCGGCGGCGACGCCGTGGGGTTCCGGCCGTTGCTGCTCTTCACCAGCCGCACCAAGGAAGATACGTCGCGCCCTACTTCGCCTCCGACCATGGTGTGGTGCATCTCGCGGCCGTCCTCAAGGTGTTCGGCGCCGGCAACAAGTCCCAGCTGCTCCAGATCCAGCCGCACAATTGGGCTTCCGGGTGCAACCCGACCCGTTTTGATAACGGGTCCGGACTTCGTCAGTGGGTTCGGGTCCGATGCAAACCGTTCCGTTTCGCTAACGGGTCTGGGTTTCGTTAGTGGGCAGGTGATGAACAGATATGCAACAACAATCCACACCTCTGCTCCGACCCTGCTACTTTTACGAGTCTTCTATCCCCTGCAAGAGTGGAATCCAAATTCCATGCCTCGATGAACCTTCTGCATCGAATTTCCGCCAAAAGTATCCTTCTGAGCCCGGTGTCGCTTTTTCTTTATCTTCGGCTCAGTCTCCAACCTCTGCAGCTTCTGTGCTTGCGAGGTTCTCGATGGTCCGTGCTTCCAATAACCGGTGAGATCACCGTGTTCCTTTTGGGGCATGTTTTGGACTCATCGTCTCTTTTGGGTTGTTTGTGTGCAGAAATCCTTTTCAAAAATTCCTTGCTCGATTTCTGCTCTTGGGATAGAATCTCTTCAAGTAGTTTATGCTCTCATGGCACTTCGTCGTGTCTTTCGTGTAATTGGGTTTTTTACCCAACCTCTTATACCCCAATGTTTAATACAATATTTGAGGTTCTTGTCAAAAAAAAGAATATCATGTGAAAAATTCCACCCACTAAGGCTGTGTTTAGTTCCGGAATTTTTTTCGAAAAGTCTTGTAGCACTTTCGTTGTTATTTGACAAACTTTGTCCAAACATGAACTAACTAGACTTAAAAGATTCGTCTCGATATATACATACTAAAAGTATAGTTAGTTATTTTTTTACCTATATTTAATGTTGTTCATGCATGCATCTAAAGATTGACGTGACAGAGAATCTGGATTTTTTTTTTGGTAAATTTAGGGAAACTAAACCGGACCTTAAATTTACCGCCGGTATGAACATCCGGCGCCAAACCAAAACCCAAAACCATCCCTCAAGCGCCAAAAGCAAAAAGGAGAGGCCCACGACTCTGTACGGATTTTTTTTTTTTCGAGGAAGCCCATAGCTCTATAGGTGAACCCATGACTCATCAGGTTAATAAAAAAAACAAACATTATCCTCTCCCGTATCATGACCTCGTGAAGGCGCAGCTCGAGTCCGCAAGCTCTCGCGTCGCGTCTTCTCTTCCGCTCTGCCTCTCTTCCACGCGCCGGCCCTCTACTCGCGCTGCCCGTATGACGCCACTCCCGGCGCTGATCAGCATCAATAGGTATGAGAAATTCAATTGATAGTGAACTTGACCTTCGTGATCCAAGCTTCTAATACTATTTGATTTCGGCGCCTACAACCACTACACTACTTCTCCATAGGTTATCAACCACTGCACTACGTGAATGATGAAGCTTAAAATAATTCATCAAAATCACTTGATATTTTTTTATTGCTAGTATGTATAGCACATTTCATGGTTTAGCTAGAGAAATAGAGAATTTTAGGGTCTTTTTAAGTTTATTTGTTTATAAAAAATGAGGAATTTATAATAGTTTATAAAAATGAGTATAGAAAGTAGATGGTAACTGTGACCGAGTCCTTGGCCTCTCATCGGGTTTGAAAGCGACCGAGGTCAGACCTCTCTCTCATTGTGTGCGGCGAGTGTGAGCGGAAGATTGTTATGGGGTACTGAGTGAGGAAGGAGGGACCCAACAAGGGTCTTATCTTCTAGAAGTGTCCGGTTCATAACATGAGTTATTTTATCGCATTTGATAATTATGGTTAATTTGTATCTGCTTTTCTTGATGATTTTGATTGAAGTTCTTATTTTTTTTGTTCTAATTTCAGTGGGGGCGGCAGTGGCAGATGTGATGGCCGGTATTAAGAGGAAGATTATGTTGAACACGTGCAAAAATCTCTTGTATAGGCAGTGAGCCCGCAGAAGAAGCCCATCTATGTTGATCGGACCAATGATCTGTCTGTTTTAGGTGGGATCATACGCGAACTAATTATGTTGTTGAAGTGCATTTTAGTTTTAGTTTCTTTAGTGCTAGTTGGAATTGTCTACGTTGCAGCGAGGCTTACTTAAATTAATCAACTATGTGGTGTCATGTATGTTGTGTAATAAAATAATTATGTTTGAGGTTTTCATAATATATCATATAATGCAGAATACCATGTCATTAGATGTACAATGTCAATCACCGCTTCCAAGAGTTCATTGAGGGCGTGCACTATTTGTTAGGTGTGGCCAAGGCAAACAAGTAGGATGGTTTCAATGCACTGCCCATGTGTCCTATGTAAGAATCTGAAGGAACATGCTAGCTCAAGAACTCTTCATTCACACTTGTTCAAGTCGGATTTCATGTCAAACTATATTATTGGACCAAGTAGGGAAAAAGCAGGATTAAAAAATTCTACATGTGGGTATTGTACCCTACGTGTGTGTGGGTACGGGTATAAGAATCTACCTATACGTATGGGGTGTTGGTATGTCATCTCTTCACCCATTATTTCTTAAAATACAAAGGGTATATTCTAATCTAGTGATGATTTAACTCATAGGTGCAGGTACCCACTCAGTATTATACCCTATGGGTGCGGGTATAGGTGCAATCCCATAGATACGGGGCGCGGGTATGAAATTTATAACTATTAAGAAATTACTTCCTCTGTCCCTGAATAAATCGATTCCTAGAATCTGTGCCGGTCAAAAGAATAAAAATATCTATGATATAAAATAAACATATTATGAAAATATATTCTATGATGTATCTAATGATACTAATTTGATAACATAAATATTGATGTATTATTTTAAAAATTCAGTCAAAGTTTAGAAAGTTTGACTTAAGACAACTCTACAGATCCATTTATTCAGGGACGGAGGGAGTAGTTGCAAGCGGATATTTACTCCACATGCAATTATTGATCTGACCCATTGACATCCCTAGTTATAGCATCATTTGAACTTAAATTAGTTGCTCATTGTCCTCCATTCTATTATTTCTCTCACATGTATATCCTATTGTGTAAGATCAATTCCCTCACAAATTGTGTAGCTTGATTAACATGAATGGAGAATCTTTCATCTAGAGCTATATCTAGATCTAAATGTGGGGAGAGAGAAAAGGAGATATGTGTCTTTAAGGCCAATCACGGAAAAGAAAAATAAGAATGCCCATATATATGCCCTATCTTTTATACAATTAGTATCTACTTTCATTTACATCACAAAGAAGCATTGTCCCTATATGCTTTAATGGATAACCTAAGGGGAATACATTGTTTGTGCTCTCATTGCAAGAACATAGTATAGTTAGATCCAGATAAAATCAAATCTCACTTGGTTAGGTGGAGTTTCATTGAGGGGTACGTAATTTTGATCTTTCATAGTGAGAGAGATAGTAATTTATCTGGAACAAGCCTAGACCAAGGCACTCAAGGCAACAAGCCAACAATTATTCTACTATAACGAACGATTGTGGTGTTGTAGGTGAAGTCATAGGAGACAACAATTTTATCAACTTGGATGATGTGTTCATAGACATGGATGGTGACAACAATGGAGATTTCATTAATCCAGAAAATGTTGAGTTCTTTAAGGCAATGCAACACCACCTTGATGAGAGTGTCATAGTGTTATAAGGAACCCTAGGTGTGTATGATAACTTTGAAGAAATGGAGAACATGACGAATCAGCCTTTGTATGAGGGGTGTGTCCACTAGAATGGACACGAGGGAGAACGGGAATTTCAAGCGTACGCGATCCCCTAGGACCGTGTCTTCATCCACACTCCGCAATTCGACCCCGACCTCCTCGAGAAGATAGGTATGCATTCCGAATTCCGCACAATTTTCAAAGCAGTTGGTTGAGTGCGTATAAGAGGAACATGCGTATGAAAGTTTGGATAGATGCTCGAATTGTAGCTCAAGTGGATATAAGAAGAATGTTGCATATCACTTGGATGTGACTGATGCAAGAGTCTCAATAGTGGTGAAAAAGAAGTAGAGTGGCCGAAGTGTTCCTCAGTTTTGCATGGGGAAGAAGAAGGTTATATACATATAGTTGTGGTGTCTCTTCTGATACCCTATGCAAATAAGCTAATGTCCTAACATGCATGATGATGGGTGCAACGACAATGAAAAGCTCCAGCACCTGACCTGTTGGATGCACTCCTGCCCGACCTCCGCTGCAAGGCAGGGGTTCGGTGCGAGGGTGGACAACTGTCGAACGCGAGCGTAAAGCAAACGAAGGTGCGAGCGAGGGTACAAGCAACTGGCGGGTGTATTTCTCTGTCACCAAAAAATCTCCTCTTTACACTGTTCATCCCTTGGTATTTATAGGGAATACCAAGGGACACTAGCCAAATTACAAAAGGGTACAGAAAAGATTCCCTGGCCCTGTACACGGAAAGGGTAGAATCGTACAAACACGAGCGGAGTGGAAACCCTAGTTTGTCTTCCTCCTGCCCGCCGCCATCTCGCTCCGTTCATCTTCGCGGGAAAGTGAAAGTCGGACCTTCGACTCTGCTAGTCTTCAGGTCAGCACTCCCTCGCCACTCGCCGAGCCTGACGTCTTAAGCGAAGAGGCCTCGGAACCTGCGAGGGTTACTTACTGTGTTCTCAGTGCGCCTTCACCTGCGAGAAACACAACGAACCCCGATGGTCGGATTTGCATCCGAAGGTTAGGAAAACGATCCCGAAGAGTCCAGTTAGCGGAAAGGAGAAGTTTGGTGAGGGCGCGCGGGTCGCGCGAAGGTTGTTTATGGAGCCAGCCCGCGTGGCGCCACTGCCGAGGGTCCCTTCCCCCAATAGCCCCTCGTTGCCTTGGATCTAAAGAACAGTATTTAGGCCCAAGCAGCGCTCTCTGATGGGAAACGTAACGAGACCCTTGGCAGCGACGCCCGCGGCTGCTTTGGGCCGGGCCGTTGTGTTGTTGTTTGTACTGTTGAGGCCCGTTTCGTTTTTTGCGCCGTGGATTTCGGTTGTCGTGCCGATTTTGTCAGGTTGGGTTACTTGCCTCACGGCCTATAAATAGATGGGGTTGGTGGGGGTTTTGAGGTCGAGCCCTCCTTTGCTCTAGCCATCCTGCTGCTGCGCATTTCTTGTTGCGAAGGTTGTTTTTGTCTAGTTTCGAAGGTTGAGCGTATTATTTTCTGCGTGGGTTTTAGAGATGGCGAGGTCCAAGCAAACTGCTCGTGTTGCTTCCCCTCCTGGCGCGGATGAAGGAGTGACCTTCGAGTTCGGGCTCAGCCGGGTTTGTACCTCGGAGTTGGCGGCTTATGTGAAGCGGGGCTGGATCAAGGAAGGGAAAGCGAGGACCAGCGCTGGTGAAACTGTGCCGAAGCCTGATGCTGACGAGGTTGTTGTGTTTGAAGAATTTTTTGTTGCTGGTCTACGCTTCCCTGCTGCTTCTTTTGTGACCTCTGTTTTACAGAGGTTTAATTTGAAGTTCCATCAGCTGATGCCTTCGTGCTTTACGAAGATGTCAGTATATGTCTGGGCGTGCCGCTCCCAGGGCATTGTTCCTCATGTCGAGGGTTTCATTCGCACTCATCGCGTGCATATGCAGCCTCGGAAGATTGTTGACGGCGGAGGTAACACCAGCCTTGGTCAGTTCGCGGTGTACACCTTTTGTCATCGCGCCGGATCAGAGTTGCCGGTGCAAGCCCAGAAGAATAAGTGGACCAGTGGATGGCAGGAGTTTTGGTTCTACTACAAGCTGAGCGATAATGTTGAGCTTTGTGGCGAGCTTCCGTCGCTCGGCGACGTAAGCGCCGAAGCTAAGATGAGCATCGAGGCTCACGCTGCTGTTGATTGTCTGAGGGTTGTTGCACGCTCTCAGTGTGCTCGTGATTTAGTGGAGGAGTACTGCTGTGCCAAGATTTGGCCTCTCAGCCGGAAGCAGGTATGGTTTAAGGTTGAGAATGACCCGAAATACGACGGTAGGGGTTTGAAGAAGCCGAAGGTGGATCTGAACAAGGTTTGGGAAAATGTGCTCAAGAAGTTTCCCAGGCGTGGGGACGGAATCGAGGCTGTGTACAAGCGTGTTCAGCAGTGGGCGGAGGAACTTGTTGGGAAACTATCCACATTGGAGGTTAATGCAATCCATAGCTCGGTGGGCAGCGGAGGTCGAGTCAATAGGCTATTTGACATCCTTGGGATCCAGTACGCTGACTGGCCCGCTCCTTCGAGCGAAGATGCACCGAAGAAAAGGAAATGTACAGCTGCAGAGGATAAAGAAATTGTTTCGCGGCCGAAGAGGGGTCGTGGTCGTGGCCGCGGCGGCGCCGGCGGCCGGGTGAAGGCGTTTGCGACGAAGGTCGTGGTAGGTTCGGGTGCTGCTGGTACTTCCTCTTCCTCGGCCATTGTTTCAAGCGGCCGAGGTGTTGGTAGGGTTGGAGGACGGGTGCCCCGCGTTGGCGGGATTAGTGCTTTGATCCAGATCTCGGACGACGAAGGTGTCTCCGATGATGAAGAGAAAGAGGAAGAGAAAGAGGATGAAAAGGAGAGGGCACTGAAGAGGACTCATCTGATGAGGTTAGTGATACCTCTAGTGGCGAAGGTAATTCTGATGATGATGTGTCCATTGAGGATGACCGTGGAAAAGGGATTGTCTCGTCTAGTGCTGGCGCTACGGCTGCTCGAAGTATCGATGATATTATTCGGGACTTCGAGCCAGAAAGTCCTCCGCGAGGGTCAATTCCTGAATTTGCTGGATCGCACATATGGGTCAATGGTTTTGAGTTTTCTGGTGATCTTGAATCTGAGCGGACCCCCGGGAAGAGACCATATGGCGAGGCTAGCCGATCGAGTCTTCCTTACTTTGCTAAGCAGCTTGGGGTCTGTGATCCGGCGGCCGAGCTATTCACGAGTCCGGACCTTCGAGAGACCCATTTGCAGTGTGCTCCGGAGGAAAGGCGTTTTCTGGGTCGGGTGTTCAGTCGTATTTGTGTGCCCGAAGCGGAGCTTCGCCTGGCTAACGAGCCGTTGGACAATCTTCATGATGACATGGATGTCAAGTTGGCAGAGTTGATGCTTCTGAACCGCTCGGCGCGCCGGAGGTCGGGTTATAATCTTCATTATTTGAATGACTGGTTGGTTGAAGTCAAGAAGGATAACAAGGACCTTCGTCAGAACTTGGAGAATAAAGAGATTGAGCTCAAAGCTGCTCTAGAGAAAGTTAAGAAATCCCAAGAGGAAACACAAGAGGTTGCAAATAGCAATGCTGAACTCCTGGCTGCTTGCCGACAAAAAGACAAGGATTTGTTAGCTACGAACAATCGCATAGAAGAGCTGTCCACTGAGTTGGCTTCTCATTCCGAGGCTTGGCGGAAGAGCATGGGGGAGGTTAAAAATAAAATTGACACCTGCTTGACCGAAGCCGGCGGTTCTGCTCGGGAGCCGCTACCTGCCGTTGATGTTGTGGCCTTCGAAGCTTGGCTAAAAAATGAGCTGGATGTTTTCAGCTCTTTGGTTGATAACGCAGTCGACTTCGGATGTTATGCCGGGGCTTTGGCCATGGCTGCGACCCTTCGCCAAGCTGACTGTGAGCACCTTCGGAAAATCAGGAAGCCGAACCACGTCTTCCCAACTGTTGACGAGGTTCACCATATGAAGGTTGATGATGCGGAGGTTCAGAACTGCGCGATGCGCTTGCTTCGGAGGTTTTGGATCAACGGGGGTGGACGCGCCCTCGCCTTCGAAGAGGCAGCGGAAGCTATCCGACAGGTATCAGCTTGTGTGAGATGTTCGTTCCATGTCACTATTTTTATGGACGATCATGTTGGTATTTTAATTTGGTGGTTTATTTTTGCAGGCTCGGAAAGATGCACTGCCTTCGCCGGGCGCGACTGAGGACGTTGCCGGAAGCACCAAGTCTGCTCCTGCGCCCAGTTCTGCGGAGGTTCCACCAGCGGAGGAGGTACCCTCGACTGAGGATGCTCCGATGATTGAAGAAGCTAACGTAGAAGAGGAGGCGACTAAAGATGAGGCACCTGCTGAGAGCTTGGATACTGCCACTGGTGAAGGTTTGGTTGCTGCGACTGGCGAAGTTGGGGCGGATGAGCAGGGAGGAGCCAAGCAGGTGTGAAAACTTAGGATCGCTCGAACGAGGGGGCTATTTTGTAATATAATGGGTAGTTGGCATGACTTGATGACACTGAGATACTTTTTAATTCTGTGGTAATGTAGGTTCCTGATGGAACCGTGCTAGAAGTGTTTGATGTGACGCCATTGATGCTAAATTATCAAGATACGTTTATAACTGGTCAATCGTGGGCTCGGGCTAGGCTTAAACACCCTTCGCTTTCCTTTGACCGTTTTTGGTGGTCGAAAGTGCGAAGGTATGATTTGAAGAACAGTAGATCAAGTCGTTTTTGGCGCGAAGCAGGTTATACTAATCGTCAGGCCACACGGTATTTGTTTGGTTCTTCATCGTCCTCGCATGGTGTTGTTGATGATGATATCGATGAGAACACAGCTTTGGATTACTTGTTTGGGCGAAGCAAACTAGATCTTGGTTCGGATGGATCACTTGTGGTTCCAAAGGAGGAACCTTCGGAAGTTAGCGATGTAGATCGTAGATATATGTATAGGGCGAGGGTTTTGCCCGGGGAACTGCCACTTGTCCCTGCAGCTCCTTTGTTGTGGGACCCATAGTTCCGGTGGAAGTGGGATTTGAGGAGGGCAGCAAAGATTTTAATGATTTGATGTTAATTGAGGGAGGTGATTGTTCTTTGTAATTTTGTAACCTTTGTTGTTTTGTGTAACGTTGTGAAGTTGCTTTGTATATGGACGTGAAAATTGTATGTTTGTTCTGAGTTAATACGATTCACTTTTGTAATTTTTGTAAAGGATGTTTTGTCCTTGTTGAATATTGACGAGGTCCATTAGTTGTCCGGCTTTGCGTTGCTTGTTGTGTATAACGTTCAGTGAAAAAGCGACGCCCCCTTCAATGTTTAGCGGGGCTCGCTTTACGTTGAAGAGAGAAATTTTGAGGAAGACAGCGACGCCCCCTTTTCTTTTTAGCGAGGCTCGCTTTTTTGTTGAAGAGGAAAGTTTGGAGAAAAACAGCGACGCCCCCTTTTCTTTTTGGCGAGGCTCGCTTTTTGTTGAAGAGAGATATTTTGAGAAAAACAGCGACGCCCCCTTTTCTTTTTAGCGAGGCTCGTTTTTTTGTTGAAGAGAGATGTTTTGAGAAAAACAGTGACGCCCCCTTTTCTTTTTAGTGAGGCTCGCTTTTTTGTTGAAGAGAGATATTTTGAGAAAAACAGCGACGCCCCCTTTTCTTTTTAGCGAGACTCGTTTTTTTATTGAAGAGAGATGTTTTGAGAAAAACAGTGACGCCCCCTTTTCTTTTTAGCGAGGCTCGCTTTTTGTTGAAGAGAGATGTTTTGAGAAAAACAGCGATGCCCCCTTTTCTTTTTAGCGAGGCTCGTTTTTTGTTGAAGAGAGATGTTTTGAGAAAAACAGCGATGCCCCCTTTTCTTTTTAGCGAGGCTCGCTTTTTTGTTGAAGAGGAAAGTTTGGAGAAAAACAACGACGCCCCCTTTTCTTTTTAGCGAGGCTGCTTGACTTTTTGGACTTCGCGCCTCCCCTTTTCTTAGGTGGAGGTGAAGTTTGCTTTGCGAGCCCCTGGCGTGTTTTGCGAGGGTGCCCGACTTTTTGGACTTCGCGCCTCCCCTTTTCTTAGGTGGAGGTGAAGTTTGCTTTGCGAGCCCCTGGCGTGTTTTGCGAGGGTGCTCGACTTTTTGGACTTCGCGCCTCCCCTTTTCTTAGGTGGAGGTGAAGTTTGCTTTGCGAGCCCCTGGCGTGTTTTGCGAGGGTGCTCGACTTTTTTCCAAGTTTGTTTCGAAAAAGTTTGTTTTTCGAAGCAATCTTTTGGGTGTTTACATCGATTATTGCACTCTTGAAAAAGAGATGCTTTTTTCGATGTTTGTTAGCAAAAGTAAACAAATTGGAGTTTGCTTTTTTTGGGGGTTCTAGCCTATATTAATGATTTGGATACTGCCTCGTTAAAAAACCTTACACCCCTTCGTAAGGAAAAAGAGTGCAGCTCCTTTGTTTTCGTTACATGCATAGAAATGAAAGAAAGCAAAAAAGAAATAACAAATTACATATTGCGAGGGCTCGCTAAGGCTCCGCTACGGGTAGTATTTGCGAAGGTCGTCAACATTCCAGGTGTGAGGCAGGATGTTTCCCTCGCTGTCAGAGAGGTGAAAGGAGCCGAGACAATTGCATTCTACTATTAGGTATGGACCCGTCCACTTTGGCTGAAACTTTCCCGCCATGTTGGCATTTTGTTTCCGAATGAGAACGAGGTCACCCTTCTTTAGTTCTTTGATTCTCACCTTTTTGTCTCTCCATTTTTTGGTTTCTTCCTGATACTTGCGAAGGTTATGCACTGCGTTGCATCTTGTTTCCTCGAGTAGGTCTTTATCAAGCAGCTGGCTTTCTTCATCTGATTCGAGGGTTGTTCTGAGTGACCCATGCTTCAATTCTTCTGGTAACACAGCTTCTTCCCCAAACAGGAGCCTGAAAGGTGTGAATTTTGTGGCTCTGCATTCCGAGGTGTTGTGGGACCAGGTGACGGAGGTTAGCTCTTCTGCCCACTTTCCCTTGGGCCTGCCCTGCAATTTCTTTGATATGGCTTGGAAAATTGTTGCATTGGCTCTTTCGACTAAGACTGTTGGATTGAGGGTGGCGGACTGAGGCGAAGCACAAGATTGTTCCGATTTGTGCGCAGAAATCTTTGAAAACCTCGCTGTCAAACTGAGTGCCATTGTCGACGGTTAGATGTTTGGGGACTCCAAAACGACAAACTAATTGCTGCCAGAAAACTTTTTCACGGCAAGGGAGGTGATGGAAGCCAGCGGTCTAGTTTCAATCCACTTGGTGAAGTATTCCACGGCTACTACTGCGTAGCGAAGGTTTCCTGGAGCTATTGGTAGTGGACCAATGAGGTCCATTGCCCATCTTTGCAAAGGCCATGTTGGGCATATCAGAGTTGTTGGAGCCCCTGGGGCGTTTTGTGTCTTTGCCGTTAGTTGGCAACCCTCGCAACGTTTGACGATGCTTTCTGCATCTCTTAACGTTGTTGGCCAGTAGAAACCTTGTCGGAAAGCTTTCCCAACTAACGCCCTCGGGCCGTTGTGTGAACCGCAGATACCTTCGTGAATACGCTTAAGAATGTCATTTCCTTCAGTCTGTGACATGCATTTGAGCCAAGGCGAGGTTACCGAAGCTTTGAACAGAATGTTGTCCACAATTTTGTACCCTCGAACTCTTTGTTTTAGTCTGTTTTCCTCCTCTTTGGAATCGGGTTCATGCAACCCGTTGATATAGGCCATGATGGGTGCTCTCCGGTCTTCGTTCTGGATTGCATTGACTAGTTTGGCATTCTTTTCAGAGGTTTTGAATGCTGATTGAGTTGTTACCTCGTAAAACACGTCTGGCGGTAGCTGCAGCTGTTGTGCTGCTGCTTTACTAGGCTGTCTGCCTCGTTGTTTTCCGACCTCGGTATGGCCTTCACTATTATGCCGAGGAAGAACGATTCCAACCTTCTCACATACTGGAAGTATTTTTGGAGCTCTAGGTCTTTTGCTTTGTAATTTTTCTCAATGTGTCCCGCGATAACTTGGGAGTCTGTGTTGATGACCGCCCTTCGGACTGACAAGGATCGGAGCTTTGATAGTGCTAGTATCACAGCTTCGTACTCTGCGGAGTTGTTTGTGCACTTGAAATCGAGTCTTTTGGTGTATCTTAGCTTCGACCCAGATGGCGAAACTAAGATGGTCGAGGCTCCTGCTCCGGCTGCTCCCCAGGCTCCATCGACATACACTGTCCAAAACGGCTCTGAATGGGCTCCATCATTGCGAGGGTCCGGGGTCCATTCAGCTATGAAATCTGCTATTGTCTGGGATTTGATTGTTGTTCTTCCGACGAAGGTTACAGCGTAGCTGTTCAGCTCGACTGCCCATTTCGCTATTCTACCGACTGCTTCGTTGTTCTTGAAAATGTTGTCAAGTGGGTATGCCGAAGGTACATGGATCTCGTGAGCCTGAAAGTAATGTTTTAGCTTTCTTGACGCCATGACCACGGCGTAAGCTACCTTCTCGAGCTCTGAGTAGTTTCTTTTAGGACCTTTGAGAGTTTCTGAGACATAGTAGATTGGGGCTTGCTTGGTTCTGTTGTTCTCGTGCAACTCTTTGATCAGAACTGCGCTTGCTGCGTGAGGCGAGGCTGCGACATATAGCAGTAACAGGTCCCCTTTGCTTGGGCTGGTTAAGGCAGTTAAGTTGGTGAGATATTTTTTCAAATCCTCAAAGGCTTTCTGCTGCTGAGGTCCCCAATTGAATGGAGCTGCGCTTCTCAATGTTTCAAAGAAAGGTAACCCTCGCTCAGCTGACCTGGAGATGAATCTGCTGAGAGCTGCTAATCGGCCTAACAAACGATGAGCTGCTTTTTTGGTTGTCGGGGGTTCCATATTGATGATAGCATCAATCTTCTCGGGGTTGGCTTCGATTCCCCTTGCTGAGACGATACAGCCTAGCAGTTTTCCTTCGCTTACCCCGAAAACACATTTTTCAGGGTTCAGCTTTAATCCGGCGGACCGGAGGTTGCTGAACACTCTCGATAAGTCTGATATGTGGTTTTCTTTTAGCTCGCTTTGGACAATCAAATCGTCGACATAGGCAGAGATGGCATGTTCAACTTTGAAGACTTCAGATGTCATGCGAGCGAAGGTTGATCCTGCGTTTCTCAAGCCTTCTGCCATTCTTCGGAAGCAAAAAGTGCCCGAAGGTGTAATGAAGCTTGTTTTTTCCTCGTCTTCTTCATTCATCCAGATCTGATGGTACCCCGAGAAACAGTCGAGGAGAGAAAGCATTTGGCAACCAACTGCTCTGTCAACCAGGGTGCTTATGTTTGGCAGGGGAAAGTCATCCTTCGGGCAAGCTTTGTTCAGGCATGTGAAGTCTACACACATTCTCCACTTCTTGTTCTTTTTCTGGACTAAGACCACATTTGAAAGCCATGTTGGGTATTTGACTGGACGGATGACACCTGCGTCCAGGAGTCTTTTTACCTCAGCCCTCGCTGCTTCTTTTCTTTCTTCTGACATTTTGTGAAGTTTTTGCTTAACTGGGCAATAACCTGGCTTTATATTTAGGCTATGCTCTATCATAGCTCTGTTTACTCCCTTGAGGTCATCTGCAGACCAAGCGAAGGTGTCGGAGTTTTCCTTGAGGAAGAGGACGAGGTTGTTTTCTGATTGGGGGTCTAAGTTGGCCGAGATGAGCACTCTTCTTTCGGAGTTGCCCTCAAAGAGTTGGACTTGTTTAGTCTCTTCTTTGGGTGATGCTTTTTCTCGGTCGATGCGTATCTCACCTTCGGTGTTGAGGTTTGTTGCACGAGGCTTTGACAAGTTGTGGACATTGCGTTGTCCCGGTGCTACTGTTCCCTCAGCTGCCCTTGCAATGTCTTGGTCTCCATATACTGCAACCACCCCCTTCGGAGCAGGAAGCTTCATGCAGAGGTATGCAGGATGGATGACTGCATTAAATGCATTGGTGACTCCTCGGCCAAATATTGCATTGTAAGGATAAAACATGTCAACCACGTCGAAGGTTATGTGCTCGGTTCTACAGTTCATCTGGTCTCCGAAGGTCACGGGCAGAGATATTTTTCCGACAGCTCTTACTTGTTGACCGCCGAAGCCGTATAGTGGGTTGTCAGCGGGTTGTAGGAGGTTTCTGTCAAGCTTCATGCTGTCGAAGGTGGAGGCGAACAGGATGTCTGCAGAGCTTCCTGTATCAACCAGAATTTTGGTGACTGTCCACCCTGCTAGATTAGTTTCGATCACCATAGCGTCAGTGTGAGGGTAATCCCTCAACTTCATATCACTGGAGTCGAAGGTTATAAGGATGTGGTACCATCGCCCAAATTTGTGTGGTCCTTCGATGGTACATGGTGTACTCGTCTAGCATGTTCCTTCCTCTGTCGCTTGTTGCCATGATCTTCATTTGAGCCTCCAGTGATGGCTAGTATCACACCGAAGGTTGATGTTGGGTTGTTGATGGTTGTCTGGTTCTGGGCTTCGGATTTGACAGGTTGGGGCGCTGGCAATGCTGGTATTGGTGGTGGTGGTGGCAGAGTATTGTTTACTTGTTGGTTGGTTTGGGTTTGGGTTTGAGGGGTTGTCGGGTATGTGACAGTGTATGGAGTGTTTTGGCGTTGAGGGATGGTGGCTGACTGATAAGAGGCTTGGTTATAGTGAGGGTGATGTGCGTAGAAGGGTTGGTGCGAAGGTAGGCCGTAGTTTATGGGGGTGTAGTGGTATGAAGGATTTGGTGGGTTGAAGTTTGGTTTCCTGGTGTGGTTGATGGTTCGGTTGTCTGCCGAAGCGGCTCTTTTGGACTCCTGGTACTCTTTCCCCTTAGCGAAGCACTCGCATTGTTTGGTGGTGTGCCCCTTTCCAAGACCACAAAAATGGCAATACATTTTCGCGGGATCTTTCTGTTGGTTCCGTTGGTCCGGCGGGGGTGGCAAACCTTGAGGGTTTTGGTTGCTCGAAGGTTGAGCACCCCGTCTTTGGTCTTCAAAGTGGGCTGCCTTGTTGATAGCGCCAATGTTGCTTTGTTCTTGGCGAGGGTTGTTTTCTCTCGGTGGAGGCCTCGGTTGCGGCTTTTGCTGTGATCTCCGAGCATCGGACTTTGCCCTGAAATCCATGTCCGCTCTACAGTATCTTTCCATTGTCTCATGCAATTCCTCGATTGTATTTGCCGGCTTCCTGGCAAATTTTGAAGAGCATGGGCCTGGGCGCGGACCGCTGACTGCAGTGAGGATGACAGCCTCGTCAGATATCCCCGGAGTTCTTGCTCTGATTTGGATAAACCTTCGCCAATAGTCTTGAAGTGGTTCGCGCTCTTCTTGTTTGCAGTTGAATAACTCAATGGGGTTTGATGGGGCTGCTGTAATGCCTTTGAAGTTTGTACAGAGCCTATCTCTGAGGTTGGCCTAGGAATCCACGGTTCCGGGGCGAAGGTTGTTGTACCAAGTTTGTGCAATGTCACGAAGGATGATGACAAAAGACTTTATCATTGTTGATTCATCTCCCCCTGCCGCGGCGACTGCTGCTTCATAGCTCATTATGAATTGGCGAGGGTCGGTAAGTCCGTCGCAGCGGGGTAGATTTTGTGGATTGTAGCATGGTGGCCAGGGTTGGGTTTGGAGTATCTGGGAGAGTGGTGACTTTGGGTCGTAGGGCATTTGGTGTTGTTGGGCTCTCCGTTGGTTGTGAAGGTTTGGCTCTCTCTCGTCTGGGTAGAGTTAGCGAAATTTTGGTTGTCTCATAGGGTATGGATCTGGGTGATTTGGTGGTGGTGGGGGTGGTGGATGGCGGCGGAGGTTGCCCTGATCTTGCTCTTCATTTCCCTCCTGCAATGGTTGCATTTCCCTGTCGTTTCAACCCTCGGCTTCGGCCTCAGCTGCTGCGAGGGACTCCTCCATCCGGCGAAGCTGTTCCCTGGCCTCGTCCGCTTTTTGCCTGATAGCGCATAGCGTGTTGTGCCTCTCAAGTTGGTCTAGGCGCCTTTTCTTCTCGTGCAACTCAGCTTGAAGTCTCTCCAGGGCCTCGAGGCCCAATTCCTCTTCGTCCCCTCCCTCACCTTCTCCGGGAGTGTGGGGGTGCGGCTACGCCGCCATCCGGGTATGAGGGCCCGGGACCTCTGAATCTGGAGTGACATCTTCTGCTCCCGAAGGTTCCACAATCTCTTCAGCAGGTGGAACTACCGCCGCATCCTCTCTTGCCGCGCGATGGTCTCTAGCTGCGGGCGCGCTCCTGTTTCCTGCCATTTCGTATCCCCACGGACGGCGCCAAACTGTTGGATGCACTCCTGCCCGACCTCCGCTGCAAGGCAGGGGTTCGGTGCGAGGGTGGACAACTGTCGAACGCGAGCGTAAAGCAAACGAAGGTACGCGCAAGCGAAGGTGCGAGCGAGGGTACAAGCAACTGGCGGGTGTATTTCTCTGTCACCAAAAAATCTCCTCTTTACACTGTTCATCCCTTGGTATTTATAGGGAATACCAAGGGACACCGGCCAAATTACAAAAGGGTACAGAAAAGATTCCCCGGCCCCGTACACGGAAAGGGTAGAATCATACAAACACGAGCGGAGTGAAAACCCTAGTTTGTCTTCCTCCTGCCCGCCGCCATCTCGCTCCGTTCATCTTCGCGGGAAAGTGAAAGTCAGACCTTCGACTCTGCTAGTCTTCAGGTCAGCACTCCCTCGCCACTCGCCGAGCCTGACGTCTTAAGCGAAGAGGCCTCGGAACCTGCGAGGGTTGCTTACTGTGTTCTCAGTGCGCCTTCACCTGCGAGAAACACAACGAACCCCGATGGTCGGATTTGCATCCGAAGGTTAGGAAAACGATCCCGAAGAGTCCAGTTAGCGGAAAGGAGAAGTTTGGTGAGGGCGCGCGGGTCGCGCGAAGGTTGTTTATGGAGCCAGCCCGCGTGGCGCCACTGCCGAGGGTCCCTTCCCGCAACATGACCGATGTTCGGCGTAGTGGAAGCAACATGGATTTTGCCAATTAGTCAAGTAAACATAAGATTTGTGCTAAGTACAAACAGGATTCAATTGGTTAGTGACACATTTCGTTTTGGTTTCAACATTTTTGTTTTGTTTTGCTCAAACTAGCAAACATACCCATGCATTACAGTGGGATAAAAAACTATCAAATGTTCATGGAAAAAGATGGTGAGAATGGGTATATATCTATTTATCTTTTATCGTCTCTAGCTATAAAATTTCGAATCTATAATTTATTTTACGATGACCATAACATCCATAACAAGTTATTTTATCAAAAGTTTAATTTTCATACTATTCATTCATATGTTGCTACAATTAAATATCGAGTTCCGTGAGTTTTTTTAGGCTTATTAAAGTACGCAAGAACTTAGTTGCCAACATATCAAGAATTACTCTGGCCGCCGATGAATATAACCGAAGACATCTCTCGATTTATCACATGGAAGCTTTTATTCATTGGGATCGAGGAGACGCATCTGGCAAATTTTTTTTGCCTGTCACATCGAACATTGCAACACTAGTTTAATCTATTAAAAATAAACTAATTATAAAACTAATTACAGGGCCATATGCTAATTACTAAGACGAATCTATTAAGGTAAATTAATCTGTCATTAGTGAATGTTTACTGTAGCACCACATTGTCAAAACATAAACCAATTAAGTTTAATAGATTCGTCTCATGAATTAGTCTCCGGCTGACAAATTAGTTTTTTAATTATTATATTTTTAATAGGGTAAACTAGGACCGCAATATTCGATGTGACAGGGCAAAAATATTTTGCCCTGGAAACGAACATGCCGGCGCGACCCAAGCCGAGGCCGCTGAGCACCTCTGATTGCATGCGCATGCGAAAAATGACATCAGCCACTAGGAGTGAGCGCACTGCATGCCCATGCGGATGATGACATCAGCCACTAGGAGTGGGCGCATTGCATGCGCATGCGAACGAGCGCACCCTCGTTGATCAATCCAACACTCTCCATGAAAATCTAGAAATGAAAACATTTTTGTTTAAATTGCTATAATTTTTAAATGATGAATCCATTTTAAATTCTGTTTGCACCACTATATTCTACGTAAAGGGATAAATAATAGTAGATCTCATTTGACTATGTTTGGTAGAATTTTTATTTTAGTAGCAATTTATATATAAAAATATGATAGACATGTATAAAATAAGTTGCTACCACGTAATATTAAACTTGCTAATCAATAAATAAACTGAAGTTTTACATAGTATGAACATCGATTATTATCATAGGAATATAATAAATTTGTTATATAGTATTTACATAAAGGTACTAACATCTAAAGAGAGTAGCTGACAAAACAAGACAAACTGTAATCTAGATGGGCAATTATTTAAAGAAATATTAAACTACCCATTGGAGACAAGTTATTATACAACAAATTAAAAAAAATCTAGGAAACATGACTTGATGCTAATTGTGAGTATTTATCGAAAAATGAGGGTAACGACACAAAACATGATAAGCTACAGCCACTATATAAGTCGGGAAAGTTTACAAACTGACAAATGCAGAGATATTTATTTAAAATACAAGACTAGCAGCCTAAAATAAGATAAGTTATACCTTAAGAGAAATTATTAGAAGAAGCATTATATAAGGTGCTAACTCAGAGAGTAAGTTATTATAGAACATATGTAGGAATTATAAATACATTCAAACCTAAAAAGAGTGAGTGAAAGTTGAAACTAAAAAATAGACTAAAAATTAAAACTAAAAAACCAAAAATAAAAAATAAAAAAACATTAAAAACCTCACATGACTGAATCTAATTGAAATAGTGAAAAAAGAAAAACAAAAATCAAGCCAAAACTCAAACTATAAACTAAGACATGCTGCACTCTAAGAGACAAATTATGAGAAAAATATTACATCAGGTGATATGTTTGAGGATAAGTTATTATAAAACTAATATATAGGATTTAGAAATGTATTTAAATTAAATATAAAAAGGTGACTGAAATTTATAACTAGAAAATATGACTAAAAATGATAAATAGAAACTGAAAACTAAAGTAAACAAAAAACATAAAACATGTTACTGAAACTAAAATTACCATAAATTAAAACTAAAGTTGATAACCAGAAAATATGACAAAAATGACAATTAAAAACTTAAAATTAAAGTAGATAAAATAAAAAAACAAAAAATTAAACATAATATTGAAACTGAAATACAAAAAATTAAAATTGAAATTGACGACCGGAAAACAGTATTGAAAATGACAAATAGAATCTAAAAAGTAAAGTAGATACGATAAAAAAAATAAAGTACTGAAACTTCCTATATTTCGCAACATCATCTAATAAGACAAAAACTTGTTTTGTAATGTAAAAAAAACTTGTGGGCTGACACACACATGCCTATGCTATGCATGGCACAACGGGCCGCCAGGCTAGGCCACCAGGCCACGCACGCACAAATCGCTAGCGCGTATGCCCATGCCCATGATTGGCAGGCCAGGCCGCCAGGCTAGGCCATCGAGCCCTGCAAGCGCAGGTCGCGCGCTAGTCGCGTAGCGCGACCGGCAGCGCTTTAGCTTTTGCCTTACCTAAACTAAATTAGACAACAAATTGCTTAAGGTTTCAATTTACAGTTTAATTAGTTGGGCCACCGGTTAATCAAGATTTTAATAAAAATAAGTTTTGTACCTAAGCATAGCTAGCTAGATCAACAACTTTATGGTGGAAATATTTATTTCTCAGAAAAATGATAATGATTTAAAATCTCATAATGTTATATTTATTGTCTGTTTTGTATATAACTATGTATTGAAAAGAACACTGTAGCTGAGGAACCATGGAAAAAAAATCGGACAAAAAACTAAGCTGAGCAAAAAAAAAACAGCAAATAAAAACACCGAGAGGCACAATGAAAAATTGGAAGACAGAAACCAAGAACATCTTTATTTTCAACATTTATTTTTTTTCTCTAAAAATACAAGTTTATATTAGGACATCTTTGTTTATGCTTATAAAAGCTTTATTCTTTTCCCGGACATTTTCTCCTAGGTCTGGAATATTTCTAAAAATTACATCCTTTGGAACAAATAACATAATTTTGTAGAATTATGGTCGTTTTAGGGGGGAAAATTAAAATCATTATTTTTGGTGGGTAGCTTAGATAATTTTACTATTCCATCAGAATTTTGATTATTTCCTACGATTAGGATTTAGGAACGTTGTGCCCTCTCCACCGCCCACATACGTCAGTCTCTCTCGTCAACTCGCCTCCACCCATTCTCGTCTCTGTCTAAACCGCCGGTTTCGCCGCACGCTCGCGTTCTCTTCTCCCTCCGATCGCCATTGCCATGCATGCAGCCTGCCAGAAATACACTACTCGTACCAGCTGCGTCCATGCCTCTCGTTCTTCATCGACCTGCAATAATCCTCGTCCAAATTATCCATCCATCAATTCACTCACGCAAGAGCGAGAATTAGTTAACCTGCAGTGCAAGCTCGCCCACTGCAGGGCGCACGCGCACGCACCATGGCTGCAGTGTCCCGCCGCGGCGGCGTCCTGCTCCTCCTCCTCCTCGTTGTCCTCGCGGGAGCCACCGCCGCGTCCTCGCCCGGCGGCGCCTCCGCTCCCGACGACGCCGACACCAAGCCGAGCATCCTGACGCCCGTCGCGCACACCCCCTTGGGATCCTTCGAGGGCGCCGATGGGCCCGTCGCCGACGACGCCATGGACGACGACGACGCGGCGCCCGTGGGCTCGCCCATCGGCACCACCATGACGGAGCCTGAGCCGGAGCCCGCGCCTCCGGGGCCTCCCGACGGCAGCGCCGCCACTGCGGCTTCCGTACGCGGCCCAGCTGCGGTTGCTGCGGTTGCCGCCGCTCTGGTGGCGGCCGCCGGCGCCATCTTTGCCTTCTGATCGATAGGACGCTAGCTGTGCATGAGTGTGCCGCTGTGCGTGCGCGCTGTTATGCACGTATACGTCCCTATCCTAATTCTTTTTCCCTCTTTTCGTTGAAAATGTGCATCGAAATTATTTCACTTTCTGATAGCAGGGACAGGGTGCATGAAAGCCTGCGGTGACTGACAATTTCACAAGAAATTAGTAATATCAACCTAGAATTTTTCTCGTTTTTGTGTGTGTTCTTTTTTTTTTGAGACGTTTTTTTGTGTGTGTTCTATAGAAGATAGGTCCACAAAAATGTAACATTATGTACACACTCAACAAAGGTCAATGCATGACCTATCTATGACTATTTTGATCCTGTCTAAGTACGTGCATTATATTCTTCAGGTTAGCAGATATCTAAGACAGGCATAATAATGAGATGAGATAACAGATATCTAAGCAGTAGCTGCAACGACAGATTAATGGTTAGCAGAATACAGGTTACCAATTACGGAGTACCATAGATAGAATGGTTTTCAGAATGTTAAGATATACCATCTCAAGTCTACAGAAAACAGGCATAGGACACCAGCTTAGAGGAACTGAATATTTCTGAAGCTAAACAACGACTGATCAAAGGGATAGCTAAGGTTATTAGGCGTAAAGAGAACTTGAGTATCCTTAGAAGTTATGTTCTTCAACTGCAGTTCTGTATGCTGCTTAGTCAATCATTTAGAATCACATCTGTAATGTGGGATTACTAATTCCACCATTTCTAGCACTTTAGCATTCAAAAGAAAGAAGTTGGTAAATTCCACATCTCTCTCCATCCCTAATCCCTTGATAATCTATCAATACTAGTTTCTTCAGATGGGGATCAAGGCACTCGAGATAATCAAGTGGATTATGATGCTGCACCCCTTCGGACCTATCCTTAAGAGAAACCTGAATATGAAGCAGAAAAGATTTCTTGTCAATCAGTCATGATTCGACATGAAGACAGATCCAACAGGTTACAGGACGATACAAATTGAACAGAGCAGTTCGAAACAAGAATTAAAAAAAAATTGGTGGCTGGTGGGAAACATTCGTTACCCTGACATATAGCTTCTGCAAGCAGGGAAACATTTCATAAGGCCAATAACGTACATCTTCGATACTAGGAGGGGACATGTGCACAACCAAAACCTTCACTGATCGCACCACTGCTGTTGAGTTTACAGGTACAGTTTCCTGAATTAAAGTATTGGGTATATGACGAGCTCCTGCAGGTTTTCGAGTGCGGGGGACCGGAGCCAGGAGTCTTACATGACGAGGGACCCGGGCCAGCCGAGAGAGAGGCGGCGGACGGGGCCGCGATGCGTGGAGAGGACCCGGGAGGGAGAACAATGGCCGTGATGTCGGGGCACCATCTCTATCGCAATGGTTGCAAGGCCCACTCTACACCCTCGAATGGGCCTAGCATCCGCGTAGGCAGGTTGGCCCACGAATCCGTGCCTTGGTAAGTTGGAATTCCTTTTAAGTTCCACTTTTGTGTGTACCTTCCTCTTGGTCTTGAGAGCCTTTTACCTGTGTGTCGTTAAAAAAGTTCGGCGAACCTACAAGGCACTAGAAAGTTGGCTCACACCTACATGCCCAAGTCGAACTTCGTTTTACTCTACGCGCCATTCCGTCCCCATTCTGTTTGGTTTTTGCCGTTTGGCGGCTCTTACAGGTGGGCCCTGTCTTTGCGACTGACCTTGGTGCCCTCGCTCTTTCCTGCTCTGTCTCTCTCACTTGTCCTGCCACTCTCATCTTCTCATCCCTTCCCGAATCGAGGTCGGAACCCTAGCGGTGGCGAAACCCTAGCGACGGATCCCGAGCGGCGGCGGACCCCAAGCGGCGGCGGAAGCTGTATTGCGGGTGCGGGGAGGAAGACCCAGGCTTGATCCACTGCACGGTTTAGTGGCTCGAGACGGCTCCTCATGCCGCCGGGGAGGAAGGTCCTCGGCGACCCACTGGACTGGTGAGTTCAATGTCCCCCTCCCTCCTTCTGTCTTTGTCTGAGGTCTCCTAGGTTGCTCGATAGCTTGCCCCCTTCCTTCCCTGCGCTTGCGTTTGATTGCCTCGTACTTGTTGAACTGTAGGATGGACGATGCAGAAAATAGCTTCAATTTAGAAATCAGGATTGTTGCTCGGAACTATCGTGGTCCTTGGTATGAGCTGAGCAAGGTTGTTGATGCTGGCCGCACGAAATTGAAAGATTTGATTGATGCAGTTGTGGCCCAGAATCCTCCTTGCTATCTTGAGTTAGTGAAAGTTTATTATTGGGCATTGGATAGAAAGGTGAACATGGAGCTATGCAGTGACCAAGACTTGCTCCACATGTTTGAAAAACATAGTATTGCCAAATGTTGCTTTGTTACCTTTGCATATTACAAGCCCAGTGAAGATCCCCCCAGATTCCACTTTGGGACATTGGTAGCACTTCCAATTCTGTTGAACCCCCATTCACCCCCTTCTAGTAGTCACTACACCACAACCCTTAAATAACAACTAACTGCAGTTGCTAAAAGTTGATAATTAGCGTTGAACGGTGAGTCACTAAAAGTTTGTTTCGGACTGTCCGTTGCTAATATCAAATACAACGATGGATGGTGTGTTGCTATAAATATTTTACTTTTGCATTGAACCGTCAGTCGCTATATATCCGTACTAGAGTCGGATGGTCCGTCGCTAAACAAAGCATAACACAATAGACACCAACAATATTGTGCGGAAGAAAAAAATCAGAAGAGATGGCGCGCGAAATAGAAGCGTGCGCGGGAACTAAAAAGAGTGGGCCCACTAAAACACAGCTGCTTAAGACCTGAGCGTCACTCCCAATCTCCATCCAGCCATCCACGTAGAAAAAAAGACCAAAAAAAAAAGAAAACCTAAGTCGGACCTGAGTCGGGCTCCTCCAGCAGGTGGTGCCGCCGCCGCCGCCACCGCAGCAGGACGCCGGCGCCGGCGTGCCAGCAGGGCGCCGCCGCTGGGCTCCAGTTGAGACTGCAGCCGGAGGCCAGATCCTGAGGAGTACCGGCACCAATCGCGCGCTGCTCCACCGACGACCCCCAACGAGCGCGTCGCTGGCCTCCAGCGGACGCAGCTGTCGACAACCTCGAACGGACACCACCACTTCGAATTCCCGCCGCCAGGTGCGTGTGCATCTCCTCCGCGTTCCTTCCTCCCATCCCCAATCCCCTGCTCGGCTGCTCTATTTTGCTAGGGTTTGTGCACTGTCAGGTTCAGATCCATAATTTTAGAGATAATTCTAGTTTATTTCGTTTGTGGTTATAAAAGAAGTGAGAAACTATCCGTGAAATCTCGGATCTGGTGCAGGTCAATCGGGGCTGCCGCTGGAGGCCTCCAATGGCAAGGGCCCCTAGCTAATTTGTTGTCTGTACTCTATTAAAAAAGTTTTTTTTTAATTTTTGAACGCAAGTCCTAATGCATGAAGGCATAGAATAGAGTTTTGATCAGAGTAAACTTTTTTTTTGTTGCAGAAAGGACTAAACAAAGGTGACAAAGGATTGAAAGATTCAAGTTTTGGGTTATTTCTCTTGCCAAACTTCCATTCAGTCCAGATCTACCATCTCTTCTCCTTTATGGAGAAGGAACTGATTACTGTCTTAGTTGATTTGTCGTAGGAACCAGCTGGATTCAAGATCTTGCACTCAACACAATCCATTAGCTTGCATGTAAATTTTCTTGTGCTGAATCTGCAACTTATTTCTACTATGAAGTCAAAGTCCGCACTGATGGGAATTCAATCATTTTTTGTCCTTTATGCAAAAAAAACATGTTGTCTGTTCTATATAAAAAGAGCAAGAGAAGGGACTTAATTAAACTTTAAGCTGCATTTAGAATCATAAGTTAATCCTTGTACTATTAAAATGCATACATATATCCATGTGGCAAAAGATCAGTTCTGAGTTTTTCTTTCTTTCTTGTGCAAGTTTCAAAATATCCAATAAGGAAGCACTTCAGGGTTCAGTTCTTTGAATTCTTGTTTACACATCGTCACCAACTGTAGCTTGTAAGTAAGTTTGCTTGTGCCAAAGTTTTTGACTTATTTGTATCGCCTTGTGTGATTAAATAGTGTTGGCCATATTATCTACAGGGAGCAAGTTGGAAGTTAGCCTTCTAGTCTTCATCAGCTCTTTTGTTATCATTGCTTGATTGGTATGCTTTTCTTCTATTAAGAACTTTCTCTCTGGATTTGGCATAGAACTGCAGCTTGCGTGTGATTTGTGATGTGATGATTTTGGTTTCATAAAACTGGACTAAGTTTTCCATATAGTTCCTGCTGATGGCTTGTGGTGAGATGATTTTTTTAGCATCAAGTGTGGTCAAATTGATTAATTTGGATAATTCTTTGGCAAGGTCTTTATTTTTTTTTATCGAACAGTCCATTCTAAATTGAATGATTTTTTTTCTTTTGGGAGTCATTGGAACAGATCTGAGGTTAGATTGCAGTGATATTGAGATTAACACTTGTGTTTATTTAGCTATAACTGCTTCACCACTTTCAGTTGTGGTTATGCTGTATTGCTTTCCAAATTCATTAGTTTTACAGTGATGCACTCAACCTAAAATTAACAATGTAATTACTAAGAAGGTGGACCAAACTTTATGCTCCACACACTTTTACTGGTTGGATGTAAACTGCAGTCATGGTTGTCTAATTAGTTGAAATATACATATTGGCTTTATAAAAACAAGTGTGTGAAGGTATAGTAAATAGAAAGGCTACATTTTTTTGCATAATAAAGTAGGAAAAAAAACATGTGCTGAGATATGCAATGAAAGTGTGAAGGTGATGATTCGTATGCAAAGGGTGGAAATTAGCTGACCCTTTTACACTGAGATATTTAATGAGTTTTTTTTCCATCACATACCAGTATTTAGCACATTAATTAGTAGTGTCTAGACTACTTTTTTCTGCTCTTGAAAGAAGGCTTGACAACAGCTGTTTTTTCTCTTGGTAGCTTGTTCTCCATCTAATAATATATTGTCGTTTTGCTTTGTGCAGGTTGTACCGGTTAGCTTGGGAGATATGTTGATCAGGTAATCTTTGTCGACCATCCTTTGAATTCCTGATCTAAGCAGTAGCTACATTCTTGTGCTTAATCCTACCTATTCCATTATATGTATTCTGAGTATATCCTCTTGTATGTTATGCTTGTCCAGCCAATGCAAATTTGCATTGCCAGCCTGCTAGGTGTCTAGAATGGCAGCTTGCTAGGATGCATAATCTGGATATCGGATAACCTCAAATTGTTTTTGGAATTATTGCAAAATAAACATTATACATATGCTTGTGGGGCTCTGATATGGTTTTCTATCTTTTATACATGACCCCTCAAGTTGATCATGTTTTCTTCCCCTCCACTTTGGTTAATGGTGTAAATTGTTTCATTTTCAGTAGCCACCTATTCTTAGGGTAAAGGAGGTGCCTACAAGTATTTGAAGTTTTCTAGACATCTGAAACAACCACAGTAGCTGCCATTCATAACTAAGGAGTTATTGGTCGAAGGAAATATTAAAAGGTAAGATTTATTTAACCAGTTCATGTTCATGTTCATGAATGCTATCTTGTTACAAGCTTCTGATTTGTCTTGTGGTTATTCTGTTGTGTGATGTTTTAGTGTAAAATATATATAAAGAAATCCTCTTGATCTCCCCACCAAGGTCTATGATGGATAAAACATGGATTGAGAATGAGCCTAGGTACACACAAGAACTATTTCTTAACTAATCAGACTTAATGCAGTTAACATGGAGTTTAACATAATGAATCTGATGTAGGCACACCAAGGCATATATACAGGGTGTTTGGGTTTGGGACCAACTCCTCAAGACATTGGTACCCCAGGACTTAAGGCCTACACATCGACAAGGCTCCAAATACAAGTTTTGGCACGTCAAAAGGCTGAAAGTGACAATCTAGTCCTACAAAACTTGTATATAATGCAGTTAACCATGTTGTAACAAAGGGAGGAGCAAAGGATGGCACGAGAATTTCCAAATGTCGAAACACTCTCACAACATGGTTCTAACTCAAGACAACAAATGGTAACTTACTTCAAAATGCCTTTTCATAGCATGGTTCTTTTGTACAAATCAAAATTTTTGCCATATACTAATCTGGTCTTTCTATGCTTGATGTAGAGCCCAAGATCTGAGGAACTTGGTGAGGCCAATCAGCATGTTGAAGGTGAAGAAGATGACTATGGAGAGGATGACAACTCTGATGAGGAACCTGGTAATGAGGCCAATCAGCAAGGTGCAGCCCTTGCAGCCTTGCCTGCAATGAATATGGCTAATCAGCAAGCTGCAGCCCCTGTAGCCTCGCCTGTCATGAATATTACATCACCAAGGAATGACGTCCAACACTTTTCACATGATACACTTGTAATCTTCTCAACCTCATGCAAATTTTATACTTCTGATTTAATAGCTGTTGAACCTAGCATTTATCCATTTCTCATAAGTTCATCATCTACTTCAGGCTGGAAATGAGGTCATCTTATTTGCCATGTCGAGTAATGAAAAAGTGGCTAAGGCAACTGTAGTTTCAGTTAATCCAAACAATAAGCTAGCTGGTAAGGCTCTTGGAACGAAATATTGTGAAGTTATTGTGAATGTCGTCCTCCGACGTGAAACATTAGTGCCACGCCCTTATGCTGAAATCAAGACTCTAGGCGATGCTGTAAAGATGTCGGTTGCCTGGCCATTTAATCGAGTAATGTCCACTTGATTGTATTATTTTTTTTACATATGGTGAGTATATCTACAGTTTCTAACTATGATACTTGTGACAGCTAAAGGTCTGTAGCCAGCAACCAAAATCTTCTCAGGGTGATGCTGGTTCTTCTCAGAGATCTTCTCAAGATGCTGCCAGATCATCCCAGCGACGCTAGGTGGGGCTAGCTTGTTGGCAGGAACGGTGCTGGGAGAAAATGTGTTGCAGGAGCTTGTCATGGGATTGCTGCTAGTGACTTGTTGATAGGAAGCCATTGAATTATCTTATGGTGAGCTAGAGAGTTACTTTCAGTGCTTTTGGACTACAATCTGGTAGTTTTAGTTTACGGGCTCGAACCTATCTTTTGATCAATGTTGGATCACTTTTGGATGATGGCTTTCGCTCAACAGGGAAATAATGCTTGCTGTAAAACCTGGTGACTTAGTTAGATTTTGTATTCAGCTATGATATGCTTTTATGTTGCCTTGATTGCAGAAACCTTAAGCTAGTGACATGATTATATATATACTCATTTGATATGGATGAATGAGAGTATGATTAATGGCATCTGTGTATTGGTTATGAATGTGTATTGGTTTTGAATGAGAGTATGATCAATGCTCTCAGTAGGTTCTGAATGTGGTCCATTTTTAAATATATCTTGATTATTTTTTTTACCTATTTAACTGAGCTCGATGGACCGTCAGTTGCTAAAAGTTTTTACTGTGATGAACTATCCGTTGCTAAAAGTTCTAACAGGCTATCCGTTGCTAAATATTGTACTAACGAACTGTCCGTCGCTAAAGATCGAGTCCGTTGCTATATACATACAACGACGACCTTTAGCAACGGACTGTCCATTGCTATACCACCCTTTCAGCAACTTTAAGTCAGTCGCTGTTTAAGGGTTGTGGTGTAGTGAGTGCTCCCAACTTAGGTGATCCCAGCCAGAGCACACATAGTCAGGCTGATGAAGCTGAAATCCTTGCTAACCCATACCCATCAAATGAGCATGTGGGTGTTGATGATGAACTGTTATATCTTGATCTTGGCCCTAGCTACCAGCCACCACCATCATCTTCACACCCAAATCCTAATGCTGCCAGTAAAGATAGGGAAAATGAGAGTGATGAGAATGAAATCTTGTCTAAGTCAGATGAGAGTGATGATGAGTCTGATGATGAGATGGTTACAGATAGGGCCCCTGAAAATATGTCTGATCTTAATTATGACAAGAAGAACCCTCATATGGCCGTAAGAACGTTGTATTCAGACATGGATGCATTTAAGATTGCTTTAGCTACTCACACTGCTATGAAAGAGCACTAGTATGTAATTGACAAGAGTGGTCCAGGGAGGTATAGGGTGCATTGCAAATTCAAGGATGAGCTCTGTTGTGGATGGAGAATTCATGCATCTACTCTAAAGGATGGTGTTAGACTGGTTGAAGGAAGATGCCAACATCAGAATAAAAGAACTGATCAGGAGGTTGAAGGAAGAGTATAAAGTAACTGTGCCATATAGTAGAGTGTACAAAGGTAAGAATCTAGCTATGGACTTAATTTATGGGCCTTGGGATAAGAGTTTTGACAATGGAGGTTCAAGCTAGCATATGAAGTCTCCATCCCATGCATTCCAGATAAGAGCATGTGGCCCACATCAAACCATGGCTTCTTCATGCACCCTCCATTGCTTAGGGCCACAGTTGGAGGAAGAAGAAAAAATAGGATGAAAGGGTCTCTAGAAGGTGGCAGCCAGTACAAGGGAAGCTCAAGAAGGCATGAGTACCCAATATGCCTCCAAAAAGGTCATCATTGGTACACATGCAAAAATGGGAATCCACAAGACATTGCTGCAATGGAGGCTGAAAGGTGATGTGTTTTTGAAACTTTCTGTCAATGGTCCATTCATTTTTGAAACTGACTTGGTGAAGCTGATTTGAAACATTGTAGGGGTCTACCAAAGAAAAGGCTGAAGAACGCAGGAAGCCTTAACACAGAAAACAACATTGTGGTTGCAGCTCCATCAGTGATGCAGTTCCCAAGACATGAAGCTGTTGAAAGAGCTGCAGCAAATAAAAGGAGTAGACAGGCATCATCTTCTTCTTCTGGAGCAAAGAGAAGCAAAGGGTCTAGGACATCAACAAGGTTATTCTCTGAGCGACAATCAACATTTTTCATTTCCTGTTCATCATCTAACCAGTCATTTTCTCTCTGCTTCTAAAGGTCTGGAACTAGTTCCAATGACCCAATTCCATTGCAGACTATATTCTTAGCTCCTGTCAATGAGGACTCTTTTGCCACTGTCCATCAAGAACATGAAGATGTTGTGCAAACACAAGATGAAGATGTTGTGCTGCCCCAAACTAATGATGTTGTGCTGCCACAAGCTGCAACACCAGAGCCCCAAGCTGCTACACCGAAGAGGAAGAAGATGGCCATCAAGAAGCTGACACCAAAGAGGTTCTCTATTGCATCAGGCAGCCCATCCAACCCTGCTACAAATACCAGAAGCAGGAAGAGTCTAGATCTCTAGTGAAATGGCCAAAGAATTGGCTTTCTTTTGAACAGCACTGTCTGTTTCTTTTGATGACATGAAACTAAAATAGCATGTCCAAGTACCAGAACTGTGTAACATTTGTGATGTTTTTGTTCAACTTTTATATGAAACTTAAACTTGAAGTTTATGTCTTCTTTTGGTGAATGTTAATCAAACTTGCTTCATGCTTATGAAATGTTCATTGAACTGCTGGTAAAATTTTCATTCATTGATTCATTCATCCATAGTTCTTACTTCTTCATAATTGCATACAAAGCAAGGAAAATGCATACATAAACAATCTTTTCTAGCCACCTAAACTGATGCATGACCCTATTGTCCTACCTATTCTCCACTACTGCAGCCTGGGAACCATGCTGGTAAATGGGCTGGGGCTCAGTTGCTTGCATCACTGCAGAAGGACCAACAGCCTGCAGTGGAACTGCCTGCAGTGCAGCTGGAGCTGGCTCCATTATCTCATCCTCCCATTGGTAGTATTGGCATCCACCATAATGCAAGACAACATCTCAAGCATCAGCTCAGTGAAAAAATAAGAAATGACAAACAAGAAAAAACAGAGAACAACACAAACTGCAAAATAGGGGCATTTGTGAAATGCCCGGTTTGGGTTCTTCACTCTCTGGGAGATGAAGCGATTTGCAAGAACATGACAATTCGGGCAAAGTACCCGCCTAATCCTACCACCAACATAGCTGCTTGAAGCTTGTGACATGGTTAGGGCAGGAGTGGATGGGGAAGAAAGAAAGAGGAATGGAGAGGATGAGGTCTGGTGGAGTAGGGCTGGCCATGTATATATACATGAAGAGCCAATAATGGCTCTGGGAGCCTTTGACGCCAAACCAGCAACCACTTTGGCCAAAAAATGGCCACCAAGTCCCACCAAGGGCAACAGACAAAGCTCAATGCCCATGTCAATCTGAAGGGCATTCTAGTCACTACAGCAGAATCAGACTTTGCCGAGTGCTGGCAGCACTCGGCAAAGAGCCTTTTGCACTCGGCGAAGGCTTCGCCGAGTGCCGCACTCGGCGAAGGGCACTCGGCGAAGAAAATGTCGGCAAAGGGTTCTTTGCCGAGTGCCAAATATCGGGCACTCGGCGAAGGCTTTGCCCTGGCACTCGGCGAAGGCTTTGCCGAGTGCTGACATATTTGGCACTCGGCAAAGAAAAAACGAAAAAAATCCAAAAAAAATAAAGAAAAACTTTTATTAAATTGGGGGAGGGGCCGACTAGGCAGCGCCCACCCGTCTCCCTCGAAATCGCAAGTCCAATTTTCTCTCACGCAATCAGTAGGATTCGAACTCAGGACCTCTCGTTCGCGTGGAGCCTCCTCTACCACTGCACTACACACATATACGTTTCATATCCGTTTCGGTTACCCATATATTATACTAAACCGAGTGTAACTTACTTATTTGAGGCCCTAAACGAATTCTAATAAAAAAGTTGTCAACTACAAAGTTTTCTAACTCTTTGAGATGTACAACTTTTATTTTTGTAGTTTTTCCATCTGAGGTCGTTTATAAAAATTTGAATTTCAAATTTGATAATTTGAAACGTAGTTTTTGTTGACAAGATGATTTCAAATCAAAAGGTTGTCAACACCAAAGTTTCATAACTTTTCGAGATCTACAACTTTCATTTTGGTCATCTCTCCATCCGAGATATTTTAAAAAATTCGAATTTTAAATTTTTCAAATTCGAACGCAGTTTTGCATAACTAGATGACTCCAAATTAAAAAGTTATCAACTACAAACTTTCATAACTTGTTAAGATCTACAAAGTTTATTTTGGTTGTTTGACCATTTATGCATCTGACATTGTGGTTCTAATATTATTCACAAACATTATATATCACTCTTGTAGTTTTATAAACTACCAGAGAGATATATAAGATTTGTGAACCAATTTATTTTAAGTTTGTCAAATGAAAAAATCACCAAAACAAAAATTGTTCATCTTGATAAGTTAACCAACTTTGTAGTTAAAAACTTTTTCGTTTGGATTAATTTACTGCTTCAAAATATAATTTAAAAACTGGCTTTGCCGAGTGTCAAAAAAAAACACTAGGCAAAGAGCTCTTTGCCGAGTGCCACGTGGCTGGCACTCGGCAAAGGCACCTCTTTGCCGAGTGCCAGCCACGTGGCACTCGGCAAAGACCCGATCACGTGGCACTCAGCGAAGACCCGACCACGTGGCATAGTTCGGGGCCACATTCTTTGCCGAGTGCCACGTGGCTGGCACTCGGCAAAGAGGTGCCTTTGTCAAGTGTCTTTCTTTGCCGAGTGTCTTGTGTTTCCGCTTTGCCGAGTGCCACGTGGCCGGCACTCGGCAAAGAGCCTCTTTGCCGAGTGCCCGAAATTTGGCACTCGGCAAAGCCACAGGCACTCGGCAAAGATTGATTTTCCTGTAGTGAGTCCTTTTTCAGCGTAGTTAACGACCGTTACAAGCACTTGTGGACGTAATGGCACGTAGGGTAAAACGAAGTTCGACTTGGGCATGTAGGTGTGAGCCAACTTTCTAGTGGCTTGTAGGTTTGACGAACTTTTTTAATGGCACACAGGTAAAAGGATTTAGTCTTGATGAGAATCACATTTTGGTCATGGTCCGAAAGCATTCCTTTCCTCGGAGATTGTGCCTGCTCTGTTTTGGATCTTCGTTCTGTAGGTTATAGTGGGTGAGAGGTTTTCTAACACCCTAAAAATTATTCTTCTCAATACCGAATATTTTCTTTCTCTATTTTATTTAATTTTCCATGATTGAATTATTAGCCCAAATAATAAATTTTATGAATTTAAATAAATAAAAATAAAAGTGCTAGAAATATTTTTGTTTGTATCCGTGCTGGTGCATTATATTTTGTTCGAGCGTAGAAAAGATTTGTCCAGAGGTGAGTGGAGGGAGCCCCGTCATCGTCTTCATAGTACGACATCCAAATGTCTTCCCTATGGAACACCCACAAGGTTAGGGAAAGGTGGTGGGTGCATAGAGCGGATGGAACAGTGCGGTGGTAGCATGCTCGTAACTAATCATTGGCAGTGAATAAGCTTTAAGGAAATGTTTGAAACGCAGAAATTTCACACGAACCAGTTCAATTTCGTAGGAAAAACGTAGGAATAGAAAATTTTTCTTGTGTTCCAAACAGGCCATGAGGCTAGGACTTGGGCTTTCCTAGGAATTTCCAATGTGTCCTCGTGCCCTAGAGGGATGGTCGAGGGCGACAAACGACGCAACACTGCAGGAGAACATAACTTTTGATTTGCATCTACATTTAAATTTAGTCTCGACTAGAATTGGATCCAGGACTAACTGAGCATTACTCCCGGTTGGTATTACAAACCCGGACTAAAGGGTCTACATTAGTCTCGGTTGGTGTTTTGAACCCGGACTAAAAAGTCTTGACCCTTTAGTCCCTGTTGATAATACCAACCCAGACTAAAGGGTGACCTTTTAGTCTCGGTTGGTGTTACCAACTCGGATTAAAGGCCTCTCACTCGGGACAAAAGGTCCCTCACAAGTGAATTCAAAAGGAGAGCGTCCAGAACTATGTCGCGTGTGTTGTGTAGCTGAGTTAGTAAGTTACGCATGAGGTGAGAGATCATGGGTTTAAATCTCACAAAGCGTAAGAGAGATTTCCGGGTTTAAATATTTTTTTATCTTGAGTGTGGGCTTTAGTCCCGATAAGATGACCCAAGATTAAAAGTCTGAGATCTTTAGTCCCGGTAAGGTGAAGCGCCGGTGCCCAGCGCATGGGCAGTTGGGCCGGCCCGCGAGCCAGTGGGCCGACCCAATTCGCTTACCGGCCTTTTTTTGTTTTTTATTTTTTATTTGCTTTATTATTTGATAAAGTTTAATAGGAACCAGTTCAAAAATCAGTTAAAAATGTAATAAAATGTAAAATAAATTCACAAAAAATAATATGATGTATAATATTCATAGAAAATATTATTATGTCTTTTATATGTCATTGGATAATATATATGTATGTATGATGTATGAAAAAATATGTATATATGATGTATGGAAATATATGTATGTATTTTTTTTAAAAAAATAATGTATGCATGTATTAATTTGTTTCTATCCTTTATAAATAATTAATATTTCTTTTTATGTATGTAGTGATGTAATGATGTAATTATTATTTTTTCATATATGAAAATTAATGAATATATCTTTATAATATATGTAAGTGTATGTTCTTAAGATCTCGACTTTGTGCATGTGATCGAGTTGACTATTAAGTAGGCTCAGGATGTCTTGCAACTTCTTCATAACAAAGGTAGATCACCTTATGATATCATTATATATGTATATGTCAGATTTTTGCGATGAGTTCTCCGTGCAAGGACCAAGCACAAGGGTCTAAACATACGAAACAAGCCCCAGGGTTCCACACCCCATGGAGCAAGTACAAGGGACCTACCAAACGGGCCAAGCCCTGGGGTCGTCTCATCCTACGGAGCAAGTAGAAGGGACCGATGAAACAGGCCAAGCATCGGGGGCCTCCACTCCTTCACGAGAGAGAACGAATGATACATCAAGAACCCTTCTAAGATAATATAAGTAATAGTCATGTATGTATTTCTGATATTAAAGTTATAAATGTATTATCAAGTGTAAATATATGATGTTTATAAACCTTCTTTCCAGAAATTTGATCTACAAAAGGCAAAGCACGTGACTGAACATGCTTTATATAACATAGTTGAGGACCTATGCTCATTCATCTTGAAAGAAGTCATTCCATGCGATGGGAAATATCATGATGCTACTAGCGTCTTAGCAAGCCCACAATATAGAATGCTCATAGAGATTAGTAAGCTACAACTTAGTTGAGATAGTTATTAGAGAACTGGTGAAAACTTTGATGTATATAATGTATGATGTAATACATGTAACTTTATGCTTGTGAGCATGAAACTTTGATGCATATAAATGAATAAAATAATTGAAAAATATGTTGCTATAATTGAACATCACCCAATAAGGTTTAGTAGTTTCAATATCAATATACATAGGCTCTAGCTTAAATTTCAGAAAATGGCGGGAAAACATCCCAAAGGCGGTTCATTGAAGAGTACTGCCAGTAGAAATGGATTTCCATAGATGGCAAAGTGTCACACCCCAAAATTTATGATTTTGGGTTGTCAGTAGAAAACACTAAATAAAATAAATAATTTTAATATTTATATAAAATTGGTCAAGTTTAGCTGGAGCTAGCGCCACTTTAGTTGTAGTAAATCAAGAATTTTTAAATTTTTACTAAACTAATTTGACGGGTTATGCTTGATATGATGGTTGATTGTTGTTTGGCCTTGCACTATGGTCGAGTAAAGTTTTCAAAACACGTTTGGTAAGTCGTTTATCTTTATCCGGTCCATTTCTGTCTTTTCTCGAAAATAAAATTTATCATTCCGAGCTCTATCCTCTTGTTGGACTTTTTCCAAGATCCTTTTACTTATGCTCCAAACCACTTGTTTGAGTTCATCATCCATCATCCTATAGCTACAAACTTCACAGGAATTTTTCTGGCTTTTTCTATTTTTCTATGAGCAAATTCTAATTTTTAGATGCTCCAAAATATCTTTTCATAAGCTCCAAGTACTTTATTTGGGTTCATTATATTCCAAAGTATCTCTGAGAATTTTTGCAGAATTTTTAGAGCCATCGGAGTATTTTTCGTTTTTGCAGAATTTGGGTTCTAGACTTTTCTGAAATTAATTTAATCCCAAATTTAATTAATTCCAAAATTAATAAAATATCTCGTTTTTCCATCTTATCCAAACCCTATATATATATACATACCGGTGTTCGTCTCATCACGAGGACTCCAAAAGTATGACCCGTTTTTGCAGCCATCACTCCTATCGATCCAGATCTGAAACCAAAGTTTTGCAACCTAAAGATTCGATGAACTTCCGGCGAATATTCGGCGACCTTATTCAGCCATCTCCAGCGTCCCCGGTAAATTTCGAGACCACTATGAGGTAGCTCTTGTTGTCCTCTATACCGCCGTACCTTCTTTTTTGCGAATCTATCACCGTTTGACCGATTTCTCTTTGCGGCGAACTCCACCATGTTTGACTGCTGTTATTCGTGTTCTGGCGGAGCATATATCACGAAACATATACCTTAAAGTTGTCATTAATCAAGTTATATCACCCGTTTCAGTCTCTTTATTAATTATAATTTGATTAGTTTAAACACGAAACATATATCATGATTTGATTAGTTGCTCTCACATGTTTTATGTTTTCTAAAAATTAATTATTAAAGTGATTTAAATAATATTAAGTGTTTATAATTAAAATATGACTAAGGTGTAACTCCAGATTTATAATTTAATTTAATTTGACTTAATTCAATTTTAGGATATTTCTTTGAAATATCCTCCACTAGTATTTTATTAATTAAAATAAACCAAGCATATAGTGTTTTTCTTCTTTATATACTATAGAACTTCCAGTAGACGCGTCTTTCAGCGATAGCTCTGTCGATCTCGCTCGTTTAGTACATTGTTTTGTCTCGTGTTGCATTGTTCTTAGTTCTCTTTTTGTTTGTTTGTTTGCCTATGTGTGGTGCTTACTATGAGTAGACGATAATCGGTTGTGCGCGCTGAAGATCAGAAGGTAATGATCCAAAGCTGAAGATGTGAGAATTGACCAAGAGTAACATGCAAGTATAACATAAGACCATCCTTGTTGCCTACTCATTTATAATCCACTATTCATGTGCATATGTCAAATTTGCAAGCCATAGGTTTACCTAGATGATTCAACTCTATACCTTGCCACCGGGGGATATATGCATATGGGTAGATGTGCTAGTGCTTAACTCCAACCGATATAAACAAACGAGATGACTAATAATATACACAACACATACTGATTACTGGTTTTCATGGTAATGTGAACATCTGGCATAGGAGCTCTGTACTCCTGGCCCTTAAATGATCTATCTGCGGGCAAAAACTGGGACATACAGTACAACCGTGAGGGCTACATGACTCTGGTTTTAGTTCAGTACGAGGACCTCTCCTGGCTGAACATAGATGACCACCTGGTCTCATGTGTATAGCCGGGAAGGAATGTGTCATCGAAAAGGGGTTCCTATATCTGCTTGCCGATTGGAAACCTAGTGACCACTGTCCTGTTAGGGGAACCTTCGAAAGACTTTATAGTGAACCCTGTCGGCCTTCCTCGGAAGTGGGCTAAGAGGCTAGCTACCTCGGGCGAAAGGGTAAATCACGACTCATGGGTAAAGATGTACAACCTCTGTAGAATGTTAAAAACTGTTGTAACAGTCGTGCTCACGATCACGAGCAGCTCAAAAAACTTGCAGCCTAATAACTTTAACATTAAATACTTTATGTTCACGTTACTGTCAATTTGTTAATCTTTGATGTGGTTGCTCATAATGTTACTCATGTGGTTTGAATGGGATTTAAGCACAACTTGATGGCTATCTAATGCTAAAATATTGACTCAACTAAAAGTGCTAATCGCAGTAAAATCGTGTCTAGCCTTTTGAGCTTCATAACCCCGTGTTGTATTTGTTAAGTACGACATGTGCTCACCCTTGCTATTTCCCTCACACCTCAGTCTCCATCAGAGTCGTGCAGCGAAAGCGTGGTGAAGACACAGATGAGTTTCCTAGAAGTCTGATGGAAGTGCTAGGCATATATATGTTACCCCCAGTCAGCTGTCCGTGTGAAGTATGAAGCCTAAAGAGAAGTTTCATATCCGTTTCGCTTAACTTTAATTTAATATAAGTGTTAGTTATAGCTATGTTTTTGATATATAGAATATTGTTTTCGATATTTTTTTCCTCTGTGGTTGTATGTGTGGACTTCCTGAACATACATATGGTATACCTGGTTTTGTTCTTTAAAATCGGGTGTTACACAAAGTTAAGCTAACCGCCAGTGCTCCACTGATGGTTAATTAAATTAAATTAACCGATAGTGGAAATTTGGCGGTTCTCATGTGGCCGCTTGTACAGTGCTTTTATTTTTTCTATTTCTAGTTCTGTCGGTTTTGAAAAATATTAGTGGAAATGAGTTACTGACCACCTATATAGTACTCCCTCCATACCCATATTAATTGACGTTTAGGACAGCGACACGGTCTTTAAAACACAACTTTGACCTCTTATTTTTATAAAAATATTTATGGAAAAATGATATATGTATACTTTTATGAAAGTATTCTTCAAGACAAATCTATTTATATAATTTTTATATTTGTAAACTTAGAAACTTAATAGTTATTGATGATTTATATTTCCAATGTTTGACTCTAATCTTTTCTAAAACGTCAATTAATATGGGTATGGAAGGAGTATATATATATAGTATACTAGTGATACGTTTGAAAGTACCTGAAGATGCAAAACCAAACGCATGTTTCCGAGATCATCGTCGAGCTGGTTACTCCTATAAATCGAAGTCGCCATCGGGACGTACGATGCGACCAATAATCCAACACACGTGTTTGTTGGGAGTTGGGACAAAACGGTCACCGATCGGGTGGGGTGGGGTGTGGCGCGCGTACGTGTACACGCGGTTGCGGTTGGGCCGGTGGTCCGGGTCTCCCTCCCTTCCCTTCGCTCCCGATCCGATCCAACTGACATGACCCGCTTTTGCAGGTAGCTCTGCCTCTCCTCATTATCTGCGAGCGGGCGGCCGACGTAGCTCCTCACGCACTCCTCTTACCTCTTAGCCATGGCAAAGCTCATCAGCTCGCTTGCTTCTTGCACAGTGCTGCAGATCGTGGACGCGTGATCGGATAAAAAGCTAGCTAGCTAGCTAGAGGCGAAGCAAACGTGCATGTAGCAAAGGTCGTCGGAGCAGCAGAGCGGCCGCCAGCCGGCCGTGCGGAGGGGTGCGAAGCGCGCCGGCGGCTCTAGCTAGCTTCCATCCATGGCGGCGGCGGCGGCTGTTGATCGGTTGGTGTTGGCGTTGAACGGGCAGCGGTACGAGGTGGCCGGACTGGACCCGTCCATGAGGCTGCTGGAGTTCATCCGCACCCAGACGCCCTTCAGGGGCCCCAAGCTCGGCTGCGGCGAAGGTACGTCCATAGGTACTCCCTCCGTATCGCGGAAGACGTTTTGGACTTTGCAACAAATATTTTTAAAGAAATAAATGGTCAAAATTATGCTTCTGTTTGTGATACGGAGGGAGTACTACTGGTGCTTGCAAAACGCGCGTGTATTATATGCATGCACGGTGTTGCGAGATACTACTCCAATTTAGTAAAAGAAGTCGTTTTGGACAAGGTTTGAGTCAAACATTGAGAATATAAATTATAAATAACTTTTAAAATATTGAGTTTAGAGATATAAAAATCATATAAATAAATTCGTCTTCAAAAATACTTTCATAAAAAAATACATATACCACTTTTTAATAAATATTTTTAAAGAAAGAAGTGGTCAAAGTTACGTTTTGGAGACTGTGTCGCTGTCTGAAACAACTTTTTTTTTACCAAACTGGATAGTTGACAAATTTTGCAAAATTTTTTACTGTAGCACTTTCGTTGTTATTTGACAAACTTTATGCAAATATGGACTATGTAGACTCAAAAGATTCGTCTCGACATGTACATACTAAAAATACAATTAGTTATTTTTTTTACATACATTTAATGCTCCATACATGCGTCCAAACATTAATGTGATGGTTGATGTGATGAAAAATTTTGCAAAATGGGGGGTAAACAGGGCCATAGCAATAGCATCCCTTTGACCTTCGCAAAAAAAAACATGCATCCCTTTAATACGTCTAATGATTATTTAAACTAGCTAATGCAGTAATACTAAGACAACAATGGGTCCCACATCTTTGATTATTTTACCACTACAAGCGGTTGTTTTCTCATGCATCTTCTACCTCCGGTTCGGAAATACTCTCTTATTAGTCGCAATTCAAAGTCATTTTTAGACACGACCGGTCTCTATAACATAGCTTTGACTTTTTATTTTTATAAAAATATTTATTTAAAAATAGTATATGAATATCTATATAAAATTACTGTTCAATACAAATCTATTTGATCATATGGTTTTTTACTTTTTCAAATTTAATAACTTAAAAGTTATTCATAATTTATATTTTTAATATTTGACCCAAGCTAGATTTATCCAAAACGATTTAAATTCTGAGCATAGAGGGAGTATATGGCCACGGCAGCAACGAATCTTCTTTGCAGACACTGCACCCATCACAGTCGGTATTTCTAACCTATAGCAGTGGGAATATGACAGCACTACTACAGAACAGGGTCATAGACCGATTCTCAAAATCGCCTTTAGTCTCGGCGTTTTTGCCGCCCGGGACTAATAGACCCTTTAGTCCCGGTCGGTAACACGAACCGGGACTAAAGGGCCTGCCCCAACGGCTACTGCGCAGAGCTGCCGGGGCAGGGACCCTTTAGTCCCGGTCCGTGTTACCAGCCGGGACTAAAGGGCACTCTTTAGTCCCGGTTGGTGCCACGGACCGGGACTAAAGATTTAGCCACGGTTTGTGGCTTGCCCCGGGATAAATGATCACCTTTTAGCCCCAGTTTTTAATACGAACCGGGACTAGAGCTCCTGGTTTTATAACCAGCCAACTTCTTCCTCCCCCGAGCCAGAGACATTCAAATTTCAGTGAGCTTCTTGCTTGTTCTTGCTGTTGCTATTGCTTGTTCTTCATTGTTCTTCGTCTCCGGCGTCAATTGGTGATCTTCTTCGACTCCGTCATCGTCTCTTTGCGTTTAAAGGTAACTATTTTCATCTCCTACCATGTCTTTTTAATATGAGAGGAATTTAATTAAAATATATACTTTGCAAGAACAAGCATAGAAAGTTGAGTAGTTTAAATTGGTTCATCACAATCACTTGATAGTTTTCTACTGCTAGGTAGTATCCATTCTATATTTCATACTTATGCAAGACGAGTAATATTGAATTTTAGTGTCTTTTTAGTATATTTTCTTTAGAAAAATGTGGAATTTATAATAGTTTGCAACAATAAATATAGAGAGTAGATAATGTGGAAATTGGTATTGTTATATCATATTTTTCGATTATCTAAATAAATAGAAAAATTTAGAGTCTTTTTTATTTATAATTGTTTAGAAAATTAGGAATTTGCATGTAATAGTTTAAAAATGAGCATGGATATAGTAGATGGCAACCGTGACCGGGTCCTCAGCCTCTCATCATCGGGATCCGAAGCGTTTGCGGCCGGATCTTCCTCTCATTGCTTGCGGCGAGTGTAAGCAGAAGATTGTGAAGGAGTACCGAGTGAGAAAAGAGGGAATCAACAAGGGTCGTATATTCTACAAGTGTCCGGACCATGAGGTGGGTTATTATTTACCCGCATTTGATTAATATGGTTCATTCGTATCGGTTTTGCTTGATGATGTTGTTTAAATTTCTTATTCTTTGTTCTAATTGCAGTGGGAGGGCACCGGCGGATGTAAAGGTTGGTACTGGGAGGAAGAGTACGTTCAGCACGTACGAAATTCTGTTGCACAGGAGGTTGCCGCTGAAGGTGATGAGGCAGTGAGTCAGCGGCAGCAGCCCATCCATGCTGATGAAGCGAATGATCTGTCTATTTTAGTTGGGATCGGACGCGATCTAATTATGTTGCTTAAGTGCATTTTATTTTTAGTTTTTTTAGTGCTAGCTGCGATAGTCTTCGTTGTAGTCAAGCTTGTTTGAATTAATCAATCATGTGATGTCATGAGTGTTGTGCAATAACATGAGAAACTACTAAGTGCATGGTTGTAATATTTAATGCAGATGTTGTCACGCAATTGGATGTATAATGTCGATCGCCGCTCCAAAGAGTTCATTGTTGGCGTGCACTATTTCTTAGGTGTGGCTGAGGCAAACAAGCAAGATGGTTTCATGTGCTGCCCATGCGCCGTCTGTAAGAATTTGAAGGAATATTCATGCCCAAGGACTCTTCATACGCATTTGTTGAAGTCGGGTTTCGTAACAAACTATATTTGTTGGACGAAGCATGGAGAAAGGGGGGTTGTAATGGATGATGGTGAAAAAGGTGAAGAAGAATTGGCCCATGCTGATATTATTGCTCAGTACGGTGCCTTTGATGATGATGCAGTGGGGGGAGATGGTGAAGAAGATGCGGCAGCGACAGAAGATATGACAGCTGATGTTGATGGTCTTGGTGATGCCATTCGTGATGCACAAAGTAAATGTGAAAGTGACAAGGAGAAGGTCAAGTTTGAGCGCATGCTAGAGGATCATACGAAATTGTTATATCCCACTGCTGAAGATGGCCAAAAAAAGCTGGGTACTACGCTAGAACTGCTGCAATGGAAGGCAAAGAATGGTACATCCGATAAAGCATTTGGGCAGTTATTGAAGATAATGAAAAAGATGCTTCCGAAATCGAACGAATTGCCCACCACTACGTACGAAGCAAAACAGGCCATCTGCCCTTTGGGATTAGAAATCCAGCAGATACACGCATGTCCTAATGACTGCATCCTGTACCGTGGGGAGGAATATGAGAATTTGGATGCATGCCCGGTATGTGAAGCATCACGGTATAAGATAAGGCGAGATGATCCTGGCGACGTAGAGGGTGAAGAACGTCCAAGCAGGAAGAAAATCCCTGCCAAGGTTATGTGGTATGCTCCTATAATACCACGCTTGAAACGTTTGTTCAGAAATAAGGACAATGCAAAGATGTTGCGGTGGCATAAAGAAGACCGTAAGGTAGACAATATGCTGAGGCACCCAGCTGATGGATCCCAGTGGAGAGCGATAGATAGAGAATTCCCAGAGTTTGCAGATGAGGCTAGAAACTTGAGGTTCGCTTTAAGTACGGATGGTTTTAATCCTTTTGCGGAGCAAAGCAGTAGTCATAGCACTTGGCCAGTTACTCTATGTATCTACAACCTTCCTCCGTGGTTATGCATGAAGCGGAAGTTCATTATGATGCCGTTGCTCATCCAAGGGCCGAAGCAACCTGGCAACGACATCGATGTCTACCTGAGGCCATTAGTTGAGGAACTTCTACTTCTATGGAGCAAACCAGGCATACGCGTGTGGGATGAGTACAAACAGGAACACTTTGACCTGCGAGCCTTATTGTTCGTAACAATCAATGATTGGCCGGCTCTAAGTAATCTTTCAGGCCAGACAAACAAGGGATATAATGCATGCACACACTGTTTTGAAGACCTTGATAGTTTATTTTTGAAAAACTGTCGGAAGGTCGTGTATGTTGGGCACCGTCGGTTTCTTCCTGTGGGCCACCCAGTAAGAAAGAAAGGCAAACATTTTAAAGGTAAGGCAGACCACCAAACCAAGCCTCGTAACCGAACCGGAGATGATATACTTGAAATGGTGAAGGATACGAAAGTAGTATTTGGAAAGGGACGGGGCAGCGAACCTGTTCCTAAAGATGCTTCGGGACACGCACCCATGTGGAAGAAGAAGTCCATATTCTGGGAGCTACCCTACTGGCATGTCCTAGAGGTCCGCCATGCGATCGACGTGATGCACCTGACAAAGAACCTTTGTGTGAACCTGCTTGGATTCATGGGTGTCTACGGAAAGCCTAAGGATTCACTTGAAGCACGACAGGACTTGCAGCGCATGAAAGAACGAGACAACTTGCATCCGGAGAAGACAGATGACGGACGCCATTACTTAAGCCCTGCTAGCTACACTCTTAGCAGAGAAGAAAAGGAAAGCATGTTTGAATGCCTTAACAGCATCAAGGTCCCATCTGGATTCTCCTCCAATATAAAGAGAATAATTAATGTGCCAGAGAAGAAGTTCCAAAACTTGAAGTCCCATGACTGTCATGTGCTTATGACCCAATTGCTTCCTGTTGCTCTAAGAGGAATTCTACCTCCACATGTACGTCTAGCCACCGTGAAGCTATGTGCATTCCTCAATTCAATTTCACAAAAGGCAATCAATCCAGAGGAACTTTCTACTTTGCAGAATGATGTCGTTCAATGTCTCGTCAGCTTTGAGTTGGTGTTCCCTCCATCCTTCTTTGATATCATGACACACCTCCTAGTTCACCTGGTCAAGGAGATCATTATTCTCGGTCCTGTGTTCCTACACACCATGTTCCCATTCGAGAGGTTCATGAGTGTCCTGAAAAAATATGTTACTAACCGTTCTCGGCCTGAAGGAAGCATCGCCCAGGGCTACGGAACAGAGGAGGTCATAGAGTTTTGTGTGGACTTTATTCCAGACCTTGACCCGATTGGCGTTCCTGAATCACGACACGAGGGCAGACTCAGTGGCAAGGGAACACTAGGGAAGAAAACATATATCGGTACAGGAGACGATTACTTCGATAAAGCACACTACACAGTTCTACAGAACTCCTCATTGGTAGATCCATATATCGAGGTACATAAGGATTTCCTTCGATCCAAGTGGCCCGGGAAGAGTGAATCTTGGATTACACGTCAGCACATGCAAACCTTCGGCGATTGGTTACGAAAACAATGTCAGGGTGATGACAACATAGATGAGCAGCTTTATTTGTTGGCCAGACAACCATCGTGGCATATCAGCACGTACAAAGGGTACGAGATCAATGGGAATACATTTTACACAGTAGCCCAAGACGCAAGGAGCACCAACCAAAACAGTGGTGTACGCGTGGATGCCACGGATCCAAATGGGAACAAACAAACATATTATGGCCGCATACATGACATATGGGAACTAGACTACGCACCTAATTTTAAAGTCCCTTTGTTCCGGTGTAAATGGGTCAAGATGACCGGTACCGGAGGTGGGGTAATGTAACACCTCTGGTGTTTAAGCATGTAATTAACTTGACATATCATCTTTAGCATCATTAATCATCTTGATCATGATTTCATGTGTATGCATTTGCTTAATGTATCATTTTATGTGATGTATCCTCTATTGCAAAAACCCTTATTAGCCCCATTCTTCCTATAAGGGCAAAATGGTAATTTCACCTCTGTGCCTAGTCCTATGTAATTCCTGTTCAAATTAGTGCCCTGATGTTTGTTGCTTTGATCCAAGTTCTAAAATCAGATTTGATTTGATTTTTCCTTTTGCAAAACCCTAAATTTCCAAATCCTGGATTTATTCCCTTTTTAAATAACTTTTTCAAAATTCAAAATTTTGAGTTGGTTCAAAAAAAAAAAAAAAAAAAAAGCAAAGTTGTGAATCTGACCTAGAGGAACAACTTTGGTATTTACAGATTTCCATGTTTCTATATAAAGTTTGCAGTAATTTCAAATTCATTCAAATTCCAGACTTTGTCCCCTTTTCCGTTTTAAAAAGTTATTCAAAAACTATTGAGTTTCAGAAAAAAATGTATATTAGCAAAGTTATAGGTTTTGTCAAATGGAACAACTTTCATATTGGAAGATTTTCAAGTTTCAGTTTGAAATCCAAAGTAAGTTTGATTTGAATCAAATTTGAAAAGTGTCCCCTTTTCTGTTTTTGAATGTAGTTCAAAAACTATTTGGAATTTGAAAATGTTCATATTGACAAAGTTGTAGATCTCACTTTTCTGAACAACCTTGGTGTTTTGAGTTTTTGTCGCACAGTTCAAATTTTGGGAGATTTTTGCAAAATTCAGAAACTGGCCAAAAGTCAAACCCTAGACTCTAGCACTGTTCTTCTTCCCGTAGAGCCAGAGGCCAGGGGGGGCCCGGCCATGGCGCCGGCGCTGCGGCTGCAGCGCAGGCGGCTGCTCCCCACGCGCCACCAACCTGTCGCCGATGTTCCCCTGTTCCCTCCGCGCCCGCACGCGAGCGCTGACCATCGCTCTCGGCCCCTACAGTGCCCAACCGCCGCCGCCGCGTGGCCATCGCCGGCCGAACATTGCGCCCGAGCCCCGGCTGCGCGACAGCTTATCCGCCAGAGCGCAATCGAGTGCGCACGCCCCCGCAAACCTTACCCGCGCATCCCCGAGGTCTCTACCGTCCCATAGCCGCGGCTATATAAGCCGCCGGAGCCCGACCTCTCTCCCTCACCTCCGCCACCGTGGCCAGCCCACTCCAGTCACTTCGCCGCTCCACCAGCTAGCCCTAAAGCTCCGCCTTGAGCTCGTGAAGCTCTCCCACCCTTCAATTTCACCTTCCCCGTCTCCGTTTGCCCGGCGTAAGCTCGCCGTTCCCATTCCCGGCAGCAACCCGGCGAGCTCGGGTTCGTGGAATTCGCCGTCTCCGGCCACAGATACCTTCTCCCGAACCCCGTGTTGTGTTCCTTGACCCCGTGCGACTCTAACCCGGCCCTTGCGGTCGCTGTTGTTGCTCAGGACCGCCGGACCGCCGGAGCGCCGCCGCGGTCATCTTCTTCCCCGAGCGTGTCGAGCCTCACCTTCGTGTCGAGCCTCACCCTCGAGCACAAGCCGAGCCTCACCTTCGTGTCGAGCCTCACCCTCGAGTCGAGCCTCACCCTCGAGAACGAGTCGAGCCTCACCCTCGAGCCCTGCCTCCGACACGTGGTAAGCATCCGAGCCTTCGGCCTCTGCTTCAACTCCGCTTCGCCCGAGCCCCAGGTCACGCCTCGGGCAGAGGCCTGTTTCTCCGCTTCGCCCGAGCCCAAGCCTCGGCGAGCGCATGACCCTCCGCTTCGACCGAGCCCAAGCCTCGGCGACGCATGCTCTCCGTCTCGCCCGAGTCCGGCCTCGGACCGAGGCTCACTTCTCCGATTCGCCCGAGCCCGGCCTAGAGGGAGCACAGTGCTCTTCTCTTTTTCTGAGAGTTGTGATTAGTGTTCTGTTTTCTCTTTTTTGTATGATTTTCTGTGTGCATCCAAAAATTCTGAAATTTTTGTGGTAGACTCTTTATGCTCTGGAGTATTTTATAAAAATATGAAACTTGAGTTTTGTGCAAAAATTTGAAAATGTAAAATTCCCCTTTTAATTGAAAAATGAAGGTTTTGGTATTTTTGGAGGGTGATTTATAACTCCAAAAATCTTGAGACAAATTTTTGTGAGCTTCTTATGCCATGTTTAGTCTCTGGTAAAATTTCGAAGTCTTTTGGAACAAGTTGATTTTTGAGCATTTATTTTAATTCTTGAAATAGTGCCTTTTGCTAATTAATGTCTGAATTTATTTGAACACCTTAATGACCTCCAAAAATTATGAAATTTGTTTTGCCACCTGTTTAAGTCATAATGAACTGATGTAATTAATTTGGTAATTTTTGGAGCAACTTCATAAAATGACCTTTTAAATAATTTAGGAAAATAGAAAAGATAGATTAGTGTTGGTAGTAAGTGTTTGATGATGTGATCTTTGGATTGATTGATGTTCATAGACCCCTACCCTTTGGTCTATGATGTTTGTGATGCTATGTTTGGTTGATGCTTAGGATAATTATAATAAGGGCTAGTTTAATCAATATTGCTTAAGGGAGAAATGGTTACCTTTATTGCTCAACCTAAAATTCAATCATGCCTTACTTAAAAAAGTATTCTAGAATCAGTGGAATTGTCTTGCACCATAAGTTCATATCATCTTTCTCATGAGCATTCATCATTGCATCCGTATAGTTGACGAAGAAGGACCTGAAGTCGAGGTAGCCACCGAAGGATCTGTCCCCGAGGCAACCCCGAGCTCCGGCACCTACACCACCAACCCCGAGTCTGCTCTTTTTGCCATCCAAGGCAAGCCCCGGTGCATTTAACCCCTTCCTTGAATTTATAAAATGTTTCCTTAAATGCTTTTGAGTTAAATTATTGCATTAGGTTTATAGGAGTTGTGTGCTATCCTAATTGATGCACTATCCACCTTGACCACTGAAACACCCGATACCTGCTTTTCGAAAAGTGTTTGAAAAATGCTTAGCAATGCTATTAAATAGATTTGCAATAAAAATGCCAATTTCAAAAGTGTGATCACTTAAAGAACTTTTATGGGAATTTGGCTTTACTCCCACTATTGGCTAAGTATCTGATCCGTACTTAGTCAATGGGAAGGAGAGGTTGTCCTTGCGTACGGTGCCGTCATGTTGTAGTCCGGGACTCAGCAGTTGACACCGACCGGGACAGGGTTAAAAAAACTGACAGGACCTGTACTCTTGGGTTAGAGTCCCGAGGTGCTTGTCGCTGGCTGGAAAATGTAGGGACCATCCGTATGGGGGCCTGCTGGTCAAGACTTGTAACTATTCACATACTACGGAAAGCTCTGGCTCCGAGAAATCCATTATTGGACCGACAACCGCGCACTGGGAGTGGAGAGATGGCGGAAGTAGCATGTACCCACGTGGGTTAGAGTCCCGGATTGGAGTGGTGTACTGTACTTCCGGGTGGCGTAGGACCGGGCCCAATCTTGGAGGAATCGTGGAAGACGGGTTGGCATATGCAAGCTTGGGTGCTACATATGCAGTGTGAATAGGGATCCTCAGCTGAGTATTCTTTATCCGGATTAACGTTGCTCCTCGGTTATGGAGACTTGGTCCACTGACTGTCAACGGAGAGTGGTTCTCAACTAGGAATGTTTTGAAATGTAAAATGAATCATGAATGATGAAGAATTGAGGAAATTCTGAACCTTTCAAAATAAAATAAGATTTACAAAAAATGCTTTTCTGCAAAATACTTGATCTTGCTTAAGCCTTACCTTGACTACCCTAAGCCTGCATTCCTGAGTCTTTCCCCTTTTTCTTTAGTCGGGTAAGTCTTGTTGAGTACCTTTGTACTCAGGGTTTTATTACCCATGTTGCAGGTATGGCAGATTCCTCAGTATGCCTTGGACCCTGCTGTGTGACTGTTGTTCAGGAGGAGGCCGATGAGGCCGATGAGTGATTATTCACCCTCGGGCTGGGTGATGTATCTTTACCTTAAGTTGTTGTCATATGCTACTTGCCGACTCTATCTATTTGAACTATGGTCTGTAATAACTTCACTTTAATTTTATGTGGAACCCTGGTTTGTAAAACTATTGTTATCTAAGTCTTCCGCTATTTACTCCGATGTTACTTGTCAAAATGTTAAAGAGATTGTAACTGAATTGTGAGATGATCCTGCGGACAACGGGCACTGATGTAGCCCAGTAGCGGAACCGGTCCTAATCTCTTGGCTGTACGGATCGACTGTCAGTGGTTGACGGTGATCAGTGGGCCATGGGATTAGAGCCGTTACGTTACAGAGTGGTATCGGAGCATCTCACTATGACCGTTGCAATCTTTTTGCGAAAACTTCAAAATGTTTTTAACAAAAACTAAACTTGACTATTTTGAGTCCAAATTGCTTCTCTCATCTCATCTTGTCTTTGGCAACTAGTAGCAAGACAACTTGTATAAGCCCTATGTACCTTACCTTAGTAGTTGCATTGCCTTGTTCCGTAGGAACGATTCATGCATCATGTCATATTCACTTAAGTATATAAAAGAGTTTGTTGGGTTAGTATGCCTATACCTTTTTCTTGCTAGCCTTTCTCATCTATAACCTCTTATCCAGATATGGCCATCATCAAGCGGACTGCCCGCAAGTCGACTGGACCCGCGTCACCAGCTGGCGCCACGCACCGGAGAAGAGATTGGAGAATCCTCCAATGGTCGTCGCTTTTCCCGCCGCACCCGCAAGCAGCTGAAGGAGGAAATCAAGAATTTGAAGGCGGAAATGGAGAATATGGAGCATGACTTCTACCTTTCCCGCATGGAGTTTTATGAGGCACGAGCTTCCCTGGAGCAGGCCAACCGGAACACGATTCGCGCTATCGAGCAGCGCAATGATGCTTGGACCCGCGAGGATGTCACCAGAGCCCAGCTCCATGGACTGCAGCAATACACCGCCCAGATCGAGCAGTACAATGATATGCTTCATGAGGAAGTGCATCAGCTGCATGATCAACTCCATCCCTTGGTACCCCCGGTTATGGAAGACCCCGAAGACGGAGTCGTGGAGGAACCTGAAGTGGAAAACGAGCCCGATCAGGATATGGAAGTGGAACCTACTGAAGATGTCCACGTTGAAGATGAGGATGAGGAGGAAGAGCCTGAGCTTATCATCGAGGATGATGATGATGACGAAGAGTTGATCTTCATCGATGATGACTAGACTCCTTGTGTCTGTACCATCTGCTTACCTAAAACCTTAGACTAGGTTTGGGGCGTTAGTTTGTCTGTTGCCAAGTCTGGCATGTATCTTTCCTTTCGTACCTTTTCCCTTATCAGTCTGTTGTCATCTTTATCAAGTCAGCTATCTTTGTATCAGTAAAGCTATCAATCAAGTTGTTTCAGAACCTTTGTCCATATATGCTGAGTTCCGAGTTGCCTATACAGATGCCTGTGAACACCCGTACCGGAGCTGGAGGTTCTGATGATGCCAACATCCCAAACCCTCCACCTGTACCAGCTACCCTAGCTGATGCCATTGCAGCCTTGGCCGCCGCTGCCAATCTGATGGCTCAGAATCAAGGGCAGCAGAACAACGGCAACCGTGGTCGCCGCAACAACCAAGAGACAACCTATGTGGAATTCACTGAAACACGCCCACCGGTCTTCACAAAGGCCGATGAACCTCTCGAGGCTGACGACTGGTTACGCACCATGGAACAGAAGTTCAGTCTTCTGCACTGCACAGAGATCCAGAAGCCTCGGTTCGCTTCTCAGCAGCTCCGTGGTCCTGCAAGTGCCTGGTACGCCAACCTGTTGGCGGCCCAGCCGGAAGATCACCAGCTGACCTGGGAAGAATTCCGCACCGCTTTCAGAGCACATCACATCCCCTCGGGATTGATGAGAATGAAGTTGGATCAGTTCTTGGCCCTGCAACAGAAAGATTCCACCGTCATGCAGTACGTGGGACAATTCAACCACCTCAGCCAGTATGCCTCCGACTATGTCAACACGGAGGAAAAGAAGAGAGATTGTTTTCTCAGGGGTCTGCACCCTAAGATTCGCAGAGGTCTGTCCAACAACCTAAACGGATCCTACCATGATGTCGTTGACCGTGCTGTTGCTTTCGAGGAAAGCAACCGCCAGTATCAGGAAGAGAAGAAGAAGAAGAAGGCTGGGTCTAGCAGTTTCTCCAGCAACCATAAGCGCCCAAGAATCATCTACCACCCCAGCCATCACCAAAACCGTGCCCCATACCCCCATCAGCAAGTGGTCGTTCGTACTGCGGCCACCACCCACAATGCCAACCAGCAAAGTGCCACTCAGCCGAACGCCCCTGGTGTTCGTGTCACCACCCCACAAACAGCTTACAACCTTCCATGCTACAACTGTGGCCAAGTTGGTCACTGGGCTCGCGAGTGCCCAAAACCCAAGAAGAGTGCCCAGCATGCACAGAAAGGCCCTGGAGGATCACAGCAGCAGCACCGTGCACCGCAGCAGCACGTCCAGAAGGGCAAGCTTGTCAGGAAGCACGGGCAAGTCTACTTCACCACCGTTAGTAACATCCCAGACGGAGAGCCCGTCATGCTCGGTAGGTTTCCTGTTGCCAATCATCCTGCAGTCGTCTTGTTTGATTCTGGTGCATCGCATTCCTTCATCAGTCGCACTTTTGTCATCAAGCATGAGTTACCCATGGGGGAGTTAAAAGAAAGTTTCTGCATACTTTCGCCTGGAGGGCGGATAAATACTAAGGAAGTGGTCCGCAGTATACCAGTAGTGTTGGGGAAACATGTCTTTCCTACCACCATGATAGTACTGCGCGATCAAGAGATAGATGTCATCTTAGGCATGAATTGGATGTGTCAGTATAAAGCCATGATAGACATCTTGAATAGAGTTGTGAGAGTGGATATTCCTAACAGTACCTCCAAACTCCTTCTCCAACTTCCTATGCCTTCAAAACCAGCTACCACACAGCTAAATGCTACCTATGATCAAGGGATCCGAGACATCCCTGTGGTCTGCGAGTTCCCTGATGTCTTTCCTGAAGATTTACCTGGTCTGCCTCCCGACCGTGATGTTGAGTTTGCTATAGAGCTAAAGCCCGGGACTGCTCCTATATCCCGTAGAGCTTATCGAATGCCTCCCAGAGAGTTGGCAGAGCTAAAGATCCAATTGCAAGAGCTATTGGATAAGGGTCTCATTCGCCCAAGTTCATCTCCTTGGGGCTGTCCTGCTATCTTTGTGAAGAAGAAGGACAAAAGCCTTCGTCTGTGCGTTGACTATCGCCCGCTCAACGAGGTCACCATCAAAAACAAATATCCCTTGCCTCGCATTGATCTTCTGTTTGACCAGTTATCTGGAGCCAGAGTGTTTTCCAAGATCGACCTCAGATCTGGCTATCACCAAATAAAGATTCGTCCCGAAGATATTCCCAAAACAGCTTTCACCACCAGATACGGCCTATACGAGTACTTGGTCATGTCTTTTGGCTTGACCAATGCCCCCGCTCATTTCATGTATCTCATGAACTCTGTGTTCATGCCAGAGCTCGATAAATTTGTAGTCGTGTTCATTGACGACATCCTTGTTTATTCAAGAACTCCTGAAGATCATGCCATGCATCTTCGTGTCGTTCTCTCTCGTCTCAGAGATCACCAGCTGTATGCTAAGTTCAGTAAGTGTGAATTCTGGCTAGATCGAATTCAATTCCTTGGTCATGTCCTGTCCGCTGAAGGTGTGTCAGTTGACCCTGAAAAAGTGGCAGATATCTTGGATTGGGAGCCACCTACCACTGTCCGCGAAGTTCGCAGCTTCATGGGAATGGCTGGATACTATCGTCGTTTCATCCCAGACTTCTCCAGAGTTGCCAAGCCTATCACAGAGTTGTTAAAGAATTCCGTGGATTTTGTTTGGTCAACAGCCTGCGAGCAAGCTTTTCAAGCCTTGAAGAAACTACTAACTACATCACCAGTCCTAGCTCAACCAGACCTCGAGAAACCCTTTGATGTATACTGTGATGCATCGGGTACTGGGTTAGGCTGTGTTTTGATGCAAGAAGGTCGAGTGATCGCTTATGCCTCACGGCAGCTTAGGCGACATGAGGAGAATTATCCAACCCATGACCTTGAGTTAGCAGCAGTGGTACATGCTTTGAAGATATGGCGTCATTATCTGTTGGGCAGTACCTGCAATGTGTACACCGATCATAAGAGCCTGAAGTATATCTTCACCCAAGAAGAGCTGAACATGAGGCAGCGAAGATGGCTTGAGTTAATCAAGGACTATGATATCGAAGTGCATTACCATCCTGGTAAGGCAAATGTAGTTGCCGATGCCCTCAGTCGCAAGTCATACTGCAACTGTCTGACGACGAAGCCCTATGATCTTTCCTTGTGCCATGACCTTGAAAGGATGGGTATTGAGATAGTTCCGCAAGGAAGCCTGAACAATGTCAGGATAGAAACATCGGTCAAGGAACAAGTCATCGCTGCACAGGAAGATAACCCTGGAATCAAGCACATCATCGAAAAGGTCCAGACTGGAAAAGCTGACTGTTTCAGGATTGATGATGAAGGAGTGGTATGGTTCAAGAACCGTCTAGTAGTTCCCAAGGTGCCTGAGTTGAGACAGTTGATCCTTGATGAGGCACACCTGTCTAGGTTTTCCATCCACCCCGGCAGCAACAAGATGTACCAGGATCTAAGGCAGAGATTCTGGTGGACAAAGATGAAGATTGAAATCGCTCGCTATGTCGCTCGCTGTGACACTTGTCAGAAAGTCAAAGCCGTGCACATGAAGCCTGGAGGAGAATTGCAGCCTTTATCTGTACCTGCCTGGAAGTGGGAAGATATCAGCATGGATTTTATCAATGGACTACCCAAGACTCGGAAAGGTTTTGATTCCATTTGGGTAATCGTGGACCGACTCACCAAACAAGCTCACTTTCTGCCAGTCAAGACCAGCTATGCCGTCCCCACGTATGCCGCCTTGTACAAGAACAACATAGTGAAGCTTCATGGTATTCCCAAGACCATCATCTCAGATCGTGGTACTCAGTTTGTCGCAAAGTTCTGGAAAGCGTTCCATACCTCACTTGGAACCAAGCTCTTGCATAGTACAGCATATCATCCGCAGACTGATGGACAAACTGAGAGAGTCAACCAAGTGTTAGAAGATATGTTGAGAGCCTGTGTGCTTACCTTCGCAGATACTTGGGATGACTGTTTGCCCTTGGCAGAGTTCTCATACAATAACAGTTATCAAGAAAGCATCAAAATGGCACCCTTTGAAGCACTGTACGGTCGTCGTTGTCGTACACCCCTCAGTTGGTCTGAGCCCGGAGAAAGAGAATTCTTTGGAGTTGACCTAGTCAAAGATATGGAAGAGAAAGTCAAGCAAATACAAGAGAACATGAAGATTGCCCAAACCCGACAAAAGAGTTATGCTGACAAGAGACGTCGACCTCTGAAGTTTCAAGTTGGAGATTACGTATATCTCAAGGTCTCACCAACCAAAGGAGTCACTCGTTTTGGAGTCAAGGGAAAGTTAGCACCCCGCTACATTGGTCCGTTTGAGATCTTGGAATGTTGTGGCAAGATGGCTTACAAGCTGAAGTTGCCCGATCATCTCTCTGCTGTCCACAATGTTTTCCATGTCTCCCAACTCAAGAAGTGTCTCCGAGTACCAGAACATGTCGTGGAAGTTGAAGGTGTCGAGCTAGAACCTGATCTATCCTACTCAGAATATCCAGTTCGCGTGTTGGATCACAAAGATCGAGTTACTCGAAGAACTACCACAAGGTGGTACAAAATCCAGTGGAACCAGCACTCTGAAGAAGAAGCTACTTGGGAATCTGAAGACTTCTTGGCAAAGAACTATCCCGACTTTCTCGAATCCCTGTCTATGTAAAGTTTTGCCTTTTTCCCTTCTTTGTCCTTTCTTAAGACGCAGAATCTCGGGGCGAGATTTCTTTAAGGGGGGAAGGCTGTAACACCTCTGGTGTTTAAGCATGTAATTAACTTGACATATCATCTTTAGCATCATTAATCATCTTGATCATGATTTCATGTGTATGCATTTGCTTAATGTATCATTTTATGTGATGTATCCTCTATTGCAAAAACCCTTATTAGCCCCATTCTTCCTATAAGGGCAAAATGGTAATTTCACCTTTGTGCCTAGTCCTATGTAATTCCTGTTCAAATTAGTGCCCTGATGTTTGTTGCTTTGATCCAAGTTCTAAAATCAGATTTGATTTGATTTTTCCTTTTGCAAAACCCTAAATTTCCAAATCCTGGATTTATTCCCTTTTTAAATAACTTTTTCAAAATTCAAAATTTTGAGTTGGTTCAAAAAAAAAAAAAAAAAAAAAAAGCAAAGTTGTGAATCTGACCTAGAGGAACAACTTTGGTATTTACAGATTTCCATGTTTCTATATAAAGTTTGCAGTAATTTCAAATTCATTCAAATTCCAGACTTTGTCCCCTTTTCCGTTTTAAAAAGTTATTCAAAAACTATTGAGTTTCAGAAAAAAATGTATATTAGCAAAGTTATAGGTTTTGTCAAATGGAACAACTTTCATATTGGAAGATTTTCAAGTTTCAGTTTGAAATCCAAAGTAAGTTTGATTTGAATCAAATTTGAAAAGTGTCCCCTTTTCTGTTTTTGAATGTAGTTCAAAAACTATTTGGAATTTGAAAATGTTCATATTGACAAAGTTGTAGATCTCACTTTTCTGAACAACCTTGGTGTTTTGAGTTTTTGTCGCACAGTTCAAATTTTGGGAGATTTTTGCAAAATTCAGAAACTGGCCAAAAGTCAAACCCTAGACTCTAGCACTGTTCTTCTTCCCGTAGAGCCAGAGGCCAGGGGGGGCCCGGCCATGGCGCCGGCGCTGCGGCTGCAGCGCAGGCGGCTGCTCCCCACGCGCCACCAACCTGTCGCCGATGTTCCCCTGTTCCCTCCGCGCCCGCACGCGAGCGCTGACCATCGCTCTCGGCCCCTACAGTGCCCAACCGCCGCCGCCGCGTGGCCATCGCCGGCCGAACATTGCGCCCGAGCCCCGGCTGCGCGACAGCTTATCCGCCAGAGCGCAATCGAGTGCGCACGCCCCCGCAAACCTTACCCGCGCATCCCCGAGGTCTCTACCGTCCCATAGCCGCGGCTATATAAGCCGCCGGAGCCCGACCTCTCTCCCTCACCTCCGCCACCGTGGCCAGCCCACTCCAGTCACTTCGCCGCTCCACCAGCTAGCCCTAAAGCTCCGCCTTGAGCTCGTGAAGCTCTCCCACCCTTCAATTTCACCTTCCCCGTCTCCGTTTGCCCGGCGTAAGCTCGCCGTTCCCATTCCCGGCAGCAACCCGGCGAGCTCGGGTTCGTGGAATTCGCCGTCTCCGGCCACAGATACCTTCTCCCGAACCCCGTGTTGTGTTCCTTGACCCCGTGCGACTCTAACCCGGCCCTTGCGGTCGCTGTTGTTGCTCAGGACCGCCGGACCGCCGGAGCGCCGCCGCGGTCATCTTCTTCCCCGAGCGTGTCGAGCCTCACCTTCGTGTCGAGCCTCACCCTCGAGCACAAGCCGAGCCTCACCTTCGTGTCGAGCCTCACCCTCGAGTCGAGCCTCACCCTCGAGAACGAGTCGAGCCTCACCCTCGAGCCCTGCCTCCGACACGTGGTAAGCATCCGAGCCTTCGGCCTCTGCTTCAACTCCGCTTCGCCCGAGCCCCAGGTCACGCCTCGGGCAGAGGCCTGTTTCTCCGCTTCGCCCGAGCCCAAGCCTCGGCGAGCGCATGACCCTCCGCTTCGACCGAGCCCAAGCCTCGGCGACGCATGCTCTCCGTCTCGCCCGAGTCCGGCCTCGGACCGAGGCTCACTTCTCCGATTCGCCCGAGCCCGGCCTAGAGGGAGCACAGTGCTCTTCTCTTTTTCTGAGAGTTGTGATTAGTGTTCTGTTTTCTCTTTTTTGTATGATTTTCTGTGTGCATCCAAAAATTCTGAAATTTTTGTGGTAGACTCTTTATGCTCTGGAGTATTTTATAAAAATATGAAACTTGAGTTTTGTGCAAAAATTTGAAAATGTAAAATTCCCCTTTTAATTGAAAAATGAAGGTTTTGGTATTTTTGGAGGGTGATTTATAACTCCAAAAATCTTGAGACAAATTTTTGTGAGCTTCTTATGCCATGTTTAGTCTCTGGTAAAATTTCGAAGTCTTTTGGAACAAGTTGATTTTTGAGCATTTATTTTAATTCTTGAAATAGTGCCTTTTGCTAATTAATGTCTGAATTTATTTGAACACCTTAATGACCTCCAAAAATTATGAAATTTGTTTTGCCACCTGTTTAAGTCATAATGAACTGATGTAATTAATTTGGTAATTTTTGGAGCAACTTCATAAAATGACCTTTTAAATAATTTAGGAAAATAGAAAAGATAGATTAGTGTTGGTAGTAAGTGTTTGATGATGTGATCTTTGGATTGATTGATGTTCATAGACCCCTACCCTTTGGTCTATGATGTTTGTGATGCTATGTTTGGTTGATGCTTAGGATAATTATAATAAGGGCTAGTTTAATCAATATTGCTTAAGGGAGAAATGGTTACCTTTATTGCTCAACCTAAAATTCAATCATGCCTTACTTAAAAAAGTATTCTAGAATCAGTGGAATTGTCTTGCACCATAAGTTCATATCATCTTTCTCATGAGCATTCATCATTGCATCCGTATAGTTGACGAAGAAGGACCTGAAGTCGAGGTAGCCACCGAAGGATCTGTCCCCGAGGCAACCCCGAGCTCCGGCACCTACACCACCAACCCCGAGTCTGCTCTTTTTGCCATCCAAGGCAAGCCCCGGTGCATTTAACCCCTTCCTTGAATTTATAAAATGTTTCCTTAAATGCTTTTGAGTTAAATTATTGCATTAGGTTTATAGGAGTTGTGTGCTATCCTAATTGATGCACTATCCACCTTGACCACTGAAACACCCGATACCTGCTTTTCGAAAAGTGTTTGAAAAATGCTTAGCAATGCTATTAAATAGATTTGCAATAAAAATGCCAATTTCAAAAGTGTGATCACTTAAAGAACTTTTATGGGAATTTGGCTTTACTCCCACTATTGGCTAAGTATCTGATCCGTACTTAGTCAATGGGAAGGAGAGGTTGTCCTTGCGTACGGTGCCGTCATGTTGTAGTCCGGGACTCAGCAGTTGACACCGACCGGGACAGGGTTAAAAAAACTGACAGGACCTGTACTCTTGGGTTAGAGTCCCGAGGTGCTTGTCGCTGGCTGGAAAATGTAGGGACCATCCGTATGGGGGCCTGCTGGTCAAGACTTGTAACTATTCACATACTACGGAAAGCTCTGGCTCCGAGAAATCCATTATTGGACCGACAACCGCGCACTGGGAGTGGAGAGATGGCGGAAGTAGCATGTACCCACGTGGGTTAGAGTCCCGGATTGGAGTGGTGTACTGTACTTCCGGGTGGCGTAGGACCGGGCCCAATCTTGGAGGAATCGTGGAAGACGGGTTGGCATATGCAAGCTTGGGTGCTACATATGCAGTGTGAATAGGGATCCTCAGCTGAGTATTCTTTATCCGGATTAACGTTGCTCCTCGGTTATGGAGACTTGGTCCACTGACTGTCAACGGAGAGTGGTTCTCAACTAGGAATGTTTTGAAATGTAAAATGAATCATGAATGATGAAGAATTGAGGAAATTCTGAACCTTTCAAAATAAAATAAGATTTACAAAAAATGCTTTTCTGCAAAATACTTGATCTTGCTTAAGCCTTACCTTGACTACCCTAAGCCTGCATTCCTGAGTCTTTCCCCTTTTTCTTTAGTCGGGTAAGTCTTGTTGAGTACCTTTGTACTCAGGGTTTTATTACCCATGTTGCAGGTATGGCAGATTCCTCAGTATGCCTTGGACCCTGCTGTGTGACTGTTGTTCAGGAGGAGGCCGATGAGGCCGATGAGTGATTATTCACCCTCGGGCTGGGTGATGTATCTTTACCTTAAGTTGTTGTCATATGCTACTTGCCGACTCTATCTATTTGAACTATGGTCTGTAATAACTTCACTTTAATTTTATGTGGAACCCTGGTTTGTAAAACTATTGTTATCTAAGTCTTCCGCTATTTACTCCGATGTTACTTGTCAAAATGTTAAAGAGATTGTAACTGAATTGTGAGATGATCCTGCGGACAACGGGCACTGATGTAGCCCAGTAGCGGAACCGGTCCTAATCTCTTGGCTGTACGGATCGACTGTCAGTGGTTGACGGTGATCAGTGGGCCATGGGATTAGAGCCGTTACGTTACAGGTAACTGTCGACAAGGAGTATGGGATGACATCAGTGGACCTCAATAATATTGGGTACAAAGACGAACCATTTGTCCTTGCCGCAGATGTGAGTCAAGTGTTCTATGTGAAAGACATGTCTACAAAACCAAAAAGAGGGAAAAATGACAAGAACTCAATCGTCAACGAGCCAAAGCGCCATATAGTTCTTTCAGGGAAAAGAAACGTTGTCGGAATTGAGGACAAGTCAGACATGTCAGGTGATTATGAAAGAGATGATCGAATTCCGCCATTCAAAGTGAACAAAGACCCAAGCATTTTGTTAAACAATGAGGAAACTCCATGGTTAAGGAATGATCATAACCAAGGGACATATGTCAAGAGGAGGTTCACAGTTGTGCCCGCTTAATAGTGGGTTGTAAATATATTATGTAATAATTAATTAATTAAGACTTCATTTATTTGATAATGGATTTATATATATATATATATATATATATATTTAGTAGTAGTGATCATTGATTTATGTGCTTCTCTAGATGTGAATCTCATACTATTTTTTAAAAGAAAGTATATCAAATATTCAATTTTCTGTTCAATTAGAAAGATTTAAGATATATTTAAAAAAACTAAATTTAAAAATCTAAAACTACTGCATCTGTCGCGTATAACAAAATTGGGCAATGATTGTTTAGGTTTTAAACAAAAGATTAACGTCCAAATGATATGAAAATAAATTTTCTATTGAAAGCCAACAATTTTTTAAATTTAAATTGAACATTACATTTTTGCATTAACCAAATATGAATGGTTATTTACATTTATATTTGTTATTATAAAAAAAGAAAAGAATTTATGCTACAAAATTTTCTACTATACAATAAGGTTAAAGGATATACAACTGTTATTTTTAAGTAATTTTATGCCTACTGTTCAATTTACTATGCAATTAACAAGAATTACAACATATTTATATAGTGGAAACTTAATACAAAACCCAAAATACTGAAAACCCAAAACTGTGGCGGGAAAGAACCCTTTAGTCCCGGGCCGTCTTACGCACCGGGACTAAAGACCCCTTTAGTCCCGGTGCGTAAGCCCGCCCGGGACTAAAGGTCCAACCCTTTAGTCCCGGGGCGTATTACGCACCGGGACTAAAGACCCTTTAGTCCCGGTGCGTAATTCGCCCCGGGACTAAAGGCCCTCCCGGGTATATAGGGCACAGGGCACAGTGTGCCCTCCAATCTTCCCCAGATCGACGCCAGTAGCCCCGCCTCCAGTCCGCGCCGCCGCCCTCGAGCTCTCCTCGCCGTCGAGCCTCTCCGCTCCGCACTCGGCCTCCCACGCCGTCGTCCTCCTCTCCGTCGTGTCCACGCCGCCGTCCTCCTCGCCGTCGTGTCCGCGCCGCCGTCCTCCACGCCGCCGTCCTCATCCACTCCGCCGTACGTCCTCCACGCCGCTGTCCTCCGCGCCGGCCGCCGTCATCCGAGCCGCCGGCCTGTGCGTGTGTGTGTGCGTGTGCAGTGTGTGATGGTGTGCGTGTGTGTCCAGTGTGTGTGAGAGTGTAAAAAAATATGAAAAGGTTAAATAGAAAAATTGATATATATATATATGTATATATATAAAGAAAAAGAAATGAATATAAATAGATATATATATTTATAGATAATGAATATGAATTTTTCTATTTAACCTTTTCATTTCTTTTCTTTATAGAAAAAGGAAAATCATATATATATGTTTTTTTAACGTAACAAATATATGTTTACACATATATTTATAGATTATTTTCTATTTAACTTTTTCATTTCTTCTTTTCTAGAAATAGATATATACAAATAATGAATATGAATAGATATATTTACAGAAAAAGGAAAATCATATATTGTTTTTTTAACGTAACAAATATGTGTTCGACATGTAGTCCTGGTGACCGCCGCACCGACCTCGCCGCCGTCCACTGTCATCCGCACTGTCGTCATCCTCGCTGCTGTCCACCGTCGTCGTTCTCGTCCACGGTGTGTAAATCACGTGACAAGGATATGTTTAAACATGTATTTATTACTCTTAGAAATATGTGTTCATAGAAAATCATGTGCCATGTCGGAACAAGTATTTATTACTCTTTACGAATATATGTTATTGTCATGTTATTTTTATGAATTGCCTAAAACTCGAAACCCCAAAACCTGAAACCCTAACCCTAAACCCTCGAACCTAAACCACTAAACCCTCAAACCCCGAAACCCCGAACCCCGAAACCCTAAAACCCGAAACCTCGAACCCCTAACTCTAAACCCTCAAACCCCTAAACCCCGAAACCCTAAACCCTCAAACCCCTAAACCCCGAAACCCTAAAACCCGAAACCCCGAACCCCTAACTCTAAACCCTCAAACCCCGAAACCCTGAACCCCAAAACCCCGAACCCCTAAACCCTAAACCCTAAACCCCGCAACCCCGAACCCCTAAACCCTAAACCCCGAAACCCCGTACCCCTAAACCCCGAAACCGTAAAACCTGAAACCATAACCCTAAACCCTCAAACCATAAACCCCGAAACCCTAGACCCCGAAACCTTAAACCCCGAGACCAAAACCCTAAACCCTTAACCCCTAATTAAACCCCTGGTTTTCGGTTTTCGTTTCACATACATGTATAAAGCTCCTTTAAGTGTTCGATCATATTGTATATATATTTTAATATTCACAGAAATGGCCGACCCAAATGAGAATGTGATGGAGGAGGAAATGATGAATATCATAGCCGGCGACGATGACGGGAGTCAATACTTATTGAATTACGAAGACATGACCATGCATGATGAAAATCTCACTGAACAACAAGTTGAGATGGAAGAAGGCAATACAGGCGAGGTATATATACAATGTGTCGTGTTAGGGTTTACATTTACTTTATTACTTGATTAGGTTTTATGTCAACTTGTATTAGGGTTTCATCTTCATGTCTTTACCTATATGTAGCCCTCTGGATCGACGTCTGCGACAGGGCAGAGCAGACCAAAACGAGGGCCGAAGAGGCCGTTGAAGGGCCGTCATGTAATCTCCGAATTCGATATGGCTACAGGCCAACCACTAGGACCCAATGCAAAGAAATATGTCTTTCACTGTGGGTTCCTTGTGAGAGATCGGATTCCGATAAGTGCCCGTGAATGGAAAGAGCGGCGAAGTGCTCCCGAGATCAGTTATGTCTCCAATCTTGACAAGCAGCTAGTCTGGGATAACGTCCAAGCTCATTTCTCGTTTGACACGGATGATGAGGAGCTGCTGAGGCGAATTCGGGAGTGGACAATGAAGAAGATGGCCACACTTTTTCAGGACTGGAAGAAGAAATTGTACCACACCTTTGTGCTGAAGAACGAGACGCCAGATTTCAACTCTAAGGCGTATGTCAAGATAAGGGCCGATTGGGATGAATTTGTACAGTACAAAAGATCACAAGAGAGCGAGGCCCGGGTCAGAGTAAACAAACTGAATGCAGCTCAGAAGAAATACCACCATCATTTAGGATCAGGTGGCTATAAGACTGCCCTTCCAAAGTGGGAGAGACAAGAACACGAGATGCTTGCCAGGGGGTAGTCCCAGAGACAATAAGAAGAAATTGGAGTGAACGGTCCAGAAATTGGTTCTACGCTCATGGGGGAACCATAAACCCTAATGATGGGGAGCTTGATTGGGGCCCGCAAATTTCAAGAGCAGCACATAGGCTAGTTCAAGCACGAAATGCGGTGTTGGCTGGCGAGTTCAAGCCCAATAGAGAGAAGGATGAACTCACGTACGCGCTGGAGAATCCTGAGCACGGTGGGCGTACGAGAGGCTTTGGGGCCGTTTCGTGGCTACATTCCTTCGAAGCGGATCGAGAAAGTTATAGAAGCCGCCAAAGAAAGAAGGACGAGGAGGCAGAGCGACTCTTCAAGTTGGAGGAGTATGTTCTTCAAACACAAGAGCGTGAGAAATCTCGTGAAGAATGGATGCAGGAGGAAATCAAAAGGCAAGTGCAAGCGGCACTTAGTCAAATGACGAGTGGGCAAGGTACATCATCACAGCATCCTCAAGCGAACATTAGCCCCCCAGGTCAGATGAAAAGCAGCTGCGCCTCCACGGAAGTACCAACCATTCAAGATGACTCCAAGCTACACTTTCCCGTGGATGACGTTAAAGAACCTTTTACTACTTGTGAGCTGCACATTCCAGATGGAAATGCCACGAAAAAGGTGGCTGTCGGTGTTGTAAACCCTATCGACCGCACAAGAACACCAAGAATCCATGGTCAACCAGTGCCAGCCGGATACGCTAGCGTTTCGGTGGATAGGGTTGAGACAGGTTGTGGCAGCGTGGCACTGGAAATCGAAGGGGGAGATGGGGAGAAGACTTTAGGTGAAGCAGAGAAGACATTTATTTGCTGGCGCAAGCGCTTCATTATTATTCCTGGAGTGTCACCGCCACAACCTCCTCCTACTGATCAAGATCCTCACCATAGGTAGTGTGCGCGTGAATGAGAAACAATTTTTATTACACTAACTTCCTATATGTATATATTAGTTGGATGCTCACATCATTCGTTGTTTTGCGTAGCAGGAACTATAGTCCAGTTCGTCATTATTCCCCAGTGCATCATAGTGCTGCGGGCGGTGACGATGTGTTGGAGGACACGGCTTCAACCCCATCTCCTCCACGACGGGCTCCAACACCGCCACCGGCCCCACCATCTCCTCCACCGCGGGCTCCAACGCCGCCACCGGCCCCCACCATCTCCACCGCGGGCTCCAACGCCACAACCTCCACCGCGGGCTCCAACACCGCCACCGGCCCCACCGTCTCCTCCACCGCGGGCTCCAACACCCCTGCCTCCACCGCGCGGCCCTAAGAAGCGGTCCGCTGCCACGGAACCGAAGGCCCCACCTCCAAAAAAGAAGGCTCCTGCATCAGGAAAAAAAGCACACGAGAAATTAGCTTATGAAATGACTGATGAGGAGTTACAAATTTCGGTGAAAAAAGATGTGAAAAATTTTTTAGATGAATCAACGGCCGCGGCTAAAGCGAAGAGAAACCCAGAGAAGCCTTACCTCCTGTTAAACCCACAGGAGTTAAGGAAAAGGGTGGACCAGCATGGTATCAAGATGCGTGAAGCCCGAAAGGCTCCGCGAAAATCAGACTACGAACGCTCTCTAATCAAGTCTGCAAAAGAACAACAATCAAGCACGAAGAAAGTGGGAAAGAGTGTTCCACAGCTTGGGGAAACATCAAGACCTCTGTCCCCATTATTTGTGCAAAATCAGTATGGTTCAAACATGGGCAGAGTACAGAGAAAATCTGGAGAGACCACTTTGTCTGAGATGGACTCAATGGAAAATTTTTTCATTGACAGCGGTCTCCCATACGAGACGATTCAAAATATTGCTACTGGGCTGGAGTTTCCAAGAGCGGAAGTAGTTGATGAATGGAGGAGAAATTTTGCACCGGGCAGGAGTCTAATGAACCCCAATCACTTGCATGTACTTGGTACGCAGATGTTTGCAATCAACAAATGGTGCATGGAGGCTTCTAAAGACGGTGATATAAATTGGATTTCTGTCCGAATTCGGAACCATCACTACTTCCGTGGCGATGACCTAATCTTAGTCCAGATGGAGGAATTACATCAGCTATGCCATATGGACGCACTGGACAAATCGCTCCTTAGCTGCTATTGTTTGTAAGTGTTTCTTTTATAGTTTTCATTGAACTCTCTAGTATGTGTATATAGTATGTAGTATTCTTACACACGTACTTGTGGATCGACTCGATATTGCAGGTATCAGATGACTCAGCTCAGAGATAAACATGACAATTCTGTTGGGTTTGTTGATCCATATGTGGTTTTCAAGGCTCCAAACCCTTCAGCGACTTGGAGCGATGAGTCGTGTATGAATCTCATGAGGTTCTTCGTGAACCAAAAAGATAGAGAAAAAATACTCTTCCCATACAACTTTAAGTGCGTGAGACATATATAGTTAATAATAAGTATATGCACATTTTATTTTACTTAACCCTAATAATCTATATATATGAATCATGTGTATCAACAACTTTCACTGGATACTGATGGTCATTGATCTCAAACACAGCAATGTGTTAATCTATGACTCGTTGAGCAAACCGCAAGAAGATTACCAAGATATGATAGACATCCTCCAAAGGTAATTTTTCGATCCCTAGCTTCCATGCTTAAAGTAGAGACTAAGCTTGTATATATATACTAATTAATAAATAATGATCCAACTATTAATGTTTCATTGGCCGGATTAGGGTTTGGGAAAAATTCATTGCTCGGGAACATATGAGTCAGTGTAAGGCCTCACTTACAATAAAGCCACGACTACCAGTAAGTTTACACCTTCGTCAATGTACGTGTATCTTTATTATATCATGTCATATATCATATCTTTATTACGAGATGAATCTTTTCATTCTACAGTGGATTTTGAGACAAAAACAGGGTACCAACTTATGCGGATTCTATGTTTGCGAGTACATGATGATAGAATCAAATAGAATTCCTGAAGAAATCATCAAAGTACGTAACATGTTTCTTTTCATTTTTTATAGACTTAATATTGATAATATAGATATAACTAATATCTTCTTTAATTCCAATTGAAGACTGACTGGTTGAAGCAAAAAGTGATGCTACAAGACCAATTGAAAGCAATACAAGAGTCAATAGCAGGATTTCTTCGGGAACAAGTCATAAGTCCAAACGGCGAGTTCTACTATAATACCGACGACCCGTTGATTCCAAACAATGATGATCATTTGTATGCCCTGTAGATATTTAGATGGAGTACAACTTGTAATAGGTTTATAGTACTAACTTTAGAGTACAACTTTTGTAGATAGATATTTGGACAACTTCTACATGTATATATATTGCTTGTAATTTTATATGTACATATTTATATATATATATATGTAGTTCTATAGTTCAATTATATATGCATGCAATAAGCTTATTGTGTTATGCTGCTAATATATATAAATTATATATATTAGCAGCAAAGAATACATATTAGAAAACCTATTAAATAAATAAACAAAACTAAAAACAGAACTGAAATGAAAATAAAAAAGAAAAAACCAGGGACCCTTTAGTCCCGGTTGGTGATACCAGCCGGGACTAAAGGGTGCTGCTGCGGGGCACCACTGGCAGCACCCTTTAGTCCCGGCTGGTATTACCAACCGGGACTAAAGGGGGGGCTTTAGCCCCGGTGGCCGGAGCCGGGACTAAAGGGGGGGGCCTTTAGTCCCGGAAGCGTAGTCCCGGCTCGGCAACCGGGGCTAAAGGCCCTTGCCAACCGGGGTTAAAGGCATGTTTCTGTAGTAGTGCAGTGATGTGGCCAAGAATCTTCTTCACAGACGCTACCAGGCAGAAAACACTATTACTCCTGGTTACATTATACAGTACGTCACGAATCTTCTTCACAGAACCATACAAAAGAATATCACCGCTGTGGGAAATTGGCACTAACAATGTGTTTTTCTATCAGTACCTGCCGACTGCAGTTTTGAGTAATAAACAGACTATGATAGTGTCTGTCACTACCGCTTTGTGGCTTGAACCGGCAGGGATTGTACCATGCTTTGTCAATTATCATTGTTGGTTATGTTATCACTGCCGGTTAAAATCACGAACCGATAGTGATACTCTACCAGGGTTAGTTAGTTCCAAAACTACCGACAGTGATGGGCACTACTATAGAAATCGTTTCACAAGCAGTAATTTTGTCTTAATAGAGGCAAAAAAAAGCATCGTCTCCGCTAAAAGACCTGCATTAATCCGGCTTTACGAAGGTAGGCATGCACTTTGGCCGCCACGTGATAACCACCCGCGTTAATATGGGTTAATGGAGGCGTGCTTCTTAAGTCGTTCGCCTCCATTAGACCTCCTATGATGTCTTCATTCAAGGAATTCAACAACAAAACTCCCTCCCCAAAATGGTGATTTTTCAGGGTTCTAGAGCTTAAACCCCATCAAAATGAAAGGGGGATCGTGCAGAAAGAAAATGGTGATGATTGGGAGCTGCCTTTATAGTTAGCGATTAACGAAGGCGATATCCTAAGGATGGAAACCTCCATGAATAGACCATTAATGGAGGTGGTTGCCATAGCAGCACCACCTCTGTTAACCTATTAACTGAGATGAGAGGCTTTAGCAATCCGCCTTGATTAATATATTAATTGAGGTTTTACGGTTGGCTCCTCGGATGCCTTGATTAATATATTAATTGAGGCAGTTGCCATATAAGACATCTGCCTCTGTTAATAGAATATGTAGCAGAGACGCAGTTGCCTTAAGTTGTCCACCTCTATTAACCTTTAATCGAGGCAGGCGCTCAGTTACGGGGCCTGGCCATAAATTAAGGGACACGACCCCTAATTGTGTATGTCCGTTAATCTAAGGCTAGTGCCTTGAAAAATCTTTTTGTGTAATAGTGAGGCCCATAGTGAATACCAGTTCTGTTGTTGTGATCAGAATCACATATATACTTCTTCGATGTTGTGCCTCCGCGTCTACCTCCTTGGCTGGCGCTGCACCATCTGCCTCCATGACAAGAATGTGCATGGGAAGCTCGCGAGATCTACTGCAAGAATCACCATATCGTCTTCATGAGCTCCCCCATATCGGAGCCACACACACACACCACTACACATCCTTCTCGTCTTGAGCAGATGTCAATGACCGATGCTTGTGATCAAGAGCAAGCTCACGATTTGTGTAGCTCCCACCCCCAGCCAACGGAAATCTTCCCGTTTGAACTCCAGCACTCCCCCTAGCCGAGGCCTACCCTATGACGGGTGTCGTGCTAGTGCCAGGATTGCCGGCACCAATGGCTGCTGCCAAGTCTTTCCCATGCTCTTTCTTTCTGGCAGTGGGTGTTGCATGGCTGCTCCCACTTTGCCTATGTAGAAGCTATGGACAGTGGCCGTGGTCGCACCTTGGCGACCCTTGGTCACAGTCATGCTTCCACCTCCACCAAATGAGGCATGCATGGGTGGACATGGACCCAACCTTTACATGAGCAACGGTCTTTCTCTCTCCTACATCTAGTGGCCTCTTTCTCTCTCATATGCTCTCTCTCTTACGTGCTTTTTATTATAGAGAGTACAAACGACCATTGTAGGTGCCTCGGGACTAAAATATGAACACTACAAAACTTGATGACATTGTGATAAATGACTTAATTATGCTTGCGATGGCAATATTTGGGTTAACCATGCATGGGAGGCTGGTGGCAAATGATGTAGAATGACTGATTAGAGCAAAAATAATAATCCAACCAGCTCCTAGCTACATACAAATATAGGGGAGAAGCGCTCGGTAGGGCGACGTGTGGCGTTGGCACTCGCCATACCTTGTGCTTGCCACAAATCCATAGACTACAACTTTTTAATGCAAATCGGCAGCCACTGCTTTTCAGTCCAGTATAAGCCATGCATTGCAATCTAGCTTTTAACACATCTCTCCATCACCTTCTCGACTCCCACTCTTGAAGGCTTAATCGCTAGTCCTAGTTGATGCACTAACGTGAAACATGAACATGAATCGGTCCGTCTATACCTCAAATCTAATCCGTCCTCTGCCACTACATACAAATGCCATGTCACTTAAGGTCACCATTAGTAGTTACCTATATAATAACCTGGCCACTAGGTTATTTGTTGTTGGTCCATTATTTTAAAGATTTAAGTTGAATGTCATTAGTTGTGGATTCATCTTTGTATCCATTTCGGGAAACACATACAATTGTGTCATCTATACATATTTACCAAAACAACATAATAGCAGAAGAATAACTGATTACCAAAACTTATGTACCAAAACTTTATTTTGCTCCTATAACATGTCTCTCATCTAGAACACTTGAAATACGACCATGTGTCTGAGACACCAGGTCACATCCCAAATATTTGAAGCCTTTTTTAGAGTAAGAAAAGCACTTGCATGATAGAAAAGCTATTTCATAAATTTAGCATATTAGGAAAGCAAGTGATCTTGTGCCTCCGTTAGAAAATGATGGAAGCTTATCTCATATGTTCAATGCAACCGACAAAAAAACCAAGAGAAATGGAAAAGAAAGACCCAAAGAGGACCCCAGAGGAAACTGGACCGGTTGGCGCTCTAGCGATTCTCGGCGTAGACAACTGTCGTAGCCTTACACCCCTAGTCGGCTACCATGTCCATGTTCTCCTTCGTATTGTCTCCGGCAGCACAGGCAAGACCACCACAATGGCGCCCTCGGCGACCTAGACATGGAAGGTTCTCTGATGCTGCAAGCAAAACAATGGCTATAGGCTGATGTAGATGGGGATTGTGTAGAAGAAACACGGGATCCTAATGTAGAGTAAATATCAAGGGGCACTGTTGCTAATGATAATGAAGCATGGAGTAGCACAACAGCTTCCGAGAACTTCCAACTGACATGGTGCCCTTTTGGGTTTATTGAAAACACAAAGGCACTACTGCAAGAAGATCAATCAAGAAGGGCTAGCAAAAATGGGGGAAGTAATATTCAACATGATTAATCCAATTTTCCCTTAACTAGCGAAGAAAGGATAAATAGTTGTCTACACATACAAAGTCAGCTAAGCCAATTCCTACCGCTGTTGCTGCTCAAGTTGGCCAAGCCGACTCTAGGCCAGCAAAGTCAACTCCTCCAGCCGCCCCTCTGGTCACTATGAAAGCTGGCCTAACCGACTTGGAGTTGGCTAACCTAGTTTCCTTGAGTCTAGCAAACCAATGCACCTTTAGTTGATTTAGTGCCTATTTACATTGATATTGTTCCTGCTTGTGTTGAGGATCCCTTTGGAGATCAATATGACTTCGCACCTCGAAGTGCTATTTTTCATAAGTAAGAAGACTTCGTGAATCACCTCAAATCACTACATGTGAAGGGCCACATTAATGACAGACTGGTCAACAACATGTTGGTGGAGTGCTGAATCTAATGTCATAATCGCTTTATGAGAATCCTGGCAGATCTAATGAGGATAGATTATGACCAAGAGGATGGTCAAAGGTGTTAGAAGATGGAATCTATTTTAGTCAAGGGATTTGCTTTGTTGAAGCCTACTATTAGAAGCAAAACATTGGCCACTGCCTTCTTTGTTGTAGAGGTGCAAGAGGGAGCTACAATTTGATTCTTGGACGTGATTGCATTCATGTCAATCGGTATGTGCCATCTAGCTTGCACCAGTTCCTCATTCAGTGGGTGGATATTGAAGTTGAGATCATCCATGCATACTCATCGGCCTATGGTAGTTCCTTCACTTGGTGGCATGATGGTATGATTTCTTGTTAGGAAGAGACCTTGCTGGTTTTGAGTCATTAGAGGAGGCTTTGTACCCGTTTCTCTAAAAGTCAATTGATAATTGGCTCCATATCATCATGTAGTGTAAAATCTATCTGAACAGGGGTTTATGTCGGCCAACCCATCAAGTTGATATTGGGACTAGCACTAGCCCACAACTGATGTTTGCACATCAAAACTTTGAAGTCAATTATAAATTATGTTAATCACGCTTCTCAAGGAATATCTATCAACACCACTGATTCGTCGTGCATCCATAGGAGAGGAGTTTCATTCACAATATATATTCTTGCTGAAACTAGAGGGTATATCAATGTTGTTCTGGTTCAAAAAGACAAAGGGAAAGGATATATGCTATCACCATGATGGTTGATGTCTTCTTAATCTTAAGACAAGGTATGCCCATTTTTAAAATTATGTTTATCGTTGTAGTATGCATGTGCTAATTAAGACATTAATTGCTACATAGTACATTGTGATGGCATGTCGGGCGATGTTACTAAGCACATGTCACATCGACCATTCATTAGTAGAAGGATTGGTGAATAGGCATACTCATTAATTGAGCTTGACTTGTCTTTTGAACCATTGAGAATTTTGAAATGCCAAATCCTTATCAATTTTATTATTGAGCATAGAATTGATTTAGGAGACGAGATGAATTACCTGTTTTGTCCTCCATGGAAGCTTTGTTTAAATTAATTGGCTTGTAAAAAGGTCAAGGTGTTGGCACAATCATTATTTCTCACAATCATATTATTTGAAATATCAAGCTGGTTAAACTACATTTTGACCAACATTTAAGTCGAATGTGAAGTTATCTTATTTGGCCTAGAAATATTGCAATGCATGGAGGTAAAACATGTTGTAACCTTTGGTGATTCCTTGTTGGTGATACAACGGGTAGCTAGTGAGTTTCATTGATTAGAGGGATCACTCAATATGATACGTGTCTTGATATTATTATTTCTTTTGTCGAATTTCAAATTTGGCATATTCCAAAACATGGGAATTGTAAGACCAACGTGTTAGCTGAACAAACATCTGTCTTTGGCATCAGTGAGTGTAACTTGTTTTTATCAAAGAAAGACTTATTCAAGCAGATTCAGTTGGTTCTGTTCCGCTAGAGTTAGCCAAGCCGATTTTACTACGTTGTGTACTGGGACAACAAACCCCTCTAGGCCGACTCCTAAATCGGCTAGGACAGCTTCCTAAACCTAGGACGACTCCTGAGTTGGCTAGGATGGCTTCCCAACTCAGGCTAGGCCGACTCTTGAGATCGACCAAGCCAACTTTTCTAGTGAGGTCCCAAATCAGCCCGTTTTAACTTCTAGCGATATTGAGACTGATTTGAATGATTGGAGAGCTCTCATGTTGAAGTATCTACGTATTCCAAACACCAAAATTGATAAAAGTGTTCAGCGAAGTGCATTCAAATTTATTTTGCACAATGATGAGCTATACCGAGGAACTGTCAAAGATGTGTTGCTAAATGTTTGGGATTTGATCAAGCAAAGATGGTTTTAGGAAAAATCTGTGAACTTTGATCAAGCTCATCAAGAAGAAAATTAATGACAACCCAAGGAGGTGGCATGATCACCCGGCTAGGAGAATCCTTATAGAGTGATATTTGAAGATTCATATCTGTTGGAGATGTTGCAATATGATAATCTCCCAAGAGCAATTAGTGAGAAGTATTTGAAAGAGTACTTCGCAAAATTTTAGAGCACCCTAGAAAACAATGAAAAGTACATGTTCCACCCTTAAAACAAATATGACCGATGTATACATTGCCCTTAGGTACTAGATAGTCGATGGGTTAGGAACGGTACACCCTGTTTGGGCTTGGTAAGGCTCATGTGGATGTGTCTTGCGTATTGCTCTTATCGGAAGAGGCACAAGGTTTGAGTACGAATAACCCAGGTGCCAGCCGACCTAAAAGTCTACTGCATCGAGCGATCTAGCTCCTTATCGGTTTGTTGACCTAATTAAACACCAACATGTTTCCGTACCTGAGTGCGATAATCGAGTCTTAGTACGGTGACACCTTTGCATCCACCAGTGACACCAGAGGGTAATGAAAGTACAAAATAGTGTTATGTTTTTCCTATGCATCCAATGCAGCATGAGATTTAGGTTTGTTTTACATTTCCTAATACGCCAGATTCAGGTTAGGTTTATATCCGTCCAGCAAAGTAAGGAGCGGGGCTATCTGCCTGGTTCTGCAACATTGCAGGATTCATTCAGGAAATTGTTGGGCAAATCCTTTAAAATTGCATTGGAAGGCCTAGATACATTACAATGTCCAAAGTATCTGTCGTGAAAAAGAAAGCATGCCTATACCTGTATTCGTATGACCGTGACCCTTTTACTTTTTGGATTTTATTAATAACTAGGACAAATGCCCGTGCGTTGCAACGGGAGAAGAAAGAGACTCTAAAAATCTTTTAGGTTAAGTTTCAGTCAAAAAATTTATTTGGAGCAGAGGAAGATGAAGGCGAGGGTGACACGAGGAGAGGCGTGCATTGCTACGGTTTTTTTTTCAAGATATATATTATTTTTTTCCTCTTGTATGCTCTTTTTATTTTTTTTATTTTCTTTCAGTTGACATGTCTTTTTTTATTATTTGAATTGTCCAGGTTTTTTTGTTACCTTTTTTTTTCTTCTTGTTCCGCATCATCTCCTGTCTGTTTCATTTTTTCACCGTCTCCAATGTTTCTCTTTGCTACGGTAAAATAATATATGTTAATCTTTTAATTTGTGTATCTTTCTAACGTCATGCATTTAAACTCATCTGAGAATCAAACTCTAAATTATGCCTGAACACATGTTGTTTACTCTAACCTGTATAGGAACAGAAGAGAATGGTGAACCATCAAATGCTTTGTATTTTAATTTATTTGGAATCAGAGTCCATCGCATATTTGAATATGATATTCTAATTTGTACAGCACAATTAATATTAGGTCCATCATATCCTTGGCAAACATTTGTGAACGATGGAAATAAATAATATATTTTGTCATTTGAAATTAAATTATTTTTTGCTGGCTGCAATATTTTTTGTCGCTTTTTTTTTATGCAGAGGAATTGGTCCAGAAATTATGGCGCCGGCTGAGGGTGGTTGCCAACTTGCCAGGAAGATATTTTCTCCTGGCCATAGCGAATCCTCCCATCCGCGTCCAAGCGCTCACACGACAGAGAAAAAAAATTGCCGGCTGAAAAAGAAAAGAAAAATATCCCACATGCCTTTACATCTCCTGCTGGCTGCTGCCCAAACATGCCTTATCTGTACATACAGGCGCATCCACCTCTGAAGCGGCCGCCCACCTCCCTCACGACGCATCTCGGCATCTCGCAGCTTGGTCTGCTGCCGTCTGCCCTTGCGCCGCACACCCCTCCCCAGTCCAGGTCTCTCACTCGACGCGCCGAGCAACAACAGTGCGACCCTCCCTTCTCCCACTTCCGTCCGTGACCCCAACTCACAAGCCATGGAGAGGGCTCAGCAGAACCGCCGCACCGAAGCCAGGAGCCCCTCGCGGCCTTGCCACATCGCGCCCTCTCCGGATCTCTACGAGCACAGCAAGCAAGTCACCCCCTTGAGCCGTCCTGACACAGAGTTCTCCAAACTCCGGCCATCCAGCGCCGCCTTGGAGAGGTTCTAGCAGGAAGCGTTCGAGCTTGTCTTGCATCTGTTCTCCTTCTCTGTGCTAAGCCTCGGGTTTCCGCATATATATGGTTGATGGCCTTTGTTTGGTAGTATCTGATTTTGTTTTGGACTCTACTCGATCTAGATTGAATCTGGATTTGGTTTGTGTGTTTGCTTGAACTCGATCTAGAATCTGGATTTGGTTTGTGTCGTTTGCTAGATACCGTGTACTTCCTTAATGTCGTTTGCGGACTGGATATGGAGTAATCGTACTTTACCTTGCAATCGACGTGGATAGGCGAGTCCTAATTTTTTTTATGAGATGGAGTCCCATGAGTACAAGCTTAACAGTGTGCGAAAACATCCCTATATTAGGTAGATATAGATAGAGATAGAGATTTAGAGTTATTTTCCGATTCTGATCTGATATTGTTTCCTGGCATGTGGTGTGCTACGACAAATCTTACTACTTCGATTCAATTTGAATCGGATTAGAATCTTTTGGCTGATTTCTTCTTTACTTGTCTCTGTCATTATCTTGTACTTTATGGACTCTCTTCTATATAAGAGGTAGAGATAGAGATTTAGAGTTATTTTCCGATTCTGATCTGATATTGTTTCCTGGCATGTGGTGTGCTACGACAAATCTTACTACTTCGATTCAATTTGAATCGGATTAGAATCTTTTGGCTGATTTCTTCTTTACTTGTCTCTGTCATTATCTTGTACTTTATGGACTCTCTTCTATATAAGAGGAAGAGAGGCCAGACGAAAGAAAATGGGGAGAAATTTTGCCTGGCATGTGGTGTGCTACGACAAATCTTACTACTTCGATTCAATTTGAATCGGATTAGAATCTTTTGGCTGATTTCTTCTTTACTTGTCTCTGTCATTATCTTGTACTGTATGGACTCTCTTCTATATAAGAGGAAGAGAGGCCAGACGAAAGAAAATGGGGAGAAATTTTGCCTCTTTAATAATAATAATATATTAATAATAATAATATATATATATATAAATATAAATAATATAATAATATAATAATATAATAATATATATATATATATATATATATATATATATTAGGGGTATTATTATTATTATTAGGGGTATAAGGGGTATATTATTAGGGGTATAATAGGTATAGATTTATTATTAGGGTATAGGTATAGATTTATTATTAGGTATAGATATAGATATAGATTCAGGTCTAGAATAAAAAAGCTTTACCCATGGTGAAACATCAAATTGCGACACATTTGGTTACTTTAGTAGTTAGATTCAGATCTTTCAGTTCAGCATATTCTTGCACATCTATGATGGTATATTTTGTATGACTTTTCTCACTAATTCATATTGCAGGTGGTTGTGGGGCTTGTGTTGTCCTTATAGCAAAATATAACCCAGAGACAGATGAAGTGACTGAATTTACTGCAAGTTCATGCCTGACACTTCTCTACACTATAAATTTCTGTTCAGTCATCACTACTGAGGGTCTTGGGAATTCCCGAGATGGCTTTCATGCTGTCCAGGAAAGGATGTCTGGGTTTCATGCCTCTCAGTGTGGCTTCTGCACTCCTGGGATGTGCATGTCTATTTTCACTTCCCTTATTAATGCTGACAAATCCAAGAGGCCTGAACCACCAAAGGGGTTCTCAAAACTAAAAGTATCAGAAGTAGAGGAGGCTTTCTCTGGCAACTTGTGCAGATGCACTGGTTACCGTCCAATCGTTGATGCCTGCAAAAGTTTTGCATCAGATGTTGACTTGGAGGATTTGGGTCTTAATATATTCTGGAGGAAAGGTGATAGGAACACAGATGTTAGTGACTTGCCAAGTTACACTCTTGGTGGCGGAGTCTGCACCTTTCCAGACTTTCTAAAAACTGAGCTAAAATCTTCGCTTGATCATTTAAATAATCCTTGTATTGCAACCTCCAGGGAGGGTTGGTATCACCCGAGAAGTATCAAAGAATACTATGAGTTAGTAAATTCTTGTTTATTTAGTGACTCAGTCAAAGTGGTTGTTGGGAATACTAGCAGCGGTGTACCAGGATACAAGGATGAAGACCTCTATAGTAACTATATTGACATAGGAGGCATTCCAGAACTGTCAAATATTGAAAGGAGGGAGTCTGGCTTTGAAATTGGAGCAGCTACATCAATCTCTAGGACCATTGAGATACTTAAGGAAGAATGTGAATCTGTATCATCTCCGAACGGGAGTGTGGTTTTCAGAAAACTTGCTAACCACATGGGCAAAGTTGCTACACCTTTTGTTCGTAACACAGCTAGTATTGGAGGAAACATAGTTTTGGCACAAAAATTCCCATTTCCATCAGACATTGCAACCATACTCCTCGGTGCTGGTGCAACCGTTTGTCTTCAGGTAGATGCAGAACGGAGACAAATTACTTTGGAAGAGTTCCTAGAGCAGCCTCCTATAGATGCTACTACTTTACTCCTGAGCATATTCATTCCACATTGGATTTCAGGTTCTGGGACAGATACAGGTTTGTTATTTGAAACTTACAGAGCAGCGCCTCGTCCTCTTGGCAATGCTGTTTCATATGTAAATTGTGCTTTCTTGGGGCATGCTTCTGTGGATGAACAATCAGGTACTCGTGTATTGAGTAATCTACGGTTGGCTTTTGGTGCATATGGAACAGAACATGCTATTAGAGCAAAGAAGGTGGAGGAATTCCTTACTGGCAAACCACTCACTGCATCAGTTGTACTTGGTGCAATTCAATTACTTAGAGAAACTGTTGTACCAATGGAGGGAACATCACATCCTGAATATAGAGTCAGTGCAGCTGTTGGATTTCTGTTCAGTTTCCTATCTCCACTTTCTAAAGGCATACCAGAGCCTGGAAAGTCTCTGGCCAGCAGTTCTGCTGATTCAGCAGATACAGATGATGTCCGTAACCTACCATTATCAGCATGTCAAGAAACAATTTCCAGTGATGAATATAAACCAGTCGGTGAGCCGATTAAGAAGTATGGTGTTGAACTTCAAGCTTCAGGTATGTGGTTACATCATTAGAATTTTTAGTGTTGTTGACAAGATATTTCAAGAATCTCTTCGCATAGTTAGATTTGAAGTTTCTGTTGCGTTATACAGGGGAGGCAGTATATGTGGATGATATTCCTGCTCCAAAGAATTGCCTCTATGGAGAATTTATTTACAGCACACAACCTCTTGCTTATGTCAAAAGTATAAGATTCAAGCCTTCTTTAGCGTCAGAGAAGATTATCTCTGTTGTTTCTGCAAAGGATATTCCAAGTGGAGGACAAAATCTTGGATCATCCACCATATTTGGTGATGAGCCACTGTTTGGTGATCCAATTGCTGAGTATGCTGGTCAAGCTCTTGGCATTGTGGTACATACCCTTTCATGTTTGTAGTATAACCAAGGAATTATTGCTCTCTTAAAAATCTGAGCATAAAAGACAATTATGAATATTAATGACCACAACCTGTATTGCTAAATTATTACCTCTACCTCAGATTGCAGAAACACAAAGGTATGCTGACATGGCAGCCAAGCAGGTCATTATTGAATATGACACAAAAGATTTGAGCCCACCGGTCATAACTGTGGAACAAGCAGTTGAAAAGAGTAGCTACTTTGAAGTCCCCCCAGTATTGTATCCTAAAGAAGTTGGTGATGTTTCCAAGGGCATGGCAGAAGCTGATCACAAGATCCCAACAACAGAAGTATTTTAGTTCAACAACCTTCCAGAGTTTTTAATAATTTAATTTCACTTGCATCATATAAAACAATGAATCAAAATTGGAGCATGCAGTTCTATGAGCTCTGAAATTTTATTTCTTTCATCCTGTGATACTATTTAATTAATACATCAGTAGACAAAGAAACCTTATTAGACGTGAGAACCCAAATATTTGAGTAAGTCTCTGTTCTCTTTTGAGGTGATCTAAGTGTAGAACAGTACTTGTGTTAAATTAATGACTAGGTATTGTGGTATATCTACTGTTTGCAAATATTTTACCCATGAAATTGATCTACAGAGTGAAAGTTGCAATGCTTGACTAGGTATTGTGTAATGTTGGTGACTACTTTTAATAATGACAAATTCAACATTTTTTTTTGAATATCCAACTTTGACTTGAAACATATACATGTTATTAAAAATTCGGTATGTTTCACATGGATTCTAAATCGTCAGCTTTGTGGATTTTTAAAATATAGAAGTTTAAAATTTTAGTGATGCAGGTTTACGAAAATTATAATACAACCCATTAGTGTACCTTTTCATGGAATCTAATAAATCACATCTCATGTAATTTTGATGCAGGTAAAACTTGCCTCTGAGTACCACTTCTACATGGAAACACAGACAGCACTAGCAGTCCCAGATGAGGATAACACTTTGATAGTCTACAGTTCGTCACAGTACCCTGAACTTGCACAAAGTGTCATAGCAAGGTGCCTAGGCATTCCATTCAGCAATGTGCGTGTCATTACAAGAAGGGTTGGAGGTGGCTTTGGTGGAAAGGCATATAGATCATTCCAAGTGAGAACACTCAAAACTAGATCAACCAAATTCTTCCTTTTTATGAAAACTACTAATATTAATATAAAAGTTTTACCCTGAAACAAAATTTATTGTACTTTATATCTTTTTTAACTTGTGATTAGACCATTGCATGTTAGGACTAGTGGTGTAATTTTCTATAAAATTCCTTATTACACTTCTCTTAAGAGATTTTTCCTTAGACTTTCGGCCATGGGCCAAAACTAGCCCTCGAGGTGTTGGGCCCAATACGGCTACAATGGGTCCTCGAGGTACTATAACACACACACTGTAGCTCTAAATAGAATTCGTCGTGATCTAGGTTTAAGAAGATTCCATAAGATATGATTACCTATAAGTAAGTTGAGTCAGGTTATGTCCTTCCTATAAATATAAAATGGAGATATAGCTATAAGTAAGAATAGTCTAGGGGTAAAACCTAAGGCTCTCCAACCTTCCCATGATCTAGCTAGCTGCTACCAGCCATGCCGCCTGCCCTCTGCAGCATGCCGCCCCACCACACCTACCTCTATATAATATAATGTGCAGCCAACCCTAAGGCAGTTGTTCCCCTCCTCTATTCCATCATATTTCCCCAATTCTACGCTTCAATCCCTCTCTCACATGCCTACTATAGCAAAACCATTACACCTAGTATCTAGAGCCCCGTCCTGATCCACTGCTATTGGAGAACTTAAACAACATCCGCAGTCGATGGATGAAGAAGTTGGACAAGATTTTGGCACGATGCCAAAGTTCTCCATTGGCAATAGATCAAAATAAACCAAAGAGCAACATACAAAGGGGGCCAATCTGTATTTGCTTGACCCAAAGAGGGCATCAACGATGACAACTTAAACACATGCCACAAACGACACTAAATCTACCCCCATTTTTTTTAACAAATGCATTTAAGGTGTGTCCAGATGGAACAAACCTCAATAATATCATTAGCAACAACAACCGACCTCGACAACATCTACACAAAGAGCTAGTCCACCAACATCACCAACGACATACAATCCTACACACTACTACATCTACATCAGCACCATCCCCGCTTGAGGCGAGATCTACACTAGCAATGACTATGATGAAAAAACAAGCCATACCCATACCTGTCTCACCAACTCGTGACATCATCATAACGTTGACATCGCCTATGCCAACTACAACACCTTCACAGGCATCGACATTAGCGACAACAACTACCCACGTGCAATTGGCATTATCTTCGCCATCAGCGGCTATATAGAGGGCTAGCGATGATTTAAGAGTGTCCATAGTTGACACTGCCACATATGCTCTCTCGTCTTCTACATCAACCAACACCATTACAACATAATGCCATCTACATTACCAACCCGTGCGACACTCACAACTTCAACCACCGATGCATTATTGGACCCCCCCCCCCCTCCAATGCGATGCCACCACTACCACGATGGCAATGACTAATATTGTGAGATCTGTCATCTCAGGTGCCTACCTTTAAACCAACTCCGATCCAGTTATCATCAAACCTGAAAAGGAAACCAACGCAAATCACCGAGTAATTCTCACATGCTTTGATCTCCTTGAGCCCACCATTGTTGAGCACATCTTTGACATTGGAGCTAACCTAGGGAACATAAGAGGTCCTAAGACTGGTTCTACCTTTACATCGCCGATATGATCCTCCCTACCCCCTCGAAACCATGTTTCACAATGGGAATCACATGTCTCTATCTCTCCCATAGTAACCCAAGGTAATCGACTGTATCGACCTTCCCTACCTCAACCAGTTGGTTCAATCCTTGTTTTGTTAACTGCACTGTTAGTTGCACACATGCCTACCAATTACATGTAATATTTGGAAACATAATTGTTCTATTGATAGTTTGTTGTATAAGGTTTGGTTATGTAGGATTCATGTTTTCCATGGAAATCCATTTTGGCTAATGGACAATATATATTCATTTAACCACATGCTTTTACACAATTACACCAACATGCAAATTCATCTAACTTTGACTATTTATCTGGGATTCGCAATACAAAGACCCTAGCGCAATATCAAATTGTTACATACTTGTGCAGGTTGCAACGGCAGCTGCGCTTTGTGCGTACAAGTTACGACGTCCTGTAAGAATGTACCTTAATCGCAACACTGACATGGTTATGGTTGGTGGTAGACACCCAGTGGAAGCTCATTACTCCGTCGGATTCAAGTCTGATGGGAAAATTACGGCCTTGCATCTAGATTTACTAATTAACGCTGGGATATCTCCAGATGTAAGCCCCATTATACCAGACGGTATTATATCTAGTGTCAAAAAGTACAACTGGGGTGCTCTGTCATTTGATATCAAGCTCTGCAAAACAAATACTTCATCTAAATCCCCAATGCGTGCTCCTGGAACTGCACAAGGCGCTCTAATTGCAGATGCTGTAATTGAGCATGTCGCGACGGTCCTTTCGGTGGATGCTAAAAGCGTGAGGGAAAAGAATTTTCACACCTATGGTACTCTTCAGCTGTTCTACCCAGATAGCGCAGGCGAAGCTTCTACGTACACACTGCATTCTGTTTTTGACAGGTTAGTCTCAACTTCAAGCTACCTGGATCGAGCTGAATCCACAAAGGAATTTAACAGTAGCAACAAGTGGCGGAAACGGGGCGTCTCTTGTGTGCCCCTCATTTTCAAAGTAGAGCCAAGGGCGTGTCCAGGAAGGGTTTCTGTGCTCAATGATGGCTCCATAGTGGTGGAGGTTGGAGGGATTGAAATCGGGCAAGGACTGTGGACCAAAGTGCAGCAGATGACTGCCTTTGCTCTGGGAAGATTGTGGCCTGCTGGTGGGGGTGGTGAAAGTCTTCTTGAGAGAGTGCGCGTTCTGCAGGCTGACACCCTGAACTTAGTACAAGGTGGACTTACTTCTGGCAGCACTTCTTCTGAATCTAGTTGTGCAGCAACTCTTGAGGCATGCAATATGCTGATTGACAGATTGAAGCCAGTCTTGGACAGGCTGCAGCAGCAATCATCAGAAAATGTCTCGTGGGATACATTGATTTCTCAGGTGAGTTTTTATAGTTTTAGCTCATGCTGAGTACAATATTAATTGTTGCCTGCTGTAATGTGATAGATGTTTGCAAGCAGGCTTCTCAAGACAATGTTAATTTATCTGCTAGCGCGTACTGGGTACCTGGTAGAGGTTCTTATAGCTACCTCAACTATGGAGCTGGTATAAGTGAGGTGCACCAAAGTTTTCAAGACTAATTTACAACGTACAGTGCAGTTAAATCATGTTTGTATGTCTTATAGGTGATACTCTTTCTGTTCAAATCTTCTGAAAAGTGCAGGTGGAGATTGATCTGCTTACAGGAGAAATTACTTTACTAAGGGGTGATCTTGTGTACGACTGTGGGAAGAGCTTGAACCCTGCAGTGGACTTAGGACAGGTTTGCTGTCGGTCCTTTCCTCTGCTTCCTCTTAACCAATTTTAATTCTGAAGTTTAGTTCATTGATTTTTAGACCATAAGTTTGGACTGGATGAGGACAATATAATTAAGTACATACACGAAAAATATGAAGCATATTTTCTGTTCATTGTTTGATGTAGATTAGAAGTTAATTGACATGCTAACTGATAGAACTAGCGATGAGCTATTTGGGCATTTCCCTTGTCAAAAAAAGAAGAAGAGTTGACTGCCCTGTTGTGCTCCATACTGATCTTTGGGATGAATAGTTACTTGCATAGGTTTTGCATCATATATAGCTAGTGCCTTATTGGGCTCTTGTACATTAATTTGATGGCACCATATATATCTTAATTATCCATGGAATTTATTTTTGCAGATTGAAGGTTCCTTTATACAGGGGATTGGTTATTTCGTATATGAAGAGTATACTACGAACAGTGATGGCCTGATGATTAGCAACAGCACATGGGACTACAAGATCCCAACTGTCGACATAGTCCCGAAGCAGTTCAATGCTGAGGTACTGAACACAGGATACCATGAGAACCGTGTGCTTACCATGAGAACCGTGTGCTTTCTTCAAAAGGTAGTCACTTTAGTTATTTCCTCATTGCATTGTAGATTGAAATAGGCTTGATATGTAGAAACCAATCAATTTGTACTGTTTTTGCCAGCTTCTGGTGAACCTGCCTTGGTTCTTGCCTCATCCGTTCATTGTGCACTGAGAGAAGCTGTCAGAGCAGCGAGAATGGAGTTTGCAAACAGCACTGTATCTGGACCCTCACCGCTGGAATTCAAGATGGATGTCCCTGCACCAATGACCCTGGTGAAACAACTATGTGGTTTAGATATTGTGGACAAGTACTTAGAAAGTCTATCTACCAATGAACTTGAAGCTAGCTGGGTTGTAATCTAGCGTCCTGTTATGTCATGAAAAGGAGTTTCATCTTTTTTTGTTGTTGTTTGCAATAAGGGCACGTACAACACATAGACATGAGTCGTCTATAAACACCTTAAATATGTCATAAAGACAAGTAAAAAGACAGATCATACAATCCATAGTCTACTTCATTCTCTATAAGTTGTTTAATGCTTTGCATGGAGCCAAGATCAACAATAACTAAATATTTGTATACAACCTTGTTGCCATTTGATCTAAAATATATCGACCATAAATAAGAGCACCATCATTACGATATTTTTAGAAACCATCGATATAATAATTACATTATATATAATTGCAACACCTCTTTGATCCAATCAATCTTGGCATGTTCAGAGCAGCAGCATATTACCAACATCCCGTAACTGAAACTGAGCACAGATTTGATCTTAGACGGTACTGAAATTTGAGAAAGCATAATAGATAATGGATCAAAGCCATATCAATACTATCTTAGATATTACCAAACAAATATGAATCTAACTGAAACATGCAGGAAGCCATATTAGGACTATTTTGTATTTTATAATATAATGCTATTTCTCTATCTCTATACAACTAAAACATTTGTAATGATTTCTTCCACGTGCTACACCAAACCTTCTCACCTGCAACAAAGCCCACCAAACCTCCTCACCAGCGACAAAGCCCACCGGACAATCACCTCGCCTAGACCTGCGATAGATAGGCCCGACACTCAAGAAAACGCGCGCGGCTGCCTACGCCATCGCAAGGCGGTTACTGAGATCGAACTTGTTCAGTCGCACCCGCAAAGCTCGCGATGGCAGCCACGACGGTGCCCGCGGACCTCACTTGTGGCACCCATGACCGTGCGGAGCTTACGCCGGTAGCCGCAGAGCTCGTGCATGGCAGCCGTGCCGACGCCCGTGGTGCTCGCGCGTGGCAGCCGCGTCTACACTCGTGTCCATGCCTGATTGCCTGTGAAACTCGCGCCGCCAAAACACGCCGACGCCCACGGAGCTCGTGCCAGTAGCCGTGTCGGCGCCTGTGACACTCACGTCTGTACACCATTTGGGGGAGCTCGCGTGGCCACCATCATGGGCCTCGTGCGGCCGATGGGGGCGCGCGCAGCCACCGCCATGGAACATCGTGTAATCGTCAACCCGTGTAGCGAGGGACAAGTGCGGGATCTGAGGAACTAGAGTAGTGTCTGCGCAAGGACCATACGTCCATTCCTCTAAGGAGTTCTTCGCCTTGGAGCTGAGGACCCATGCATCGTGGAGCTCGCGTAGGCTCGTGCAGCCGTGGAACTCACGCAGGCTCGCCGTCACTCACAGAACTTGCGCAGGAGACCCTCAGGGAGCGGCACAGGGACCTTGCGGTTACGTCGCAGACGGTGGCCGCGAGGTGCGGAAGGTCGTGTTTCCCATGTCGGGGCGTGATGCAACTAAAACAGAAAAAAATACCACATACTACTAGTCTGAACTATCTTCGTTGTTTTTAGAAAAATAACATCAGCTGGCTGTACCTGTATTGTCTCTAGGCGGATGAGGGAGTAGAGTAGTTCTGGAATATTTGGATATGGGTGTACAAATGTTTAGGAAGTCAACGTTGGATCAAAAGGGAGGTTGCTTTGAGATTTTACCATTACAGCAGTTTTTTCATGGCTTTCTTTTCATTTGAGTTATTTTGGCAGCTTTAGCCCTTATTCTAATATTAGTTTTGTTTTATGATTTTGACTACAGTTGCTGCTTGGTGCTATGCTTCAGTTCATAGACCTCTTCATTTATCTTTAATCATAACGGTTAAAGAAAATAGCTTATGCATTGTTTCTAATAACTCCTAATTGGTATTATTGAATTAGGAATTAGAGGAAATCTGTAATACCAATGGTTAATATTTCTCATTATGGTTTTATTTTTTACAAATTGCAATGCGCGTACATGATCTTTATTAGTTAGCGCTCTAAGATTGTGAGCCTTCACTGTTCTCAGATAATTATGTACACACTTTACAGATATGTTGTTTAACAACTAATGTAATGAGGATATATTTTTATTATTTTTTACTTGATTCACTTTGAAAAATTAATATACATCCCCATATAGTACGAAGTTGTCTACCTAAGAATTTCAGTACAGAGTTGGTAGAAATTTCATTGCTACCTCAATTGGCCAATTTAAATTTGTAGCTACGAACTTTCCTACTCTCTAGCTCACACAACTAATTTTAGTCGTGGAACTTTCACTTAGATATTCAGAGTTCACCTATTCTGAATTACCGCTACCAACTGGTGGTGCCAATTTTTTCCCATTTATTCAGGTATACTAACCTATGAAGTATCCTTTCAAACATCATAATTACATTATCTATTTTAGGTAACAGTACAACACATGCTCATACATATTTTATCGTGATATTATATGTTTCCGTTGCAACGCACGGGTATTTACCTAGTGATATAGATAATGGATCAAAGCTATGCTCAATTCACACTAATTAACCAATAAAAAGAAAAGAAAATTAGATTTAGCTAAAACAAAAACAAACTACCATCTATGTGAACAACCAATGAACAGAACAAACAACATCCTCTATGCAATGTCAATATCGAAATTGCCTAGGGCATTCTTAAGGCCGGGCCAGCCAATGTATAGGCTTTCAACTAAAGATCGATGTTCACTGCTTAACTGAACAAACCATTTAGAAATCGGTTTCACTTGCAAAACAAAAGAATCTAATAATTGTCTACTTTGAGTGGCAACAAATTTTTATCAACGGCAATATCTAAAAGGCATAGAAGCCGATTATCAGACATTTCCATTAAATAACTAGAAAAATAAAGAAATCAACAATTTAACATAAAAAAAATTTATAGTCCTCCAGATGTCAAACCACCTGACGAAAAAGCTGATGAGACAAAATTTCCATCTGCAAAATTGTTGCAATGAATCTAACTAAGATCCCACAAGAAAAGTTTTTACATACAGACAAAGAAGAAGAACACAGGTGAAAATCAATTCTGAAATCAAATCTGCAACCATCTTCTATTTTAAAGAAAATCTGTGTATGCAAACAAGTTTAGTGCACAAATCTAAGATTGGAGGATTTACCCCTTCAAGAGCTGGCTCCCACCGCCATCGCTGAGCAACGGCCGGTGATGGCCCCCGCGGCCTTGCTGTTGTCGGCCTACGTGCCTTCACCACTCTTTCCAGCGGTTCAACTTCAACGTCGGCACAGGCCCTATCGTTGTCGCAGTGTTCGGACTCAACGCCCCAACGCCGTGCCTGGGCTGTTTCAAAATGAGAAGAGATTATAGGTTCAAAATGAGAAGAGCTTTTGCAAAATGATTGTGAAAGAAATATATATGGTAATACCATGTTCTTTGGATCAGACCACTTTGCAACTAGTGTCCTTCACTGTTCATTAGTCCTATAAGAAACAGGTAAAGTTGTCCTAATCTCATTTGCAGGAAGACCATTGAAGTATTTATGCTTCAGCCGATAACACATTTGTTTTACTGTAGAGCGCATCATATTTGTGCAAGCTTCTTGTGTTGGCCCGTTTTTAGTTAGTCAATTCAGGTTAAGCATGTATACAAGTTAACCATAAAAACAGTAATGCACTTACATTTAGGTGATTTACAAAACTGCTGTAGTATTTCTTGTCTTTCTTGTAATCTTTCCAAAGAGGTAGGACAGTAATACCCTACGTCCTACCTCTCCAAGCAGTCTGGCTGACGCCGAGGAAGCCTCAGAGCCGAGGTTGTTGTCATCTCCATACGCGTGCATGAGCGTCTACCCTCTGCGCTATGGTGGCCAACAGTCCTCCTGAGTGACGTCCTGCCCTCTCTACGCGTGCATGAGCTTCTGCCCTCTGCGCTATGAAGGAAAGGCTAAGCTCGGGCTGAGACTTCCGAGGCTACTCGTCCAGTGCCTGTATACTCGGTCTTCAAACGGTCTTCATTCGCCTAGATCACGCCTCGATCGAACCTCTCGGAGAACGGCCCTGTCTCTAGTACCTCCCTACACATGCATGAGTGTCTGCCCTCTGCGCTATGGGATGCCAACAACGGCTCCTTGGGGATTCCTATGACCGCTACGCATACATAGGCTCTACGCTCTACGATACAGATCATGGGATAACTCAAGGCCGAACTGTTCGTCGCTTCGACTCATGACTAAACGACACGCGACAAGATACAAGTCAAGCGCCCCTACGGCCTGCTCCGCCTTCGTCTCCAGATGCTCCATGTCGGCTCGACGACTCTACGCTCGGGGACTTCGTCAGCTGTAGTCATCCTTCGCCACTAGTTTTTCTCCATATCTTATTTGTACATCATCATGTACTACTGCTCTCCATATTTATTTTTCAGCAACTTCGCCTCCGCTCGTTGCCGACCAGGCTCATGGACTTCGCCTTCGCTCATCGTCGACCAGGCTCGTGGACTTCGCCTTCGCTCCTCGCCGACCAGGCTCATCACCTTCGCTCGTCGCTGATCACGCTCGAGGACTTCGCCTTCGCTCGTCGCCGACCAGGCTCGGGGACTTCGCCTTCGCTCGTCGCTAACCAGGCTCGGGGACTTCGCTTCCGCTTGTCGTCGACCAGGCTCAGGGACTTCGCCTTCGCTCGTCGCCATCTTCGCTCGCTGCCACCTTCGCTCGTCGTCGACTAGGCTCGGGGACCTCGCCTTCGCTCGTCATCGACCAGGCTCGGGGACTTCGCCTTCGCTCATCGTCGACCACGCTCAGGGACTTCACCTTTGCTCGTCGTCAACCAGGCTCATCACCTTTACTCATCGTTGCCTTCGCTCATCGTCACCTTCGCTCATTGCTGACCAGGCTTGGGGACTTCGCCATCGCTCGTCGTCGAACAGGCTCGTGGACTTCGCCTTCGCTTTTCGCCGACCAGGCTCGTGGACTTCGCCTTCGCTTGTCGTCGCCTTCACTCGTCACCGCCTTTGCTCATCGCCTCCTTCGCTCGTCGCTGCCTTCATTCATCGCCTCCTTCGCTCGTCGCCACCTTCGCTCGTCGCCGACCAGGCTCGTCGTCGCCTTTGCCTTCGTTCGTCACTGACCAGGTGTGCATCAAGTCACTCCATGTTGTTCGGATCAGGGTGCTGATTTTGGACAACTCATTGAGGCACTTGCTAAAATGCTCGATCTACAAGCCCAGCACCACATGTCTTCAATACCTACTACCAAACTCGGGGACTAAGTGGATACACTTCACCTTGCGGTGAATGTATTTTCTTTTTCTCTGACAATTCAAGGATGCTCCGTCAAAGTGAACTTGCACAGACTTCTACTAGGACCTCGCTGTTCCTTACAGTCTTGCAAGCTCCAAGTGGATACACTTCACCAGAAGAAAGTTCTTCAAAAATTTTCTTGAGCACCTTACATCCTTCTGGCGAGCCTTACTTGCCCGACATCGACTTCGCCTGCTCAGACAAGCTCAAGACGGTGTCGCCAACGGATACAAAGTGCTCGGGGACTAGCTGTGGGGATATTACCTCTGTATACCTCATGGACCTACTTGGGCCCTTCGTTAAGGACAGCCCAGCTCGAAGGCCCTGCGGCACGCGACCAGGTTGTCGTACTCGCCAGGGACTCTCACGAAGCCTTACCCACCAAGGAAGATCCTAGAGTTAGATCCGGATTCCTTGCCTTAAGGAACAGTTTGTAATCTGTTATGAACTGTAACCCTGCTCCCCGACTATATAAGGCGAGCAGGGATCCCCTCTCATCTCACCTCGTCTTATCTATTCTAATCTGAGATCATGGGATCTCATCTGATCGCTCGATCTCAAAATACAATCCAGCCACCAAAACACCGGACGTAGGGTATTACGACGACTGTTGTCGGCCCCAACCTGTCTAAATCGTCGTGTCTCGTCTCTGTGTTTACGCTTGAGCAGTCGTCTCCATACCTCCTCAAACTAATCTACTACCTTGGGCATACCCCTCAGTAGACTATCGCCGACATTTCGTCAACATCATGTTTTCCCGAACGATGATGTCAGCCTCTGATGCAAACTTGGCAGCTTGAACAGGTTCATGAGGCCTTTTATTGCCTTCAGCAACAAGTATGGGCAATCTCCTTCCCATATCTTTAGTCATCTTGTCTAGCTGTTTTCCCTTAGTTGGTTGACTAAGTCTCCTTGGAGCTTGCTCTGCAGTAGCTACAAAATAGAAGACACATTTAATGAAATGTTTTAGTTTCATGTAAATCAGCAAAAGAGATATCATATTGTACTAACAAAATTACTATAACTTGCCTTCAGTTTGTTCACCTCCATCTACATTGTCTTCATCAGCACCTGTAGTGTCAAGACCAGGAGCTCCACTGTATTCCTCTGGAGGTAGTCTCTTATGATCATGTAGTATAGCTGTCTGATATGTCATCATAACCATCTGTAGGAGCCTCTACATTGTCCCCATTTGTATCTGTACTATTAAGCCTTTTTGATGATCTTGTTTGGGCTCTAGAATGCTGCACTAGTGATTCTTTAGATGCCCTCACTCTCTTGCTCTTAGTTCCTGGAGCCATGTTAGGATCTCTCTTCTTAGAAGCGAGGGTTTTCCTTCTAGCACTTGAAGAATACTGTAAAAAAATCAGCCATGTGCAATATTAAACAAGACCATATATTAATTATAGGTATGAAAAAACATGATGAATCTGAAAGCAGGATCATATATTAAAGATGAGATTGAAAATATTCAAATGCAATTCAAATATTCCCCATCCACTACTTGGAAGGTTAAAGAAGCACCTTAATTGCCAGGGGTTCTGGATGCTCTTCAGATTTAGTGTCATCATCATCACTATCTCCTTGATCATCTTCGCCAAGGAGATACTCTGATGCATCTGAATCTGAACTAACTATTGGTTTTCTTGTTTTCTGTTTTTTCACCTTTGTTGATGCAAGTTTTGGTAAAGAATTATTAAAACTAGCAAATAGATTGTGCAGTCCCAATTCTTGAATCCTCTTTAAATTTTCCGCCACATGTCTATCCCGGTTCCTCTCATAATTGGTTATTGGAGGTTGTATTACTTGCAACATAGCACAATGTGTCTATTAGTTCATATGAAGGAGTTTACTAAGAACTAGGAGGTAATACTAATTGACACAAAGATAAGAGGTAAGAGCAAGTATTGCCTATTGTAGAGCAAATAGAAAAGAGGTGATATGTTATAGATTAGAGCGAAGAAAGCCTAGAGGTGTTAGGTTCCATAGCAGTAGTTCATGAATTACTACATTGAAGTGAGATTAGGGGCATAGATATTCCACATCTGTATATACATTATTAAATTGCAAGGCGTATGCAAAGCTGAAGGGCAGTACCAACTTAAAATCCCATGCATACATGTGTATTACCTTCTTCTTGTGCAGATTGCTTGTTGCGTTGTCCCCTAGTTGCCACCATCGAGGTCGTCAAAAGGGGAAGCAAAGCTGTTGCGGTGAACCCTTGTTGATGACGAAGCAGATCCAGTGAAAAGTCCTCGGCGATGACCCAAATCCTGTGATGGTTAGGGTTAGGTCGTTGCGAGTGAAATGTGGATGGAGCCAGAATGGTCTTGGGACGAGATAGAGAGGGATGCGGCCAGCGATGTAGTCGGCGATGACGCAGCTTGTCACCGGTTGTGGTCCCCCCAGGGGTGGTGGTTTGGTGGGGTGGAATTTAGGAGGAAAGGGGGAGGAATAGCTCATGGACGGTGGTTGTGTTCCGTCTTGGCGATGAGGTACCTGGTCGTCGTGGTCGAGGAAGCAGGTCGTCGATGACGGTTGAGTCCAGGCGGCGGCGGCGGCTAGGGTAAGAGAAATGGGGGATGAGAGGAATGAATTAATAAGGGGATAAATATGTGATTAGTGGTGGGATTAATTTTCAGGATGACGCCTGTTTTGGTGCTCTTTTTTTGGCCACAAGCTGGGGTATGTCGTCATTAAACTAAAACACATCGAAGGGTTATTAAAATGATTTAAATAGCATAGTGGTAAGGCATGTTGATTTTGGTGCATTGGTCCCGGGTTCAAATCCTTTGAGAGGCAATTTTTTGTTTTTTCTAAATTTTTGTGATCTTCACTAGTTTTGTTTTCCTATGTATCTTTGAATATTTTTTGGTACAATGTTTTTTTGAGTTTTAGCACTGACATGTTTTGGTGTATGGTCATCCCAAAAAAGATTCAAATGATTCAGAGAAAGTGGTAGTACACATTTTCCAGAAGGATGAACATCTCTCACTTAGTGACAAGGGTATGTGTGAGCGATGTACGACTCTGTGAAGATGTGAATCACCACTTTGTCAGAATTATTTCGAAAAAATTTTACAACATTATACACCAAAATGGAGTGTCCATGCAACTTTTCAGATTTTTCTAGTTACTTTAGGGTTTTTTTCCATTTATTCTTGAGTAAATAAAAAAATACTTAAATAGGAAAACTAGTTCTAAAAATTGCAACAGATGCACACATCATTGGACATCTACCCAAACTTAATAATTTCCTAAATTTCAATTATATATATGCTAACTTGCCCCTCTGTGAATTGACTTGAATTTTAATTACAGATCAGGAAAAAGGTCGAGAACCTACGTGTCCTCCTGAAGCGCAGATACTTCCATAGATTTGACTTCGATTGAAGCCAGCAGTAGTGATGTATTTTGGTGTGTGGTTAAATAGCATGGACGTAATTGTACAAAGTTGGATGTATGAACTTAAGTCTCACTTGGTGATGTATGTAAGAACATAATAGCAGTAATGCTTATATATGGAGTGATCTTATATATACAGTATTGCATGTGATGTTTTGGTTTGTTTCCAAGTGATCTTATATATGCAGTTATGGCAAATCTGTAATATATGCATAGAAGTGCTTAGAAAACTATGATGTACAATAATCTCAACTCATATAATTTTGTGATGTCAAATAATCTCAACTATAACTCTGAGAAAAATAAACTTAACTCAAAAAACTATACTGAACTATGTCCATATAAAGTCCACTCAACTATGCATACTACAAGTCATCATCTTCATCATCTGTGGACATGACATCATTGTTGTCACCGCCACCATCACTAAAGTATTGCAGCACTGTATCATCGTCATCCTCACTCTCCTCAAGATTAATAACAGCTTCCTTCTTGTTTCTTATAAGTTGTTGTAAATTGCCTTCAATTATAGTCGCTTCTCCACCTTCAACATTGTGCATAACCTCATTATCATCACCTTCTTCCACTACATGCTCAGTATTAGAACAATAATCATCCTGATGCACATCATGACTGCCATGTTCTATTTCAATCACATCATAAATATTCCTATGTTCAAATTTCTGCACAACTCGCCAATCTCTACATTATGAAGTTGTATCTTGCAAGTAAAATAACTTTTTTTGCTTGCTCTGCCAAGATGAAAGGTTCAGTCTTGTACCAAAATGACTCAACATTGATGGATTTGAAATATTTGTCATCTTGCCCAGTCTTGCCTACTTGGTTGTACCAATCACATCAAAATAAAACCACCGACCGACGAACTTTATTATTTAAGGGATATAGAAACTCAATAACCTCTTTAAGGATACCATAAAAATCTATGGTCTTTCCAGCATGTGAACCTGCAGTCATTACACCACTGTTTTGTGTCTGCATGAAGTTCTCACGATCCGCAGTGCTATACCACACTCCATTAATCTTGCAACTTGTACTAATCTTAACTCGCCGAACTGGACCACATACCAGTGCCCACAATCATTCGCTAACTGATTCTGGATTCTCACTGCGCTTGTTCTCAAGATGTTACAAAGAAAATACAAAATTAATCAGGTAACCATTTAATATGACTATAAACAAAATGTTGAGTGACTTACATGGGACTTAAACCACTTTGCAAATCCTTGTTCGACCATTCGATCTACTTCATTTGGACGTGCACCTTGTTGCAGTAGATCCTCCATGTACATGCTATAGGAAAAAAATCGATTCATAAGAATAATTTCGAATTTAATAAAACAGGAACTAAGTCTCAGACATACTTACTCCAAATATTTCTCTGCTTCTTCAACATTATGTAGCACATACCAAACTAACTTATTCATGACAGCATCTTCAATGTACTCGGTCCTATTAGCTCCAACAAGAGTAGCACCATGCTTAAAAACAAATATGTCATTAGGCAATGGCATCTCTGTACCACTATCGTCGTCCTGGTTAAATTTAGTGTCAACATCCTCCATGTACCTAGAACAAAAGGTCAAGGTGTCACTTGCCATATATGCCTCAGCAATTGATCCTTCCGGCCTAGCCATGTTCCTTACAAAATTCTTCAAAGTGCCTAATTGACTTTCTATTGGGCACATCCATCCATACTAAACAGATCCTCTAAGCAGTGCCTCATCGGGAAGGTGGACACACAAGTGCACCATGACATCAAAGAAGGCAGGTGGAAAGATTATCTCAAGCTTGCATAGGATCAATGGAATTTCTCCTTTCAGCCGTTTCACAACATCTATCCTTAGATTTCTACTGCATAATTCCCTGAAGAAGATCCTCAGCTCTGCAAATTGCTTCATATACATCCTTCCTCACTAGTCCTCTAAGGCCAGCAGGTATGATTCTTTGCAGGAGTATGTGGCAAGAATGTGTCTTCAGCTTTCCAACCACCCTGGAACCATCTTCACTTATGTATCTTGCTAGGATTGTCGCATATCCATCAAAAACTTGATACCTTTGAGAAACTTGCAAAACTCGACTTTTTGATCCTTCTCCAAAACATATGGAGCAGGTGGAGCCCTGCAGATTGAGTTGTCATCCTCCTGCAAGTGCAATTCATGTCTTACGCCCATATCATACAAATCTAGCCTAGCATTTTGTGTGTCCTTGGACTTGCCTAGTATATTGAGTAATGTGCCAAGAATATTTTCACATATATTCTTCTCTATGTGCATCACGTCGAGATTATGTGGAAGCTTCAAATGTTCCCAATATGGCAATCTCCACAACGCACTTTTGCGGCTATAAATCTTTGGACCGTCACTGCGCTTCCTTTTATTTCCAGTAATTTGAGGTTGTTTCCCTGGCTTGACATCTTTCACCTTCTCTAGCTCTTGTAGGACCTACTCCATAGTAAACTTATCAAGCTGATCTTTCTTTTTACACTTACCATCGAAAGCTAAGTTGTTCCGCCATGCGTGTGTCATTTTAAGGTAACGACGATGTCCGATGTAGCATATCTTGTTTCTTATTCCCGAGACAATGGATCCTTGTCGCAATGAATACATGCATAATACCCTTTTGTTGTTCGCCTAGATAATGTGCCCATCGTTGGATAATCATGTATACACCACAACACAGCAGCGCGAAGCTTGAACTTCTTACCTGTACATGCATCTAAGGTACTGACACCCTTCCATAGCTCAAGCAGTTCTTCGATTAGGGGCTCAAGGAGCAAATCAAAATTCTTTCCTCGAGATCTTGGACCTGGGATGAGTAAAGACATAAAGCAGTTTGCTGGATTTACGCATTCCCATGGTGGGACATTCAACGGTGTCAAAAGCACTGGCCACAAACTGTATTGTGTACTCATGCTATCAAATGGATTGAATCCGTCGGTAGCTAAGGCAAGCCTCAGGTTCCTCGGATCATCTGCAAAAGCTGGTTCTCTCCTGTCAAAGTCCTTCCATGCTTCCCCATCAGCTGGATGGCTCATCACATTGGCGACTGGCTTCCTCACTTTCTTGTGCCACTGTGTTTTCTCAGAAGTTCGTTTCAAAGCATAAATTCTTTTCAACCTTGGCAAGAGTGGGAAATGCCTCAAAACCTTATGTGGAACCCGCTTCGTCCTTGTTTCATCTTTCCATCTAGACTCCTTGCATACTGGGCACACATTCTTTTCAGCATAATCCTTACGAAACAACACACAATTGTTCTTGCACACATGAATGTTTTTGAATGCAAGGCCCAATTCTTTAAGATATTTCTTGGCCTCGTCATATGATTTTGGCAACTCACTATGTGGGTATCCATCTCACATCAGCTTCATCATTGCAGTAAATGTTGTATTGGTGATTCGATAACGAGATTTCATATACAACATCCTCACCATGAAGGAAAATTTTGAATGGCTAGAACCCAGGCTAAGCGCCTTCTTCGCATCTTCTAGAACTCTTGCAAAACTTGGCTTTTCTCCATCAGCCTCTGTGGCTACATATAGTTCGCCTATCATTTCTGGTACTCCATGATCATCATCGTAAACATCATCGTCCCCATCCACATGTATCCCAAAGTCATGATCATGTTCTTCGACCTCCTGATCTATACCCTCATCAATTACAACATCTGCAGGCACACCATGATGAATCCACCTGGTGTATGTAGCTGAAATTTCATAAATGTGTATATGGGTTTCTACTTCAGTCTGATGTAACAACCTTTGATTATGACAATTGATGCACAAACAATGAATGTGTTCGTCTTCGGGGTATCTTTCTCTAACAAATTTCATAAACTCTTCAACTCCCTTCACACATGCAGGTGTGAATTGTTTCCCATAAACCCAACTTCTATCCATCTGTTGTGACAATAAAAGAAACCTTGTATTAACTCCCTAACTATGATTGCAGTAAACACACATCGAACACATGCTATATCAATCAAAATTCGAACACAAATCAAACCTTTCCCGCGCTCGAAGTTCCTGCTTTCCCCGCGCAACGAAGGTCATCGCTGTTCTACAGTCCTCACGGAGGTCGATGCCCTCGATCCCAATGTCGGTTCTCCTATGCCATCGCGTCGTCGATGGGGGGCTTGGGTCAACGAACAGTTGCCCGATCATGGGTCTATGGCTCAGGACCTGTGATCCATTCAGTTAACAGACTCACCATTCAATTATCATGTTGATACCTTATAAATAGAGTTTATTTTTTTCGCAAGAATGGTCAAGTAGCCCGGTGGTAAGGCTATTACTCGCCTGACGCCAGGTCGCGAGTTCAAAGCTCCACCAACGCAATTTTTTTGCCAAAAAAGGATTTGATGAGATTAAAAAAAGAGTAAATCCCTATCCTTCTCGCTTCTGGCCTCACAGATCCAGCCCATCTGACCCGTTTCCCCTTGGCTGACTGTGCCTATCCTCTCGCTATTGGTCGTGCACAATCATTACGGAGTAGCATTCAATACGGAGTAGACGCAAGGGGTTTCTTCTCGATTTCGTCGTCGTCCCTTCGCTTCACTCAATTTCTTCTGCAACGGCCGGTGCGGTGATTTAATCCCAATCTTTTCTTTCCTTCCGAAGCTTTCGCATTGGCGGCAGTGTTCAATCTTCCACCAGCTCCAATCTTTGGTCCCAAGCGCCCTGGCAGGGAGACGGCACCCGCTGGCTCTCCCAGACGACATGTTGGTCGATGTCGTCGGGAGCATCGCCGAGACGTCGATGCATCCGATGGAGGACATCTGCAGCCTACGAGCGATGTAAGTGCGTGACACCAGTACACCAACTATGCAACCTTCAGCTCGGTGATGAACTGCATTTGTGTTTCTTGCAGATGCCACGACATGTGCAGGGCGTGCAAGGACGCCGCCGTCGGGAGGCGCTGGGCGCTGAAGCGGGAGGAATCCATTAGGTGGTTCCACAACAACCGCTACCTCACTCTTGTCGACAACCTGGCCGCCGCCAACAACCTGGAGGCCTGCTTCGTCCTTGGCCGCTCGGCACTCAGTGGCTTAAACGGGCGGCAGACGCTGGGCACAAGGCGTCGGCTTACGTTCTCGGCATCCTTCACCATGATTGCAAGGAGAAGGAAGAAGCCGAGCGCTACATTAGGCAGGTCGAGGGCGAGGGTGTCATCGTCGTCGGATGTATGCAGGCCAGCCGCATGACTAACCGGGAGTGCACCAGGTACCGTGTGCACGTCATCAAGGTGGTCCATGATGTGACATGGAAACTGGCCGGAACCGTCCCATTGGGGGCACTGCCGCCCGTACCACCGGCGGGCGAGGACAGACAAGGTTGCAGTGGCAGCGGATGCGACATGCCAAAAGGATGGGCTAATGACTATGTCGTCTTTTGTAGAGAAGGTTGTAGGATTAGGCATGAGTATTCTGCGTTCTTTTTGCGTGTCTCTTTACCTCTTCATTAGAAGAACAGGTTTGGCATGAACTAATCTGCAGCCAATGGTTTGACTATAACCTATGAAGTGCTTTTGGAAGTTGGTGAAATCGAAATGTTCCTAAGTAGTGAATGAATAATCTTTGCTTTGGTCTGTGTATGCGATGGATTTACAAGTGCTTGCATTATGGATTAGTAAGTACTTTGTTAAGCGATTACTTTGGTTTTCTTCAGGATTTTGTGTTGTTAGGCAATTGCCTGCATGTCCTCCTGTTTTACAAGTCAATCAGAGGATATAACATCAGTGCCTGGTGCTTGCTCAAAGGTTGTGTTTAGTAGCCAGTTTTCAAGAGGAACCAATAATACTCATGTCTGGGGCTTGGTTTCATATCTACTCACTAGGTACAAATGACAAATCTCAGTCTATGGCCCAGGACATGTGATCCAAAAAGTTAAGAGACCCATCATTCAATTATCATGTTGATACCTTACAAATAGAGTAACTTTGTTTTTTTCACAAGAAAACGTTCGAGTAGCTCAATGGTAAAGTTGTTACTTGTCTAATGGCAGGTCGCGAGATCAAAGCTCCACCAGCGCAATTTTTTTGCAAAAAAAAATGTCCAGCCTACTGTGTACACCTGTGGCCCAATATGAAAAAAAGGTCGGCCAGGCCGTCTGGCCCACGCATCCAATATGAAAAAAGGGTCGACCGGGCCGTCTGGCCCAATCATCCAACGACGTCAAGTGGTACAGGCGGGGGCAAACTAGACACTTAACTATGACATTAGAAAAAATGATCCGTGACCAATTCATTTCATCACTACGTGGGCCACACGAGGCAAATTATCTATGATCATATCAAAAAATAATTTGTGACCAATATTTTCATCATTACAATATAGCACACCGACAACATGATCTATGATGATTCCTTTTGGTAATCGATGGTGTTCCTGTCATTTTCGTCACTGAAAGGCAAGCCAAAAGTTTGTCACTTGTACCTTGTGACGAAAACGAAAATTTCGTCATCGAAAGGTATCATTCGGTGACGAAACTTACCGGCGTCACTAGCAAATCATCACTGATGATCATATTTCTAGTAGTGCATACCCTTCTGAAGGATCCAATCTTTGGGGTTATGCAGTGCTTGCTTGCACATCTTCAACCCGGTATAACAAACTGCCTGGTCCACCTGGCTGACATCCCTATAATTGGGAACGCCTCTAAAGGGCATGTTAACCGACCTCAATTGCTGCAGCTCTATCTCAATGTAAGGATCAGACGGAACATAATACCGTGCTTCGCTCAAACGCTGCCAGGAGTCAAAAGGTGTATGATCCTCTGGTATATCTGTGACTAGTCTCCCTTGAGGCTGCATATTCTGAGGAACCGGTTGTGGCATAGCACGAACCGGTTGTGGAATAGCAGGAACCGGTTGTGGCATAGCAGGAAGATAACCGTCCTCTTCTTCGTCATCATCTGAATCATCATCCGAATCGTAGTGTTCATCAAACATTTGTGCCTCTTGCTCGAGCCGCTCTAGGTCGGCCACATCAAAATCATTGTTTATTTGGCCAACGTTAGCGTGGGCATTTTTAGATGGATAGAGTGTCTCGTGCGTGGGGTGACCATTAATGTCCATACTCATCGGAGCTGCATCCTCATCATCCCCTACCTCTTGTTCATCACCTTCGTAGCCATCATTGGACGGCTCTGCCTGCTTCCTCCAACCATCCACTACCACGATCTCAGCCATGAGCACATTGTATGCCAGAATGATCCTCTGGTATTTTGCCAAGTCGGCCTGGTTGCGCAAGGGCATCAACACAAAGTGTGCCCTACTCTTGCCACTGTCAAATTTCCCTATCAATAAGAAATCACCATCAAACTTCTCCTTCAGACGCAACACAAGCTCCATAAAAGGAGGACGCTCATCGAATAATTCGAGTTCTTCTTGCATGTTCTCATCAAACAACACATCTCGTATACTAACTGTCCCTTCATAAAACAATCTCACTACGGTGTCCATCTATAAAATAATTGGTGCAACTAAGGTCAAATGCCTAATATATATTTACTAAGTACCTAATACACTAACTAACTAAACTAATAACCTAATATAATAACTAGCCTAACTAAGTAATGAACTAACCTAACTAACCTAACCGACCTAACATACTAACCTAACTAACTACATAACTAACTAACTAACCGAACATACTAAGCTAACTAACCTAACCTAACCAACCTAACATACTAACTAACTAACTAACAAACAAACAAACTAACTAAATAAATAACTAGATAACTAACTAACTAACTAAATAACTAACTAATTAACCTAAACTACCAAAAAGAGAGAAAAAACCTTGTGGAGTACTGGTCGGAGGGAGTGGTGGAGGGGGGCGCCGGTGGCGGCCGGCCGGCCACCGCCTGGTCGGCCACGAGCAGGGAGCAACGGCTAGGGAGGGGTCGATGGCTGTGGAGGACGGAGGAGGAGGAGCAGGGAGGACGGAGCAGGGGCAGCGGCGATGGCGTTGGGCGGCGGTGCGGGCGAGGACAGAGGAGGAGGAGGAAGAAGTCGGGCACGACGGTCAGATCTAGATTTGGTTTGCCACGCCAACCCGCCTGGTGTGGCAAAGCCGTTGATCGCGCCAGGCCGCTTGGCGCGGCAAACGCACTAGCCCGCCTGGCGCGGCAAACTAGCAAGCGGGCCCCACCCTGGCCTGCATGGCCGGGTGGTGCCACGGTGGCACCTTTGCCGCGCCGCAATGCATGGCGCGACTAACGTTTTTGCCGCGTCATGCGGGACGGTGCGGCAAAAATGTTAGTTTTGAAAAAAATGATGGTGTTGTTTTTAAAATATCTTATTTAAAAGTGTTATTAATAATAAAAATTCTTATTTTTCGCGCAAAATTCACAGCTAACGCGGCCGGCAGGATTCAAACCTACAACCTCTCTCGCATAGAGTCTCCTCTACCACCATACTACACACTCACATACGTTCATATTCCGTTTCGGTTCCCCACATATTATATCAAACTGAGTGTAATTTGCTTATTTGAGACTCTAAACGAATTCAAATAAAAATCTATCAACTATAAAGTTTCATAACTTTTCAAGATTTATAATTTTTATTTTGGTATTTTTTCCATCCGAGGTCGTTTATAAAAATTTGAATTCCAAATTTGAGAATTTGAAACATAATTTCCGTTGACAAGATGATTTCAAATCAAAAAGTTGTCAACTATAAAGTTTCATAACTTTTTGAGATCTACAACTTTTATATTGACCGTTTCTCCATCTAAGTTATTTTTAAAAATTCAAAATTTAAAATTCTAATGTATTTCTAGTGGTTGTTTGTTAAGAAAATCGTCACTAGAAATGAATTTCTAGTGGTGGTAGCCATAAGAAAACTGCCGGTAGAAATGATACATTTACACTGCTAATTGGCTTATGACAACCCCCTATGTAAATCAATTTCCGCAGGCGGTTGTCATAACCAACTGTCTGTGTAAATGTAACATCTACACTGGCGGTTTGCTTAGGAAAACCGTCAACGTAAATGTGTTTACACAAGCGGTTATAAAGTCGTGGCCCACCTATTTCTTTACCCAATCGGCCCTAAAGTGAAATCACCTATGAAAAAAAGAGAACCGCCGGCTTAAAGCTCTTTTCTACTAGTGAGGATTGACGAGAGCTAAGGTCGCCGCGAAATAGTGCCTAACGTGGTTATTGGCGTCGGGGGAGGAGCGCAGGTCGTCGAAGAAAGCTGAAAGGGGTCTAAGGCCTTATTTAGCTGTACATAAATACACCCTAATCCACGTGGTTTGAGAGAGATTGTAGTGTAACTTAGTTCAAATTATACTTGAATCCATTTTAACTCATGTGGATTAGAGTATATATTTGTTTGTAGCCAATCAAGACCTAAAGCGGGCGTCCGTAAGCTCGCTGTCAGGCTGCAGTGTGATCAATATCGAGAAAGAGGTGAGTGAGATAGGGGAGTGGTAGAAACATGAGATGCAACGTACTGCAGGCGAGAGGGGGGAGGAGGGAGGAATGAAAGGGTGGAGAAAAACAAATAGTCTAATGACAAGTGGGTCCATGTATGTATTATCACTACTACACAGAGGGCCTTTAGTCCCGGTTAGGAACGACCTTTAGCTCCGGTTTCCGAACCGGGACTAAAGGTCCTAACCTTTAGTCTTGAGTGCTCCCAACCGGGACTAAAGACTATATCACGAGAAAAGATAAATGTGCGTCTGTGAGATTTGAACTTAGCACCTCTCGCCTCGCGCACAACTCACTTATCAACTCAGCTACATAACCCACGTGATATAGTTATGGAGGACGTTTTCCTTTTGAATTCACTCGTGAAATACTTTTAGTCTCAGTTGGTAACACCAACCAGGACTAAAGGTTGGAGGACCTTTAGTCTGGGTTGGTAATACCAACCGGGACTAAAAGTTGACCTTTAGTTTTGGTTGGTGTTACCAATCGAGACTAAAAGTCTTTAGTCCCCGACGATTTTTTGTCGTGACTAAAGCTCAGTTGATAGATAGACCAAAATTCTGTTCTCTAGTAGTAGTGTATATATCAAAGTGGATGGTTCAGGAGTCAAAAAAAAAAAAAACAAGAAACTGTTTTGCCAAACGTTCAAGTTCTTGGCTTGGCCTAGCTGGCAGGAGCTAGGTAGGCTCTGAAGATATTGAGTTGGACCACTGGCGTACTCACTCCGATCCATCTTAAAAGAATATAATTCTAGCTCTAGATTTAAGCTAAATGAAATTTTTCTAAGTTTAATTAAGTTTATGGAAAAAAATATCAACATTTATGTCTTATTGTAAAAAATATATTTTATAAGTAAGCTAATGATATTTATTCAATATTATGTAAATCTTAGTAATCTTTTGTATACTTTTGTCAACTTAAAGTTGTTTGACTAGTCAGAAACATGGAACTGTATTTTTTTTAACAGAGAGAATACATAACTGAAGACACTAGAATGTTCATGCATGCATCTCTTTCCATTTTAAATTATAAGATGTTTTAGATTATTTTAGATATATAGTTTATACTATGCACTTAGATATATACCGTGTCCAGATACACATTAAAACGTGCACTATGTTAAAATTTGGAATGAACTAATATAATGGAGATAGGAGAGAGTACATCGTGATCGTCGTGCAATATATAGGCGCTATAGCTGCTCACACAGTCACATGCCCTTGATGCATGTATGATCAATGCACTACAACAGAAATGGGCTTTAGTCCCGGTCAGAAAGGGCCTTTAGCCCCGGTTGCCGAGCCGGGACTACGCTTCCGGGACTAAAGGCTCCCGGCTCCGGCCACCGGGGCTAAAGCCCCCCCTGGGACTAAAGGGTGCTGCCAGCGGTGCACCGCAGCAGCACCCTTTAGCCCCGGCTGGTATTATCAGCCGGGACTAAAGGGTCCCCTGGTTTTTCCTTTTTATTTTCATTTCAGTTCTGTTTTCAGTTTTGTTTATTTATTTAATAAGTTTTCCAATATATATTCTTTACTGCTAATATATATAATTTATATATATTAGCAGCATAACACAATAAGCTTATTGCATGCATATATAATTGAACTATAGAACTACATATATATATATATATAAATATATGTACATAAAATTACAAGCAATATACATATAGAAGTTGTCCAAATATCTATCTACACAAGTTGTACTCCAAAGTTAGTACTGTAAACCTATTACAAGTTGTACTCCATCTAAAGATCTACAGGGCATACAAATGATCATCATTGTTTGGAATCAACTTCTCGTTGGTATTATAGTAGAACTCGTCGTTTGGATTTATGACTTGTTCCCGAAGAAATCCTGCTATTGTCTCTTGTATTGCTTTCAATTGGCCTTGTAGCATCACTTTTTGCTTCAATCAGTCAGTCTTCAATTGGAATTAAAGAAGATATTAGTTATATCTATATTATCAATATTAAGTCTATAAAAAATGAAAAGAAACATGTTACGTACTTTGATGATTTCTTCAGGAATTCTATTTGATTCTATCATCATGTACTCGCAAACATAGAATCCGCATAAGTTGGTGCCCTGTTCTTGTCTCAAAATCCACTGTAGAATGAAAAGATTCATCTCGTAATAAAGATATGATATATGACATGATATAATAAAGATACACGTACATTGACGAAGGTGTAAACTTACTGGTAGTCGTGGTTTTATTGTAAGTGGGGCCTTACACTGACTCATATGTTCCCGAGCAATGAAGTTTTTCCAAACCCTAATCCGGCCAATGAAACATTAACAGTTGGATCATTATTTAATTAGTATACATATATACAAGCTTAGTCTATACTATAAGCATGCAAGGTAGGGATCGAAAAATTACCTTTGGAGAATGTTTATCATATCTTGGTAATCTTCTTGCGGTTTGCTCAACGAGTCATAGATTAACACATTGCTGTGTTTGAGATCGATGACCATCAATATCCAGTGAAAGCTGTTCATACACATGATTCATATATATATATATATTATTAGGGTTAAGTAAAAATAAAATGTGCACATACTTATTATTAACTTTATATGTCTCACGCACTTAAAGTTGTATGAGAAGAGAATTCTTTCTATCTTTTTGGTTCACGAAGAACTTCATGAGATTCATACACGACTCATCGCTCCAAGTCGCTGAAGGGTTTGGAGCCTTGAAAACAACATATGGATCAACAAACCCAACAGAATTGTCGTGTTTATCTCTGAGCTGAGTCATCTGATACCTGCAAAATATTGAGTCAATCCACAAGTATGTGTGTAAGAATACTACGTACTATATACACATATTAGAGAGTTCAATGAAAACTATATAAAAGAAACACTTACAAACAGTAGCAGCTAAGGAGCGATTTGTCCAGTGCGTCCATATGACATAGCTGGTGTAATTCCTCCATCTGGACTAAGATTAGGTCATCGCCACAGAAGTAGTGATGGTTCCGAATTCGGACAGAAATCCAATTGACATCTGGGTCTTTAGAAGCCTCCATGCACCATTTGTTGATTGCAAACATCTGCGTACCAAGTACATGTAAGTGATTGGGGTTCATTAGACTCCTGCCCGGTGCAAAATTTCTCCTCCATTCATCAACTACTTTCGCTCGTGGAAACTCCAGCCCAGTAGCAATATTTTTAATGGTGTCGTACGGGAGACCGCTGTCAATGAAAAAATCTTCAATTGAGTCCATCTCAGACAAAGTGGTCTCTCCAGATTTCCGCTGTACTCTGCCCATGTTTGAACCATACTGATTTTGCACAACTAACGGGGACAAAGGTCTTGATGTTTCCCCGAGCTGTGGAACACCCTTTCCCACTTTCTTCTTGCTGGATTGTTGTTCTTTTGCGGACTTCATAAGAGAGCGTTCGTAATCTGATTTTCGCGGAGCCTTTCGGGCTTCACGCATCTTGATACTATGTTGGTCCACCCTTTTCCTTAACTCCTGTGGGTTTAACAAGAGGTAAGGCTTCTCCGGGTTCCTCTTCGCTTTAGTAGCGGCCTTTGATTCCTCTAAAAAATTTCGCACATCTTTTTTCACTAAAATTTCTAACTCCTCATCAGTCTTTTCATAAGCTAATTTCTCCTGGGCTTTTTTTCCTGATGCAGGAGCCTTCTTCTTTGGAGGTGGGGCCTTTGGTTCTGTGGCGGCGGACCGCTTCTTAGGGCCGCGCAGTGGAGGCGGCGGTGTTGGAGCCCGCGGTGGAGGTTGTGGCGTTGGAACCCGCGGTGGAGGAGATGGTGGGCCCGGTGGCGGTGTTGGAGCCCGCGGTGGAGGTTGTGGCGTTGGAGCCCGCGGTGGAGGAGATGTTGGGGCCGGTGGCGGTGTTGGAGCCCGCGGTGGAGGTTGTGGAGTTGGAGCCCGCGGTGGAGGAGATGTTGGGGCCGGTGGCGGTGTTGGAGCCCGCGGTGGAGGTTGTGGCGTTGGAGCCCGCGGTGGAGATCTTTGTGCAGGAGATGGGGTTGAAGCCGTGTCCTCCAACACATCGTCACCGCCCGCAGCACTCTGATGCGCTGGGGAATAATGACGAACTGGACTATAGTTCCTGCTACGCAAAACAACGAATGATGTGAGCATCTAACTAATATATACATATAGGAAGTTAGTGTAATAAAAATTGTTTCTCGTTCACGCGCACACTACCTATGGTGAGGATCTTGATCAGTAGGAGGAGGTTGCGGCGGTGACACTCTAGGAATAATAATGAAGCGCTTGCGCCAGCAAATAAATGTCTTCTCCGTTTCACCTAAAGTCTTCTCCCCATCTCCCCCTTCGATTTCCAGTGCCACGCTGCCACAACCTGTCTCAACCCTATCCACCGAGATGCTAGCGTATCCGGCTGGCACTGGTTGACCATGGATTCTTGGTGTTCTTGTGCGGTCGATATGGTTTACAACACCGACAGCCACCTTTTTTGTGGCATTTCCATCTAGAATGTGTAGCTCACAAGTAGTAAAAGGTTCTTTAACGTCATCCACGGGGAAGCGTAGCTTGGAGTCATCTTGAATGGTTGGTACTTCTGTGGAGGCGCAACTGCTTTTCATCTGTCCTGGGGGCTAATGTTCGCTTGAGGCTGTTGTGATGATGTACCTTGCCCACTCGTCATTTGACTAAGTGCCGCTTGCACTTGCCTTTTGATTTCCTCCTGCATCCATTCTTCATGAGATTTCTCACGCTCTTGTGTTTGAAGAACATACTCCTCCAACTTGAAGAGTCGCTCTGCCTCCTTGTCCTTCTTTCTCTGGCGGCTTCTGTAACTTTCTTGATCCGCTTCGAAGGAATGCAGCCACGAAACGGCCCCAAAGCCTCTCGTACGCCCACCGTGCTCAGGATTCTCCAGCGCGTACGTGAGTTCATCCTTCTCTCTGTTGGGCTTGAACTCGCCAGCCAACACCGCACTTCGTGCTTGAACTAGCCTCTGTGCTGCTCTTGAAATTTGCGGGCCCCAATCAAGCTCCCCGTCATTAGGGTTTATGGTTCCCCCATGAGCGTAGAACCAATTCCTGGACCGTTCACTCCAATTTCTTCTTATTGTCTCCGGGACTACCCCTGGCAAGCATCTCCTGTTCCTGTCTCTCCCACTTTGGAAGGGCAGTCTTATAGCCACCTGATCCTAAATGATGGTGGTATTTCTTCTGAGTTGCATTCTGTTTGTTTACTCTGACCCGGGCCTCGCTCTCTTGTGATCTTTTGTACTGTATAAATTCATCCCAATCGGCCCTTATCTTGACATACGCCTTAGAGTTGAAATCTGGCGTCTCGTTCTTCAGCACAAACTTGTGATACAATTTCTTCTTCCAGTCCTGAAAAAGTGTGGCCATCTTCTTCATTGTCCACTCCTGAATTTGCCTCAGCAGCTCCTCATCATCCGTGTCGAACGAGAAATGAGCTTGGACGTCATCCCAGACTAGCTGCTTGTCAAGATTGGAGACATAACTGATCTCGGGAGCACTTCGCCTCTCTTTCCATTCATGGGCACTTATCGGAATCCGATCTCTCACAAGGAACCCACAGTGATAGACATATTTCTGTGCATGGGGTCCTAGTGGTTGGCCTGTAGCCATATCGAATTCGGAGATTACATGATGGTCCTTCAACGGCCTCTTCGGCCCTCGTTTTGGTCTGCTCTGCCCCATCGCAGACGTCGATCCAGAGGGCTACATATAGGTAAAGACACGAAGATGAAACCCTAATACAAGTTGAAATAAAACCTAATCAAGTAATAAAGTAAATGTAAACCCTAACACGACATATTGTATATATACCTCGCCTGTATTGCCTTCTTCCATCTCAACTTGTTGTTCAGGGGGATTTTCATCATGCATGGTCATGTCTTCGTAATTCAATAAGTATTGACTCCCGTCATCGCCGCCGGCGATGATATTCATCATTTCCTCCTCCATGTTCTCATTTGGGTCGGCCATTTCTGCGAATACAGGCGAAAACTAGAGGAGCTTTATACATATATATATCAATTTTCTTTTTTCTATATATATTATTTTCTATTTAACTTTTAATTTCTTTTTTTTTAAACACACTCCACACACACCACGCACACACACTGCACACACAGGATGCACACACACGCACACCACGCACACACGCGCGCACACACACACGAACACACACATGAACACCACACACTGCACGCACGGCGGCGAGGACGGAGATCGACGAGCTGGCCGACCACAGGACGACGGAGACGCCGGCGTGGAGGACGAGACGAGGACGAGGACGAGACGAGGCCGAGGCTCGACGGCGGCGCGAGGACGAGCACGGTACGGCCGGCGAGGACGACCATGGTACGGTCGGGGAGCTCGACGCCGGCGGAGGACGAGGGACGAGGACGAGCCGAGGGCGGCGGCGCGGACGGAGGCGAGGGAGGCCGAGGCTCGACGGCGGTGAGAGAGGCCGAGGCTCGACGGCGCGGACAGATGGAGGCTCGATGACGAGGAGAGCTCGAGGGTGGCGGCGTGGACGGAGGCGGGCAACTGCGTCGATCTGGGGAAGATTGGAGGGCGCTGTGCCATATATACCCGGGAGCACCTTTAGTCCCGGTGCGTAATATGCCCCGGGACTAAAGAGTTGGACCTTTAGTCCTGGGCGGGCTTACGTACCGGGACTAAAGGGGTCTTTAGTCCTGGTGGGTGCCACCGCCCGGGACTAAAGGGTCCTTTCCCGCCACAGTTTTGGGTTTTCAGTATTTTGGGTTTTGTATTAAGTTTTCACTATATAAATATGTTGTAATTCTTGTTAATTGCATAGTAAATTGAACAGTAGGCATAAAATTAGTGAAAAATAACAGTTGTATATCCTTTAACCTTATTGTATAGTAGAAAATTTTGTAGCATAAATTCTTTTTTTTTATAATAACGAATATAAATGTAAATAACCATTCATATTTGGTTAATGCAAAAATTTAATGTTCGATTTAAATTTAAAAAATTGTTGGCTTTCAATAGAAAATTTATTTTCATATCATTTGGACGTTAATCTTTTGTTTATAACCTAAAAAATCATTGCCCAATTTCGTTCTATGCGACTGATGCAGTAGTTTTAGATTTTTAAATTTAGTTTTCTTTTTAAATATATATATCTTAAATCTTTCTAATTGAACAGAAAATTAAATATTTGATATACTTTCTTTTAAAAATTAGTATGATATTCTTTTTGCTTTAGTTTACAAAAGAAAATGTTAAATTTTAGTATCTTCTTATATGTATTTTGATGATTCACATCTAGAGAAGCACATAAATCAATGATTACTACTACTAAATATATATATAAATCCATTATCAAATAAATGAAGTCTTAATTAATTAATTATTACATAATATCTTTACAACCCACTATTAAGCGGGCACAACTGCGAACCTCCTCTTGACATATGTCCCTTGGTTATGATCATTCCTTAACCATGGAGTTTCCTTATTGTTTAACAAAATGCTTGGGTCTTTGTTCACTTTGAATGGCGGAATTCGATCATCTCTTTCATAATCACCTGACATGTCTGACTTGTCCTCAATTCCGACAATGTTTCTTTTCCCTGAAAGAACTATATGGCGCTTTGGCTCGTTGACGATCGAGTTGTTATCATTTTTCCCTCTTTTTGGTTTTGTAGACATGTCTTTCACATAGAACACTTGACTCACATCCGCGGCAAGGACAAATGGTTCATCTTTGTACCCAATATTGTTGAGGTCCACTGATGTCATCCCATACTCCTTGTCGACTGTTACCCCACCTCCGGTACCGGTCATCTTGACCCATTTACACCAGAACAAAGGGACTTTAAAATTAGGTGCGTAGTCTAGTTCCCATATGTCATGTATGCGGCCATAATATGTTTGTTTGTTCCCATTTGGATCTGTGGCATCCACGCGTACACCACTGTTTTGGTTGGTGCTCCTTCCGTCTTGGGCTACTGTGTAAAATGTATTCCCATTGATCTCGTACCCTTTGTACGTGCTCATATGCCACGATGGTTGTCTGGCCAACAAATAAAGGTGCTCATCTATGTTGTCATCACTCTGACATTATTTTTGCAACCAATCGCCGAAGGTTTGCATGTGCTGACATGTAATCCAAGATTCACTCTTCCCGGGCCACTTGGATCGAAGGAAATCCTTATGTACCTCGATATATGGATCGACCAATGAGGAGTTCTGTAGAACTGTGCAGTGTGCTTTATCGAAGTAATCGTCTCCTGTACCGATATATATTTTCTTCTCTAGTGTTCCCTTGCCACTGAGTCTGCCCTCGTGTCGCGATTCAGGAACGCCAATCAGGTCAAGGTCTGGAATAAAGTCCACACAAAACTCTATGACCTCCTCTGTTCCGTAGACCTGGGCGATGCTTCCTTCAGGCCGAGAACGGTTATGAACATATTTTTTCAGGACACTCATGAACCTCTCGAATGGGAACATGGTGTGTAGAAACACAGGACCGAGAATAATGATCTCCTTGACCAGGTGAACTAGGAGGTGTGTCATGATATCAAAGAAGGATGGAGGGAACACCAAGTCAAAGCTGACGAGACATTGAACGACATCATTCTGCAAAGTAGAAAGTTCCTCTGGATTGATTGCCTTTTGTGAAATTGAATTGAGAAATGCACATAGCTTCACGGTGGCTAGACGTACATGTGGAGGTAGAATTCCTCTTAGAGCAACAGGAAGCAATTGGGTCATAAGCACATGGCAGTCATGGGACTTCAAGTTTTGGAACTTCTTCTCTGGCACATTAATTATTCTCTTTATATTGGAGGAGAATCCAGATGGGACCTTGATGCTGTTAAGGCATTCAAACATGCTTTCCTTTTCTTCTCTGCTAAGAGTGTAGCTAGCAGGGCTTAAGTATTGGCGCCCGTCATCTGTCTTCTCCGGATGCAAGTTGTCTCGTTCTTTCATGCGCTGCAAGTCCTGTCGTGCTTCAAGTGAATCCTTAGGCTTTCCGTAGACACCCATGAATCCAAGCAGGTTCACACAAAGGTTCTTTGTCAGGTGCATCACGTCGATCGCATGGCAGACCTCTAGGACATGCCAGTAGGGTAGCTCCCAGAATATGGACTTCTTCTTCCACATGGGTGCGTGTCCCGAAGCGTCTTTGGGAACAGGTTCGCTGCCCCGTCCCTTTCCAAATACTACTTTCGTATCTTTCACCATTTCGAGTATATCATCTCCGGTCCGGTTACGAGGCTTGGTTTGGTTGTCTGCCTTACCTTTAAAATGTTTGCCTTTCTTTCTTACTGGGTGGCCCATAGGAAGAAACCGACGGTGCCCAACATACACGACCTTCCGACACTTTTTCAAAAATAAACTATCAAGGTCTTCGAAATAGTGTGTGCATGCATTATATCCCTTGTTTGTCTGGCCTGAAAGATTACTTAGAGCCGGCCAATCATTGATTGTTACGAACAATAATGCTCGCAGGTCAAAGTGTTCCCGTTTGTACTCATCCCACACGCGTATGACTGGTTTGCTCCATAGAAATAGAAGTTCCTCAACTAATGGTCTCACGTAGACATCGATGTCGTTGCCAGGTTGCTTCGGCCCTTGGATGAGCAACGGCATCATAATGAACTTCCGCTTCATGCATAACCACGGAGGAAGGTTGTAGATACATAGAGTAATTGGCCAAGTGCTATGATTACTGCTTTGCTCCCCAAAAGGATTAAAACCATCCGTACTTAAAGCGAACCTCAAGTTTCTAACCTCATCTGCAAACTCTGGGAATTCTCTGTCTATCGCTCTCCACTGGGATCCATCAGCTGGGTGCCTCAGCATATTGTCTACCTTACGGTCTTCTTTATGCCACCGCAACAACTTTGCATTGTCGTTATTTATGAACGAACGTTTCAAGCGTGGTATTATAGGAGCATACCACATAACCTTGGCACGGATTTTCTTCCTGCTTGGACGTTCTATACCCTCTACGTCACCAGGATCATCTCGCCTTATCTTATACCGTGATGCTTCACATACCGGGCATGCATCCAAATTCTCGTATTCCTCCCCACGGTACAGGATGCAGTCATTAGGACATGCTTGTATCTGCTGGATTTCTAATCCCAAAGGGCAGACGACCTGTTTTGCTTCGTACGTAGTGGTGGGCAATTCGTTCGCTTTCGGAAGCATCTTTTTCATTATCTTCAATAACTTCCCAAATGCCTTATCGGATGTACCATTCTTTGCCTTCCATTGCAGCAGTTCCAGCGTAGTACCCAGCTTTTTTGGGCCATCTTCAGCAGTGGGATATAGCAATTTCCTATGATCCTCTAGCATGCGCTCAAACTTGACCTTCTCCTTGTCACTTTCACATTCTCTTCGTGCATCACGAATGACATCACTAAGAGCATCAACATCAGCTGCCACATCTTCTGTCGCTGCCGCATCTTCTTCACCATCTCCCCCCACTACATCATCATCAAAGACACCATACTGAGCAATAATATCAGCGTGGGCCAATTCTTCTTCACCTTCTTCATCATCATCCATTACAACCATCCTTTCTCCATGCTTCGTCCAACAAATATAGTTTGTTACGAAACTCGACTTCAACAAATGCGTATGAAGAGTCCTTGAGCATGAATATTCCTTCAAATTCTTAGAGACGGCGCATGGGCAGCACATGAAACCATCCTGCTTGTTTGCCTCAGCCACACCTAAGAAATAGTGCACGCCAGCAATGAACTCTTTGGAGCGGCGATCGACATTATACATCCAATTGCGTGACAACATCTGCATTAAATATTACAACCATGCACTTAGTAGTTTCTCATGTTATTGCACAACACTCTTGACATCACATGATTGATTAATTCAAGCAAGCTTGACTACAACGAAGACTATCGCAGCTAACACTAAAAAAACTAAAAATAAAAATAAAAAACAATTATAAATAAAAAAGACTAAATTTATCTATTTGTTTAGATAATCGAAAAATATGATATAACAATACCAATTTCCACATTGTCTACTCTCCATATTTATTGTTGCAAACTATTATAAATTCCACATTTTTCTAAAGAAAATAAACTAAAAAGACACTAAAATTCAATATTACTCGTCTTGCATAAGTATGAAATATAGAATGGATACTACCTAGCAGTAGAAAACTATCAAGTGATTGTGATGAACCAATTTAAACTACTCAACTCTCTATGCTTGTTCTTGCAAACTATATATTTTAATTAAATTCCTCTCATATTCAAAAGACATGGTAGGAGATGAAAATAGTTACCTCTAAACGCAAAGAGACGATGACAGAGTCGAACAAGATCACCAATTGACGCCGGAGACGAAGAACAATGAAGAACAAATGAAGAACAAGCAATAGCAACAGCAAGAACAAGCAAGAAAGCTCACTGAAATTTGAATGTCTCTGGCTCGGGGGAGGAAGAAGTTGGCAGGTTAAAACCCGGGGAGCTTTAGTCCCGGTTTGTATTAAAAACTGGGGCTAAAAGGTGATCATTTATCCCGGGGCAAGCCACAAACCGTGGCTAAACCTTTAGTCCCGGTCCGTGGCACCAACCGGGACTAAAGAGTGCCCTTTAGTCCCGGTTGGTGCCACGGACCGGGACTAAAGGGTCCCTGCCCCGACAGCTCTGCGCAGTAGCCGTTGGGGCAGGCCCTTTAGTCCCGGTCCGTGTTACAGACCGGGACTAAAGGGTCTATTAGTCCCGGGCGGCAAAAACACCGAGGCTAAAGACGATTTTGAGAATCGGCCAATGACCCTGTTCTGTAGTAGTGATGACACCATATGCCAGGACGACGACGGCTAGACTGAACAACAACGGCTATGGCGCGGCCTAGCCAGTAGCACCACGCCTGCACGCACGCACGCAATCAACCGCGATTCAACCCTCAACAACCATGAGGTTGATCTTGATCCGCCATACACTATGCCAGAAAATGTTACCAATGACGCGTGTTGAGGGCCATCAGTGACGCATAAAATACGCGTCACTAATTTTGTGTCTGTGATATATGGTAGCATTATAGCTAGCTGCAGGTTGAATAATGCTTGCTAGCTAGAGCTTAGAGAAATATCTCGTGGTAAATGGAACAAGAAGGTAAATGGAACAAGGAGGTGGGTGACCATAAATGGACATGGACTCATGGGTGACATACATGGATATGCCGTATTATGAGATGCAAAATATCTCGTGGTAGCTGCTTGAGTATCAAGTTGAACTATAGTATATACTAGCGCAGCGCGCGCCTTTGCGCGCATATACAGTTATAATGAAAATTTGGAGCATTGAGGAGACACAGTGAGTAATAAATTATATAGACGTATATTTAGAGTATTACACATGTTGTTGAAGCCTAAATACAGTGACCAAATCAATAATCCTAACCAAATTAGTACCTTCATCTTTCGTTGCACAAAGCTTTTAGCTTACTGACCAAATCAATCATTCCAGAAAGAATTCTGCAAAGTGAAAAAATAGTGCCTTTAATAATCCTGTAAATGGACCAAGAAACAAGCCATGACATAATATTACAGGATGTACCGTCGTCATTTGTTGGAATCCTTGTGACTGAAGGAATACATCAATGTTCCCAGTTTTTAGCCTATTAACCTAGTCCTCCAAAGAAGCAATGGTTTTGATAATCCTGTTAATGGACCAAGGAAATGAACAATGCATGTGCTTGTAAGTATAAAAATAGTAGTTAATTTTGTTGTAGCGTAGGTGAAAAAATATTGAGTGAATTATATCTTTCTTTAAAAAATCTTATAACACCGCTAAACAAGACATAAAGTAAATTGTCTGAAATAATAATGGTGGGGTTGTGTATACGAACCTGAAATATAACTACACTTTTTTGTGTCGCCATGAAAAGAGGAACTCAAGTGATCAATTACCGGTACTATGCACCTGCTACTATATAGAGAGATATTAGTAGGCACAATAGGCTATTAGATCAGATCCCAATACACATGGATTAAGCTATGGTTTGGATGCTTGGTTCTGCATAGCAGGTAGAGAAGAAGGGGTGACATACATGATAGCTACGCTCGTTGCCAATAAAAAGTCTGATGGTCAGGTCTGCCAGATCTTGCCGCCGAGCTGAGACGCCACTGCAGACGAATCGCCTCGGCGGCTCAGCCGCGTCGCCTCAAAATGCCTCGCCGCCCTGTACAGGCGAGGACGAGATGTCGTATAGAAGTAGTGGCCGTGCTTATTAACTGGTAACAGATGTGGAGGTAATGAATGCCAGTTGATGGATTGAAGCTGCAGCGCCCCATGGGCTTCAAGAATTGATTAGTGACTTCATGTCTCCTGAGATATTTAATTTATAATATTGTTACTTACTCTTAGATTAACTATGTGTCTATACCACTGGTTCTATGTTTGCTAGAACCCATCCAAATTCTTAAAAAAAGAAATTAGGTTGTGGGCCTCATGATTTCTATAAGTCACTTTTTTTCCTGAGCTTGTTACGAAAATGGACCCCTGAGTTTTTGAATGGTAGCTTAAATGAAGACAATGAAAACTATATAGCGTTGTAATATTATGAAAGCAAAAATACCTTAATATATAGATATGGTAAATGCGATTAGTTTGCTTCTCTCAGTTTTATGACTGCAGACAAAAACAGATTAATACTCATGGTTGAGGATATTATGTTTAGATCTATGATTTATGAGCCATCAGTATCAATGGAAGCATAACGAAGGAGCATAAATATAACTGGAAATAGAACAAATTAGACAAAAAAAATGGAAAAGCTCTTTACCAGGAACATGCGTCAAGGTAATGTACTCATGCCAACGAATTGCACAGGGAACTACAAATAAAACGGAAAAACAGATGTGGCTAGAGCAGAAGCAAATCTTTTTAAAGGAAAAACAGATGTGAACCCACTGCGCAAATCAAGAGCAGAATCACTACTGGAAACTTGAAATTCCCTAACCAACGTCAGTGAAAACTGGAATTACCCTGTCGAGCTAGCCCTGACGGTATTTTTATTTTCCCTGACGGTAAGTGCACCGTAAAAAATTTCATGGCGATATTTTTAGTTTTTATGACAATACGTACATTTTCATGAAAATATTTTTATTTTCCCTGACGGTAGTGCACCGTGAGGGAATTTCAAGTTTCCAGTTGTGAATGGAGCAAAGAAAAATGATTAACACATGGCTGAGAGTGCATTGCAACTGGCAAAAAATTTAGTTGGGTACATAAAGAATTAAACTATGTAACAGCTAGCAACATGGGCTCTCAGGGTGAGGGTTTAATTTTTAACCAAAAAAAAAAAAACTATGACGCTGATAGTTGCCATTTTTTAGCATAGATATATGAAAGGGAACAATGATCTAGTGCAGGTACCAATGGAGGAGCTTCTGTGATCCCATAGAGGAATTGTTGTGCTAATCATAACTCCCTACAAAATGTAAAGAAACTGATCCTGTATTAATCTCAAGAAGCATTAATCATACAATAAAAATAAGTATTTCTTTTTATGAGGCATGCAAGCAATAACTATGAACCTAGTATGGACTACATCTTACATGTTTCGTAGATGAAACGACAAAATTTTGCAGATCGACTGCACTGATGATAGGTACAACACAACCCGATTGCAATTGTATTGGAACTGCACATAAAAAGGGAAGAGTTGTAGACAAGGGGGTCACTGTATTCATAAGAATTTGTACATACTGAGAACCACAGCTGACCCATGATCATCCTCATGGGAAAAGAGAATACCTAAATGCATTGTTACTTCAACAGTGATGGTGTGCACCTTGGCACGCTTGTGCAACCGCTGTCATGGACAACAGAGATTGTTGATAGCGGAGATGTGAATGATGGAGAAGAAGTGGTGTCCCATGGCGCCAGAAAACTTTGCCCCTTCTATGGATGTGTACAGGAGGAGCGGACAATAATGAGTGAAAACAATAAAATAAGAAATGCCATCAATAAAAAGAGTATTGAATGGTATAAGAAAGATAGAAGATAGAACAACATATCTGCTAAGTTCATATATACAGGGATCATCTTTGGCAACAATAGAGAAGAATATTCGCTTCAAGGAAATAATTCCATTTGAGAGGCATGCGAAGAAACAGCTAAATAGGATAATTCTATTTTGTAAACGAACACATGGTTTGAATGTACACAGTAGAAAGAGATATATTAAAAAAAAATTGGCAATTGGGACCACATAGACACATATAATTGTAATTTGTAGCCTTGTTATGACACTGACATATTAATAGCTAGAGTATAATGTAAATGAAGCTATCCTATTGCTCGTGTGTCCTTGCATTGGCGATCTCATTGAATTTAGTAGCCTGCACTCTATCCTTCTCAAGAAACTGCACACCCACCTCTATAAAAGGAGTATAGGCCATCACATTAACATATAGATGGCTGTTATCATTTGCAACACATATACTTTTAGTATTCGAGCACCGGAATGAAACCAAATGAATATTCCTAAGGAGATGTACAAAGTTCAGAATTTATGACTGTCATCATCTATATTTTGCCTCTAACCTAGAAAATGGGTAAATATCTGCAGTTAACTAAAAAGGGAAAACTATAGATATGGCATATGTAAGAGTTTTTATGACCATTGGGGATGTAGTGTTCTAATTTGCTGACATATTAAGGTACATATCGTGAGCACTCTTTTTTTTTTTTACTTTGCAATAGAATTATAAAACAGAAATGACATGAATATTATTGACCAATTCAATTAAGCAAGTAAATGTTCATGAAGAAACCTTTAGAATGAGCAGAAATTTAGATAACTGCAACGTATAAGTAAGCAATAGATACATAAAAGAATGGAAGAGTAAAACATTTTAAAAAAAAGGTATGAGTAAGCAATACATACACCAAAAAATGTTCGATGGAGCTTCACTTGAGTAAAAATAATATTACCTGAGGATATTGTCAGTTAATTATTAGTTTTGTGCTTCTAAAAAAATCAATGGTAGGAAGTTATGTGGTTGCCAACACTAATTATATCTACGTGATCATAACGAATTAGGCTCATATGGACAAACTACCTTTTTTAACAGATCTACAGATTACCTGATCCTATCTAGATTAGAATTCTTAATAATGCCAATAGCTTCATTTCAAATGTCGTTGTCATTATAAAGGAAGGATACATCTTCAGGAGAACTGGAGCTAGAACTTGGTTTTTGCTAAATTATAGAAGCAAGAGTGATGCATGATAAAATTGTAAGAAGCCGACTATTTTCTAAAACTGCATAGAAGACATGTTGATGTCACACGAGGATGCCATCAAGGTAACAAAACATTGAGTTAGAGATCATTGGAAATTAACTTTGATCTCTAAATGTTGAGTGGTAAATGTAAAGGATCAATTGGAATCAACCAAGCTGAGAGGACGAGAAAGAAACAAGAAAGATGGAGGAGGGGTACCTCAGTTCCGGCCAGGCTTCTAACTGACAGTTGCACACCACATGCATTGACATATGGTAACATTGGAATGGCTATATTAGAGCATTGACATATGGTCAGCATAAAATAAATACATCAGTACCATGGATAAAAACAATTCAGATAAGATGTTGATTCAGATTTACTACTCGCTTACCGCATAGGCTGGTATAGGGATGAATGTCATCAACTGTCGTAGGGACCTGAGAGTACCCTCCCTGGACAGCAGAATAATGAAGAAGCGTCAATCAAAATTCTCTATTCTAGCAAGTAAATAGACTTTAATTTCATGTAATAGCAATTAGCATGTGTAAGAGGACCTGTAGGGTACACCACAGTAAGTATGTAATATGTTTAAACATGAAGTGGCTTAAAGAGCTTATCATCTTTTCAGAACTTTTCAGAAATTATAGTAAAAAATATCTGGCGTAGTGTAAAGGAAAGACAAAAATAAGGAATGCTTTGGCGAGTATCCAACAATTTTCATTGTCCTAAGGTAAACTAAAACGTACTGAAGAATGCACAAATATTTCTTGATGAAATTTGTTGATGCAAAACCTTAAAAAAAAATAACCTTATTACTGATGCACGTAGCCAAGCTATAAAATCTTTTTTGAGCACCGGATAAATGTTTCTTAGTCAACATCTAACATGTTTAAAAATACACTGAATTAGAACTCTATGACAATATTATGAAATGACTTAAATTTAGAACAAATTACTTGTCTACTGTCTGTCCCTATTTGACTTGATAAATTAATAAATAATTAATTTAATGGATCAACGATTCGCTGGAGTCGCATCGCTTGATGTCCGTATGGATCAAATTGCAAGATCAAAAAGAAAACCGAAGTTGCTATATCAAACAAACACTAAGCTACTAATGAACATAATCACTTATGTATTAGTTACTGCAGTGAGTCAGGGACAGGGACAGGGACGAAGGGACAGCAGCGGGCCAGCGCTGCGTCGTTAGCGGCTGCCTGCTGGGATCACGGGATTGCGGCTTACAAGAATTAGAATTTGGTGACGCCGCAACGGCCGCAACGGCACAACAACACGCACCAGCAGTCCGGCGATGACGGGGACCGGAGAGTCGCGAATACGAAGGGTTGCCGTGTAGACCCAAATACATGTTGCGGATTGAACAGGACGTCATCTGTACAAAGGGGAAGACGGAGGGAGAGAGGATTCAGGGGAAAATCATGGGACGAAGCAAAGCGAGGAACATACCGGCAGATCCGGTGGCGGAGCCGAGCTGCTGTCGACACCGGTGAGAAAGACGCGACCAGCACGCAGTTCGTCCAAGACTGGGAGAGAAGGCTGAGAGCGAGAGCCGCGGCCGCCGCCGCCATCGTACCCTAACCCTAACCCTAGGGCACATGGTGAACGTCAACTGCGAGGGCATGCGTGGTGAGGAAACATGGAGACGGAGGTGGAGAAGGGAGGGGTTCACCTGTTTCGGCGTCGTCGCCGGCGCGCCGCCCGCCTTCGCCGCCGCCGGGGCCATGGCGCGGTGCCGCGGGCGCGCCACCGCGGGCTGCCTGGCCGCCGCGGCCGCCGTGCCGGCCGCCCGCTCCGCCGCGCTCCCGCGCCGCCTGTCGGGGTCGCCATGACTCCGCCCGTGGCGGGCTCCGGAGAAAAAGTGACGACGAGAGCGATGGGGGAAAGAGAGGAGGAGAGGAGAAATATCTGGAAGCTGAAGCCTAGAAGCTGCATCGGTATTTATTTGCATCGGTATTTATTTGTCTCTCCGGATTGGAACGAGAAGTCAGAGAAGCTGATAAGAAGCAGCTGACAAGCCCGATTTTGATGGGAAGCTACTTCTGAAAGAAACCGCTTCAAGCAATATGGATCGTTAGATAGAAGATCGGTCGGCTGAAAATAATGGAGGCGACGTGGCCCTCCTGGCTGGGTTGGAACTCGTTGAAGAATATAGATCTAAACATCTTCAGAGATAGCGATTGGATTATACTGTAGTAGCGTACTACGTGTGTGATTATGGCAGTGCAGTGACGATATATGTATAGACCTGCCCATACGTGGGTGGTCCAAAGACGTGCAATAGTCGCCAATTCCTTTCCATTTTTTAGTCAATCCCAATAGGATTTTATAGGAGATTTCAAGCATATTTAATAGGATGCTACGTTAGCAAGCTGCATGAAACGAGGAGGAGATAGAAAAAATTTGTTTTATGGCTGCGAAACAATAGGTGCCGTATTTCCAACACCACTAAACCATGATGAAACCTGTGTTGAGGAGCTTTGGTGTTTTATTGGATCACACCATGCCGAAAGAGATAAGAGAGGGAAGATCGGGGTGGTGGGACCTACGAAAATAGTAAAATACACTATAAAATACACTACGAAAATAGTAAAATTTGTAGGTCCCACCACCCCGATCATCCCTCTCTTATTTCTTTCATCGCATGTATGCGATGAAACTTTATACGAGGAGAGAGTCCTATTTCATATCAAAATTTTATGTGTTGAAAATTGGAAGGTGAAACTTAACATTAACATTAAGACTGACTTTATTTTAATTAATATATAGAGATGGTGCATGACTTCCACGGCTATATAAGAAAAACTAGTACTTTAGAAGAAGGTATACTATTTCCAACACCATTGGTTTCGTACTTTTTTTTGCAAAACATAATAAATTAACCCTTTTAGTCCAGTGACAGCTATATCAAAAATAGTCTCAAAAAACTGACTTTTTTACCCGCTTCTAGAAATGCCCTTGATTTTAGAGGTGGCTAAAAAACAACCGCTCTAGGAAAATTCCTTCCTTTCGAAAAACACCTAATAACTACATCTAGAAATAGATTTGTACAAACGGTAGGCAATTTGAACTGCCTTTATAGAACAGTGAAGTTCTTAACTTTTTCTAAATAGAGTTCAATGAATGCAAACTTTATATTAAAGTTGTAGTATTTCAAAGATATCTACAACTTTATAGTTTGACTAAATTTTTTTATTGAAACCATCTAAGGCCTAAAAGTTTTGTATTAATTTTTAAAAAATTAAAATTTGATTTTTTTTTTTCGAATGACCTTGGATGGTGAAATGACATAAATAGAACTTGTGGTTTTAGCCACTTCACTACCAACTGCGTTTTCTAGCTACTTTGTGGTTTGAGGCGGCTATGTCACCTCCACCTTCGTTGACCAACATATTTGTGGGCATCATGGTAGTTTTGACAACTAATGATGACTAAAAGAGTCACTCATGTTGCTTCAAGCAGTTGCCACCTTACACGACCATTGTGAAGTTCAAGAGTAGCCTCTTGCCTTCAAGGAGTTGGCTTATGGCATATGCTATTGTTGTCTTGCTCACAACCATCTAATAATCAGCTCTCATTTTAGGATTCGTTCTATTGCATTCGATGTCGTGAACCTAGGCATCGATAGCGATACTGCCCCATCGATTTCTCTCCTCTGCCCTACGCTTACCCTCCCCAATAGCTAATCCTTTCCACCCCAGCTAACTCATAGTTGGGTAGATGTTCCTCAAGTTAGCTCCATACTGTCGTCTCCATAACGCTTTGTGATGAAAGGATGTACGTGACTACAATGACCTTGCACCTCAAGCTCTTTGGGTATCTTTGATCTCTATTTCATATATATGCTTGCACCTTTGTAGGAGTCACTACACTTAGAGCTTGAACAACAGATCATTGCCTGTTTGGAGGATCTAGTGCGACATTTGAGAGATGAGATTTCGGCTACCATGTGTTTAGCTGCACATGTGGCCACACACCTAAAAGCATGTGGAGCTTCCAAGTGATCGACATGGGGAGCACCTATGTTGACGTGTCTAGCTCTTCGACCTCTGTTCATCCGTTTGGCGTTCTCCAACACAGTCAATCCCCGCTTCTCTCTTACATAGACTTGTACGTCTACCGATTTCTTAGTGTGCTAGGACACATGTGCAACTAGTGCAGATTCCAACACACTGGTGAGAAGGCAATAGATCAAGCTATTGTGGTGCCCTCGGAGACCCCCACTATAGTACAGAGGACATTACTAGATGTTTTCATTCCTATTAACGATATTATTATGGTGGAGGACGTAACCGATGAAGAGGAAGCTGCTCTAGAAGTGACAATTGAGGACCCTATCTTTCTCATCATGTACCATCGAAGACACCCTTACGCATTGTGTGACCAAGGTTAAAGCGGAAGCCCTCCAACTAACACAAGATCCACTGATAAAGACAACATCTTCTCTGTCTACCATAGCTAGGAAGGAGAAGGATGTGTGGTATGTCCTCCTATACATCCCTCTTCACACCTACCATGACAGCAAAGCGCTAGCGTAAGTTCTACTATAGGTCTTCGCTTCGCGGTGTGTTAAAAGATTTGGGCATTGTTGGAGAGGACGGGAAGCTCGATGATGACGCAATGCAAGATGTTGTAGACTATTTGAAGGATTTGTCAGCGCCAAACCTCCTCAAATCAGTCAACCAAAGGACTGTGATGATGGCGCATATATAGTATGTTGGCAACACACTTGCCCTACCTCCGCACACGTGCAGGGGAGTGGCGAAGGTGGCCAATCGTCTGAACTGAACTGAAAATGCAACGAGAACGAAAACCAGTGCGAAGGTTTAAGGAAGCGAGAACAGTGTTTCTGTGGCTCTATTCCCCAAAAACCGCCCCATTACACTGCTCACCCCCCGGTATTTATAGGGGATACCAAGGGGTGCTGACCAAATTACAAAAGGGTACAGAAAAGATTCCTCTGCGTCGTAAACATAGGGGGCAGAATCGTACAAACACAATTAGGCCGAAACCCTAGCTTGCTCTCCGCGCGCCCGCCGCCGCTTGGGTCGTGACCACCATCGCTGAAATGCAGGGCTGACCTTCGTCATGCGAGGATATCCAAACTGCTGCGAAGCCCCGGGTACCTTCGCCTCCCACTAAGGCCTGGGCCTCTAGGCGAAGGTCCGCGGCCTCGCGAAGATTGCTCTCAGCGCCCTTCGCGTCCTCTGCCTGTGAGAACTTACAAAGCCAGTACGAAGGTTGGGTTAGTACTCGAGCGACTCGAAGGACTTGAGGGACTTTGCAGATAAAGGGGTGGGTTTCCCCGAAGGTACGCGAGTCGTGCGGGGGTCATCTTGTTGAGTCAGCGCGCGTGGCACCACTGCCGAGGGTCTCTTCCCCAACAGTAGCCCCTCGATGCCTTGGATCTAAAGAATAGCATTTAGGCCCAAGCAGCGCCCTTTGACGGGAAACGTAATGAGACCCTTGGCAGCGACGCCCGCGGCTGCTTTGGGCCGGGCCGTTACACTGTTGTTTGCACTGTTTGGGTCCGTCTCGTTTTTTGCGCCGAGTTTTTCGGTTGTCGTGCCGCTTTCATAGGGTGAGGAGGCTCGTCTCCCGTCCTATAAATAGAAGGGGTGGGTGAGGAGTTTGGATTGTGCCCTCCTCTGCTATAGCCATCCTGCTGTTGCAATTTGCTTGTAGCGAAGGTTTGTTTTAGCTTGCGTGCGAGGGTTGAGACAGGCGTTCGTTGTTCGATAGCGTTAGCAGCTGAAGAGATGGCTAGGTTGAAGCAAACTGCTCGTGCTGTTACTCCCACTGCCGCAGATGAGGGGATTACCTTCGAGTTCGGACTCAGCCGAGTTTGCACCACTGAGATTGCATCTTACGTTAGGTGGGGTTGGATCGAGGAAGGTAAGGCGAGGACTAGTGCTGGGGAGACGGTGCCGAGGCCGGACACGGATGAGGTTGTTGTATTTGAGGAGTTTTTTTCAGTCGGTCTGCGGTTCCCTGCTGACTCTTTTGTGACCTCGGTTCTGCAAAGGTTCAACTTGCGCTTCCACCAGCTCACGCCCTCGTGCTTTACGAAGATGTCAGTCTATATTTGGGCGTGCCGTTCTCAGGGTATTGTTCCTCATGTCGAGGGGTTTGTTCGGACTCATCGAGTGCACATGCAACCTCGCAAGATCTCGGATCGCGAAGGTAATACCAGTCTTGGACAGTTTGTAGTATACACGTTTTGCCATCGCGCTGGGTCGGAGTTGCCGGTGCAAGCCCAGAAAAATAAGTGGACCAGTGGGTGGCAGGAGTCCTGGTTTTACTATAAACTTAGCGGGAATGCAGAGCTCTGCGGTGAGCTTTCGCCACTTGGTGATGTTAGCGCTGAAGCTATGATGAGCCCCGAGGCTCACGCTTCTGTTGATTGTTTGCGGGTTGTGGCGCGGTCTCAGTGTGCTCGCGACTTGGTCGAGGAGTACTGTTGCGCTAAGATTTGGCCCCTCGGCCGGAGACAGGCGTGGTTTGCAGTCGAGGAAGACTCGAGGTACGAGGGTAGGGGCTTGAAGAAGCCGAAGGTTGACCTTGAAAAGGTTTGGGATAAACTTCTCAAGAAATTTCCCAGGCGAGAAGATGGGGTCGAAGCAATCTACAAGCGTGTTCAGGGGTGGGCTGTAGAGCTTGTTGGAAAGCTTTCCACGTTGGAGACAAAAGCAATCCACAGCTCGGTAGGTAGCGGAGGCCGGGTTAACAGGATGTTTGACAGTCTTGGGGTTCAGTATGTGGATTGGCCTGCTCCGTCGAGCGAAGATGCGCCAAAGAAGAGGAAACGTGCTTCTGCAGAGGGGAAAGTTGCTTCTCGGCCGAAGAGGGGTCGCGGCCGTGGCCGCGGTAGCACCGGCGGCCGAGTGAAGGCGCTAGCGACGAAGGTCTCGGTAGGTTCGGGGGCTGCCGGCACTTCGTCTTCCTTGGCCGTTGGTGCAGGCGGCCGAGGTGCTGGTAGGGTTGGAGGACGGGTGCCCCGAGTTGGCGGGATTAATGCATTGATCCAAGTCTCGGACGACGAAGGCATCTCCGACGAGGAAGGGAAGGAGGGAGAGGGTGGGGATGAAAAGGAGGGGTGCACTGAGGAGGACTCGTCTGATGAAGACAGTGATTCTTCAAGCAGCGAGGGTGGTTCTGATGAGGATGTGAGCATTGAGGATGACCGTGGGAAAAAGATTGCCTCGTCCAGTGGTGGTGCTCCGGCTGTCCGGAGTATTGACGACATTGTTCGGGACTTCGAGCCGAGGAGTCCTCCGCGAGGGTCAATTCCTTCGTTTGCTGGATCACATCTGTGGGTCAACGGTTTTGAGTTTTCTGGTGAACTTGAACCTGAGCGAACCCCCGGGAAGAGACCGTATGGTGAGGCTAGCCGATCGAGTCTTCCTTACTTCGCTAAGAAGCTTAGTGTCTGCGATCCGGCGACTGAGCTATTCACAAGCCCGGACCTTCGGGATTGTCACCTGCAGTGTGGCCCGGAGGAAAAGCGTTTTTTAGGCCGTATCTTCGGCCGTATATGTGTGCCGGAGGCTGAGGTTCGTCTCGCCGACCAAGCTGTTGGGGATACCTTTGACGATGTGGACGTCAAGTTGGCAGAACTGATGCTCCCGAATCGTGCAGCCAGGCATAAAGTTGGGTCTGATATGGAATTTATGAGTGGTCATATCTCCGAGCTTGAGAGAGAGAATGCCAGGCTCAGCCGAAGCTTGGATAACAAGGAAATTGAATTAAAGGGTGCTTCGGAGAGAGCTGTCAAGGCCCGAGAAGAGGCGGTTGAGCTGGCGAAGCGTAATGCAGATCTAATTGAGGCGGTCAAAGCGAAGGATAAGGCTTTGGCGGTTGCCGAGGGTCGGCTTGATGATTTGAATAAATTGTGGCGGGCGAGCATGGAGAAGATAAAACATAAGCTCGATTGTTGCTTGACCGAGGCTGGCGGCTCTGCTGGGGAACCTTTGCCTGTCGCTGATGCTGAAGCGTTCGAGGGATGGATTGGAAATGAGCTTGACGTGTTCAGCTCTTTGGTTGAGAATGCAGCCGACTTTGGTTGTTATGCCGGAGCTTTGGCTATGGCTGGGACCCTTCGACAGGCTGACTGCGATCACCTTCGGAAGATCAGAAGGCCGAATCACGTCTTCCCAAGTGTTGATGTGGTTCGTCAGATGAAGGTTGATGATGCGGAGGTTCGAAACTGCGCGGTGCGTTTGCTCCGTAAGTTTTGGATCGACGGTGGCGGTCGTGTTCTTGCTTTTGAAGAAGCGGCAGAAGCTACGCGTCAGGTACTGACTTTGTATGGATTGCTATTTCTATGTTACCGTGCCTTCGGATGATCAAGTTGTTATTCTAATTTGGTCTGTTTTGGCAGGCTCAGAGAGATGCGCAGCCTTCGCCAAGCGGAGCTGAAGACGTTGCCGGAAGCTCCAAGTCCGCTCCTGAGCCCAGTGCCGCAGAGGTCGCTCCAGCAGAGGAGGTGCGTTCGGCTGAGGATACTTTGATGGCTGGAGAGGCTAGCGTTGAAGAGTTGGTAGCTGAGAAGTCGCCAGAGATCCTGGGAGCTGCTGCCGGCGAAGGTGTAGATGCTGCCGCCGGCGGAGGTCTAAACGCTGCCGCCTCCGACGCTGGAGCGGATCAACAAGGGGAGGGTGTGCAGGTTTGATAACTTAGGTTTTCGTGGGTGCGAAGGTTGCTTTGTAAAGGGTGTGGTTGTTGTAATAACTTGATGATGCTGAGACAGTTCTCCTATTTTGTGTAAAATGCAGGTTCCTGACGGAACCGTGCTAGAAGTATTTGACGTGACGCCCTTGACGTTAAATTATCAAGACACCTTTATAACTGGTGAATCGTGGGCTCGGGCTAGGCTTAAACACCCTTCGCTATCTTTTGAGCATTTTTGGTGGTCGAAGGTCCGCAGATATGATTTGAAGAATAGCAGGTCGAGTCGTTTTTGGCGCGAAGCGGATTATACTGATCGGCAAGCTACACGTTTTTTGTTCGGTACTTCTTCATCCGAGCCCGCTGCTGTTGATGATGATATTGATGATAGGGCGGCTTTGGATTTTTTGTTTGGTCGAAGTGAACTACAGGTTGGGTCTGATGGTGCGATTGTTATTCCGAAGGAGGAGCCTTCGGAAGTTAGTGATGCGGATCGGAGATATATGTATAGAGCGAGGGTTTTGTCTGGGGAGTTGCCTATTGTTCCAGTTGCTCCATTGTTGTGGGGACCCATCATTCCCGTGGAAACGGGGTTGGAGGAGGGTGTCGAGGGTTTGGATGATTTAATGATGATTGAGGATGGTGGTGAATCCTTGTAATTTGAATTTTTTCTATTGGTTGTATACGACACTGTTGTCTGAGGCAAACAACCAATGATATTGTACTGTTGATATTTTGTGATTTGATCAAAATAATTATGAGGCTTGCGTGAAAAATGCCGAGGCTTGCGCAGCGTTTTCTTAGACTGAGATGTTTGGTGAAAAACAGCGACGCCACCTTTCTTTTTTAGCGAGGCTCGCGTTTCGTTAGACTGAGATGTTTGGTGAAAAACAGCGACGCCCCCTTTCTTTTTTAGCGAGGCTCGCGTTTGGTTAGACTGAGATGTTTGGTGAAAAACAGCGACACCCCCTTTCTTTTTTAGCGAGGCTCGCGTTTCGTTAGACCGATGTTTGGTGAAAAACAGCGACGCCCCCTTTCTTTTTTAGCGAGGCTCGCGTTTCGTTAGACTGAGATGTTTGGTGAAAAACAGCGACGCCCCCTTTCTTTTTTAGCGAGGCTCGCGTTTCCAGATGTTTGGTGAAAAACAGCGACGCCCCCTTTCTTTTTTAGCGAGACTCGCATTTCGTTAGACCGATGTTTGGTGAAAAACAGCGACGCCCCCTTTCTTTTTTAGCGAGGCTCGCGTTTCGTTAGACTGAGATGTTTGGTGAAAAACAGCGACGCCCCCTTTCTTTTTTAGCGAGGCTCGTGTTTCCAGATGTTTGGTGAAAAACAGCGACGCCCCCTTTCTTTTTTAGCGTGGCTCGCATTTCGTTAGACCGATGTTTGGTGAAAAACAGCGACGCCCCCTTTCTTTTTTAGTGAGGCTCGCGTTTCGTTAGACTAAGATGTTTGGTGAACAACAGCGACGCCCCCTTTCTTTTTTAGCGAGGCTGATTGTTTTGCGAGGGTGCTCGATTTTTTTTTCTCGGACTTCGCGCCTCCCCTTAGGTGGAGGTGAAGTTTGCTTCTTGCGAGCCCCTGGCTTGTTTTACGAGGGTGCTCGACTTTTTCGGACTTCGCGCCTCCCCTTATTTTAGGTGGAGGTGAAGTTTGCTTCTTGCGAGCCCCTGGCTTGTTTTGCGAGGGTGCTCGATTTTTTCGGACTTCGCGCCTCCCCTTATTTTAGGTGGAGGTGAAGTTTCCTTTTTACGAGCCCCTGGCGTGTTTTGCGAGGGTTCTCGATTTTTTGTACTTCACGCCTCCCCTTATTTTAGGTGGAGGTGAAGTTTGCTTTTTTGCGAGCCCCTGGCGTGTTTTGCGAGGGTTCTCGATTTTTTGTACTTCGCGCCTCCCCTTATTTTAGGTGGAGGTGAAGTTTGCTTTTTTGCGAGCCCCTGGCGTGTGTCCACGAGGGTTCTCGACTTTTTGTACTTCGCGCCTCCCCTTATTTTAGGTGGAGGTGAAGTTTGCTTTTACGAGCCCCTGGCGTGTTTTGCGAGGGTTCTCGATTTTTTGTACTTCGCGCCTCCCCTTATTTTAGGTGGAGGTGAAGTTTGCTTTTTTGCGAGCCCCTGGCGTGTGTCCGCGAGGGTTCTCGATTTTTTGTACTTCGCGCCTCCCCTTATTTTAGGTGGAGGTGAAGTTTGCTTTTTTGCGAGCCCCTGGCGTGTGTCCGCGAGGGTTCTCGACTTTTTGTACTTCGCGCCTCCCCTTATTTTAGGTGGAGGTGAAGTTTGCTTTGAAAAAAGTTTGTTTTTTGAAGCAATCTCCGAGGGTTTTCATCGATTTTAACGCTCTTGTAGAAGAGCTGATTTTTTCGATGCTTATTACTAAAAGCAATAATTTGGAGTTTTGCTTTTTCTGGGGATTCTAGCCTGTATTGATGGTTTGGATACTGCCTCGTTAAAAAACCTTACGCCCCTTCGTAAGGAAAAAGAGTGCAGCTCCTCTGTTTTTGTTACATGCATGGAAACGAAACGAGGCAAGGTTGAAAAAACAGATTACATAATGCGAGGGCTCGCTAAGGCTCCGCTATGGGTAATATTTGCGAAGGTCGTCAATATTCCATGTGTGAGGCAAGGTGTTCCCCTCGCTGTCGGAGAGGTGAAATGATCCGGGACGATTGCATTCTACTATTAGGTATGGACCCGTCCACTTTGGTTGAAACTTCCCCGCCATGTTGGCGTTTTGCTTCCGAATTAGAACGAGGTCACCCTTTTTTAGTTCTTTGATTCTCACCCTTTTGTCTCTCCATTTTTTTTGTCTCTTCTTGATACTTGCGAAGGTTGTGCACTGCGTTGCATCTTGTTTCTTCGAGTAAGTCTTTGTCAAGCAGTTGGCTTTGTTCGTTTTCTTCGATGGTTGTTCTGAGTGACCCATACTTGACTTCTTCTGGTAACACAGCTTCCTCGCCAAACAGGAGCCTGAAGGGTGTGAATTTGGTGGCTCTGCACTGCGAGGTGTTATGAGACCAGGTGACGGAGGTTAGCTCTTCTGCCCATTTTCCTTTGGGCCTGCCTTGCAACTTTTTTGATATGGCTTGGAAAATTATTGCATTGGCTCTTTCGACTAAGCCATTGGATTGAGGGTGCCGGACTGATGCGAAGCATAGGATTGTTCCGATTTGAGCGCAGAATTCTTTGAAAACCTCGCTATCAAACTGAGTGCCGTTGTCGACAGTTAAATGTTTGGGAACTCCAAACCGACAAACTAATTGCTGCCAGAAGAACTTTTTTACTGCCAGGGATGTAATGGAAACGAGTGGTCTAGTTTCGATCCACTTCGTGAAATATTCCACGGCTACCACAGTGTAGCGGAGGTTTCCTGGAGCTGTTGGTAGTGGACCGACGAGGTCCATTGCCCATCTTTGCAGAGGCCAAGTTGGGCATATGAGAGTTGTAGGAGCCCCTGGGGCATTTTGATTTTTTGCCGTTAGTTGGCAACCCTCGCAATGTTTGACGATGCTTTCTGCGTCTCGTAGCGCTGTTGGCCAATAGAAGCCTTGCCGGAAAGCTTTTCCAACTAACGCCCTCGGGCCGTTGTGTGAGCCACAGATGCCTTCATGAATAAGTTTGAGAATATCATTTCCTTCAGACTGTGACACGCATTTGAGCCATGGGGAGGTTACCGAAGCTTTGTACAGAATGTTGCCCACAATCTTGTACCCTCGTACTCTTTGTTTTAGTCTGTTTTCTTCTTCCTTGGACTCGGGCTCGTGGAGCCCTTTGATATAGGCTATGATAGGTGCTCTCCAGTCCTCGCTGTGAATTGTACTGATCAACTTGGTGTTCTTTTCTGGGGTCTCGAAGGCTGATTGAATCGCAACCTCGTGGAACACATCTGGGGGTAGCTGAAGTTGTTGTGCTGCTGCTTTAGCTAGGCAGTCTGCCTCGTTGTTTTCGGCCCTCGGTATTGCTTTCACCGTTATGCCGAGGAAAAATGATTCTAACCTTCGGACATATTGAAAGTATTTTTGCAGCTCTGGATCTTTCGCTTTGTAGTTCTTCTCAATGTGCCCCGCGATAACTTGTGAGTCTATATTGATGACTGCCCTTCGGACCGACAATGATCGAAGCCTTGAAAGCGCTAGTATTACGGCTTCGTATTCGGCGGAGTTGTTTGTGCATTTGAAATCAAGTCTTCTTGCATATCTTAGCTTCGACCCGGATGACGAGACTAGGATGGCCGAGGCCCCAGCTCCAGTTGCTCCACAGGCTCCGTCGACATATACGGTCCAAAACGGGTCTTGTTGAGGTCCATCGCTGCGAGGATCAGGTGTCCACTCAGCTATAAAATCTGCTAGTGCCTGTGATTTGATTGCTGTTCTGCCGACGAAGGTTATGGCGTAACTGTTAAGCTCAATTGCCCATTTTGCTATTCTTCCAACTGCCTCGTTGTTCTTGAAAATGTTTTCGAGGGGGTATGCCGAAGGTACATGGATCTCGTATGCCTGGAAATAATGCTTGAGCTTTCTAGATGCCATGACCACGGCGTATGCTATCTTCTCGAGCTCTGAGTAATTCCGCTTGGGACCTTCGAGGGTTTCTGATACATAGTAGATTGGGGCTTGCCTTGTCCTGTTGTTCTCGTGTAACTCTTTGATCAGGACTGCGCTTGCTGCGTGAGGCGAAGCTGCGACATACAGCAGTAATAGGTCTCCTTTGCTTGGACTGGTTAAAACAGTCAAGTTGGTGAGATACTTTTTCAAGTCCTCGAAGGCTTTTTGCTGCCGAGGTCCCCAATTGAATGGTGCAGTACTTCTCAATGTTTCAAAGAAAGGTAACCCTCGCTCAGCGGATCTGGAGATGAATCTGCTGAGTGCTGCTAAGCGGCCTGACAGACGCTGAGCTGCTTTTTTGGTTGTTGGGGGTTCCATATTGATGATAGCATCAATCTTGTCGGGGTTAGCTTCGATTCCCCTTGCTGAAATGATGCAACCCAGCAGTTTTCCTTCGCTTACCCCGAAAATGCATTTTTTGGGGTTTAATTTTAATCCGGCAGACCGGAGGTTGCTGAATACTCTCGATAAGTCTGAAATATGATTTTCTTTCAGCTCACTTTGGACAACCAGATCATCAACGTAGGCGGAGACGGCGTGTTCATCTTTGAAGACTTCGGATGTCATGCGCGCGAAGGTTGACCCTGCGTTTTTTAGGCCTTCTGCCATCCTTCGAAAGCAAAAGGTGCCCGAGGGTGTAATGAAGCTTGTTTTCTCCTCGTCTTCTTCATTCATCCAAATTTGGTGGTATCCTGAGAAGCAATCGAGGAGTGACAGCATTTGGCAACCAGCTGCTCTGTCGACTAAGGTGCTTATGTTAGGGAGGGGAAAATTATCCTTCGGGCAAGCTTTGTTCAGACACGTGAAGTCTACGCACATTCGCCATTTCTTGTTCTTTTTCTGTACTAAGACCACGTTTGAGAGCCAAGTTGGATATTTGACTTGGCGGATGACACCTGCGTCCAAAAGCCTTTTCACCTCGGCCTTTGCTGCCTCTTTCCTTTCTTCTGACATTTTGCGAAGCTTCTGCTTGACAGGGCGATAGCCTGGCTTAATGTTTAGGCTGTGCTCTATCAGCGTTCTGTTTACCCCTTTTAGGTCCTCTGCAGACCAAGCGAAGGTGTCGGAGTTTTCTTTGAGGAAAAGGACGAGGTTGTGTTCTGATTGGTGATCTAGGTTAGCTGAGATGAACACCTTTCTTTCGGTGTTGCCTTCAAAGAGTTGGACTTGTTTGGTCTCTTCCTTGGGTGATACCTTTATTTTGTCAGTGCAAACCTCACCTTAGTTGTTGAGGTTTGTAACTTGAGGCTTCGACAAGTTGTGGACATTGCGATGCCCTGGTGCTACAGTTCCCTCAGCTGCCCTTGCGACGTCTTGGTCTCCATATACTGCGACTACCCCCTTCGGGGCGGGAAGTTTCATGCAGAGGTAAGCGGGGTGGATGACTGCGTTGAATGCGTTGGTGACCCCTCGGCCAAATATCGCATTGTACGGATAAAACATGTCGACCACGTCGAAGGTTATATGCTCGGTTCTGCAGTTGAATTGGTCTCCGAAGGTTACGGGCAAAGAAATTTTCCCGACTGCTCTCACTTGCTGACCACCGAAGCCGTATAGAGGGTTGTCAACAGGTTGTAGGAGGTTCCTATCAAGCTTCATGCTGTCGAAGGTTGAGGCGAACAGGATGTCCGCGGAGCTTCCTGTATCGACCAGAATTTTAGTGACAGTCCACCCTGCTAGATTGGTCTCGATCACCATAGCGTCGGTGTGAGGGTAATCTCTCAGTTTCATATCGCAGGAGTCGAAGGTTATAGGAATGTGGGACCAACGACCGAATTTGTGAGGTCCTTCGACGGCTACATGGTGCACCCATCTAGCATGTTCTTTCCTTTGCCGCTTGTTGCCATGGTCCTCATTCGAACCTCCGGTGATAGCTAGTATTACACCGAAGGTTGATGTTGGGTTGTTGATGGTCGTTTGGTTCTGGGTTTCGGATTTGACGGGTTGAGGCGCTGGTAAAGCGGGTATTGGTGGTGGTGGTGGTAGAGCATTGTTGACTTGTTGGGTGTTTGGGGTTTGGCTTTGGGGGGTTGTTGGGTATGTAACTGTGTATGGTAGATTTTGGCGTTGTGGAAAAGAGGTTGGCTGATAGGAAGTTTGGTTGTAGAGTGGGTGGTGTGTGTAGATGGGTTGTTGCGAGGGTAGGCCATAGTTTATGGGTGTATAGTGGTATGGAGGATTTGGTGGGTGAAAATTTGGTTTCCTGGTGTGGTTGATGGTTCGGTTGTCTGCCGAAGCAGCTCTTTTGGATTCCTGAAACTCCTTTCCCTTGGCGAAGCATTCGCATTGTTTGGTAGTGTGCCCTTTTCCAAGACCACAAAAATGACAATACATTTTCGCGGGGTCTTTCTGCTGGTTCCGTTGATCTGGCGGAGGTGGCAAACCTTGAGGGTTTTGGTTGTTCAGAGGCTGGGTACCCTGTCTTTGGTCTTCATAATGTACTGCTTTGTTAATAGCCCCAATGTTGCTTTGTTCTTGGCGAGGGTTGTTTTCCCTCGGTTGAGGCCTCGGCTGTGGCTTTTGTTGTGACCTTCGAGCATCGGACTTTGCCCTGAAGTCCATGTCTGCTCTGCAATACCTTTCCATTGTCTCATGTAACTCCTCGATCGTATTTGCCGGTTTCCTGGCAAATTTTGAAGAGCATGGGCCTGGACGCAGGCCACTGACTGCAGCGAGGATGACGGCTTCATCGGATATCCCTGGAGTTCTTGCTCTGATTTGGATGAACCTTCGCCAGTAGTCTTGAAGTGGTTCACGCTCTTCTTGCTTGCAATTGAAAAGCTCGATGGGGTTTGAAGGGGCTGGTGTAATGCCTTTAAAATTTGTGCAGAGCCTATCTCTGAGGTTGGCCCAGGAATCCACGGTTCTGGGGCGAAGGTTGCTATACCATGTTTGCGTGATATCACGCAGGATGATGACAAAAGATTTTGCCATTGTTGATTCATCGCCCCCTGCCGCGGCGACAGCTGCCTCATAGCTCATTATGAATTGGCGAGGGTCGGTGAGTCCGTCATAGCGGGGTAGATTTTATGGATTGTAGCATGGTGGCCAGGGTTGGGTCTGGAGTATCTGGGAGAGTGGTGACTTTGGGTCATAGGGCATTTGGTGTTGTTGGGCTCTGCGTTGATTGCGAAGGTTTGGCTCTATCTCATATGGGTAGAGTTGGCGAAAGTTTGGTTGTCTAATGGGGTATGGTTCTGGGTGTCTTGGTGGTGGTGGGGGTGGTGGATGGCGGCGGAGGTTGCCATGATCTTGCTCATTTCCCTCCTGTAGTGGTGGCATTTCCCCATCGTTCCATCCCTCGGCTTCAGCTTCAGCTGCCGCGAGGGACTCCTCCATTCGGCGAAGCTGCTCTCTTGCTTCATCCGCCTTTTGTCTCATAAGACGCAGCCGGTTGTGCCTTTCAAGCTGGTCCAGGCGCCTCTTCTTTTCTTGTAGCTCAGCTCGAAGTCTTTCTAAAGCTTCGAGGCCCAACTCCTCCTCATCTCCTTCCCCATCTCCTCCGGAGGTATGCGGGTGTGGCTGTGATCCCGGTCGAGTGTGAGGGCCCGGGACCTCCGTCCCTGGGGCAACTTCTTCTGTTTCCGAGGGTACACATTCTCTTCCACAGGCTGGATTGTCGCCGTGACCTCTCTGGTCACACGAGGGTCTCTGGTAGCGGGCGCTCTCCTGTTTCCTGCCATCTCGAACTTCGATCCCCACGGCCGGCGCCAAACTGTTGGCAACACACTTGCCCTACCTCCGCACACGTGCAGGGGAGTGGCGAAGGTGGCCAATCGTCTGAACTGAACTGAAAATGCACCGAGAACGAAAACCAGTGCGAAGGTTTAAGGAAGCGAGAACAGTGTTTCTGTGGCTCTATTCCCCAAAAACCGTCCCATTACACTGCTCACCCCCTGGTATTTATAGGGGATACCAAGGGGTGCTGACCAAATTACAAAAGGGTACAGAAAAGATTCCTCTGCGTCGTAAACACAGGGGGCAGAATCGTACAAACACAATTAGGCCGAAACCCTAGCTTGCTCTCCGCGCGCCCGCCGCCGCTTGGGTCGTGACCACCATCGCTGAAATGCAGGGCTGACCTTCGTCATGCGAGGATATCCAAACTGCTGCGAAGCCCCGGGTACCTTCGCCTCCCACTAAGGTCTGGGCCTCTAGGCGAAGGTCCGCGGCCTCGCGAAGATTGCTCTCAGCGCCCTTCGCGTCCTCTGCCTGTGAGAACTTACAAAGCCAGTACGAAGGTTGGGTTAGTACTCGAGCGACTCGAAGGACTTGAGGGACTTTGCAGATAAAGGGGTGAGTTTCCCCGAAGGTACGCGAGTCGTGCGGGGTCATCTTGTTGACTCAGCGCGCGTGGCACCACTGCCGAGGGTCTCTTCCCCAACATAGTATATAATATATATATACCACCAGACTTTTATAATAAGCTTGCATTGCATATGCATACACACCAAAGTCCAAACTAGAAAGAAATAAGTGTAGGCAGCACATCAGCTCTATCGCTTTCAGTTGATGGATGCGTGCTAAGCACCGTATTTCGTCTCTTCCATCTCATAATACGTGGCACGTACGTACTATATACGTACGTACTCTGCAATAACAACAGCATTCGGCGAATTAGCTGTATAATAGTAAATGTAACCGATCGACGACGTTGAATCGTTCAAAAAGGAAGAAAAATCTCGCGGCGTACGTTTCAATTAATGCCCTTCATTTTCGACCCATCTTTGTCAAATCGAAAGGGGGAAAAGAGAGACTGGGTGACAGGTGGTGTGAATTTGCACGCATCGCAGCATCGCACGTGCGCTGCTGCTTGCACCTTACAGATCGAATCGAAGACGTCGACACATATCTCGCTAGCTAGCTAGCTGCTGCTCCTCCTCCACTCGCTTCCGATCCACACATAAACAAAACCGATCACGATCGCGATCGCCGTCACGATCGGCCAGCTAGCCGGGCGCCGGCGACGACTACACAGTACTACACAGGCGGCGCGCCGGCCGGTGGTGTGCATGCCATTTCCGATCTCCGAGCTGGCAACCGGCGGCGTCACGCAACCGAGCACATACATACGCCGTACCCTCGCATTTATTTTGCGATCGCGCCCGGCCCCGGTCCATAAGTGCACCTCCAATAATTGATTTTTAAGCTGGCTCTAAGTATTTTTCTTATATTTTAATAGAGGAGAGAGAAAAGCTAGCTCTTAGTTAAGAGCTAAGCTCTTACACGTATCTCAAGGTCATGTGAGATTATTATGTGGGGTCATCCATGTTAAAAGTCATGTACTAAGAGCTAGTATTGTTAGAGAAGTTAGCTTGGAGCTAACAGCTGGCTCTAACCATTGCGGGTGCCCTTATTGGATCTCGCTTGTCCGATATATATGACCACCCTCTCGCTGGCTCACACGGGGCCAGCACCCAGCAGCCAATGTAAAACGCTCACAATCACAAGCTTAGCTTAATCATCAGCTCGCCGGCCTGCACATAAAGTGCGTGGCCGGACGGTGGCTAGCTTGGACGATCGTCGACCGACGACCATGCATATGCAAGGTGGTCGAGGTCGTCCATCCATGGCGATGGCGGCGGCGACGATGCCGACGGCAATGGGGGAGGGGACGATGCCGCCTGTCGTTGATCGGGTGGTGTTCGCGTTGAACGGGCAGCGGTACGAGGTGGCCGGAGTGGACCCGTCGACGAGGCTGCTGGAGTTCATCCGCACCCGGACGCCATTCAAGGGCACCAAGCTCGGCTGCGGCGAAGGTACGTGGTGCGCGCGTGCTATATACGTAGCATAATATATTTTAATTTTAGTTTTCTATAATGATTATAACCGGTGGCAGTTGTAGTGTTTGTGTCGTGTAAGTTTTTGAGAAAAATATTGTAACACTTTCGTTATTATTTGACAAACTTTGTCTAAATATACTAGGCTCAAAAGATTCGTCTCGATATATACATACTAAAAGTATAATTGGTTATTTTTTTACCTATATTTAATACTTCATACATACGTCTAAAGGTTGATGTGACGGAGAATCTGGAAAAACTTTAGGAAATTTTGAAGAACTAATAAACAGGACCATAATTACGGAGAGGCATACTTCTTTCTCTCTCTCTTTTTTTTCTTTTTTTCTTCTTTTTTTTTTTGCTACCTCTTCTTCATTCCACCCACCAACAGAGCTACGTTGGGGCCATACTGGACCATGGACCCCCCTTGCCCCTGTGATTTTGTGAAGGATCTCATATTCTATTGAGCTAAAATCGTCCAGCACAGCAGGCAGCAGAACCCAACGCACAACTAACAACTCTCTACGAGACCGTCGTATTGGGCGCCTTCTGTGTTCGTGAGCGGCAAGTAGCCAAGTCAGGGGTGACCGGCAAGCCAGCGGGGCATGAACGACCGGCCGTCAACCATCAGCTAGCATCAACTGCTAGCATCAGCTCCGTCCCACACACAGCAGTCGTCTACTCTCCCCTACATCTCCATCCGCTGCTCTACGTATAGTTATACAGGAGGCATCACACTACAGCCATATATATACGTTTCATTGATAAATTGACCCCTCTATATTTTGGTTCAGGCTCCGCCACTGCTTAAGCCTCAAGAGGGGTTCCATTTGTGTGTGTGTGTGTGGGGGGGGGGGGGTGGGGGGGGGGTGGGGGGGTGGGGGTTAGGGGGCTGAACCTCACTTCTCCTTGAGGCTATCATGCATGCAAGGTAGGCTAAAAAATCATGCATGTAACACACACCGTCAATTAGATCAACAAAGAAATAACTTTTATCAAATTACAGACGGTTCCTGTGTAAGTAAAGTTTGCAAGACCAAATTAAATAAAAGCTGCTCCATTGTAAAAGTTGAAGAGTTTTATCAGGGCTTCTCCAGTGGGCTTTTGAAAAGCGACTTATGGGCTGAGGTGGCAAGCCATGAGTCAGACTCGTGCCACTGGAGCAATCGACTGGTTGGATGAAAAAGATTGAACCGATTCACCTGCACGAGTCGATTCATCTCCGGTCAAAAACAATTAAAATAAAGAAGCATGGACAGTTGTTGACTTCTTGTGAGAGAGCGGCTGGGCAAAGCAAGTAGGAAATTGTTTTTTTATTTGGCAACAAAAAGTAGCAGGTATAATAGCTTTGTTTATTTGTACATAGGACCTACTTAGCTCAGGAATTGACTCATCCAAACCTAACGTGGCCGTCCTTTTTATTCGATGCATCGGCTCACCGCTAAAGATGTCCTCAACTGGGCTCTAAAAACAGTAATGCAAAAGAAGTGCACTAGATCCAGCGGTAACAGTCGTGGCATGGTGGCGCCTGATTAATTTGATCGCAGACGACGATGCCGCTCCCATGTATCCCTATGATATGCCGCTCCCAACTTTCTTTCGGTGCACGGTTGGCTGTAGTGGCGGAGCTAGAACAAATATGAGGAGGTGCATTAGCCTTATGGGTGCATATGATTTTGTTATATGAGTACGAATATAGTGAAAATTTGATCATAATCACTGTTTTTCGAAAAAATTTGTGGGTGCGCCCGCACCCAATGCCTAGCATATAGATCCGCCCATGGTTGGCTGGTAGTGGTCTTGTTTTTCCACCCAAAATCTCTACGTCCTATCATATCGAATCTTTATAGGGAGAGAGTTTTCTATACTTTTCTATCTTTAATAAATCATATTATGTATATGGGAACGTATCCTATGCAAACTAGACTCCTGTGCAAACTATGCAAACTCTAATCAAGACCACAAGAATCTAATCTGATGGCTGGTAATTTTAGCACTTAAACCCCTCCATGGGGGTGTTTTGTAACAGTCGGATAGGATGAGTGGGGGGTTTGAGTGCTAAAATTACCAGTCATCGGATTAGATTCTTGTGGTCTTCATTAGAGTTTGCATAGTTTGCACAGGAGTCTAGTTTGCATAGGATATGTTGCCTATGTATATATATACTTATTTATTAGTTTGTGTATGTTTATATAGTTATTTTAAGATATTTTAAATCTTACTTACACGAATTTTTTTAAAAGAACCCATACTTTTTATTATATTACTAAAATGTCACTATAGTAGTATATAAAATAAGTATGACTATATACTATATATATGCTTGTATACTTGACATACATAATGCTCTAGAAGGTCTAGTATGATTATATACTTCGTCTAGTTATAAACCCTATAAATTAAAAGCATGGTTTTAAATAGCGAGCTAAAGCTAAAGTGTTTAGCGTTTTATAAACTGTAATTAGCGGACTTTAGCGGCAAAATAGCGGCAGAATTGTGCATGAACGCAAATAGCGACATAATTTTTTTTAAGCTATTTTGGGCTATAGCGGCAAAAATAGCGAGCTGTTTAAAACCATGATTAAAAGATACATACATGGGAGTAACTACTCCTGGGAGTACTGAATAATTACCCTACACACACACACACATATATATATATATATAAAGTACTAAATATAGACTAAAAATAACTAATTATATAGTTTGCGTGTAATTTATGAGATAATTTTTTTATGTCTAATTAGTCTATAATTTGATACTAAAGTGCTACAGTAACACATGTGCTAATAATAGATTTAATTAAACTTAAAAAAGTTATCTCGTGATTTAAGAACAGGTTCTATAATTTGTTTTTCTGTTAATATCCAAACACCTCATGTAACATCATTCTAACATCGGATTTGACATCTAAAAATTTTATAGTCTAAAACTAAATAAGGTCTTACACTCAAAATTTTGTGTGTATATGCACTAGCTAGCTAGGTAAGCTCACACATTCTTTCGATTTGCTCTAGCTTTATCCTAGTTACAGAATTGTATACGCATATACGATAGATGTAACCTATGCAGCACGGATATGGATACGTGTATCCCGTATCGGTTGGATATGGATACGTAGATACGTTATTTTTTTAGCAAACAAATGGTATAGTGGTGTATCGAAGTATCGGTTACGGATACGTGGATACATATCGGGTACGGAATACGAGGTCATATTGAAGTATCGGGGTACTTCAGGATGTAACTGCCATTGAGTTATACTTGGGATGATGAGGCAAAGATATTGTGACGGCCTGCTGATAACTTCCTCCGTTCCAAAACAATATATTTCTAGGTTTGAGCTAAGTCAAACATTCCTGAGTTTCGATCAAATCTATAGAAAAAATTCAACATTTATGTCACCAATTAATTTTACTATGAAAAGACATATTTCATAACTAATAATATTTATTTGGTATTATACATGTTAGTATATTTTTTATAGATTTTATCAAATTTAAATTTATCTGATTCTTCGATCAATAAGTGACTAGTGAGAATTGTATTTTTTCAAAAAATGGAGAGAGTACGGCATATTAAGATAGTCGTCGTGCTATATACTTCCTCCGTCCTTGAAAAAGAGTTATTCTTGCTTCCTAAAAAGCAACAATATTCAACTTTGATTCAATATATATAACAAAATATTAATATTTATAGTATACAATTAGTATCATTACATTAATTTTTTAATATACTTTTATAATAACTTACTTGACGATACAAATGTTGTATGTATTTCTATAAATTTAATTAAAGTTAAAAAAATTTGATCAATACGTATCTTCGGGAGTATATGCTATAGCTGTTTCTATGGCCATATATGAAGCATGGATGATCAATATAATGACCCCATGCCGGGACAGCGACGGCTGGGCTGAACAACAACCGCTGGCTAGGTGGTCGTAGCTAGCTTGAGGGTCTGTTTGGAAAAAAAAAAATTAAAAATATAGGAATGATATGAAACACTGAAAACATAGGATTGGAAAAACACCGGAAAGTAATAAGGAGAGGTGTTTGGAACATACGAATTTTGAACACAGGAATTTAAAAATAGGGAATGATAAGAAAAATATTAGAAGCATCTAGCAAAAAGATTATACTAGTAATAAGGGGTCAGCAACTTTTTAAAACCTTGATGGGTCAAAAAAAAAGCGAGAAAAAAAATGATCGTGCACTTCGCGTCTCTTATTTATTTTTGTTTTTTTCTCGCTTGATCAGTTGCTGTAGTTAGGCACGACAACTACAGCGTGACTTCTAACAGGCTAATTTTCTCTCCTTGTGACGCACTTTGCATCGGACTTACGCGAGGGGAAGTCAAACCATGAGGGAGTAGTGGATTTTTCAGCTCCTATGAAATGAGCATCCAGCTACAGTATTATTCCGTACATAGGAAAGGAGGTCTGGTTCAGTTCGCGAAATATTTGGCAAAAAGTTACTGTAGCACTTTCGTTGTTATTTGACAAACTTTGTCCAAACATGACCTAACTAGACTCAAAAGATTCGTCTCGACATGAGCAGACTAAAAGTACAATTAGTTATTTTTTTACCTACATTTAATGCTCCATGCATGCGTGTAAAGATTCTACTGCGCAAAATATTTTGAGGAATATTGTGAACTGAACAAGGCCAGAGTCGCTGCTTCCTCCAATACAAACGCTCACTGCAGATTCCTTTTCTCCATTCTATGGTTCGTGTGATTTTCCTTTGAAAATCCTCCAATCCAAACACGGCCACTGCTTCCTCCAATACAAACGCTCACTGCAGATTCCTTTTCTCCATTCTATGGTTCGTGTGATTTTCGTTTGAAAATCCTCCAATCCAAACACGGCCAGTGATATATAAAAGATGTGTTACAGTAGAGGTACTGTCTGCTTCGATGTTACAGAAAGGACTGAACATGTACGGAGTATATGTACGGCGGTGTTTGGAACTTGGATAAAATTAATGCTAATTAGGAAGACTTATTAACACATGAGCTAATTATATATTAATTAAGCCTAATTAATCATCATTAGTGAATGGTTACTGTAGCAGTACATTGCCAAATCATATACAATTATTTTTGTATTTAGCCTATGTTTAGTTATTCTAATTGACATCCAACCATATGATATGACGGGGCTAACCTTTACCCCCTAGAAATCGAACATCCCAGTAGTACTCTCTTTGTTTTTTCAGACAGAGTATAATTCTGGATTTGAGTTAAGTCCAAATTTTAAGTTTAACTAAGTTTATAAAAATAATATTAATATCTATATCTCTAAAAATATTTATATAATATATAAATATATTATCCGAGTCAAAGTCCAAAACACACGTACCGACGTACGATCGTGCTAGCTGTGGGTGATCATAAATGGATTATGGAAGGGATGGGCATGGATGGCAACGTGTGGATACCGTATTATGAGAAATGAGATGCAAAAATATCTAGTGGTGGCTCTTTTTTTTTTTTTTGAGACGAAAGAAGAATTGTATTAAATTATAGCTGAGTACATCATCGTATTACAAGTACTCTGGAACAAACATGTATCCAGAAACTGATTCTCATCTATATACCCACGCTGTGAAAGGCTCAAACTCTCAAATCCAAACCTGTTTGACGCTTCGTATAGATGACCGCACAGGCAAATACTCGGCAACAATTGTTTTCGGCCTGAGAACAGATGCCCAACGGACGGCCAACATTCCTGCAGGCGGAGTTGAGAAACTTCTTCTTCTTCCTTGTGTCTTCCTTCTTCTTCTTTCTGCCACTGAAGAATGAGGAAGACCGATCTGAAAATTATTCTCCCTAGTCCTTCATCGTGGCCAGATCCAACCACAACAAAACGAAGAAGGGACCGGAGACAATTATTCCATGGCGGCGACATCATCTCCGTCTTAATGCCGAAGCCCGGAAACAAAAGTCTCCATGTTGTCTTGTCGATGTAGATGTTGACGTCGAAGTTGTCGCCCTCATCTTCAACAAAGCCACCATGGAGAGACCGGATCCACCCTACCTCCTCGCCGTCGCCGGGAAGGAGGAGGAGGAAAAACACCCCCAATACCAAAGTTGTTGGCATGGAGAAACCCTAACTCTAGATGACTCAATCTACTAGAAAACTTATTAAAAACGATGGATCCTCACTCCCTCCGACCCCCGGCGAGATACCGAAGGGGGAGGGAGGGGGACCAACGGTGAAGGCGAGATACCGAAGGGGGAGGGAGGGGGACCAACGGTGAAGAAGAGGGAAGCGGCGACGGCGGCGGCGGCGGTTCACACCCTAGCCCTAGGGGTGGCATATCTAGTGGTGGCTCGAGTGTCAAATTGTACTATCTTCGGATAGCGATTGTATACGCGATCTATAGAGACCTGCCGTGGTCCAAAGAACGTGCAACAGTCGCCAATTCATTTCCTTTTTTTATTTTATCTTATTTATTTTAGAGATGGTTATATAAGGCAAACCAGTACTTTAGGGACCATTTGCAACGCCATCATGCTGCGTACTTTTTTTTACGAACCAAAGATACTAAATTAGGAAAAAGTTCAAATTACTACCTCCAAGTATTGTTTATGTCTAGATAACCCTTAAACTAATGTTTGGTTCAATTTACTCCCATTAACTATTTTGTTGGTTCAATTTACCTCTTAACAAGATTTGTCATATTTATTTCTCTATGTATAATTTGAGTTTTAATTTTAAATTTTGTGATGTGATAGTGGACATCATAATTATTTTTAAAAGTATACTATGAATTTTATACCATAGTGTTTAATATAGTTTTGTGTTTTTAATGTTAATTTATTATTATATGTCCCAACGAATCAAAGTACGATAAAAATTTGTGATATATTTTTAAAACATAAATTATGGTGCTAGCTATCCCCACATATAATTTAAAATTGAAAGCCAACTTAAATATGAAGAAATAAAAAAAAATCTTGTTGAGGGGTAAATTGGACCAATTGAAATAGTTGAGGGGAGTAAACCGAGCCAAACGATAATTTAGGGGGTTATATGGACATAGGTCATACTAGAGGATAATATTTTGGACTTTTTCCAATAAATTATTAAGGCGGTGTTTAGATCCATGGTCCTAATTATTAGCAGTTAAAGTTAAACACTAATAGATTCAAACAGTATTATTAAGATCCTATTTGGATCGACTAAAATAAGTTACTAGCTGCTGTGAAAAGGCATTCTAGCCAGACCAAATTAGAGCTAATTTTGAACTTATATAAGTTTATAGTCTAACTTATAGGTCATTTTTGAACTATTTAACAACCTAGCTTATAAAAAGTTATCAGCTAGTAAAGAGCTAGTTTGGTTCTATTACACTAATAGTTATTCTCTCTGTTCTAAATTATAAGACATTTTAACTTTTCTATTTTTATAGTTTTTGCTACACATCTAGATATAAGTTATCTCTAGTACATAGTGAAGACTATGTATATAGAAATACTAAAATGTTTTATAATTTGGACAAGAGGGAGTAGTAGCTAAAATTAGCAGGTGGACATCTAAAGAAGTTGGATAACTATTAGCAGGAGGAGGTACTAACAGTTAGTTTATTAGTTGATGAAGAGATGCTATTAGTTCATATACACCTTCAACCAACTATCCAACCACTTATTATTAGTAGGTGGATCTAAACAAGCAACTACTAATAGAATAGCTATTACTAGCTAACTAACAACACTAATGGACTCAAATAAGGTTTGAATCTAAATGGGCCTCAACCTATAATTTGTTAGCTAACAAACCCTGATGCTAAGAAAAAGACATAACTAATTTCACTATTACAGAAACTATTTTTAGTGATGTCCCCCTTTTAGACTAGAGACAACTATATAAAAGGCCATCTTGAAATTGATTTTTTCTGCCACCTCTAGAAACACCCTCTATTCTAGAGGTGGCTAGAAAATCTGACTGCCGCTTAAAATACTTTTCTAGATATAGTTAGGTTTTACTGCTGTCTCCAAAAATAGATTTGTAGAAACTGTTGGCAATTTGTCTTGCCTCTATAGCACGGTTAAATTCTTAACTTTTTCAAACCTAGTCCAACAAAAGCAAACTTTATATCAAAAGTTGTAATATTTGAAGAGTTCAATTTTCTAGTTGTTAACTTTTTCATTTGAAATTATTTAAGGACTAGAAATTATGTAATTTTTAAATTTAAAATTCATTTTTTTCATATTTTAAAATAATTCCGGATGGAGAAATGACTTAAAACAAAGTTGTAGTACTCGAAAAGATCTAACACTTTGCAGGAACAATGTTTTCATTTGGAAGCATTTAGAGCCTAGAAATCCCACTTTAGTTTTGTAGAAATTTATATCCATTTCTTTCTTTTTCTACTGACATTAGATGGATAAATAACTTAAACCAAATATGTAGGGTTCAAAGAGATCTACGACTTTGCATTTGATTACGTTTTCTTTTAGAATCATTTAAGACCTGGAATTTTTTAAGTCAACATAATTTAAACTTCTTTTTTAAAAAAATTTCATGGACATAGAAATAATATAAACTAAAGTTGCGGCACTCTAAGGAAATCAAAATTTTATAGCTGACTGTTTTTCCATTTAAAATTATTTAGGGCTCAAAAATTATGTTTTAAGTTTTCAGGTTTGGAAACCTATTTCTTGAAATTTTCAAATGTCTTCGAAGAAGAAACAACCTAATAAACTAAAGCTATAGTACTTGAAAAGACCTAAAATTTTTAAATTTAGTTTCTTTTTTCATTTAGATTAGTTTAGTGTATCTAATATTTACTATATACTTAGAGAGTGTTTGGATCCAGTATCCAGAGGCTAAAGTTTAGTTTACGTCACATCGGAAGTTCGGGTGCTAACTAGAAGGACTAAACATGAGCTAATTATAAAAACTAATTGCATATGAGTAGACTAATTAACGAGAGTGGGAATCTATTAAACCTGATAAATCTATCATTAGCAAATGTTTGCTATAACACCACATTATCTAATTATAAACTAATTAGACTTAATAGATTCATTTCACAAATTAGCCTCAATCTAATTGGTTTTATAATTAGCCTATGCTTAATACTCCTAATTGATATCCAAAGATTCAATGTTATAGGGCTAAACTTTAGCTTAATGGAAAAAAATCTCTTAGTGCATATAAAGCATTGTATCAATCACTTACTCTGAGATGACTTAAAGGTGGAGTAGTGAGGAAGGAACACAGAGACCTGAGTTGTGAGTTTGATCCCCACGGGCCGCACACACATGTACTTTGGCTGACGCCCTGCTCCCGATAGTTGCCTGGTGGGCTTCTACCAGGGTATTCTTTTGCTATTTTTATCTGATATATGTAAATTCTATAAATAATAAAAATCTATAACTGCGAGAGATTTGACGGCCTCTCAGCCTCTGTTGCATAATCTTCAATACTTCGTAATTATTTTTGCTCTCGCGCTGTTTTAAGTTGCTGGCAGCCAAAGTAAAAGCCTTTAGCCTCTAGCCTGGCTGTTACAAGATTTTAATACTAGCAATATCCTATATCAAAAACTATTTCTTTAGCTCAAACTGTTCTAATATTTTAGCTAACTTAAATTTCTAACGAAGGATTCATTAAAAATAAAATACTATTTCCTATTACTTACTCCTTCCATCCAATAAAAAAAATCTTTTATTCTTTGGAAAATTAGATATTTTTAACTTTGATCGAATACATATGAGAAGCTATTAATATTTATTATACATAATAAATAATAAGATTAATAGTTGAATATATTTTCATAACAAGCTAAGCCTATTTGAATTGAAGATGCAAATAAATATTGTTAATATTTTCTACAAACTTATAAAAACTTAAAAAATTTGACCTATACAAAACCCTAGGCAACAACTACCAAGGAGTAGCATGCATGATAACATCTACCAACCCAGTAAACTTATTATGTCTATTCATTTTTGTTCCATGCATGGGGTACTCAAATAAACTGCAAGTTTTTACAAATATTAAGTTAGCACCCTTAAGGGAGGGAGAGTACCAAGCTCATGTTAAACCTGTTTGGCTTATAGTTATAATAACACTCTAACACTAACATAACAGTGATTCTGACTAATGCAAACACGATAAGTGTTTGTGTGTGCACTCGTATTGAATCAGTTTGTTCGCTCGAGCTTATCAGGCCAAATTAACCTTATTTTTTAGCCATGAAATAGTTTTTTTCTTATATAAATCAGTCAAAAACACTGTTTTTTAACTGTATAGGGATGTTTGGATGTCAGCCGTCACCTGCCACACCGTAATTGCGGCAGACTGTGGCGTGCCACAGCTTGTGGCCTAGGAATCAGCCGCCACGGAGTGGCGAGATTAGTGAGAGCTTTTTGTGAGGACCAGTTGTGGCTGCCGCATGTGAGTTCTCAACCAAACGACATACAGAATATTTGTGGCATGGCGCATGCAAGGCTTGGCAAGTTGAGGCGGCAACCAAATAGCCCTAGTTCACAAAAGGACTCTAAGTAGTGTGAGCACATCTTAGTGTCATATGAACTTCAATCCAAATATTAGTTTCATTTTTCCCTTAAAATAAAAGAAATTTAATTTACTTATCACGTATGATATTCCTTTTATTCTACCTGCAAGAATTAAATGGTTTGTACTTGTCAAAGACTACCACTTAGTTCTACAAACTTGAAAACATATTTCTACATCTTTAAACTTGTTACTCCCTCTGTTCCAATATATAAGGCATAACCACTCTAGGTTTAAAGATCAAGAAACATATTTAACTCTCTCTCTTTCAACACTAGTATTACTATTTCAATGTACATGTATCTATAAAGAGCATGTCTTATATTATTAGACAAATAAAAAGTAGTTATGCCCCTTATATATTAGGACTAGAGGTGAAAACGGTCAGAAAAACTCCTCTCCCATTTTCGGTTCTATATTTTTTTAGCGAAAACGGGACGAAATCGGGATAAAAACAGATAGAGATATACGGAAATACAAAAACAGACAAATACGGATGAAGAGTCGGAAAAATTAAGTTAGAATAATATGATCAAATTTTCTCGAGTATATACAAATAAAGTCACAAAATAGTATATGCGTATAAAGTTGGAGGTCTAATATTCACTAACATGAGTTGTTACACATATTAATATACATAATTGGTGTAGAAGGTCTATAAATATATAAATTTCTAGATATATTTGACATGGATTGAAAACGCGATCAAAACAGAATAAATACAGGTCAATTCTGGTTATAAACGAGATTTTTCGGCACAAATACGGAAACAGACAAAATAAAATAGAAAATAAAACGGGTCAGAACAGGATTTTTCCCGTCCGTTTTCAACGTAAGTGATAGACTGCACACATTGTTAAATTAAACACCACGGATCCATTTATAAACCATAATAATTACCAACCACCATAATATACCAACTTAATAAGTTTAGAGATCTCAAGTAACATCTTTTGATAAATTTAAGGGCGGTTTATGTATTTAACTCTAATTGAAATAGTATAATAAGACTTAGGAGGTGTTTAGTTGGAGTGTGAAAAGTTTTTAAATCACATCGAATGTTACAACACTAATTTAGCCTAATAAAAATAGACTAATAAAAAAATAAATTACATATTTTGTCTGGAAACTATAAGATGAATTTATTAAGACTAATTAATTTGTCATTAGCATATATTAAATGTAACACAACATCGTCAAATCATGGACTAATTAGACTTAAAAATCATCTCGCATAGTTATTGAAATCTGTATAATTAATTTTAGTCTACATTTAATACTCTATGCATGTGTCTAAATACTCAATGTGATGGTGAAAAGTTTTCGAGCCAGGAAAACATCCCCTTAGGGTATTCCCAACCATAAAACCATATGGTCTCTATCTTCATTAATTATAGTGCCACCTAAGCCAAACGATGATGTGACAATAATTAAAGAGGAGAGATAATGAAATGGTTTTTTAGATAAGAAATCATATCTACACGAGAATTAAGATAGAAAGAGATATAATTGGTTGAGAATGGAGAGAGAAGATATTTTATTGAATAAAAAATAATTAATTATATAGAAACTATCCATTATGATTATAGTTTAGATATAGTATCTACATATATATTAAATACACTTAGAAACTACTACGTGCATTGTGACTGTCCTTGTACACCAGATTGGCTTGACCGGAGCCAAACGACCAATTTGCAGAATGCGACGGCTTTGACGCCTTTCGTCGAATAGCTTCCAAGCAATTTTTCCTATCCGCGAGAGCCGCCCGACACTCTCCACGCTCTCTAGCCGTCGACGCATGAAGAAGAAGCCGCCATTCCTGTGCCTTGCTTCGCCGATGCGCGGCGGCAAGGGTTGGGGTGGCCGCTGCCGCTGGCCGTGCCGCTGGCCGCACGAGTTGGGGTGGCCGCGGAATGCTGCCGCGAGATGAGCTAACTTCACACAGAATTGGCGGCAGAGATGCCGCCAGGCTCGAGCTCCTTCAGTGCGTTCGGTCCTGGTGGCGCCCTTTTCATCACCAGGGTAACAAAACGATGTCCTGTTGGTCCTATGTAGTGCGACTTCAGATTCAGGTTAGGTTTACATTTCTTGATATAGATAGAAAATTTTCTGTCCAGCAAACTTGGGAGGGAGTCGAATCTAGAGAGCGGGCTTTCTGCCTGCCTCGTTGTATGACATTGCAGGTATTAGGAAGTTGTTTGGCAAGGCTCTTAAAAGTTCATGGTAAGGCCACTAAAATACAATGTCAGAAGTATCTCCTCTGAAAATGAAGCATGCAGATGTTTGTATCCGCATGACCGTTATCCTTAAAATTGTAAGATTGTAAACTGAATTAATTTGTTACATCTCAATCACCTTGTATGACTATATTTGTTCTTCTTTGGGAGGTTTTAAATTCAGGTTTGGAATAAAAAAACCTTTTCCAGACAAATCGAATCACAAGATATTTGGTTATTTTAGTCAGTTAGATTCAGATATTTCAGTTCAGCCTATTCTCACACATCTATGATGATATAGTATGAATTTGCTCACTAATTCATATTGCAGGTGGTTGTGGGGCTTGTGTCGTCCTTATAGCAAAGTATAACCCAAAGACGGATGAAGTGACTGAATTTACTGCAAGTTCATGCCTGACACTTCTTTACACTATAAATTTCTGTTCAATTATTACTACTGAGGGTCTGGGTAATTCCCGAGATGGCTTCCATGCTGTTCAGGAAAGGATGTCGGGGTTTCATGCCTCTCAGTGTGGCTTCTGCACTCCTGGAATGTGCATGTCTATTTTCACTTCCCTTATCAATGCTGACAAATCCAAGAGGCCTGAACCACCAAAGGGGTTCTCAAAGCTAAAAGTATCAGAAGCAGAAAAGGCTTTCTCTGGCAACTTGTGCAGGTGCACTGGTTATCGTCCAATTGTTGATGCCTGCAAAAGTTTTGCATCAGATGTTGACTTGGAAGATTTGGGCCTTAATATATTCTGGAAGAAAGGTGATAAGAACCCAGATGTTAGTGAATTGCCAAGTTACACCCTTGGTGGCGGAGTCTGCACCTTCCCAGACTTTCTAAAAACGGAGTTAAAATCTTCGTTTGATCATCTGAACAATCCCTGTATTGCAGCCTCCAGGGAGGGTTGGTATCATCCGAGAAGTATCAAAGAATATTATTATTTAGTAAATTCTTGTTTATTTAGTGACTCAGTCAAAGTGGTTGTTGGGAATACTAGCAGTGGTGTACCAGGATACAAGGATCAGGACCTCTATAGTAACTATATTGACATAGGAGGCATTCCAGAACTTTCAAATATTGTAAGGAGGGAGTCTGGCTTTGAAATTGGAGCAGCTACATCAATCTCTAGGACCATTGAGATACTTAAGGAAGAATGTGAATCTGTATCCTCTCCAAACGGGAGTGTGGTTTTCAGAAATCTTGCTAACCACATGAGCAAAGTTGCTACACCTTTTGTTCGTAACACAGCTAGTATTGGAGGAAACATAGTTTTGGCACAAAAATTCCCGTTTCCATCAGACATTGCAACCATACTCCTCGGTGCTGGTGCAACCGTTTGTCTTCAGGTAGATGCAGAACGGAGACAAATTACTTTGGAAGAGTTCCTAGAGCAGCCTCCTATAGATGCTACTACTTTACTCCTAAGCATATTCATTCCACATTGGATTTCAGATTCTGGGACAAATACAAGATTGTTATTTGAAACTTACAGAGCAGCGCCTCGTCCTTTTGGCAATGCTGTTTCATATGTAAATTGTGCTTTCTTGGGGCATGCTTCTGTGGATGAACAATCAGATACTCGTGTATTGAGTAATCTACGGTTGGCTTTTGGTGCATATGGAACAGAACATGCTGTTAGAGCAAAGAAGGTGGAGGAATTCCTTAGTGCCAAACCACTCACTGCATCCGTTGTACTTGGTGCAATTCAATTACTTAGAGAAACGGTTGTACCAATGGAGGGAACATCACATCCTGAATATAGAGTCAGTGCAGCTGTTGGATTTCTCTTCAGTTTCCTATCTCCGCTTTCTAAAGGCATCCCAGAGCCTGGAAAGTCTCTGACCAGTAGTTCTGCTGATTCAGCAGATACAGATGATGTCCATAATCTGCCATTATCAGCACGTCGAGAAAAACTTTCCAGTGACGAATATAAACCAGTTGGTGAACCGATTAAGAAGTATGCTGTTGAACTTCAAGCTTCTGGTATGTGGTTACATTAGAAGTTTTAGAATTGTTGTCAACATATTCTCCAGAATCTTTTTGCAGAGCAAGATTTGAACTTTCTATTGTGTGATACAGGGGAGGCAGTATATGTGGATGATATTCCTGCTCCAAAGAATTGCCTCTACGGAGAATTCATTTATAGCACACAACCCCTTGCTTATGTCAAAAGTATAAAATTCAAGTCTTCTTTAGCATCAGAGAAGATCATCGCTTTTGTTTCTGCAAAGGATATTCCAAATGGAGGACAAAATATTGGATCATCCTTCTTGTTTGGTGATGAACCATTATTTGGTGATCCGATTGCTGAGTATGCTGGTCAAGCTCTTGGCATTGTGGTACTTACCCTTTCATGTTTGTAGTAGTAACCACTCACAGGAATTATTGCTCTCTTAAAAATTTCTTTGGTAAAAGACAATTAGGAATATTAATGACCATAATCTGTATTGCTAAATCATTACCTCTATCTCAGATTGCAGAAACACAAAGGTATGCTGACATGGCAGCCAAGCAGGTTATTATTGAATATGACAAAGAAGATTTGAGCCCACCGATCATAACTGTGGAACAAGCAGTGGAAAAGAGTAGCTACTTCGATGTCCCCCCAGAATGGTATCCTAAAGAAGTTGGTGATGTTTCCAAGGGCATGGCAGAAGCTGATCACAAGATCCCATCAACAGAAGTATTTTAGTTCAACAACTTTCCAGAATTGTTAATAATTTAATTTCACTTGCATCATAAAATAATGAAGGGATGTTAAAGCATGCAGTTCTATGTGCTCCAAAATTTTTAATTTTTCATCATGTGTGTTTGCTTTGAACTATACTGTACATACTATTCAACTATTGCATTAATGCATCAATAGACAAAGAAACCTTATACATTTGAGAAGCCAAAAGATGAGATAATCCACCTGAGTTGAATACTATCTAAACCACTACTTCTGAAACTTCGGATTACTGAGTTACTTTTGTAATGGCTACTTCAAAGTATTTGCTAACAGTAGCTACATCGAAGTTAAGATTGAAGTAACAATTACTAATAGTAATTCTCTATTTTGTTTTGAGGTGATCAATACTATAGTGTTGGTAACTATTTTTAGAGTCACACATTTTTTCGGAAGGGTGGCAAAAGTTTTGCTGCTAGTTTTATTAGGAAAAGAAAAATAAAAACAAGTGCGAGCCCAGTTCTTTGAGTGAAAACTGGGTCCAGAAATCATGACTAATGACACATTTAGTGACTCATTTTTTTTGTATATCCAACTTTGACTTGAAATATATACATGTGAAAAAGTTTGGGATGTTTTGCATAGATAATAAAGCGTCAATTACAGTGGAAGTTTGAAATTGCATAGTAAGACCCATCAATGTACTTTTCACTTGTACCTATCGTACTTACATTTTCATAGAAGCTAAGAGAGGATATCTCATGTAGTATTGATGACTGCAGGTAAAATTTGCCTCTGAGTACCACTTCTACATGGAAACACAGACAGCACTAGCAGTTCCAGATGAGGATAACACTTTGGTAGTATACAGTTCGTCACAGTACCCTGAACTTGCACAAAGTGTCATAGCAAGGTGCCTAGGTATTCCATTCAGCAATGTGCGTGTCATTACAAGAAGGGTTGGAGGAGGCTTCGGTGGAAAGGCATTCCGATCATTCCAAGTAAGAATAAACAAAACTAGATCATAATAGCCAAAATCTTCCATTTTATGAAAATTAATTATTTTTAATATAAAACCTTTGCCCTGGAGTATAATTTATTGTACTTTTGTATCTTTTTTTAACTTGTGAAGAGGTCATTACATGTTTAGACCAGGACTAGTGTCATTTTTTTTTTAAAAAAATCCTTATTATTATTATTATTATTATTCAGTTAAGAGCTTTCTCCTTAGACTTGCAAACTGAAAAAGGACATCCAAAGTTTACATTTATAGTACAGATGAAAAAGTTATTATTCTGTTTTATATATATACATTTTTAAACTTTGAAAATTGTTAAGTTCAATGTTTTTTCTACTTTGTTAACTGCATTGTTTGTGGAAAATAAATGTTGTATTGTTAATTTGTAGTATGAGGTTTGGTTACGTAGGAATCATGTTTTCCAAGGAAAGCCATTTAGTCCTAATGGGCAATATATTCATTTGACCATGCGCTTTTACATCATGCAAATGCATCTAACTCTGACTCTTTTATTTGGCATTCGCAATAAAAAAAACCTAGCCCAAAATCAAATTAAGTCTCAGTGTCCTTTAGAAGATCCCTAGCAACTATTTTTGACTTGAGTTGACATATTTGATATTTCCATCTGTGGTGATTGCATATGACGATCTGCTAACAATATCATGAACAAAGTTATAAAGACCTAGTATACATTACCATCTGTTTCTTACATATGGTACATGCTTGTGCAGGTTGCAACGGCAGCTGCACTTTGTGCATATAAGTTACGACGTCCTGTACGAATGTACCTTAATCGCAACACTGATATGGTTATGATTGGTGGTAGGCACCCAGTGAAAGCTCATTATTCTGTCGGATTCAAGTCTGATGGGAAAATTACGGCCTTGCATCTAGATTTATTAATTAACGCTGGGATATCTCCAGATGCAAGCCCCGTGATACCAACCTATATTATATCTAGTATCAAGAAGTACAATTGGGGTGCTCTGTCATTTGACTTCAAGGTCTGCAAAACAAATAACTCATCTAAATCTGTAATGCGTGCTCCTGGAGATGTACAAGGCTCTCTAATTGCAGATGCTGTAATTGAGCATGTTGCGTCTGTCCTGTCAGTGGATGCTAACAGCGTGAGGGAAAAGAATTTTCACACCTTTGGTACTCTTCAGTTGTTCTACCCGGATAGTGCGGGTGAAGATTCTACGTACACATTGCATTCTATTTTTAATAGGTTGGTCTCAACTTCAAGCTACCTGGATCGAGCTGAATCCATAAAGGAATTTAACGGTAACAACAAGTGGCGGAAACGGGGCATCTCTTCTGTGCCCCTCATTTTCAAAGTAGAGCCAAACCCGGCTCCAGGAAGGGTTTCTATTCTCAATGATGGCTCCATAGTGGTGGAGGTTGGAGGAATTGAAATCGGGCAAGGTCTGTGGACTAAAGTACAGCAGATGACTGCCTTTGCTCTTGGAAGATTGTGGCCTGATGGAGGTGAAAGTCTTCTTGAGAGAGTGCGTGTTCTGCAGGCGGACACCTTGAACTTAATACAAGGTGGACTTACTGCTGCCAGCACTTCTTCTGAATCTAGTTGTGCAGCCACCCTTCAGGCATGCAATATGCTGTTTGACAGATTAAAGCCAGTCTTGGACAGGCTGCAGCAGCAATCAGAAAATGTCTCATGGGATACTTTGATTTCTCAGGTAAGTTTATCCTCCTCTAGTTTGCGCTCATGTTTCGTACAATACTATTTCCTGCTGTAGCAGCAATCAGAAAACGTCCTGTAATGTGTTTCCAAGCAGGCCTCTAAAGATAATGTTAATTTATCTGCAAGTTCATACTGGGTACCTGTCCAAGTTTCTAATAAGTACCTTAACTATGGAGCTGGTATAAGTGAGGTGCGCCAAAATTCTCAAGACCAATTTACAACAGTGCAATTAAATCATGTTTGGATGTCTTATAGGTGATACTCTCTCTATTCAAAATCTTCTAAAAAGTGCAGGTGGAGATTGATCTTCTTACAGGAGCAATTACTTTAATAAGGAGTGATCTTGTGTATGACTGTGGGAAGAGCTTGAACCCTGCAGTGGACTTAGGACAGGTTTGCTGTCGATCCTTTTGTGCTTCCTGTATTAACCAATTTTAATTTTGAATATAGAGTATATACCATAGTTTTGGACTTGGTGAGGGTAATATAATTTAGAAGTACATGAGAAATATGAAGCATGTTTTCTGTTAATTGTTTGATATATATTAGAGAGTTAACTTGTTGGGTGCCATTTTCAAATGAAAATTGGTTAACTGCTGGGAATTTGATTTTATATCTGCAAACATTTAATTTATTGCAGGTATAATTTTGAAATGTTGCATGTTTCTTTTTATCCTCGAACTGCGTATCTTTAAAGAGAGAAATAATAGACCCTTACAACACAATCCCCAAAGTCTCAGTTAAGAGGGGATTCCGAAAAGAGAATGAAAAATGACTACCTGATGCAAAATGACTGAACATTGTATGCTGCCATATTTTGCAACATTCAGTCTTGGTGACATTTGCATACACTGTATCTTCCTGACTAGTAATGTGATGGATATGCTAACAATGAGATGCCACTAACTGATAGAACTATTTCGGCATTTCCCTTGTCAAGTGTTTACTCTGCCTGTTGTGCTCCATACTAATCTCTTGAACATATAAGTACAGCTAACTACTGGCAGAGGTTTTGCAACATAGCTAGTGCCTTATTGGGCTCTTGTACATTAATTTTATGGCACCATATCTTATCCATGGAATTTATCTTGCAGATAGAAGGTGCCTTTATACAAGGAATTGGTTTTTTCGTATATGAAGAGTATACTACGAACAGTGATGGCCTGATGATTAGCAACAGCACATGGGACTACAAGATCCCAAGTGTCGACATAATCCCGAAGCAGTTTAACGCTGAGGTGCTGAACACTGGATACCATAAGAACCGTGTGCTTTCTTCAAAAGGTAGTCACTTTAGTTATTTCCTCATTGCATTGTAGTTTGAAATAGGCTTGATAGATACCAATCAATTTATACTGTTTCTTCCAGCTTGTGGTGAACCTGCCTTGATTCTTGCGTCATCTGTTCATTGTGCACTGAGAGAAGCTATCCGAGCAGCAAGAGTGGAGTTTGCAAACAGCACTGTATCTGGACGCTCACCGCTGGAATTTCAGATGGATGTCCCTGCACCAATGACAATGGTGAAAGAACTATGTGGTTTAGATATTGTCGAGAAGTACTTGGAATGTCTATCTACCAATGAACGTGCGGCTGGCCGGGGCGTAATCTGAAGTCAAATGTTATCGCATAATAAAAAGGAGTGGCATCAGCCTATAGTTTGTTGTTTACAAATTACAATAAAGCATGCGCGTGGCGTGTGGGTGGGTGGGTGGGTGGGTGGGCGCACAATATTTGAATGCTTTCAGTCATCTGTATTGATGAACCCTTTAAAACTACTGCAAATGGTTATTTTAGTAGTTTGTGTTATGAAGTTTGGAGTGCTGGTCATTTTATAAAAAATTTTCCTGTATCTTAGTCAAAAAAGCTGGAGAACGGAAACCTTTTTATTGAATGAGCCTTTCTGACTTGTACCGTTAAAGGTTTAGTGTTCTCTCTGTATTTTTATTTTTTATTAATTATGATTTTTTTCTAGGAGCATGAAAATACTTGATCTGAAAAAATTGTTAATAGTTTGATTATAGGCTTTAAATTCTAAACATACTAGATAATACCCAGCACATTGCTGCAGGAATTATCTTATCTTATATATAAAAAATTTTACTGGAAAAATAATAGTGCGTACTACCGAACAACACCCTTTTTTGGCCTACTCTTTAGAGAGCACGGTAAAAACTCTTACACGATTTTGGTCAAATAGGATAGGAAAGAAAAAAAAATATATGAAAGTCATTCTTTCGTTTTTATTGGTAAATACTCTATTCCAATCGGTCGTTTTTTTTTATCACTTTGCACGGCCTTTCGTTTAAAGTTGCATATCTCAAAATTGATGCTATAATTGCTATTTGATCGAGAGAGGCAATCATCACAACGGCCACTGAACTAATGTATCTGAATGTGTGAGGCTAACGGATATTTCCGTATAGAAATATGAGGCCTTCAAATCCGGAAAACCTAGAAAAATGAGAAAATTTGGAGGTCTTCAAATTTGTGGTACTATAGTGAGAAGAAGAAGCTAGGAGCTGAGGATGAGATACAGTGCCACACATCAAATTTACTCTAGGGCCATGGGTGGATCTGAGGTTGCCAGTGAGGAGGTGATGGGGAGGGGAGACAAGTTGGGGCTGAACTCACCTGTACCTTGAGGCGTTGTGCGGCGAGGGCGCCCAGTGCCAGGCCTCCGACGGGTGCAGCGTCCACAGACCCCTAAACCCTAAACCCTAAACCCCAATGAACTCCGCAGGGGCGGCGTAGACGGCGGTGGGCTGGAGTGCGGAGTCAAGGGTACGTGCTTAGAGATGACTAGGAGATGGGCTCATTTTTTTTATCTTGTTATAAGGAGCTTGCAGTGTTGTGTTGGCGGGCTAAAAGGTGGCCTGGGAAAATATTTGGCCTAACAGTGGGATCATCTAAAAATTAGCGCCAATTAGGTCGGGTGGGAGCGCAAGAGTTCGACCTATATCTATCAACAACCAGTCGGATGCTAAAAAGTACATATAACGACAGACCACCCAACATTGAAGTCAAGTACCAATAATGACAGATAATATATTGTAAAAATGAGATACAACGATGAACCGATCATTACTAATCTTTAACGTCCGACCTTCCAATGTTAAATTGGTACTTTTAACACCCCCCACATGACGTTATTTTTGGGTTGTGGTATTGTTAGTGTTGTGGATGAAAAACTTCGTGCAAGAGTTGGGGCATAAAGCGAGAGAACTATAATCTATTTTGTGACAACCAAAACGCTATTCATCTTGCCAAGAATTCAAGCTTTCATTCTCGAACCAAGCACATTGAGGTGTGGTACCATCGGATTCGAGAAATGGTGAGTTCCAAGTTGTTGCAACTTGAGAAAATCCATACCGATTAGAATGGTGTAGACATGATGACCAAAGTGCTATCAAAAGAGAAACTTCAAGTGTGCAATGAGGTAGGGGGCATGATGGTGCCCCCTCATGAGTTGGAGGGGGATATATGTTGGGAAATCGATCTCATGTGTGGGCCATGGGGAGAGAATGGCTCCTAGAGAGTAGTCCCACATGTCATAGGTGCAGCTTAAAGAAGTGGACCAACCTTGTGTGCATCTAGTATTTGCAACTTGGCTTGCAAGAGAAGGGAGGAGAAGCATCTGGACAACAGGACTACTACTTCAGCTCAGCCTTTTTGTGAGATCTAGAGGTGTAGCACAATACCTATTTGTACCCCTTGTGAGCACTAGAGTCCTCCAAGACAAAGAGAAAAAGAGAGGGGGAAGAATGAGATTGGAGAGGAGATCTTGCAATAGATCAAGGGGGATTCCCGAAGGTTGTGAAGCTTTAGATCCACATTCTTGGTGCCTCTAGTCAGAGTTCCACCATCACTTGGTGAGGTCATTCCACTCCCTAAGTAGCAACCCCAAATCTTATTGTTGGTTTCCAAGATTTGTTGTATCTTGATGTATGGTTGCCTCTAGTGTCATCTAGAGACGAGCTTGTTGTAATCCCACACAAGAATATAGTGGAAGAAGATTTTATTGGCTTGGTCTCGTGGTTTTTACCCCGATTTGGGGGGGGGGGGTTCCACGTTAAATTTGGTGTCTTGTTGTTTCTACTGGTTGATGTGATAACAACTCATTGGGACCAGTTGTGACCGCTGCTATTCCTTTATATGTATGTATTATGCATATGTTTCCTTCCATGAATAGGTGACAAGCCTAGGCTGATTTCGTATTGTGTGGTGAAATTAAGCTCTTCCCCTGTCATTAGCATGTGTGCTAGTGTGGTTATCCCAACCTATAAACCTAAATAAGGGTGGGTCGAATCCTATCCATCATAAAAATGATTTTGACTAGCCCAACTAGTTGTCTGGATGCCCTGATCGGATGGCTAATTATGACTAGTCATCCATTAGTTGGACAAAATAATGTTTTAGTCAATGCAATTGTTTTTTCTTGAAGAATCTGGAAGGCTCTCACCCCCTACAATTAACTTTTATTGAATAAAATTAAGTAAGCAGGTATCAGGGGGTCACAAACAAAGTTCAAGAAACGAAGGAGGACAAAGAAATTCAAGAAAGAACAACTACTAAGAAATTGAATGAGCCATTGGTCAAACAATTGAGAGTGCCTTGATCTGACTCTATGTGTCAATAGCCTTAATTCTCTAAAGAAAGTTGATCTGCTGTAAGAAATTGAAGGTTCTAGACCATTGAAGACAAGAGCATCGTGCAAGGTCTAGATACCCTAGCACATTAGGATGATGGCTGCCATGAAGAAAGTGTCCCTGAGAAAGAGCACAACCTCTGGAAAGTCAACATATGATGGAATATCAATTTCTAGAACCTGCCAACATTCCTTTATTACAAACTGACAGTGTAGGAATTAACATGTGTTGGACTGCTTCTGTATCGAGGGTTCTTACGGAGTCCTACGTTATAAGGACAACCCCATATGATAATACTGCAATGGGCTTAATCAACATCAACATTTGTTGTTCCCTATTTTTGACTTGAGGTGCCACAACATGATAAATATGGTCAAGAATGCAGTGAAGCTTACGTATGGCATGACACTACTACCGTTTGATTTTAGGAGACACCACCTGCGAATATTCGAGGCGGGCAAAGGGTGGCCACCTCGATTAAAGGTTTACTGAGGCGGACACTTGTAGACAATCGCCTGTGGAAGTTTAGTCGGCAAAGAAGTACTCTGGGCTCAATGTGATATTTACTTAGAAGAGCCGACACTGTCATCACAGCCCTTGTAGTCTCCCACGGCTGATCATGGCTATGACGATGACAACGGTAATGATCCAGCAACCACTCCCCCATGCACGAGCAATCCAAATAGAGATGCAGGGTCAGGACCGGGCACCGCTACACCGCCACATGCAGGTGATCCAAACAAATAAAGTAAAGAATGTCCTCCCCTACTAACAAAGGGTATGCATCAAGAGCATACTACAACATCCATAGGTACCCTTTAGGCGAAGGATACAAAAAGTGCTATCGACTACGGCAAGTTGAGTAGGATCATCCACGAAGTAGCTAGGGAGTATGAAAGCTCAACAAATCTTGAAAGGTATGCTTCTGCCAACCAAAGTCATAGTTGCAAGGAAAATGGACCTTGGCCCATTTAACTTTGGACTTTGGTGTTTGATGATCAACATAACCAAATTAGACTAATGTATTTACAAGTGTTTGTTTTGTAGTCCAATAGGGTGCAAATGTGACTTGGACAAAGGCATCATGGTGATCCGATGATCAACGCCTCAAGCAAGACACCGGAAGCTCAGTAGAAAACCAATAAAGATCAAGCAAAGTCCAAGGCACAAGATTGGAACCAAGACGACGCAAGAAATCATGAAGAAATTAAGCAAAAGGTTCATTGGACGCTGCATCGAACACTGGCCATACAGGCGTTGGATGCACCGATGGTAAACCCTAGCTCAAGTCAGCGCCAACAGAAGCATCGGACGTTGGGACCGAGCACATCAGATGCGACGATAACACTATGCAGCTTGCACAACATACATCAAATGCGTCAGATGCACATCAGATGTTGATGACAGGTGCGTCTGATGCCTATGTAGAGAGGTTCCAGAGAAGCTCTGAAGGCATCAAACGTGTCAGATGGTGCCACATCGGACGATGTCAGAGTCTGATGTGACTATGAACTAGGCTGGCTGTGAACACAAGGTTGATATGTGCCCTTGTGGTTCAGCCCTTTGTGATGAGTGATTGATCAACAGGCTTACGAGTAGGCGTGAGTGAGCAACATGTCTCTTGGTAGTGTTGTTGTGCAGGTGTGGAGCTCGAAGGCAATGGTCAATGGCGAGGTGAAGGTCAAGTAGAGACACATCGTGTCGATGGACCAATAGTGGCGAAGGACAGACGTGAGGCTTGGACTGATGGACCGGAGGGCCGGAGGACCAGTTGCGGTAGCTGACACTTGGCGACAACAAGCAAGAGTACATGGGATGTGCGACAACATCGGTCGAGTCAAGACGGAAGGCGATGGCATCGTGGCACCTGGCGGAGGCCGGGCACAGGCTTGCATGGGAGATGCAAGTGTCATCGATCGAGTCAGGGAGGAAGGCAAAGGCATCATGCTTGGCGGAGGCTGGACATGCATCGACATTGGTGTAGGCTTCCGGTGCATGAGACCTACGCTCCGTCTTTGGCGCAGGTTTGGTAGTTGAGCCTCAGTAAACTACCTCGATGGTTTCCAGGTTTGGGCCACAAAAACTGGGGTGGTGGGTTTCTGATTTTGGGCCTCAAAACTTTGATGGAGGGTTCGCCAGTTTGGGCCTCAAAACCCGGCGGAGGTTCCTATGCGGAATAGGACGATGCATGGCGGCACCGCGAGGCTTGCGTCGAGGCGAAGCTAGCGGTGAGAAGGCATGATGGTCGTCGGGATGGCACGTGGTGGCATCGGGGAGCTTGCGTCGAGGCGAAGCGGCCGATGAGGAAGGTGTGCAAGCGTCGATGAGGATTCCTGACAGAGTTGGACTAAAATGCCCCTACGGCTATCTAGTTTGCTCTTGTATCTAGGGGTAGAAGGGGTATTGTGTAATAGGCTATAAATAAGAGATGATACCCCTCATCTCATTGATTCTTGCAACATTTCATTTTAGACTCTAGTTATGCATTTGTTAGGGCTCCACTCTCTCTAGCTGCTTGTGATCCGCAGAGACAGGCATCATTCCTCTGTGTATGTGGATTTTAGGAAGGGAGACCATAATCTTCTTCTAGCCTCGTGGCTTTTTGCTGGAATTTTTTGAGTTCGTGATTGTGTTCTTCATGTTCTTCGTTTTCCCCTCTTGGTGATTTTGTTCGTTCTTCCAATTTGAGGGATGGATTGAGATTCTGTTTGAACCATCTTGTGCTAGGACATGAGAGGCATCTTTCCACTGAAGGATTTTCTCGAAAACCTCACGAGCACATAGATCAGGCGGGAATCATTTTCATTCTCCAAATTTTCATCTTTTCACATGATCTGAAATATCTCAAGATTTAGTTGGGTTCAAGCCATGATTTCTTAGGAATACCTCATCAATATGTGCAAGATCACCTAGGTGAAGTTTGGTTGCAATCCCTTTTGATTTGGTCGAGGTCAGATCCAATTTGGGTTTTGCTTGAGCTGTTTTAATTTGGCATTGTCTCTGCATTCCTAGATAGTCTAGGCCTTGACCGCAGAGAGCCCGCGGGTCAAGATTTGGCACAGGCAGTTGCCTATGCAGTTCTGAACTTGCTGTGTTAGGTGAACTGTGGACAGTTCGTGACCTGACGTAGACAGTCCACCCGCAAGTTTAGACAGACAACAGTTCATTGAATTACTCTGTTCAATTTGAACTGCGGACAGTCCGGTGTGCAAACCGCGGACAGTTCGGGACTTGTCCAAAACTGTTTCAAAACTGTTGTGTTTTGAGGATTTTGCCTTTGGACAGTCTGGAGCAGACCCTGGACAGTCCGACAGTGAATTTTGGATAGTCCGAGTCCCAGTCCCGGACAGTCCGAGATCCTGCTGTTTGCAGGCCTTTGTCTCCCTCGCTTGGCACTTGTTTGTGGTGCTTCTTCGGCAATCTCGTTGTACCTTTAGGACATCTCCTAGGGTATCCACCCACCAGTTGGGTCGTGGACTAGCCACTCTCTCGTGAACTTGCTTTTGGGGTGACTTTCTGGGACAAAGACTATCATTTTCGAAAAGAAATTTGAGGCTCCCATTCACCCCCCCTCTGGTTGCCAATTTTGGTCTTTCAATGGCAACTAGCCATTATGTGACATCAAATGCACATTCGATGCTCCCTACAGGAGCGTCTGATGCTACGCAAAAAAGTCCATCAAGGTGTCCAACGACTCTATTTGCTTAGAGGCCTATATATACCCCCATGGTCAGCCAAATGAGAGAGGTTGGAGCTCAAGGAAGCATGCCAAGAGTTGAGACTCATATTTAGTTACTCTAGCCACCAAAGTGCTTAATGAAATATCAGGTGATTAGTATAGGTGCTTTGCGAAGTGCTTAATCTAGTTAGACCATTGCTTTGCGCTTGCTCGAGGTGTTATGCCTAGTGTTTAGTGAGATTTGCATACCTCTTACCACCCAATGATTGCGCACATCATTGTTGTACATCAGAGGGGCTTGTAGTTTTGCTAGACCACACCAACCGTGTTTGTGGTGTGGCCGCCACCGTGTACCAAAGGGAACAAGGCCCACGGCGGTTCGGCCAGAAGCTTGATAGTGAAGATGGCGGAGAGCGGTCCGAGAGAGGCTTTGCCATGAGTGGCTTTATGGGAGACCCAATTGCGCGTGGGGAAGGCCCGATGCTATCCATGGAGTTACCCGACCGGGAGCTTGGCCCTTGCGAGGGCCTCCAACGAGGACTAGGGGAAGCTTGCGCGCTTCTTGATACCTCGGTAAAAATACTGAAGTCACCAACAAGAGTTTGCATCTCTACCTTGCTCTTTAATTTCCGCATTTACATTGCTACCTTGGTTGTGTGCTCTACTTTCCCTACCTTAGTTGATAAGTTTTGAACCTAGGTTGCATAATTCTTTTGCAGTAAAGATAGCAACACATCTAGCAAAACCATAGTTGCACAATTAGATAGATCATTTTCTTGCAAAGGTTTTGACTAGGTGGTGTTTAGAGGCCATAGTTTATAGTAGAGTTTTGAGTTGCCTAATTCACCCTCCCTCTTAGGCGTCATAGTCTTTTCAGTAGTACAACATGTGCGAAGGTTCTTGCAGAGTTTTTCACTCTTGAACATCTCAAGTACAGGATGCCATCACCAGCGGGTTGGCTCCTTTCGGATGATTGTCCCGACCGGTACGTGCATGGGAAGTTCATGTTGACCTTGGGCCATCTCGTAGGTGAAGAGCCGTGGGAGGTAAGGAGGTTCCATCTCTGGTACATGGAAGCGACGAAAAGAGGCCTCAAAACTTTTTGTTGTAAACGCTCCGGCGAAGTATTTTCACTTGACCTCAAATGCACTAGTCCTCGTAGATTTCCATGACATGCATAGGTTACTGTGGCACAAGGACCTCGATGTGGCTCAAGTCACATTGTTTGCCTTGTAAGTGAATCACGAGTATTCAGTGCATTGCATCGCTGTCAGTTTTGTTGGAAGAAGCTAGTAATTACATGAGTTGTCCTTGCAGGATACAAGCCCACATATGCAAGGAACTAGGCAAAAATGTTGGTTTTCCTTTCTCCAATGCACATTAGCGAGAGAAGCATCGCGGGTTATGATGTACCCAATATGCATGAAAACCTTGTGGGCTTGGTCGAAGCAGAGAGAGAGAGGCGACCGGTAAACTTCTGTGTAACCAAATGAAGTATAACGCAGGAACATATATGTTTAGATGCATGAGAGAGGTCAACGGACACATGTACATGATTGCCGCCCACTAGGAAACTATTACATAGCTACTATTACGATCACTCCTTCTCACATATTTGAAGGTTTGAATTGTATATTGTTTCAAATGGTGCAGCAGAGGCATCATGGGCCACTGGATTGTGTAACATCCCAAAATTGCATCATTTTGAAAATAGGCAATATGATTTAATTTATGCATTTTATGTGTTGCATAAAAACCTAGATAATAAATTTTTGCAAAAGCTAAAATAAATCCTAGGCCAAAGACCATGATGATGCATACATGCTGGTGCATATTATATTTTGTGATGATTGGTTTTAATCAAAACTTGTTTGAATTCAAATTTGGATTCAAAATGCATTTGAAAACTCATTCTAAAAAATGGAAAAGCCTTTTTTTCTCTCCCTCCCCTTTCTTCTCTTCTGGTCCGACCCAACTCGGCCGGCCCGTTCCCCCTCCCCCCCCCGCGCGCAGCGCTCTCCCCCTCCCCCTTCTCTCTTGGGCCGCCGGCCTCGGCCCAGCCCCGCGCGCCGCAGCCGCAGCTCGCCCCACCTGTCAGCCCTCTCTCCCTCCTCCGACTCCGCTCGGCTACGCCCGCGCGCGCGACTCCGCCTCGCCCGTGCCCCCTCCCTGCCTTGCCGAGCACTCTAATCCCTCCTATAAAGCTCACCCGAACCCGCCGCCTTTCTCTTCTTTGCAAACCCGAGTTCTCGTGCCCATCTTGCCCGCACCGAGAGCTCCGCGGCCGCCGAAGATCCGCCGCCGTCGAATTCGCTGTGCATCGCTTCACCGTTGGCCCGAGGTGCTCTCCAAGCTCCACGGTGCTTTCCCGAAGCTGCCAGTGCTTTTTCCCCTCTTTTCCCCCTCGTTTTGGTGCCTTAATCCCTCGCCGTCGTTGCAGAGCCCCGCCGTCCGCCTCGCTGTGCAATTCGTCGTCCCAGAGCCGTCTCCGACCTCGTCCGTGCCCTAGTGAGTTCGTCTTGAGCTCGTGGTTCGATTGGACCAACTCCCGTAGTCTCTACTGCACCGTAGCGCAAACCCGAGCTAGCGCCGCCCGTCTCCGGCAATGGCGCCGCCGTACTCCCTCTTCTCCGGCGACACAGCGCCGCCGACCCTTCCCCGATTTAATCTGGAGCATCCGTCTCCGATCCGACGCTCAGGAAAGGCCGATACCCCTTCGGTGTCGATCTTGCTAAAGAGTCCCCCGAGTTCTTAAGCCTAAACCCGCGGTCCTTTGGATCCTGTGCGTTGAGTCTGTGTTTTCTTCCTCATTAGCCCCTGCGTTTCTTCTTATTTGAGGCGCAGTCCAACCAATCTGCAGATTCGATTTAAACTGATTTTAAATTCAAATTCAAGTTTGGTTTATTTACAGTTTTGCCACCAGTTTCAAATGCTTACTTCTAACTTTTACGTTTTTAGTCCGTTTGTCCGTTCAAGTTGCGTTAGATTCGTTTTGAAAAGATCTATCTATATGTACGAAAATATTTACTGTTTTCGGTAATTAAAATTTAAGTTAGGTTTAATCTACTAAGTAAGGTTTTGTAATTTGTTTAGCTCATAACTTTCGCGTTATAATTTTGTTTTTTGTGATCTTCGCGTTTATGTGATCGTGATAGATCGTAGTTTCTGTTTTCAAACTTTTTTATTATTTTCTTGCTGTTGGTGTAATGTTCTAATTATAGCTTGTTTGCTTTGCATGATTGTTGTCCCGATGATTGTGTGTTGATGTGGTAATCGAGTATAGACGGTGAGACATACGCTGGTGATCAGGAGCCCTTCTACGACAACCAAGAGCAACCAGAGTTCTCAGAATCAGGCAAGTATAGCATGGGATCCTCCTTGTTGACCTATTCACCATGAATCATCTAAATTCATATGCATGTGTCTAATTTTGATCTCCTATCTAGTTTACCCTAGGTGTTTGACCCGTTACCTTGTTAACCTTGGGATGCTATGCATATGGGTAGAATTTTGCTAGAGCTTTACTTAAACCAACATGATCTAATAACGGTGAATAAAACTTGATCTTTTTAGCAACATGGTTTAGGACCTCCTGTCAGCAAAAGCTGGGACATACAGTGCAACCATGAGGGTTATATGGCTCTGACCTTAGCTCAGTATAAGGACCTTTTCTAGCTTGTTAGTGGACACCTGTATAGGCGCGTTGGGTCTTGCCGAGCTGGATTTAGGGCGGCTACTTTCACCTTGCCTGCGTTGCCGTAAGGTTGGGAGACCCTTCTTCCCCTTGCCTTAAGACCTAGCGGCCCTAACTTGTTAGACGAACCTTTGAAAGGCTTTGCGTGTATCCTGCCCGCTCACCTCGGAAGTGTTATGGGAGTAATTAACCCGGGCATCTGGATATCACGACTCATCGGGTAAAGTGTACAACCTCTGCAGAGTGTAAAACTGATATATCAGCCGTGCTCACGGTTACGAGCGGCCCGGAAAACTCACAGATTAGTTGTTATATGTTGTTTATTTATGTTGCTTATGTTGATTACCTTATTGCTATGTTTCAGTTATTATGATCATGTGGATTGGGTTAAAGCATTCATATATGTTCACCTTAATGTTAAAATGTTGCCAATTAAAAGCTACTGCAGTTTAACCAGTGTCAGCCTTATTTGAGCCTCATGAACCCCATGTTACACTTGTTAAGTACGAGATGTACTTATGCTTGTTTATTTCTTTCTACTTGGATAAAAATCCGGATGGGTAACAGATTGCTATGGTAATGATGACTTCCCTGAAGAGTTCTAGTCTTGCTATCAACCAGTCATCTTCCCTGTGATGGAGCTACCGCGAGAGCTACTTTATTTATCCGCTGCTATGTAAAGACTTTGAATAATATTCGTTATGTAATAAACATATGTGATAGTACTCATAATTTGTGGCTTATGTGTGTGATTGATCTCTGGGCACACATGAGTTATTGCATTCAATTTGTTCTTAAATTGGGTGTGACAAATTGGTATCGGAGCTATGTTGACTGTAGGACGCAAGCCTAGTTAGTTTTGGTCGTTTTAGTGGTCTTTGCTTCTCATTCTTGCTATTTATCTTAGCCTTGTTAATTTATCAAAATTATATGCTTCTCTCTACTTGCTCTATTATATAAATATATTGATTCTATTGTATCTGTCTCTTGGTCTACTCCATAGATGGCTCGTCGTACCGCCCGCAAGACTGTCGGTGGTCGCATGAGGTCAGGCCTGAGGGCAGGCAACCCCGTTCCGCAAGCACTGCAAGCACCCCAGGAGCCAGAACAGCAGGAGGTAGCACGACAAGAGCCAGCACTGCAAGATTAGGCACCTCAAGAGGTGGAACCACAAGAGCAGGCACCACCAGTACAAGCACCCCCAGCAGTGCCAGCGCCCCAGGAGCAAGCACCACCAGCACCACCACCACCAGCACCACCAGCACCTGTACCACAAGTTCCAGCTCCACAAGCTCCAGTACCTCCCGCGCCAGTGCCCCCAGAAGTGCTGGAGGTCGAAGACGATGAAGAGCTCCCGATGGGTTGGGACGTGGACTCCGGATATCTCGTCAGAGCGCCCACAGGTGCCCAGAGTCCCTCACATCACAGGATGATGGGACTTTTTGATGCCTACTACCCCGACAAGAACATCATCGTACAATATACCCACTGGAGGTACAGCCATCCCCTGGAAAGGACTTACTGGAAGGCAAGGATGACTGTCGCCGTCCGAGAACCAGAGAGTGGCCTATACCTGCATGAGATGGTGATTGGCCACAGGGCTCGTCGGTCCTCTCTAGCTTCAGCCTTGGAAGCCGTGGGCAGTTGAAGCCTACAAAGCATTCCGGGGTCGTCGCATTGAAGATATGAGGGATGATGCATACCGCTATCTGCCCTCTTGGAACAATGAGAATAGGGAGGCTATGGTAGAATACCCTCACGCAACCCCAACCGTGAAGGCCATACGAGACTTTCTCCTTGACAGGGTAAGGTTCTAACGCGGACTTGGAGAAGGAGGTGATATATCCCTGGGGAAGGACCTCAAAATGCTATAGCAACCATAGATGGGCTCTTGGAACTGCTCGATCAACCCCCTATGTACAAGAGGCTCCGTGAACCGCTCTACAAATAGGCATAGGTCACCCTTTTATGTAATAAAACGATAGTAGTAAGCGTTTTGTCGAGTCTAGTTAAACTTTGTGCTAGTGTGCTTCTTTGTGTGTGAGTTGAATTATTATTATGTTTATGTGTGATTTGGTTCTTTGTAATGAGTGTTGAGATATTGTAGGCTTGTCTACAAATCTCATAGTTATACATAACGTTTATGAATAATAAGAGGGTTAGTTATATCTCTTGTCCTATGCTGTTTCTGGAGCAACCTGTGATCTTTTTGTTTATATCTCAAGTTCTGTTCGTGCAACATGGCTGAAAATTTTATGGTGGAAAATAGACTCCTGTATCTAACCAATGCCCTCTAGAATCACCTCAATAGCTGTTATGGTTTGTGAGATATGGCTGTTTCAAGTTAGAGTTTTCTGCGCAGTTTTGAACTCTGGACAGATCTGTTTGTTCTCTGTTTTCGACTAATTTAGCGACAGAATCTGGAAAAGTCACTTAAGTAAAAGTTGTAGATAATTTCTTCATTTTCCAACCGTGTATGGCACGCTCTGTTTGGAATTTTGGAACTCAAGTATGAACTGTTTTTCTGTTCTGCTGTTACTGGATCTCGCCCAGAAATTTCCAACAAAATTTTCCAAAATCTCCCGTTTCATTGTTCGTGTAAGTTAGATTTTTCTTGAAAAGTGCGCTAACCAGTGATCCCTTGTTTGGAAACACAGAGGGCGGCCGAGGAGGTGGATGGTGGAGGAGGAGTGGACGTGGCCGTGTCGTGGAGCACTGTTAACCCACCAGCACCACCCCCAGTTGACATCAGCAGCAGTGATGGGCATCCAAGCCCAATTTATGCAAACCATGATGCAACATATGCAGAATCAGCCAGTTGGAGGAGCACCACCGATGCAAGTGAGGGACAAGAGGGGTGAGTTTTCTGAAGGGTCACCCGCCAGTGTTCTCTTTGCCGCTGATCCCCTGGAGGCTGATGACTGGCTTCGTGCTATTGAACGCCAGCTTACCATCGCACAATGCAATGACCGGAGAAGGTGCTTTATGCTTCTGGTCAGTTGCAAGGAGCTGCTCTGGATTGGTGGGAATCGTTTCAGTTCGGTCGCGCCAACAATGCCCCAGCTGTCACATTGAGAGTTCAAGAGCAACTTCAAAGCATACCACATCCCTGCTGGCTTGATTGAATTGAAGCAGGAAGAATTCAGATCTCTACGCCAAGGAGCCATGACTGTTGCCGAGTACCGTGACAAGTTTGCTCAATTATCACGCTATGCCCCTACGATATTGCTCTGGATGCTGACAAGCAGCGTCGCTTCCTTAAGGGTCTGAATGACGGACTAGCACTGCAGCTAATGTCCAATGAGTATGCCAGCTATCAGACCTTAGTCAACCGTGCTATAGTGGTTGACAACAAACGCAAGGAGATGGAGGCTAGAAAGAGGAAGCTCCAAGGTCAGTCGTCTGGTATAAACAACCGCCCTCGTCCTAACTTTACACGGCAACCAGCAGAGGTACCAGGGACCTACTACTCAGTGGAACCGCAACCAGGGACAGCAGCGTCCGCCATACCCGCAACAGCAGCAGAAAAATATCAAGCCCAGCGCCAAGGCACCCCAACAATGCTCCCATGAAGAGTAGTGCACCAACACCCCCGTCAAGAATGGAACACCCAATGCCTGTTACCGTTGTGGTGATCCCGGTCACTATGCCAACCGCTGTCCAAAGAGGCAAGATCAGCTCCCACCTCAAAATAATGGGCAGAAAGGAAGGCAGCAAGCACCCCCTAATGCGGGCAAGGTGAATCACGTGTCCGCAAAGACCGTGCAGGAAGCGCCAGGAATTATGCTTGGTACGTTCAACATCAGTTCCATCCCCGCTACAGTTCTTTTTGATTCTGGTGCATCGCATACTTTTTATATCACATACATTTGTTAGAATGCATAATCTACCTGTTAGTCTCATGAAAACTCCTATAATGGTTACCTCACCGGGTGGAGGTTTGCAAGCTACGCTTCAGTGTTTGCCGCTAGACGTGTCTTAGGGGGAGGTAAACTTCTCAGTATCCCCAATTGTGCTGAGAACAGCTGGATATTGATTTGATACTGGGTATGGACTGGATGAAGAGGTGCAAGACAGATATACAGTGTCAAGATAAAGTTGTGACAGTTACCACAGCTAAGGGAGACAGAATCAGTGTGAATGTAGTGCTACAACCAACACCGACTGCAACCGTGAACCAGATGAATGAAGAGGTTTTCCAGGAAGATCTAGTGGTGGATGAGTTTCCCGGATGTGTCCCCGAGGACTTGCCAGGTATGCCACCTGATCGCGACATTGAATTTATATGAACTTTTACCTGGAACTGCACCCATAGCTAAAAGACCATATAGAATGGGAGTACCTGAATTAGAAGAACTTAAGAAACAAATTAAAGAGTTACAAGAAAAAAGGTTTATTCGTCCTAGTTCATCACCTTGGGGAGCTCCTGTTATCTTTGTTGACAAGAAGGATGGTGGTCAACGGATGTGTGTTGACTATAGATCGCTTAATGAAGTTACTATCAAGAACAAGTACCCGTTGCCGAGGATTGATGATCTGTTCGATCAACTTAAAGGTGCATGTGTGTTCTCTAAGATTGATCTGCGTTCTGGTTATCATCAGTTGAAGATTCGAGCATCTGATATTCCAAAGACAGCTTTCACTACCAGGTATGGGTTGTATGAGTATACAGTCATGTCCTTTGGATTGACCAATGCACCTGCCTACTTTATGTATTTGATGAACAAGGTGTTCATGGAATATCTCGACAAGTTCGTAGTTGTGTTTATTGATGATATTCTGGTATACTCTAAGAACAAGGAAGATCATGCTGACATCTGAGGTTAGTACTACAGAAACTCAGAGAGCACAAGTTGTATGCCAAGCGCAGCAAGTGTGAGTTTTGGCTGAAGGAAGTTTCTTTCCTTGGGCATGTTATTTCTAATGGAGGCATCTCAGTAGATCCAAGCAAGGTTGAAGATGTGTTGAATTGGAAGCCACCAACGGATGTGACCGAGATTCGTAGTTTCCTTGGATTGGCTGGTTACTACAGAAGGTTCATTGAAGGATTCTCCAAGCTTGCTAAGCCAATGACAGCTCTGCTAGAGAAGAATGCTAAATTTGTCTGGTCCGATAAATGTCAGGCTAACTTTGAGGAGTTGAAGAAACGTCTGACCACAGCTCCGGTATTGATACTGCCAGATCTGAGTAAGGATTTCTCTATTTATTGTGATGCATCTCGTCAAGGTTTGGGTTGTGTTCTTATGCAAGAAGGGAGAGTTGTAGCATATGCATCGAGGCAGTTGAGAAAGCATGAGCTGAATTATCCCACACATGATCTAGAGTTGGCAGCTGTTGTCCATGCATTGAAAATTTGGAGACACTATCTAGTGGGTCACAAGACAGACATCTATACTGATCATAAGAGCTTGAAGTACATCTTCACTCAGTCTGATTTGAATTTGAGACAACGCAGATGGTTAGAATTGATTAAGGACTATGATTTGGAAATACACTACCATCCCGGGAAGGCTAATGTCGTAGCAGATGCTTTAAGTAGAAAGAGCTATGCCAATGAGATCCGAATTGCTTCTATGCCAGATGAGTTGTGTGCTGAATTTGCACATCATCTGAATCTGGGAATTGTGACCAACAGAATGGAATTAGTACTTGAACCGGTATTGATGCAAGAGATACGTAAGGGTCAGATGGCAGATGAGAAGTTGAAGCAGATAGCCGATAATATTGTTCTTGGCAAAGCATCAGGTTTTCGGTTAGATGATGATGGTACGTTATGGCATGGGAAGAGGTTATGTGTGCCTGAAATCAAGGAGATACGTGAGACTATACTGCGAGAAGTGCATGAGTCAGCTTATTCCATTCATCCTGGAAGCACTAAGATGTACCTTGATCTGAAGAAAAATATGGTGGGATGGATGGACTGAAAAGAGATGTAGCCGAGTATGTCGCTATGTGTGATACCTGTCAAAGAGTAAAAGCAGAACATCAGAGACCCGCCGGTCTGTTGCAACCGATGAAGATACCTGAATGGAAGTGGGAAGAAGTCGGTATGGACTTTATAGTTGGTTGCCTCGTACTCAGAGAGGATACGACTCCATATGGGTAATAGTTGATCGATTGACCAAAGTTGCTCACTTTATACCGGTCAAAACTACCTACACGGGAGCTAGGTTGGCAGAGTTGTATATGGAACGGATAGTATGTTTGCATGGAGTGCCTCGAAAGATTGTGTCAGATCGTGGTACTCAGTTCACCTCTCACTTTTGGCAGATGATACATCGATCATTGGGTACAAGGTTGAACTTCAGTACTGCTTATCATCCTCAGACTGATGGACAGACGGAAAGGACAAATCAGATTCTGGAAGACATGTTGAGAGCTTGTGCATTACAGTATGGCACCAGTGGGACAAGAATTTGTGTTATGCAGAGTTCTCGTACAACAAAAGCTATCATGAGAGTCTTAAGATGACACCGTTTGAAGCTTTATATGGGAGACCGTGTAGAACACCGTTGTTCTGGGATCAGACAGGTGAGAGTCAAGTGTTTGGACCTGATGTGCTGAGGAATGCAGAGGAACATGTCAGGATAGTCAGAGATAACCTGAGAGCCGCTCAGTCTCGACAGAAGAGTTATGCAAACAACCGTCGTCGAGATCTATCTTTTGCAATATGTGATTATGTCTACCTAAAGGTGTCACCGATGAGAGGTGTGAAAAGGTTCAATAAGAAAGGAAAGCTAGCACCCAGGTATATTGGACCGTTCAAGATCCTTGAAAGACGTGGTGAAGTGGCATATCAGTTAGAGTTGCCTGAAAGCTTGTCAGGAGTGCATGATGTGTTTCATGTTTCTCAGTTGAAAAAGTGCCTGCGAGTGCCCGAAGAGCAGATACCGTTGGAAGAGCTCACAGTTAAGGAAGATCTGACTTATGATGAGTACCCAACAAGAATTCTAGAGACAGCTGAAAGAGTTACCAGGAGCAGAGTAATAAAGATGTGCAAGGTTCAGTGGAATCGGTACTCAGAAGCAGAGGCAACTTGGGAAAGAGAAGAGGATCTGAGGAAGTCATACCCACAGTTGTTTGAGTAAGCATCGCTGGAATCTCGAGGACGAGATTCTTTAAGGGGGTAGAATTGTAACATCCCAAAAATTGCATCATTTTGAAAATAGGCAATATGATTTAATTTATGCATTTTATGTGTTGCATAAAAACCTAGATAATAAATTTTTGCAAAAGCTAAAATAAATCCTAGGCCAAAGACCATGATGATGCATACATGCTGGTGCATATTATATTTTTGTGATGATTGGTTTTACTCAAAACTTGTTTGAATTCAAATTTGGATTCAAAATGCATTGAAAACTCATTCTAAAAAATGGAAAAGCCTTTTTTTTCTCTCCCTCCCCTTTCTTCTCTTCTGGTCCGACCCAACTCGCCGGCCCGTTTCCCCCCCGCGCGCAGCGCTCTCCCCCTTCTCTCTTGGGCCGCCGGCCTCGGCCCAGCCCCGCGCGCCGCAGCCGCAGCTCGCCCCACCTGTCAGCCCTCTCTCCCTCCTCCGACTCCGGCTCGGCTACGCCCGCGCGCGACTCCGCCTCGCCCGTGCCCCCTCCCTGCCTTGCCGAGCACTCTAATCCCTCCTATAAAGCTCACCCGAACCCGCCGCCTTTCTCTTCTTTGCAAACCCGAGTTCTCGTGCCCTATCTTGCCCGCACCGAGAGCTCCGCGGCCGCCGAAGATCCGCCGCCGTCGAATTCGCTGTGCATCGCTTCACCGTTGGCCCGAGGTGCTCTCCAAGCTCCACGGTGCTTTCCCGAAGCTGCCAGTGCTTTTTCCCCTCTTTTTCCCCCCGTTTTGGTGCCTTAATCCCTCGCCGTCGTTGCAGAGCCCCGCCGTCCGCCTCGCTGTGCAATTCGTCGTCCCAGAGCCGTCTCCGACCTCGTCCGTGCCCTAGGTGAGTTCGTCTTGAGCTCGTGGTTCGATTGGACCAACTCCCGTAGTCTCTACTGCACCGTAGCGCAAAACCGAGCTAGCGCCGCCCGTCTCCGGCAATGGCGCCGCCGTACTCCCTCTTCTCCGGCGACAAGCGCCGCCGACCCTTCCCCGATCTAATCTGGAGCATCCGTCTCCGATCCGACGCTCAGGAAAGGCCGATACCCCTTCGATGTCGATCTTGCTAAAGAGTCCCCCGAGTTCTTAAGCCTAAACCCCGCGGTCCTTTGGATCCTATGCGTTGAGTTGAGTCTGTGTTTCTTCCTTATAAGCCCCTGCGTTTCTTCTTATTTGAGGCGCAGTCCAACCAATCTGCAGATTCGATTTAAACTGATTTTAAATTCAAATTCAAGTTTGGTTTATTTACAGTTTTGCCACCAGTTTCAAATGCTTATAACTTCTACGTTTTAGTCCGTTTAGTCCGTTCAAGTTGCGTTAGATTCGTTTTGAAAAGATCTATCTATATGTACGAAAATATCTACTGTTTCGGTAATTAAAATTTGAGTTAGGTTTAATCTACTAAGTAAGGTTTTGTAATTTGTTTAGCTCATAACTTTCGCGTTATAATTTGTTTTTGTGATCTTCGCGTTTATGTGATCGTGATAGATCGTAGTTTCTGTTTTCAAACTTTTTATATTATTTTCTTGCTGTTGGTGTAATGTTCTAATTATAGCTTGTTTGCTTTGCATGATGTGTGTCCGATGATTGTGTATTGATGTGGATCGTGGTAATAGAGTATAGACGGTGAGACATACGCTGGTGATCAGGAGCCCTTCTACGACAAACAAGAGCAACCAGAGTTCTCAGAATCAGGCAAGTATAGCATGAGATCCTCCTTGTTGACCTATTCACCATGAATCATCTAAATTCATATGCATGTGTCTAATTTTGATCTCCTATCTAGTTTACCCTAGGTGTTTGACCCGTTACCTTGTTAACCTTGGATGCTATGCATATGGGTAGAATTTTGCTAGAGCTTTACTTAAACCAAACATGATCTAATAACGGTGAATAAAACTTGATCTTTTTAGCAACATGGTTTAGGACCTCCTGTCAGCAAAAGCTGGGACATACAGTGCAACCATGAGGGTTATATGACTCTGACCTTAGCTCAGTATAAGGACCTTTTCTAGCTTGTTAGTGGACACCTGTATAGGCGCGTTGGGTCTTGCCGAGCTGGATTTAGGGCGGCTACTTTCACCTTGCCTGCGTTGCCGTAACGTAAGTTGGGAGACCCTTCTTCCCCTTGCCTTAAGACCTAGCGGCCCTAACTTGTTAGACGAACCTTTGAAAGGCTTTGTGTGTATCCTGCCCGCTCACCTCGGAAGTGTTATGGGAGTAATTAACCGGGCATCTGGATATCACGACTCATCGGGTAAGTGTACAACCTCTGCAGAGTGTAAAACTGATATATCAGCCGTGCTCACGGTTACGAGCGGCCCGGAAAACTCACAGATTAGTTGTTATATGTTGTTTATTTATGTTGCTTATGTTGATTACCTTATTGCTATGTTTCAGTTATTATGATCATGTGGATTGGGTTTAAGCATTCATATGTTCACCTTAATATGTTAAAATGTTGCCAATTAAAAGCTACTGCAGTTTAACCAGTGTCAGCCTTATTTGAGCCTCATGAACCCCATGTTACACTTGTTAAGTACGAGATGTACTTATGCTTGTTTATTTCTTTCTACTTGGATAAAAATCCCGGATGGATAACAGATTGCTATGGTAATGATGACTTTCCTGAAGAGTTCTAGTCTTGCTGTCAACCAGTCATCTTCCCTGTGATGGAGCTACCGCGAGAGCTACTTTATTTATCCGCTGCTATGTAAAGACTTTGAATAATATTCGTTATGTAATAAACATATGTGATGGTACTTCATAATTTGTGGCTTATGTGTATGATTGATCTCTGGGCACACATGAGTTATTGCATTCAATTTTGTTCTTAAAATTGGTGTGACAGATTGCATTTCTCATCTATCCTCAGGATGAAAGGGCCATAGTGTGTTCGTCTCTTTGATACTCCCAAAAGAAGGTTATGAGGAATTTGAAGCGTATTGAGATAGTAAGTGACAATACTTCTTCTTTTTTTGGTTAACATACATGCTAAATTGGTTGTCACAAACGTGGTTTCATATAACGCTTACCAGAAGTACTGGGGGAACCGTATTGTATTGATTCAGAGCTGAAAAGAAGAAAGAAAGTACAAGACCACCCTACAAGTTAGGCGCAACTTCTCGGTATGTTTCAAAAGTCGTATGTGTACTTAGTATATCGTGCAAGCTCTATGTTCTAAACGATTGTGTATTACATGTAGTGCTTCAAACAACTGTCTGACACGTTATTATGTGGATACTATGTTTGTGAGTACTTAAGAGAGACCGACAAGTTTAGCAACACCTACAAGCTAGGTACTCAAGAAAGAACTACATGGCTGACAAAGCAAGTCATTCAACAAGAATACCCTAACTCGAATTGTTGAGGACATTTGTTCATTCTTCATGCACCATCGCGTGCATGAGGGTGGAAATTTCTTCAAATAGAAGGCCCGCTAGCGAATGACGAGAAGTATGAGAGGATCCGCAAAGTGGAGCACCCAACTGAACATCAAGGATTACATGTTGGCAGACGTATAAATTTTATGTGGTTTCCTATTGCGCTTAGTGAAAGTTGAATGTTTGAACCATGATATGTTGTGAGATATAATATATGTACTTGAAGGATTACTAGTTCAATGAAGATATATTTATATTTATGTATGTGTTGTGCCTTTATTAATTATATTGTTTGTGCTTTCATTGTGAAAACAAAATTTGAATTTGAATTCAGATTCAAATTCATATTAAAGAATTTTTTCTAATATGTAAAACAATTAACCGAGGTGGACAGCTAACAACAGTCTGTTTCGGTTAATCTTTTAACAGAGACGGGTGCGTTACAATGTCCGCCTCTGTTAAAATATTAACCGAGGTGGTTGCATAACAGGGTCCGTCTCGATTAATCAGGCATTAACCGAGGCGGTTGTCTTACACTACCCACCTCATTTAAAATATTAACCAAGGCGTAATTAAGTCTGATTAACCGAGGTCTTTTGTCCGAGACGGACGGTTTGCCCGCCTCGGTTAACCGGTTCTGTCCGCCTCGGTTAAACTTATTGTAGTAGTGTGAGCTGTGTCTAGTGGATTATGGTCAAGAACAACAGACCCTTATCCTTCCTTCACAATTCAACTTGGTCTTTTCAATTTTAGTTTAAAATCATATAGTATTATGGTCCGATCCTTATTGAGTCCGATCCATAAATTTGCTAGGCTAAATTAGAGGGCCCTTTACCACCCCTAACTACTAGTTAGCTTGGTGTTGGACTCCATCCTGTGGCTGTTCGTTCAGGACAAGTTGCACTGAAAAGTCATCCGTGGCAACAACTTCTTATGCATGACTACTTCGTCAAGGACTCTTGATCTCCACAAATTAAGTTACTACAATCTGACCCATGGAGGGACTTTCTAGGCTGCAAGAAGAGTCAAATTAAGGGGGAAAAAGGTTATAATTTCTTACCTTAAATTCAACTTTCTGCAGTCAAATTACAAGACTTGTGAACAATTGTTGAATTTGCCTTACCTAAAACAAAATTGTTGACTTTGCTTACTTCAGTACTTCTTCATCCATGCAGCGCAGTGGGTCCAGTTTGCTCTGACTGTAAGAAAATGTCAGCTTTTTATTTTTTTTCCTTGACCTCAATCATCATACCCTGAAGCCTGAACTAAGCATGACTAGTGTCATCACAAAACATTTCTCTTAGTGATGAGAAATGAAACAAGGTAATAAAATCAGCTTTCCTGTTTTCTCAGTAAGAAAATGTCAGCTTCATGCATGGTTCGAATAAAAGTAGATGTTACCAGGTTCTTTTTCCTACTATTCTGATAAGTCAAACACAGCACCTGCTAAACTACTACCAGGAAAGCACAGTTGGGAGGTTGTGGAGAAGGGAACGAATGTTTTCTCCACTAATTTCCCTTCCCCTGATCTTTTGGAATGTGTGGTCAACTGGGGTACAATAAACACTAAGACAGTCGAAGGCAAGATTAGTTTTGAGAAAGGTCGCGAAAACGATGTGTACAAGTATGAAATTGACAAAGTTTGGGTTCAATTCCGGGGGTTACCCGATGAGCTTAGAGACTTCCCAATTATTTGGGCAATTGGGTCTATTCTGGGTGTTTCTAAAGCTGTTGATATGAAATTCACGAAGAAGTTTGACAGAGCTAGACTGAACGTAGCAGTGCTGAATCCCAACCTTATTCCCGAGTTGGTGGATGTAGTGATTGGTGATTATGTCTACGAGCTACAGTTTCGGGCTGAGCTAGATCCAGCTGTTGGTGAGCCTGCGCTGATAGACATGGACTCTACCACAGAAGAGGATCCGGAAGGGGGCAAAGAGGGAGATGACCCTATGCAAGAAGATGGTGGCAATCTGGAGCCACAAAAGGAGAATGAAAGGAGTGAATCACCAGCCACGGGGAAGGGTGTAGCCTCTGGGAACCAGCTCAAAATGCAGGCTCCTCTGGAGGATATGGCTACAACCATTAAAAAGCCTGTAGTAAAGCTCTCAGGAAATGGTACTGGTTCTTTTTGCATGCCAAATGTGCACACCGGTGGGACAGTATCTCCGCTGAGATGCAGTAAAAGGAACGCCGGGGCAGCTGAACAGGACTCCCTGGAGAAGGCGGCAAAGCTCAAAGCTCGCAAGAATTTGGACACTGCACCTAGAAAAGGTAATGACACACTCCCAGGTTTTTTCAATAATTTTGAGGATTTGGTTTTTTTAGATACTGCTGCTGTCCTAGGGGTTTCTCTGGGTGTTGACTCTCAGTCAGTTGCTAATTCTATTTCCCACCTTAAAAATTTAGAGGCCACTAGAACAAGTAATACAGTTTGTAAATCAATTTTAGAAAATAAGCTAGCTGATGATAGTTCCTCGGTTTGCTCCGCCGATGATTCGCTGGATTTAGAGGCTTTGAATTTTATTTGTGCTGAAGTTTCGGAGTGCCTAGGTGATGGGGGATGTGACTCTATTTGTGTACGCTTCCCTTTATCCCACCCCAAAAAGGTCTACTCCAGAAGGTCCGATATAACAAAAAAAAATCAGTGAAACCATGAAAGGAATTTTTTGGAATCGTAACGGGTTTGCAGACCAAAGAAGTATAGATTTCTTTCGGACCTCACTAAAGAAAAAAACCTAGATTTTATTGTCTTATCAGAAACGGGACGCCCTTCATTCCCGCAAGTGACGTTAAATAAGATCTGCGCCGGCAGAGATTTTCATTGGCACTGTATGGCCCCTAGGAGGCGTTCTGGTGGCATGCTGCTAGGTGTCAATTTATTAGTTTTTGATATTGGAGAGATTGAGGAGGGTGATTTTTTTTATTCGTTTTAAATTACGGTTAAAAGACGATGATTTTAAATTCAATTTAATTTCGGTTTATGGGCCTGCGCAAGCTGATCTCATATCCAGTTTCATGTCAGAACTAGTATGGGTGTGCTCAAAAGATGCTTACCTATTTGCATAGGTGGCGACTTTAACATCATTCGTAGTCCTGATGAGAAGAACAATGATTCCTTTAATGACAGATGGCCTTTTCTGTTTAATGCAGTAATAGACACCCTAAACCTTAGAGAGTTAGATCTGTCGGGAAGAAAATTCACCTGGGCTAATAATCTGCAGAATCAAACCTTCGAGAAACTTGACAGGATTTTAGTGTGTACGGAGTTCGAGTCCAAGTTTCCCCTCACCACAGTTTTTGCTTTGTCGAGGGAAATTTCGGATCACACTCCACTCTTATGCTGCACGAATAACGCCTCCACTTCTTACCAACCTCAGTTTAAATTTGAATTGGGGTGGTTGATGAGAGAGGGTTTTTGTGACACAGTCGCTGAGGTCTGGCGGAGTGTGCAGACCACGGGGTCGCCAATTGTGAGATGGCAAGCGAAAATTAGAAGGCTCCGTCAATATCTCAGAGGGTGGGCGAAACATACAAGTGGGGTATACAAAAAAGAAAAAAAGAGGTTGCTAGATAAACTTGATGAACTAGACAAAAAAGCTGAGGTTGCAACGCTTAGTGGTTTGGAAATAAATCTCAAACACGTACTCAGAGAGAGACTCACGGAATTGTTAAGAGAAGAGGAATTGAGATGGTACCAGAGAGCTAAAGCCAAACATTTGCTAGAAGGGGACACAAATACGAAATATTTCCATCTCCTAGCTAACGGACGGCACAGGAAGTCCCATATTTTCCAATTGGAAAATGGGAACGAAGTAATTAGTGGCGATGCTCGCTTAAAGCAGCACATTACTAGTTACTACAAGACTTTTTTGGTCCCCCAGAGATCTCATCTATTAATTTAGACGAGTCTCATATTGGTGATATTCCTCAAGTCTCACAGGATGAGAACAACTTCCTAACTGCTAATTTTACTGAGAACGAAGTGAAGACAGCCATATTCAGAGATAACATAACAAAGCACCTGGGCCTGACGGTTTCCCGCCTGAGTTTTATCAGGTCTTCTGGGATTTAATTAAAGAAGATCTGATGGCTCTGTTTACGGATTTTACAAGGCACTCTGGCTTTGAACTGTCTTAACTTTGGCACTGTAATCCTGTTGCCTAAACAAAAAGATGCCAAGATAATTCAACAATACAGACCGATTTGTTTGTTGAATGTATCCTTTAAGATCTTTACTAAAGTGGCAACAAACAGATTGGTGACAGTGGCGCACAAGGTTATTAGACCAACCCAAACCGCTTTTTTACCCAAAAGGAATATAATGGAAGGGGCAGTGATCTTGCACGAGACGCTGCACGAATTGCATTCAAAAAAACAAGACGAGGTCATCTTTAAAATTGATTTCGAGAACGCATATGACAAGGTGAAATGGGAGTTCTTACAACAAACTCTAAGGATGAAAGGCTTTTCCAGAAGAAATGTGCAGTTGGGTTGAAAAGTTCACCCAAGGGGGCAATGTCAATGTTAAAGTTAATGATCAGTTATGACCTTATTTTCAAACGAGAAAGGGATTGAGGCAAGGGGACCCAATGTCACCAATATTATTTAATATCGTGGTGGACATGTTAGCCATATTAATAGGAAGAGCCAAGGAGGTAGGTCAGGTGGAAGGGGTGATTCCACATTTGATTCAGGGCGGGCTGTCAATACTGTAGTATGCAGACGATGCAGTCATTTTTATGAGTCACGATGTTGCAAAAGCTACTAATATGAAGTTGATTCTTACAATGTTTGAGGAACTATCGGGACAGAAAATAAATTTCCACAAGAGTGAAATCTTCTGTTTTGGGGAAGCAAAAGATTAGGAGAATTTCTATTCGCAGCTGTTCGGATGCAAGCTAGGAAAATTCCCTTTTAAATATCTGGGCCTACCGATGAATGTCAGGAAACTAAATAACAAAGACTGGCAAGAACTAGAGAACAGATTGGAGAAGAAACTGGGGGGATGGAAAGGTAAACTCTTATCAGTGGGTGGTCGTTTAACTTTAATAAACTCGGTGCTCTCAAGCTTACCGATGTTTATGTTCTCCTTCTTCGAAGTTCTAAAGGGAGTTTTAGAGAAGATAAATTGTTTTAGATCAAGGTTGTTTGGCAGAGTGACGAGCACAAGAGGAAATATAGATTAGCAAGGTGGGAGATCTTGTGCCAGCCTAAGCCTCAAGGGGGTCTCGGTATACAAAATCTCGAAATTCAGAATCATGTTTGCTAAGTAAATGGTTGTTTAATTGATCAATGAGAATGGGTTATGGCAGGAGCTAATTAGGAACAAATAATTGAAAGATAAACCGTTGGGGAAATGTGTAAAGAGGGCAACGGATTCGCATTTTTGGAAAGGCCTGATGAATGTTAAAGACATGTTTATGGGATTTGGCAAGTTTTCAGTCAAAGATGGGACTCAGACTAGATTCTGGTTCGACACTTGGCTAGGTAATAAGCCATTAAAGGATAAATTTCCATCTCTTTTCAATATCATGAGGCGTAAACAGGATTTAGTGGCAAAAGTATTAAGTTCGTCCCCCTAAATATCTCGTTTCGACGTAATTTAGTTGGTGCGAATCTTACAAATTGGCATAGAATTGTGGCTTCACTGATGAGCATTCAACTATAGGAAGGAAAAAAGATGTTTTGTTTGGTCCCTAAACTCATCAGGCAAGTTCTCAGTGCGTTCGATGTATGCAGCATTAATCAATAATGGCCTGAGAGTCCCACTAAATATTTGGTAGATCAAAGTACCTTCAAAAATAAAAGTTTTTTGTGGTACCTTAAAATGGGTGTGATACTAACTAAAGACAATTTAGCTAGGCGTAACTGGAATGGGGATAAAAAAATGTGGTTTTTGTCACTTTCCAGAAACAATTCAACACCTTTTCTTTGATTGCGTTCATGCCAAATTTTTGTGGAGGGCGGGGCATTTTCTCCGCCCCCATATGGTAGCTGGAGGGGGCAGGCCAAAAAGAAAATGCCCCGCCCTCCTCCAGCTACCATATGAGCTGTTCCTCCCCCTTTCCACCTAAATTCCACCCCCACCAAACCGCCACCCCCGGGGGGACCACAACCGGCGACGAGCTGCGTCGTCGCCGACTACTTCGCTCGCAATGACCTAACCCTAACCATCGCAGGATTTGGGTCATTGCCGTGGACTTTTCACTGGATCTGCTTCGTCGTCGACTAGGGTTCACCGCAGCAGCTCTGCTTCCCCTTTGACGACCTCGATGGTGGCAACTAGGGGCAACGGAACAAGCAACCTGCACAAGAAGAAGGTAATCCACCTGTATGCATGGGCTTTTAAGTTGGTACTGCCCTTCAGCTTTCCATATGCCTTGCAATTAATAATGTATATACAGATGTGGAATATATATGCCCCCAATCTCACTTCAATGTAGTAATCCATGAACTACTGTTATGGAACATATCACCTCTAGTCTTTCTTCACTCTAATCTATAACCTATCACCTCTTTTTTATTTGCTCTATAGTAGGCAATACTTGCTCTTACCTCTTTCTCTGTGCCAATTAGTATTACCTCCTAGTTCTTAGTAATCTCCTTCACATGAACTAATACACACATTGTGCTATGTTGCAAGTAATACAACCTCCAATAACCGATTATGAGAGGAACCAGGATAGACATGTGGCGAACAATTTAAAGAGGATGGAAGAATTGGGACTGCACAATCTATGTGCCAGTTTTAATAATTCTTTACCACAACCTGCATCAACAAAGGGGAAAAAAACAACAAACAAGAAAACCAATAGTTCAGATTCGGATTCATCAGAGTATCTCCTTGGCGAAGATGATCAAGGAGATAGTGATGATGACGACACTGAATCTGAAGAGCATCCAGAACCCCTGGCAATTAAGGTGCTTCTTTAACCTTCCAAGTAGTGGATGAGGAGTATTTGAATTGCATTTGAATGTTTTCAATCTCATCTATAATATATGATCCTACTTTCAGATTCATCATGTTTTTTCATACCTGTAATTAATATGGTCTTGCTTAATATTGCACATGGCTGACTTTTTTTTACAGTATCCTCCAAGTGCTAGAAGGAAAACCCTCGCTTCCAAGAAGAGAGATCCTAACATGGCTCCAGGAACTAGGAGCAAGAGAGTGAGGGCATCTGAAGAATCACAGGTGCAGCATTCTGGAGCCCAAACAAGATCAACAAAAAGGCTTAATAGTGCAGATACAAATGGGGACAATGTAGAGGCTCCTACAGATGGTTATGATGACATATCAGACAGGTTTACTACACTGGACCTAGTGATCATGAGAGACTACCTCCAGAGGAAGACAGTGGAGCTGCTGATCTTGACACTACAGGTGCTGATGAAGGCAATGTAGATGGAGGTGAACAAACTGAAGGCAAGTTATAGTAATTTTGTCAGTACAATATGACATCTCTTTTGCTGATTTACATGAAACTAAAACATTTCATTAAATGCGGCTTCTATTTTGTAGCTACTGCAGAGCGAGCTCCAAGGAGACCTAGGCAACCAACTAAGGGAAAACAGCTGGACAAGATGACTAAAGCTATGGGAAGGAGATTGCCCATACTTGTTGATGTAGGCAATAAAAGGCCTCATGAACCTGTTCAAGCTGCCAAGTTTGCATCAGAGGCTGGCATCATTGTTCGGGAAAACATGCCTGTCCTACCTCATTGGAAAGATTACAAGAAAGACGACAAATACTACAAGAGTTTTGTAAATCAGCTAAATGTAAGTGCATTATGTTTTTTTATGGTTAACTTGTATACATGATTAACCTGAATTGACTAACTAACTATGGAACTGTAATTTACCTAGGGACGCTTGGCAATTAACATAAAAAACGGGCCAACACAAGAAGCTTGCACAGATATGTTGCGCTCTACGGTAAAACAAATGCGTTATCGGCTGAAGCAGAAATACTTCAATGGTGTTCCTGCAAATGAGATTAGGACAACTTCACCTGTTTCTTACATGTCTGATGAACAGTGGAGGGCACTAGTTGCAAAGTGGTCTGATCCCAAGAACATGGTATGGATATCTTACCATATATGCTTCTTTCACAATCATTTTGCAAAGGCTCTTCTCTTATTGAACCTATAATCTCATCTGACATGTTAATTCTCTTGTAGGAAACATGTGAAAAGAACAAGCAGAACCGCAGTAAAGTCAAGTATCATCAGGCTACGGGTTCTCGCTCAGATTTGTAGATGGTTTTTGGGCAAGTGTTTAAAGACGGAACCAGGCCCAGTGTGACTTCAGGTAAAGTATGGCTGCCTTGTAGGACAGGAGTTTACTTAGCTGCATGCATTCATTGCAGACCTGGCAGCAAGCATCCATAGATAGCAGCCGAAGGTACTTGTGTTATCAGTCTTTGGCAATCGAATTGACAGTGCATGTGTGGAAAAGAGAGCTAGTACCATATCCTAATAAAAGGATCTTTAGCTTCCAAAGTAAATCATGAAGAGTCCAGGCCCATAGGAGAGTGTGTCAGAGTAGGGTATATTTCTCCACACAAGATAGTAGGAGAATTATTTTCAAGGTGAGAAAGGATCTCCTTGCCTGAGACCTATCTTGCAATAAAAATACCCTTACTCCATTTATAGCATCTGATACGCTCTGATCTTCCACCCCAGGAATATAGTCCAGGCCGAGAGACAACCAATACGCAATTACATCCATCGTACGCTCGGCCATCCTTTCAGCATCCCTAAAACCCGTGGCGGAAGGAAGGATTTAATCCTATTAGCCACTTGGGGCTTCAGCATTCTCAGGTGGACGGACTACATTATGGGGAGGGTGCTATACTCAATATGGATAAGGACAACCTATATATATTGGATAGGTCAGGTGCGCTGCTATCGCCTAGGGCAGTACTGCTACCAGAAAAGATATACTAAAATGAGTCGTTCTCTAAAAACTTATTATGTGCTGATTCGAAATAAGACCTGAATAGCCTAGGGAACGGAATGTTAAGAAAGGTCAGGGTAGGCGACTCATAAACCCTATTCCACTACACCTATTAGATGATGCTACAAATACGGCACCACCTGATATACACGAATAAGGTGTTCTTATGTGTAAAGGGTTGGTTTAAAAAGGATGTTCTTCATGCCATTGCTGGATCCACACTACCAGCACTACTACCGGTGGGAGAGGGAAGACACACCTATTTGTATCGACCGGATCCCCCGTTCCGGCTGGACGGGAAAAGACCTACTCCTGAGTTGGTTGCCAATATAACTATCTCTCTTTCTCACTAGCCATTGAGAGCAATTCTACACGGGTCCACCCCACCTGTGCTTATTGATGCAGCTTCTGACCCAGGCGGATGACCCTATCTAAAGTAAGCTTCTGATCCGAGAGAGCATCAGTTCTTTCTTCGATTTCAAGAGATATTATGAAGAGCGCTTCCATCCATATCAGTAATTTAATCAGTCGGATTCGGCTGCCTAGCTTGTTTTCGATAAGGAGACCTCTTTCTCAACCTCTTCTGATTGTCAATGCCAATTGATATCATAGATTGTAAGAACTGAGCTGTTAACAGAAGGAGAACTTGGCTAGTATCTGCCCTTTTCAATTCATAAGTAAGATTTGGATTTTTCTTTACTTGCCTAAATATCTGCTTTGGTAAAAGCACTTGAAGAGCAGCTGAGTAAGGATAAGAAAGCCAATCGATCTACCAGGAATTCTGTGTTTAAGAAAGCTAAGCAGCCAGGCCAGTACGTGAGCCAGCCAATGGTTTACTTTTAGGAACTATAACAACTGGACTTCACTATTGAAGATACTATTCATTCCCAACTTTCACTTCAGTCTTGAAAAAAGATCTCCACTCCGCGGGGTTGAACTTACTCTAGCAACGGAAACTAACAAAGTAAATACCTCGACTGATATGGTTTCTGGATTTCCAACAAAAACGGAAACTTGAACTGAAGCTTCTCCCCTTTGAATAAGTGTATTCAACTCATTCGACAGAGTGGTCTGATACCGCAACAGAACTTCCTAAATGCCCAACTTCAACTCCACTTTTCTCTAAGCTTCGAACTGACCTAACCGCTTGAAACTAGAGATTTAAAGGAATTTTAAATCCTTGCTTAGCTTGCCATTAAAGAGTCAGATGCTTATTTATACTCTTATTCCTTTATATACTACTACTTGCTTATGCTTTCTTTTTACAGGGGAAAGCTATTTCAGTCAGTAGTTTCCGGTGTCAATTCCAAGAGCAAAAGGATAGGTTTTGGTTAGTTCGGTGCTCGGGTAAGCTTCTTCGGTGCCTACTCTCTCTGTCCCCTCCGCTCCTCGCACAAAGCTTCTTTTCCTTCTTGTCAATCAAAGGAAAGAAACTACTGATAACGTACGTAAACTACAGGATTCGTTTCCTAGCACTACTCAAGGGCTATCCAAGAAGAGAGTGAGCTCTACCCTTAATGGGTAGAGCGAGGGAGAGTCAGTATAATTTATGAAAAGTCCTTTCACCAGAAGAGGAAGAAAGACTTCTATAACTTCACTTCCCTATTGAGTAGAATGCATGGCAAGTTTCCACTGCTTTAGGCTACTCTACTAAGACTCGAGGGCCGACTTCACGTAACTAAATGGCTTAACTAAACTAAAAAGGAACTAAACTGGGATAAATCTGAACTAAAGGCGTACTGTACTTTGCTTAACACTCACTATATTCAGCTAAAGCTGGATGCGTATTATATCTTGCCTTGGTAGAGCGAAACTTTGAACCCAACACAAGCAACTCTCCAGGTTTAGCGATATTGATGGGTTCCAGCCTCATTCCACTACTTACGCTTCCCGCAAGAGAAGAGTCTTGATTTCGAGAAGGTAGTTCCGCGAGAAGGTAGTTATTCTTCTTCCGATAGTCATATTGATTGATTCGAAGAGACTAGAACGATACACATTCCCTGCATTTCTGCCCTTCGAGGGAGGATAGGGATGCCAAGGACTACGAACGAACTGGGATCATTCCATTCTCACAGCCAACTTTCCTTCATTCATTCATTCTTATCTCTATAAGGGATACCCTCAACACTGTAGTATGTCACTACACTTGATGGCCAAGCAACGAAGTACGATCTGTGGGGAATAGCAAAGCAAGGATTAGTTGGTTCGCCGAATCCGTCACTAGGAATGGTTATCCAAACCAGGGAAGAGGCTGGGTTAAAGGAAGGGGGAAGAGGAACCTTGTCTTCTATCTCTTCGGATTGGGATCGGCGGAGGACCTCTCTCTCGGAAAGGAAGCACTCGACGAATAGCCATCGCCCAATTAGCGAAAGCAATGCAAGCAAGGGTTCGGATTGGAATCTGGATACGAATATACCTCTGACTATGGACAACCCTGAACTAGGAAAGCTAGCTGTCGATTCAAAAGGTAAACTGTCCACGAAGACTACTTTATCAATGAATGGATCAAAGAGGAGGATCTATCTATTGAAGAGTATATAAGGGAAGAATGGAATCATACTCAAGGTAGATGGGTCGGTTGAGCACGGGTTAACTGCTTCTTCATATGTCGATGGCTCTACCACTTGAATTCATTTCTTTTCTTACGGATATGACTCAAAGTTGGAAGGCCAACCTATCCCTCTAAGTACTTACTATACAGACAGATTAGGAATCCACTCATTATTGTTATGAAACTGCCAAGCAAGCGCAAAGGAAGATAGAATTACCCGTTAGCCATCCTGGCATCTGTCCGGAACTCAACCTGGGTTGGGTGGAGGCCACCGCGAAGATCTTGAATCAATAGAAAGGGCTGGTTAAATAAAGAGTTCAGGTTGTTGGATTTGAGTAGAGTACTGGGTAGGGTCTACTGCCTACCTTATACGATCCTCTCTCTGCTATTTAGACTCTCCTCTCGCCTCCTCTTTATGCTCTCCCTCGCCTCCGTAAGGAGTGATTTGTATAGTATTGCCTTGTAGCTTGCATTCCTGTACTTCACTAGCTAGGGTGAAATAAATACATTCCTAAGTTGGTGCGTGAAAGTAAGACAGGGAAGAGTCAAGGAATCCATCCTCGTAACAGCCTAGTCCGTAGAAGGAGGGCTTCTTTGAGGGAAGTAGTTGGGAATTAGTCGGATCTAAGCTAAGGAACTGAACAGCTATCCTCAACATCTCTATCGCCAGTCCTATGATTTCTCGATTTCCTTTTCTCGTCTCTACTCTATCAGTACTGCCTTGCTCTACTCTATTAGTACGCATGTAACTTCCTTTGCTCTCCATTATTGGTAAGTCCTACTGCTGTAACAGCAACATAAAGCAAGTCAAGATAGCAGTTAAGGAATATCGGAGAGGCCTTCTCAGCATATAGATCAACAAGTTCGAGTACTGATGTCAGAATTGTCTTACGGTTCACTTCATTTTCTCACTTCTCTTTAGATTCGATTCTTCGGTTTCTGGAAAGTAATTCATTGATGTAGCCTCCTTTCTTCTCTTTTCAGTGAGTGATGCCCTGGCAGGGCATCACGAACGGGGAAGAGGAACCTTGCATTCGAGTCAAGTTCATCCTATTCTTGCCAATTCCACCAAAAGTTAGAATAGCTCCTTTAAGCGCAGTAAGAAGAAGTGATTAACTCCTTATGAGCCCAACGGTAGTTTCTACTGTTTGAAAAGGTTGCGAGCCAGAAATAAGAATAAAAGCAGTGATTTAGGTTGTCGTTGGTGTATCGCCTTGTCCCTCTCGGCTAGAGTCTTTTACCAAGCAGTAAGTGAATTAGCAGATTTAAGTTAAGTAGGAAGATTCAAAGTCGGTGATAAGCTTTCAAGAGCTGCTGTCGTACCCAAGTGCTTTTAGTTCTCGGTATCAGCTCTCGGTTTCGAGTAAGCAAGTAGGTTTCGTCTCGAGAGTATGGAGCTGTCATATCTACTGTTTTACCAGCTCACAAATAAGATTGCCAGTACAAAATAAGAATTGCGATCGGGTATTCGGTTCCGTAGTAGCTGTTAATCTTATCTCTCTCACCTAAACAATAAACTCTGAATAAGAATAGCAGGCTTGCCTAGTAGTTTACGTATCGGCTATTGCTGTCGGTTTTCCTTCTACTTAGAAGTTTTTATGCCGTTTAGAAGCTTTCAAGCCCGACATCAGATTCTCAGTCAGCTAGACCAGCTAGAGGAGTCAAAGTACGAGATAAGAATTCAAGTCCTGTAAGCCGACTAGTAGGCATGTTACGAACCACAAAGATAGTATCGATACTCTTATTCAGTTGTTTGCATCCCAGCTATGAGAAGGAGTGAAGTTATAAAGTCAGCTACAATTCTTGCTAGCCAGTTAGCAGCTTAAGAGGAAGTGTAGTTGTATCAGTAGCTGTCGGTTAGAAAGTAGTAGGCTCGCTTAGCTCGTAATCAAAGCTACCAGAATACCAATAAGCAGACGAGCCGTATCTGTAGTTTGAGTAAGCATATGTTGTGTATTGCCTGTTATCAATCCCAGCTAGCCTAGAAGACTTACAGTAACAACTAAGGTTTTAGAGCCTATCTGGTTTCCGTGCTTTACCAGTCAAAGTCATAAATACGAAGTCCGCGAAGAAGGTTGGCAATTGCTTGGCTCGTTTAGAGAGTTTGAGACTGGCTTAATAGATGAGTGACTTCCTTCGCGTTTCATAGCTAAATTCCAGAAATGGTCTGGGTCCCTCCCTTGGATAAGATCTTTTCCATTGAGACGCTTTTCTTAACGCCCTACAGGACAAGTCGTGGAGGGATTAGATACTGATTTATTTTTTCTTGAAGTTAGATCGCCCAAAGCATGAGCTTTGGAACCAAGGTTCTTTTCTCCGGATTGCCTCATCAACTCGAAGCTAGCACTATTCGTTCAACCCAACTGAGCAGCTATCAGCCTGGAACAAACTTCAAAAGCCTTCTTTTAGTTCGCGCGTAGTTATGAGCTTTCTTAGGTTCGTAACATCGCGTAGTTATGAGCTGGCCCTGCCCTTTCAATCAATCTCCGGCCGCTCAGTGCCGCTATTGGTGCGAGTTGTAAGGAGTCTTGGTCTGCGGGTGGGGGTTAGCGAGGGGGAAGGCGGATCCCCTTGCACACATGCTTTCGTTATTACCAGTATCTAAAATAGATTCAAGCAGAGATACTGAAACCGGCTTATGGGTTGCCTAAGCACATTGACAGCTTATCATTTCTCGTACGCTATGACCCTTAGAATCGCAGGATGGCACGGAGTGGGACGGGTTAGAGATGCAAGGTAGGTAAGTAAAGAGTAGTCGGGTTATGGCAGCTATATCTCAGAATGGTGTGGAATCTAAAGGTAACTAGGCTTAGGGGAGTCCAATAGGGAACTGGTATTCCTAGTGGAATCTAAAGGTAACTAGGCTTAGGGGAGTCCAATAGGGACATAACTAGTTGCTAAGCCCAGTCAGTAGCTGTCGAGAAGAAGTAAGTAGCATTCATCTGTTCTCGGAAGATCAGTGGGGGCAAGCTCACTTCCGGAACTAGGAAAGATACTAGAACAAGCAGATAAAAGCGATCATTGAATTTATGGTTGCAATCAAGGAATTGAGACTAAGTCCAGGTTGCCCTCAAGAAGGGAAGCACGGATAACGAGTTTATACGCCTACAGCTCTGAAACCAAACATATTAAACACCTAGGGGAACTTCAAGGCATCCATAGACATATCAATTAAAAAACAGATTGGGAATACACGGGGTGATCTAAAGGGACTCGACACAAAGGGAAAAGCATTCCCACTATATTACAACTTCCGATCCTAAGCTTAAAGGCTTGACTCATCCTACACTTAACTAACTATATTATTCTTTACTAAACTGGCTATTAGCCGGTACAACACTCCTTTGAAGGCATAGCTAAAAGACGCATTCTACTTTCGCTTTCGAACATATATTACTGGCCTCTAACCAAGGTTGACCGATACGCTCATTAGGGAACTTAGGCACTCGGAGAACCTATGAGGACAGGATAGTCAGCAACGGGTTACACCGAGAGAAATCTCTAACAACTCGCTGAACACTCTACTTTCCACTGGGCTCTATTTTCCACTTCTCACTACAAATATTAAGCTATAACGGGTTGCGAATCCTAAGAGAATAGAATCTAGACATAAATACTTACTAGGCGGCTACTTTGGGCTACTGATTCTACTGCTACTGATCTGAAAACATTTGACACACCTAGGCTCATTGAGAGGCTTACTTACTAGTCCACTAATAATGATTGGGACTAAGAACTCTCATACACTTCAGACTATATAGAAAAAGGTCAATCCTTCACATAAACATTGATTGAAACAGCTTACGAGTTAGCTTACTCCTGACTAAGGATAAAGCTTAAAAGGAAATTGCGCATATACTCATTTACCAGTGCGTCTGTTTTTTGAGCTGTACCTCGAAGAAGCCCAAGAGTGATGAAGGTTCCACGCTCGTAAGGCTTTTCTCATATCGAATTATGACAAGCTCGCTCACATCCGAATGCGCACTAAACTCCTCAAAAAACATAGATTGGTAAGCAGATCGTTTACTGTTTTAAATCTTCGAACTCTTCTGCTCGAGCTAATCGCTCCAACTCGTCCTTTAGCTGCAAGCACTCTTGCTCTAAGTCTTCCACGGTTTGCACCTGTTGTTAGGTATGGTCATTGCATTTCTGATCTTCTTAGGTGTTTTCTTTCTCTCAGCCTGTACTGCTTTCTTACTGAAAATTAGAAGAGTGATATCTAGTAATTTCCTGCATTCTACTTAACCTTCTTTCTCAAGGGCCTCTTCTCTACTGTCTACTAAGTCAGCGCCAACAAGGCTAGGATCAATAGCAGCATCAGGTGCTCTCTCTACTGAATTGGGCGAGCCAATACATATTATAAGGCTTAGGTCTTCTCGCCTATAAAGAAGAAAATGGAATCCAGAAATAGAACCATGCCATTATCAAGAACCGACTTTCCAGTATTTGATGGTTCAGACCCATGCGACTGGCTTATGAAGAGCAAATATTATTTCGGGCTTTATCAGGTTAATGAACAATTCAAAACCAAGTTGGCCGTCCTTAACTTCACGGGTAGAGCTAGCGAATGGTATAGGAGAAGATGACTCAAGATCACCCGCCTTGGCCTTAATTCGTGAATATTGTAAAAAGGAGACAAGGGTAACAAGAGAGATCCAGGGGGATTGCAACAAATCGGTACGGCAGAAGAGTACATGGACAGGTTCGAAGCGTTACTCTTATAAAAGCCTTTTTCTTCATAAAGTATTTAGTTGCATCTTTTTTTTTTTAGTGGGCTCAAAGAAGAGATTAAGTACTTGGTTAAAGCGATGAAAGCAGTAAGCTTAAGTGATGCTCTTTAACTTGGCCCCCAGGAAGAAAATATACTTTTTTCTCGATATGATAATATGAACTTAAAAATGCACGTCGAAATAAAAAAAACCAAGTGGCCTTGCTCTTTCACAAGCCATTTTGCCACGGGTATACCGAATCATAAATCTTCAACCCTGAAGGGCGTGCAGTGCAGGAGGGATCTGGCAGCCCCTATGGAAGCTCCTTTCGTCACTACACTAGAATATTCCATGCCAGTGCAAGCAAGGAATCACTAACGGATGAATGGTAAATTTGAGCCGCTATATAACGAATACAAATGTGAGGCTATAAAGAGAGCCACGGAAACCTAAACTTCTAAAAGAATTGGTTTTATCTTCTTCATGCGCTTCGTTTGAGAGTGTCGACAGATCTTTCGACTCTTCGCAGCGGGAATATACTGGTACTGGCTCCTATTCCACGATATAAGGTCCGCATCTGATTCACCCGATTACGAGACTCCTCCGACTCCTTCATTATTTGAAGATTGGAAAACTTCCTTCCTTGGCACAAGGACAACAAAGACGGTAATTCCCTTTGCGGATCCTTTCTACTCCTATCCCACCCGAGCATTTAGTCGCACCGATTCTTCGCACATACGAACTGCGAAATCCTACTGAATCTGAAAAAGGGCTTGACCTCTCTCATCTTATCTTATGCTTTTTCTTTTACTCTGGCCAACAAAAAGAAGTTATAGAGGGGAAGTGCGAAAGGGGGGTATAAAGCCTGGCCTAAGCATAGGGCAAAGACTGAACACATTTCTCTGTCCTCAAAAGCAAAAAGCAGAGGTCGCAGGTAGGTTACGTAGTCCGTAACCATTAAAGGCTAAAGAACCATCGCATCCTAAACTTTTATTCATCACGACCTTGAAAACAAGGATTTATATGAAAGTGAGTGCTTACAAAGTAGTTCGGTATTAAGACTAAGCATAACCTCGGTAAGAGTCTCGCACAGATACAGGTTGATGATGACTTCAGTGTGAGGGTGAACGCACAAAGTCCCCAGGTACCACAACCCCAGTGCGGCAGCTCTGTATGCTTTTTGTTGGATTATCTGCTTTATTAACATTATCTTGATGCTAGAAGATAAAGTAAAGAACTTATGCCTAGCACTACCTTTTCATCTATAAATATGGAATAATGGAATAATCTATCAATATAGAATATTGGAATAAGTAGTAGGCCCATAACGTAATTTGATAGTTTGGCAAGGTAGGACAACACTTCTGAGGGCTGGGTAGGCTGGTAGGAACTCAGACTTTGTGATAGGAAAGGATACGTTTGTGATAGGAAAGGATACGGTTAACTTAGACTTTATCATGGATCATGGCGTAGATGAGGCCAATAGGAGAAGGAAAAGAAGAACTCCTTTCACGAGAAGAAATAAAAGAGCTAACTGTATGTATAAACGCGTTATTGTACTTAGGGGAAGACATCTATTTAGTAGCTTTATAGCACATGTTAGGCTGTCTTTGGACTCTCTAGGCTGCTTACTAATGAATGCCTTTCGAACTACTCCCTCTATGCCAGAAGTACAACAATCTGCATTTATCAATAACCAGCTATCCTCTTAACCTCTCTTTTCCTAGAAATGGAGTACTCAAAGGCTTGCATCAGGAAAGGCTTGCTCTATATTCAGTAATTGCATTCTCTTTTCTTTGACCATGGACAATGAATGGGCATAGAGATTTTCTGAATTAGCTTACGTGATGAGGTGATACAATGGAATAGAGTTCATTAAGATACGTCAAAGATGATGGCCTTTCATGAAGTATATAATAACTATAGAAATCTCCTATTTCATAATTTCCACATAGATCTCTGAGTAAGGCAGATAAGTACTGTATCCTAATTGCTTATCCAAGAAAAAGAAAGCGGCGGAGCTGCTATAGACGCTTTGATTGGCTGGAGACAGAGATCTCTCAAGTGTGCAGTGATAGATCTTTAGAGATAGCCATACTGATGAAGTCGGCCCAAGCAATGCCCAAAGAATCCCATTTCTTTCTTGGTTGGACTAACCCAACCGGCAATTTCCGTCTTTCTGAATTGGGATAGTCAGATTCAGTCTTTCTTTCGTATCAAAGTCAGTTCTTTCCTTGATTCTTTCTTTTCGTGCATGACCTTTCTCGAACTTTCGAAAAATGATAGAATTTACTTTTCCGCAGCCACTATTTGGACTTCTCCTTTTAAGCTAAGCAATTATGAACGGAACGGGCAAGAGTGATCTTCAAAAGCCCAGGTTGGCTTTCCCACTTCCAAATCCGTAATAGTAAAGTAAGAGTAAGGTGCGGATAGCGGACAATTTCCATAATAGATAGCTAAAGTGCTTAATCCTGAGAAGATGGGAGACGTCGATTGTTAGAGTACTCTTGACAAGTGCATTTCTCAAATTCTAGAGATTGAAAGCATGCCTGCCTGTTTGTTCTTTTCAGTTCCAATCAACCTTCTTTTTCTTTTTGAATCCAAGCAAGAAAACGGATGCGCGTTAGCGCAACGGCTTTCGCGTTAGCGCATCCTCTTGCTGGGATGGACAAAGATTTTACATAGATAATGCTTTCTCGCTACCCGCCCGCAATGGTTCACTGATCAATACTTCACAAAGTCATCAACATGTGATACGACAAAACTAGAAATAAAATCGTATCGTATAGAAAGTTAAGTTCAGTTCCATGTCGGTATCTTCCTGAATTCCAGAAAGTAGGACATTATTAGGTAAGCACTAGAGTAGAGGCACGCACCCCGAACTGTTTGGAAAGCAATTCAACGAAGCAAGCTGGTTGTTTATGACCCTAGTATGTTCTTTAGAAAAAAAGGAAGTGGGGCGCTCGCCGGACATCAATGATTTCAAAAGGGACATGCGAGGCACTACTTCCCTTCTTGTTTATAACCTGCTCCTTATCCGATTGAAGGACAACCCTAGTATTCCTACTTCAGGGACAACCCTTGTTAACCGAGTTCAGGGCAAACCCTAGCATTGTTTGACGGCAAAGGAAACTATAAATTAGTTGATTTAATTGAAGGAAGTGAGCGGCTACCATTCGAGGAGCCAGCTTCTCCAACAATTAATGCTCTACTGGTTTGTAATTTCCCTAGCTTTGGGAAAGACCGGATCAGAATATGAATTTCTGGGCATACTTAGTAGATGCAGATCTAGGCACTCATTCTTCCTCAGATGGGGAATGGGCCAAGCCGATCCGTTGTTGGCTCTGAAAGTGCATTTGCTAGTTCGAAAGAAGCTGAATCCGGGTGCAAATGGGATTTCAAATGATTCTTCTGTTTCGTAGCATGCAGCGCAGACTCACTTGGTAAATAACCTTCCCTAAAAGAGGCAAGGTGCTCACACATGAAATTCCCTTTTGAAGGATATCCTATTTGACTTTTATGCCATACTAGGGCAAAGCCATCGAGACTATATCCATCACCAGTCATTAAGTAAGGGTCGTGGGGGGCTTTCGTTGAAGATCTCAGTTCTTTCGCGCATATGGAGTCAGTTCATCCCGAGCATCACAAGCTTCCTGAACCTTTTCCTTCACACAGTGATGAGGTAGTCGAATTCCTATATGTCGATAACTTGTGTAAAAGTTCTTGTAGAAGTAAGAGTCCCTCTGAGATCTTTCGTTAGCCCGAACGTCCTCTGAGATAGAATAAAATAAGTGACAAATGAATGGTAACACATGGTACCTATCCGTGGTCGGGAAATGCTTTGTGCCCTGTGTCCTTGCTTTGCTCTACCGAAGGATGACGCAAGGTTTTTCTAACAACAGTGTTCGGTTACCATATCTTTGAATGACAAAATGCCCGGGAAGAGGAACAAACCTGAAGTCTGCCGAAATCCATAAATCAGGATAAAACCAGTCCTCTTTCGGGAAAAGAATCGAACCAATCCTTAAATCGTGGGAGGAAAAGGCAAAAAAGTGAGCCCACCCGACTAAAGGAACGGATAAATTATGAACTTCAATAATCGAAGAGTGGTCGTAGGTGAGCCCACCCCAGGCAAATCCACTTATCGTTATCTTGCTCCTGGTCAAGCTAAACCAGAACAATCCGCGCTAGTTGCTCAAAAAATCGTATAAAAATAAAGCAAGAAAAAGGGCGGGCTGCTGGCGTGGGACTTCCTCTTTCGCTGGCTGGGCCCTTTGTTTGGACTCTAAATCCAAACGGAGTGAGTGGTTCAAATCCACTTTAGAACGAGACGAGAATAAAATTGTAGGCTTATGGGAACACGCATATGAACCTTCCGAAAAAAATATTGAACTGTGTTCAGTGACATACAGAGGGAATTTCACGAGCAGATTAAAGCTACCCAAGCCTTGTCTTTGAATGCCAGCTTTTTCTTATGAAATGCAAAGCAAGTTCTTTCCAATGCTACTTCCAAAATGCCAGTGCACGGATTTTATCTCTTGACTTTTATTAGCTCCTGATATAGATAATGCTACGTGCTCGCTAACTCTATTCGTCCTGGCAAAGCTTCAGGACATGAATTGGAATGAAAAATAAATGATTACTTCAAACTTTAAGAGAGATGGAGGACTCCCAATCGGTTTAAGCAAGAGCTTTAAAGTTGAGAAAGAAGAAGGGCCGAAGGCTTTGACATTCAATCAACGGAGTTGTTTTGTATTCGATTCTTTCTATTTCTTCTCTATCCTTCTTCTCTGCCAACCCTACCTTACCTTATTGAATGCCTTGCACTTGCTTTCTCGTCTCAATCCGACGTTCTTCTTTTGACAACCTATGAACTTCTCCAACGTCGTAGCTTTAGGTCAATCCCTAGTAGCTTTCTTTGCCGACCGAGATTACCCATCACTCGCCTTCCTACTACCTACTATAGGCTTGCTCCTGAAGCTGGAAAGTAACGAACGAAGTGAAAAACTGGAATCTAGATTGTGGTGCTTCATCTCTAGAATGGGCTCTTTACTCACCAACAAACACCATTCCACAGCTTCAACATGCTACCAGTACAATCTGAATTGGAAAAAGGATGAGAGTGGCATTGGCTTTAGGGGATGTTGCTGGCTCTATAGTAATTGGATCGGTCATGGTGCATTTTGGAGAAGGATTGGATTGGTGACTTACCCATTCAGTGACTTTGGCACTGGACGTTCCAAAAACGGGTACTATCGGATCGGGTGAATTAGAGAATAGACAGAGGTCCGTTGGCATTTCAGCTTCTCTTCTCCTTTCAGGGCCTATCCGAAAGAGAATCCAGGACCTCTTGGTCCTGAATATCAGAATAGGACGAACGAACCGGCCTCCGCGGATATCTTTGCTTCGGAACAAAACAATTAGCATTAGGCTCGGTCAACTGGAATGTGTATTATCCATATGGGAGATCTTCCAATCGAGAAGATCCATCGATCTGAGACGAAGAGAAAGGGCCCATTTTCTTGACTTATTCAGTTAAACCAAGGATTCGTTATGGAAACAGATAGCAACAACCATTTCATCAGACATGCGTATTTTTGATTATCCGGTGGATTTACACAGTTTCATTAATGCAAATTGTTTGATGTAGTTAGTACTCAGGTTATTCGACGCTCAAGAATTCTTATTTAGGCAGTTCATATCATCCCATACATAGTGTTTTGATCTAAGATTGCAATTCTTCCATGTTTCCGCAGTAGCATATTGTTCCATGGAGCTAGGGTCCAAAATAGGAATCAACAAGTGTTTCCACGACTCTACCGCCCGGCCAATCCTGTTCCACTGAATCCCCTCCCTTTTTCATGGCCACATATCTTTACGGCTAAGGAGTGGGAAATCTTTCTCCTGTTACACAAATGAAATGTTTCATTTCATCCGGGAAAAGCCACCTCTTTCTCCACAAACAATGTCTTTGTCATTTGATCCAGGAGCCTTCCGTTAGATAGGAACAGCTTTGCTAAATACTGAGAACTCTCGGATAGAGTATTAGAATGAAAAGACCATTAATTATATAAGGAAGAACCCAGGGTTCTAGCCCATTCCCATTCCTAAATCACTAATTCGTAGTGCTTTTGCCTTTCTTGCGTACTCCTGGTGAACCAGTTGCTAGCCATATGTTTAGGAGGCTTTTTTCTCCAGGTACTGGTACTAAGCCGCTTTGCCATCTCTTCATCTTCATCTGCAAAGAATTCTCGACGTGAAAACACAGAGACAAAGGCCTGATCTTTGAATAGGAAAAAGAATGGATCCGAAGGTCCCAAATCAATTGGCTTATTCGAAAAAAGCCTTCTTCTTTGAAAGATATATCTCGTGTCTGGTACTGCATTGTTCCACTCTGCAAGAAGTCCGAATCAGTCTCTTGCACCTCCCCCTTTTTATGATAAATATACCAGAAATAATTCGAATAAATAGCAGTCTCTGACAACTCATCCTCTTTAATCTGCTTGGACCCGCTCCAATACCCATAGGAAAATCCCCAGTCATATTCAGCGTACCTGTCCCTGCAATCAAATAGATTGTCCCAAGGGCCCCATATTCTAGGAGCCCAAGTTATGCTATTGAAAATTCGTTCCTCTAGCAGTTCCGGTTTGACCATTCCGTTCCCTTTTTCAAACTCCACTTCTTTTCATATAGCATCCCTAATCAAAGAGAGAACAATATCCATTTCAAAACATTTCTAACGGATTCCTTGGTTCGGACCGACGAAGTAATGGCACTCGATTATTATCAACCCGACTGCAATCTTTTTCTGTCGGTAAGGATTGCACCAGAGCACCTTCTACTTCTAATAGGCCATGAACTATAGATAGAGAAGAATCATTCTGAGCGAGTCCATAAGAAGCGACCCACTTTTTCATCGGTTCCGGGGGAAGACCAAAGATCTTGCGCGACCGGTCCGCCAGAAAAACTCAAAAGAGAAAGAAGTCTCGTTAATCTCTTCATGCTCGTTCCAAGTTCGAAGTACCGTTTGGCCAAAGAAAAAGCCGCTTCCTGACACGATTGCCTCTTTATATAGATAGATATAGGATCTATGGGGTTATTACTTAGAAGTCTATTTTGTACAAGATCCCCTCCTATCTGATAGAAAAGGGTCCCATGATCCCGAGCCGGTCTTATCTTGGCTCGCAAACCCCAAGTTTGTCTATGAAGAGCTAATCTAATTGTATTAGTTTCTATAATGGATTTCTTATGTGGAATACTAATGGATAGGGCCTCGTTGCTAAGTGCTACAAGATCTAGTGCACTGGAACTCGTGGTTATGGATCCGAATCCTTTAGTATGGAACATTGTCTTTTCCAAGTAAAAACCCCTAGTATATGAAAGAATGAAAAGGTGCTTTCGTTCTTGTGGAATAAGAAGCCCTCGTACCTTAATGAAAGGAAAATAGGCATTTTTCGTTAGGTATTTGACCAAATAGGATCGTCCAGTTCCTATAGAACCTATCACTAAAATACCCGATAGGGCTAAGCGGAACGAAAAGGGTTTCCATGAGATGGTAAATGAAAACGATTAGCCCCACACGAGGTTTGGGAATAAGTGATTGTCTGATAATGAGCAAGGAATATACGTCTTTCTGCTAAAGAGGATCTATTAAACTCATAATTCATTAGATCCTTGTTAGCAATGTCAACTAGGTATCATAAGTAAATGGATCTCGGTTGTTCAATCCTTTGATAACCAAGGTCATTCTTTGCTAAAGAGAAATGATCACTATGGGTCAGACTCAATAGAATTGGATCCATTCCAAATAGCGAGAATTAGGATTCTTGATCCCTCTCAATCTCTCTTTCAATTCGAGGATCCGGAGAGGTGTTTTCATAGTCATCTCCGAATATTTGCCATCTCCGAATATTTTCGATTTCATTTTTCTATGATATGTCTTTCTATATGAAAATTGGTTATTTACGATGTACGATGATCCCTGTTAAGCATCCATGGCTGAATGGTTAAAGCGCCCAACTCATAATTGGTAAATTTGCGGGTTCAATTCCTGCTGGATGCACGCGAACGGGAACGGTCTATTGGAACTGGCTCTCTATCCATGGAATCTCATCCATCATCCATACATAACGAATTGGTATGGTATATTCATACCATAACATAAGAACAATAAGAACTCGAATTCTTATCGATACTGGAACTCAGAGCATAGGAGGGAAAGTCGATTTATGGATGGAATCAAATACGCAGTATTTACAGAAAAGAGTCTTCGTTTATTGGGAAAGAATCAATATACTTTGAATGTCGAATCGGGATTCACTAAGACAGAAATAAAGCATTGGGTCGAACTCTTCTTTGGTGTTAAGGTAGTAGCTGTGAATAGCCATCGACTACCCGGAAAGGGTAGAAGAATGGGACCTATTCTGGGACATACAATGCATTACAGACGTATGATCATTACCCTTCAACCGGGTTATTCTATTACCAATAGACAGCCCTTACGTTTATTTTGCGCGGATTGGGGAAACACCTACCTTAAGCTACGCAATTTAACTCTTTAGGGTAGGGATTCTGGAGACGAAGCATAATCTAGAGACGAAGCAGACACCACAAAACCATTCAGGTTCGAACCCAACTACGGAAAGTAGAAATCTCCATTCCTACACTAATTCGGCTCTTTTCTTGTCTCCGGACCCGTGAAAAACCACACTCGTACCAACACCCACGGAGAACGTTGCACCTCTTAAGATATTACCCAAAACCAGGCATATTCTCATATGCTTCACAACAACTAACGTTTATAACCAACAACAACTACTACCAACGAGAAACGTTACCTTACAACGTTTATAAACTAGGAATCAAAACACAATTCCATAATAATACAACTACCTACGGCAGCTTCGTTTTGCACACAGAGGAAGGAAGCGGGATGATCGTTATTTAAGATTATATGTGAATTGCTAATATTAAATAGGATTCCATTCTCTTTTATGAAAAGTTCTCTTTGTCTTCGAGCTTTTATTCCTCAATCCACTTATTCGTTCCCTTCTTTCATATACCTCCCCACCAATAAATAGAGACAAATGGGAATAACCGAACCACGTCTACAAAATGCCAGTACCATGCAGCTGCTTCAAAGCCAACGTGATGCTTCTTGGTCAGATGACCAAGATATTGGCGAATACCACATACGATCAAGAAAAGAGTACCTATAATCACATGAAAACCATGAAAGCCAGTTGCTAAGAAAAAGGTAGAACCATAAATACTATCCGAAATAGTGGAGGGTGCTTGGTAATATTCCATTCCTTGAAAGCCAGTGGATACTAGAGCCAGTAAAACGGTTGCTACTAAAGCGTAAACTGCTCGTTTTTCCTTCCCCGCGAGTATAGCATGATGAGCCCAAGTTACGGCAGCTCCGGATGAAGGGAGAATAGGGGTATTAAGAAGAGGGATTTCCCAAGGATCTAAAACCCCAATCCCTTTTGGGGGCCAAATACCTCCGATCTCTACCGTAGGTGCCAAAGAAGAATGAGAAGAAGCCCAAAAAAAGCAAAAAGGAACATAACCTCCGAGACTATGAAGAGAATAGAACCATATCGAGGTCCTAATTGTACAGCTTTTGTATGATGCCCTTCCAACGTGGATTCACGTAGAACATCCCGCCACCATACGAACATGGTATAAAGGAGAAATATTAGGCCCAAACTGAGAAGTGTTGCACCCCCTTGAAATGAGTGCATGTACATCACACCTCCTACGGTGGTTGCCAAAGCTCCGAGTGAACCCGAAATAGGCCATGGACTTGGATCTACCAAATGATAAGAATGCCTCTGAGATTCAATCATAAACCACTTCGCCCCAATTGTATATAAACCCCCCTTCACCCCCATCCCCTAAAGTGGTAAAGAAGGAGGCTCTTCTTTGTCTCATTAGGACAAACAAATAGGAAGGGATAGTTCTTTCATTGCATTGATAGAAGTGATCAAAAGATCTCTCTATTTTTTAGAGAAAAGAGTTGGCGTGGCCAACGAAACGAAGAAGTTTTTGATTGGTCTTTTTCATGCGGAAAGGGAAAGATAGTATCTGTAACTCAAAATTGATCTATCTTCTTCCTCTAGAAACAGTTTGAATTCCTTTGCTATTTTATTTGGCTTTTAGAAAGGGAATAGCCATGTCCCATTTCTTCATCTCTGATTTCTTGGGTCGTTCTTTTAAAACAGTTGATAAAATGAGTCCAAAGTGTTGTGAGAATTTGGAACAACGCGACATGACATTGTTTCACGCCTTCGCAACTCGCAATTTCGAGTATAGTATTGTATAGTAGTATTTCTCGTTGATTTGATTCCTCATCCCCAAGTTGAATAATAATCCTCCTCATCTCCATAGTGCCAATGATCTCCTTTACCAACTGTTAATACCAATCCAGTACTAACACAACAATTACCACCCCTAGAGAGTAAATCAAAATCATATAAAAGAAAGAAGAGAAAGAACTGGGAGTTGGCGCCTACATAACAGGTAGCTTGCTTACCAAGCCGTCCTGGCAAGCTCCTACAGTTCTCTTATTATTCTTGACTTGACTCATTTTGATGGAGATTTGTAGCATCATTCAAGTAAATACAAATTGAGATCGTAGAAACATGAGCTTGTGATATAGCTACACCTAATTCCAGACCGGTTAATGCTAGAACTATAAATAAGGGACCAAGATCTCCTATGAAATAGAAAATATTATTCAGAAATAGCATAGTCCAAGCAAACCCACTTAAAATCTTTACTGAACTATGACCGGCCATCATATTAGCAAATAAACGTATTCCTGAGCTTAATGCACGAAAACAATGAGAGATTAGCTCAAGGAGTACTAAAAAAGGTGCTAATGGCAGTGGGACTCCCGCTGGTAATAAGAAGCTAAAAAAATGAAGCCCATGTCTTTGAAATCCAACGATCGTAATGCCTATAAAAATGGAAAATGAAAGAGCCAAAGTAATGAGAAAATGACTTGTCACTGTGAAGCTAAAGGGTATCATACCCTGGGGATTACGAAATAACGAAAAAGTAAAAGTGACCGAGATACAAGGGAAAAACTTTTGTTTCACATTTCCGGAAAGACCACCTATTTGTTCGTTTACCAGGTTCGGCACGAAATCATAAATAAGCTCCACCAAGGATTGCCACGCATTTGGCACTGACTTTCCCCCTCCTTTTTTCGTAACAACAAAAACCAGAAGTAGGACCAAACCGAGAGTGAGTAGCATAGACAAGGATAGATTTGTGAATGAGAAATAAAAGTTGCCTATATTCAGATCCAGAATTGGGTGAATTCCAAATTGATCCAATGGGCTTTGAATTAAGAGCGCGCCGGTCCTTTCCCACTGATCGTACAGATTACGTATATCTTGACCTAAATTAGTATTCTCAATCCCTTGAGCATTAATATCCGCGAGGATGCCGCTAAAGCTTTCGCCATGCTGGTGGATTCGGGGCCCGAGTACTTCTGCTCGGAAATCCCGGTAAGCGTCGTCAGACGGCAGCCTCCTCCCGGTTTCGTTCAAATAACGACTAATTTTCAACAAAATTTGGACCCCACAATCAGTTTCATGATGATTGAATCCCGGCGGCACCCTTAAACACCTACGAGTGGGTTTTATTTTCATATGAGCCAATATTCTATTTCTTCTCTTCATATCAGTGGAACTCAATCTAGTAAGAATCATCATAGCTATATACAGTAAGATTTTGAAGATCTGCTCCCGAAAAGAGAAAGGGAGACTTTTTGGTTCGGTTTGGTAAGGGATTTTTGTGTTGGTGTTTCCAACGAAAAACGAATTCGAACACGAACTTCAATGACAAAACCAAATGCTACTTTCCATTTTTTGGAACGGATAGACTTACGCGTCCCATCGACTTGCCGTTGGTAATGATTCTACTACATAAATAAAATACTACTTCGACTAACCACTTAGAAATATTTGCAATAAGTGGTATCACTGCCATTGCCTTGGCGTATCAATCTTTCTTCGGTTTAGAGCGAGCGTTACTGTCGTTTTAGCGCTCGTACCTTCCCGCAGTAGTTATAACAGGAGTTACTATAAGAGCGTTTAGCACTAATTTAAAACCTCCTGGTGAGTTTCGACCAATAACTCAGCCGGCGGATAAGGATCGACTGGTACTGGAAGCCATGACCGCTTTGTTGAATGAGGTGAGCCTATTTCTGGATCTACATCACACGGCTTCAGAAGGGGTCGAGGGGGGAGAACTTTATTCCTCGCAGTACCCGAGTGGCCCGATATGAAATGCTTAGTTCAGTGCGATGTCGTGAAATGCTTTGATAGCATCATACCTTGCTTATCTTCCTTTTAAATCACTACCAGGCATGAAAGAAAACTTCGGTTCCTAGCAAGCAGTAGCATTAGGCAAGTAACAAGACTCGGGATGAGCTCCTTAGCCTTTTACACTTCTCATCGAGGATGCCCGTAAGGAAGAGAAGGCCGCATCGCTGGGCGCCAGCTTTTCTTTTGGAAAAATTCCTTGATATACCGCATCCACCGGTAATGGACCTACTCACCTTGCTCAAAGATTGAAGTTTGAACTAGGAAGTGCTCTTTTGGAAAACACTTTGGAACGAGGTCTCATAGATCAACGAACGAGATCTCATAGATCAACGTAGGCTTCGCACCCATCCCTTCTCAAGGGACGCTCCTCCCCCGAAAGCCACGGTGAGGAGGGAATACCACCAGCAATGATGATCGTCTTCCAATTTCAATTGCTATTACCACATCAAAGATAAGTAAACAAAGGTGTTTGTGAGGCCGTCAACGAACGTGTGAGGCAATCAACGAAATAGAATGAATTGATCAAACTCTGTTCACTAAGTTAGGAATGGAATCTTTCCAATAAGAAGATAATGCATGCTGCTTGCTCAATCTTAGACACAGTGCCAACCATCCGTCAACCACCGGCTGTTCCCTCTTATGTCCGCCGACTTTCTAGAGCCAAGGCAAGCACGGTGTATAAAGGGTTTGTTTATAGATAGTGATTGATTATATTCATCAACCCGGAACGATAGTGGAGGAGAGCCCGGAAAACCTGGTAAAAACTAGTAGTTTAGTTTGGTTTGGACTTGTAGGTTAATCAATCCGGAACGCTAGTGGAGGCGAGCCCGGAAGATACGCGAACCAGTTGTGTTATGATCGGGAGGCTGTTCTTCTTTGTTATAGGAGTCGAGGTAGCCACCACCGGCTAAAGGAAATCTGCCCTCATTCGTTTTCTTCCTCGTAGTCGTTTTCGTCTCCGGCTAAGGTATCATTAGATATAGAAGAAGCAGAGATAGGGGTGGAGTATAGCTTAAAAGGAACCCATCCCGGGATGCAGCAAGGTCTCTTTCGTAGAGAACAAATCAAGCGAAGAAGAGAGAAGCTTGCCTCAACCTTAGCGATACTCGTGCTAAACCAACCCTCCCTCGAGATGGAATGATTTAAAGCAAACTGGATATATCACTTATGACTACCTGGAAGACAAGAAAGAGGGGCTCGGTGAAGTGAGTGATGCCCTTAATGGGTATCACGAACGGAGAATAGAGGACTTACTCGAGCAACAAATCAGGCGCGAAGCGTCCTTCGGCCCTGAGAATTCCAACCTAAGAGGACACACACGGCATGGAGGTCCCAAACGCAATGGGAAAACCCGGGCCATCCCAAATCATGCAACAGGCAGATAGCAACCTCTAAATTCGCATTTAAGGTAGGGGAAGAGGGGACCTAACCTACAAGACAAGTGGGACACAGCTCATTCAAGCACTTACAGCCGGGTTATCTCTCAAGGGAGGGATGCAACTCAGTATAGAAACAGGTTTGGTTTCGCCGGGTTTGTTTCACTCCTGTACCAAGACGGCTTAGTGAACTCTGTACTTGAACTTTCGAGTGCAATTCAGTATGCTGGCCGATTTCTTCATTCATAAGTAAATTCTTTTGCCATTAAGCACTTATCTTATCCAGTGATAGCAAACAAGCAGCAGCGGTATGACCATACTTGAGTCCACTTTGGTTGGCACTGTCTATGATCTCTTGTAACTCCATTTTGCTTACTCGAACCGCACTTTGGAAACGCTTTGAATAGAACTGTTGAAACGGGCGGTATTAAATGCCTGAGACTTAGGTAGGGTTTCAGCAGGAGTAGGCGATAAAAGCAAGCAAATAGAAAAGAAAGCCAATGAAGTGTCGTTAATAGCAGATAGCAAATACATTCACAAGCTCTATACATTAACAGCGGTGTGTGTCCTAGCGGTCGAGCAAGTGTTCGCTCGCTCAGGGAGTAGTATTTCACAAGTATGAATTGCTAGCAGTGGCAAGTAACCAAGTGGAAGATAAGCCGGGTAGGGTAGGTAGGTAATAGTTCATAAGCCGTGTAGGTGGGGGTAAGTAAGTGCCCTTCCCCTATAAGCGGAATTAAGGCGCGAAGCGAGGTACTAGGCTTCTGGTGAAACACCCGATGAGAGCAAAAGAAATAAACCACCCGGGTCGGTCGCCATGGTCGAAAAAGAACCTGAAACTCGAAAAGAATAATAAGTTTAACTAGCACCGGAGTTTTCTAATAAGCACACCCGCCGTGAGCACAGTCCACCTCAAGGTAGCAGAACAAGACTCCACTATGCGGGCGGTAATTTCCTAACTTCTTCTTTGTAAAGTAAATCACTCCAAAAGAACATAGTGGGCAAGATATCATGATGTTTCCTCTGCTACACCTGGATCTTATTCAGAGGCCCTTACTATCTGAGCTTCCGAGTCTTTTTCAGGAATAATGGATTATGTTCATTTGGGATTTTTCTATTTGTGGATGATCAACATGTACGAGTGGTAGATGCATGGATTTCAGCCTTCTTGTAAAACAGAACTAAGCCTGTGTGTGGATATCTTCTCGTTGAAGGGGAATGCCTGCCGTAAATATACATACGGATCCCATTCCATTTCGTTCGCTTTCAGAAGAAGGCGCTCAACGTGTCGAAGCAGAATGATGTTAGATTGAGGATTGTTTGGTCCGGGGCAACTTCCGAGTAGCCAAGTTGGAATTAGTGGATGGTTCGGTTTGGTGGTTGGAGTGGCACGCTGCTATACGGTAGTCGAAGAGAAACCAGGGCTGGCTGTATGGAATCCTTTTTGAGCGAATTCTCGTTTGTTCTTTTTCATTTGACAAATATCATTCATATATAGTGAGTGTAGTTTGTTACGGCCAGTAGACTGGAGTTCTTGCTTTGCCGGGGATGAATCCGAGCCATTCTTCATTCGCTAACTAACATGTGCTATCTTTTGGCAAGCTTTCCTTGCTTTCCCTTCGCTGTTGTCCGAGCAAACCTACTGAATATTGCTTGTCCTTCCTATTGCTTGTCCGAGTGAAAGGAAACCTACTGAATATTGCTGCCTTATTTATACCATTCTTCGTTCGGGTTATTGCTTTGCGTTCGATCTGCCTATTATACCAGTGCTTTTTCATGGCTATCCGTGACTTATCTTTGACCTAGTGGAGTTGATTGCTTCCATCTTTCCCTATCTTGACTAGTTACGGGTCAGGGAAAGGCGAACCCTACCATAGCTTTCCTTGCTTTCCCTCGTGATACCCATTAAGGGCATCACTCACTGTCTGTTTCTTCCATCTGATAGTCTTACTTTCCTTTCTTCTTTTCCTCAAAACACGAAGAATGTAAAGCCTACATCACCGCAGATGAGGATCGGGAACCCGGCTTCTAGGTGGTCAAGCTAGCGTATCAGTCAATGTTGTAGATGTTCAGTAATAGCCAAGCCTAGCGATGCGTCTTCCCAGCCTGCGATCTGAGACACCTTTGTCTGAACCAAAATCTAGCTCTTGAGACTTGACTGGCATATTTTGGACTCAATGTCATCATAAAAGAGTTTCCATTGGCATGATGATAACTCGCATATTCTTAGAAATACAATGCCAGGTTTCACAGCCTTTCCGCCGCCTTCCACTTTCCTGGTAGCAAGAAGAGATTCCTCCCAGTGATCCAAGGGGCAATACCACCTTACCTTGAATTCCAGACTTCGAAGAAAGAATCACAGTACTACACTCAACCTATAAAACAAGTCTTTCGCTTGTTTGGTCAAACTTTGCAACCCATATTATTTCTGCTTCATCATTCCAAATTTAGATTTCACAGACCTACTCACTCAGCCTATAAAAAAGAAGCAAATGAGACTAAGAAATAATGTAGAGACTGACAATAGAGGATTTCCATTCTTCTGACTATCTGCTACAGAAGTATGATCTCTGTCACTGAGAAGTTCTCCCTAGCCTCTTCTTTCCATCAACAGGTGATTGGGAGCCTAGTTGATAAGGCGCGCAGCGAAGACGGATGGAAAACACAAATTGACTAAGCCTTGGCTATGCTATTAGTCTCAGTTGCATCAAGTAGCAGTACCATTCTATGGTCTCTTAGCTGGAGTTCCCTCCTTTCTGGAGTTCACGACTTCTTTTAGATGTCCGAATGTTGAGCCGATATAGCTTCTTTACAGCCGGTGGGAAGTATGGAAAAAATCATAGGCCTTTCTTAATACATAGAAACTACATCTGAGGAAGATGCGGATCTAAAGATACGTAAGAGGAGCTCAACCCGGCGGTAGGGGGGAGCGGCAATCAACCTGTCTTAATATGTTGTTTGCATTATATAGATTAGAACAAAAGAGGATTTAATACCTTGGGGCCAGTTGCTTATACAGCACATATTGAGTTGTTGAAGTTAGGGCTAGAGCTACTAGAGCGGAGTTTGAATAGAGGACTTTGATTGAAAGAAGAGGGGAGAGAAGAAAAGAGTAAAACGAAGTAAAAAGAGTACGAGGTCTGACCAGTAGTATATTATCTTGAATGCGGAACATCGTTTTCTGTTGAAAAAATAGTAGAATGCGAGCCTTTATAGGGAAGTCACTTAGTTACGGCCTTTATCGATTTGGAATCGTAGAAGCAGAAGGAATGAAAGCAATCAAAGGATTGGAATACCCGAAATACCTTGCTTACACTTGATTTACCTTTTAACCAAGAAATAGGAGTAGCTTTCAATGCCTTACAGCTTTCTCCCATTGGATGGATTGCCTAAGATGCCTAAGCTTGCATACCTGGAAATAAAATGTTCGTGACTCTTTGTAAACTGATAGACTAGCTTTCTCATTCTCACAGGAAAAAGAGAGTTGCTTTAGAACTTATTTCCAAGGCCGATAGAACTGAATAGGCGGACTTCACTCCCGCTAACAGCCAAGAAGAGTGAACATTCCACTTCCAATAAGGCACGCACTGGTGATCTAATTCATAAACTAGCTTCACTAAGACTAAGTCGATATTCTATACCCATTCATTGTCTTCTTCTCAACCTCTCTGAACTACCGGAAAATAAGCACTGCTAGTCCCGTAGAAGCTGTTAATGGCATAGACCTTGCAACAAGAGTAAGCACTGCCTGATTGATCGGACTTTGCCAGGCCTGGAGTTGCGGTTGCCAGCAAGCAAGCCATTATCCCGAGACAATAGCAGTACCCAAGATGCTGTAGTAGTGGAAGAAAGCTTCGAAAACGAACTTACACATTGAAATGGCTATGGGTGCCGAGTTCCTATCTTCAAGCGTTGAATGAATGAACTGCTTACTTACTCGCAAAGGAAGTTTTTTCCAATAGGCATTATGTGCAAGTATAAAGAATATTCCTGAGAGTATCCATTTCTGACGAAGTAGGTCTATTCGCACTACTACCAGAAGCTTGACCTAGTAGCACTTGAAACAAAGCATGCCTTTCTCTTTCCGCTTTGTGACTCTCACTTCATTTCTGAGGCAGCTTGGAATTTAACCTATCCCTACTAAACAAGCGATACTGAGCTAGCGAAGGTGAGTTATGAAAGAAATAACGTAGATAGAAAAAGAACGTGTGCCAGGCAAGGAAAGTGAAAGCATTGAAATGTGTAAGCGTTAACATTGGTGGGGTAGTAGTTTAAAGCTTATCCTCCGTTCCAGTCCACGAGAAAAGCCCATTCTTATGAACTAGAGTTTTGATTTCCGACTCACTCGATGATTGACTGAACAAAAGCAATAGGCAAGGTACTTTACTAGTCTGCATTTCTATGTGTTGTGAAAGATCTCGCTCTTCTGCGAAGTCTAACTCATCCAAAGTGGAAGGAGCCTCTGTCGGTGTCCGTCCCTCAAAGAAGGCGTGTTCCTTAGGTTGTAAGCACATCCCTCGCGTCTTTTCTTTCGTTTTTTACTATGCTCACAAGGGCAGTGGTGAATTTGAGTGAGGTACCAAGTAACTTGAATAGCTCTCTCCAGAATTTACTTGTGCAAATCTTATCTCTATCAGTGACTATGCTCTCGGGCAGCCCGTGTAGCTTATGGATATTGTATAGGAACCCCTGGCAACTTGGGGTGCTGTGTAGGGGTGGCTTAACGGAATGAAGTGGGCATATTTAGTCAGTCTATCTACTATTACCACACTCTTTCCTTCTGATCTCGGTAATCCTTCTATAAAGTCCATTGTAATGTGGCTCCAAATGCTTACTGGCAGGGGTAAAGGTTGAAGCAAACCTGGATATTTAACATTTTAACCTTTGTTGATTTGACAGACTTCGCAATGCTTGACCCATTTGTACACATCTTGTTTCATCCCAGAACAAACTTCTTTTTAGTCGTTGGTACGTAGCCAAAATGCCGGAATGTCCCCCAGCTCCCATGCACTTCCCGGACTCCCCTAAGTTCATTTCCAATTCCCACATACAGTCTAGTTCCTTTCATGAGTAGTCCATCTTTTTCTTGCCATTCAGCCGGCTTGTCCTTCACTTTCTCAAGCTCCTCTTTATTTCACTTTCAAGGCCATTTCGTAGCTATTTCTCCTGAACCCACTCGGGCACCACTATGCTTATGGCCGCGCATGTATCCACTTCTTTAGGCCTAACCTTTCTCGATAAAGAATCTGCCACTTTGGTCAAACGATCTACAATTACCCAAATCGAGTCATGTCCCTTCTGAGTGCGGGGAAGCCCGACTACGAAGTCCATACTGATATCATCCCACTTCCATACCGGAATATCCAAGGGTTGGAGTAATCCAGCGGGTCTCTGATGTTCAGCTTTCACTCTTTGGCAGATATCACAATGTGCCACATATGAAGCTATGTCAGCCTTCATAGACTTCCACCAGAATCTGCTTCTAAGGTCACAATACATCTTGGTACATCCAGGGTGGATTGAGTACTTCGAGTTATGTGCCTCTGATAAGATAGCATCTCGAATCTGCTGATCCTGGGCATATCCTTTGTTTCAGCCACAGGGTTCCTTGTTCATCAACTCTGTAGTCTTGGTGGTGACCCGTCTTCATAGGGGCCTTGATCATCTTGATTTCCGGGCACTTCTTCTGGGCTTTTCGAATCTTATCTTTGAGAGTATAGGTGACTTGGAGTGTATGAAGGTGGCCAGTGCGCTTCCAATCTCAGCTTTTCCAGTTCTTCATGTAACTCAGGCAATCGCTCTCTAGTGACGAGACTGCTGCAATAGCCCTTTCTGCTCAAGGCATCTGCCACAACATTTGCACATTTGGACGCTACTACCGTACTTTCCAGAGGATTAGCTTCCAAGGGTCCCGCAGTAGATCCTTTAGATTCAACCTCAACTATGTTACAGCCTCGGATCGTTGGCAACGAACATTATGAAACTGCGCAAAGAGTTAAGGAAACTTTACAACGTTACAAAGAACTTCAGGACATTATCGCAATTCTTGGATTGGATGAATTATCGGAGGAGGATCGTTTAACTGTAGCAAGAGCACGAAAAATCGAGCGGTTCTTATCACAACCGTTCTTTGTGGCAGAAGTTTTTACCGGTTCTCCAGGAAAGTATGTTGGTCTTGCAGAAACAATTAGGGGATTTCAACTAATCCTTTCCGGAGAATTAGACGGCCTACCCGAACAGGCTTTTTATTTAGTGGGGAACATCGATGAAGCTAGCACGAAAGCTATAAACTTAGAAGAGGAGAGCAAATTGAAGAAATGAAATGAAATCTTTATGTACTGACTCCTAAACGAATTATTTGGGATTGTGAAGTGAAAGAAATCATTTTATCTACTAATAGTGGCCAAATTGGTGTATTACCAAACCACGCCCCCATTAACACAGCTGTAGATATGGGTCCTTTGAGAATATGCCTCCTCAACGACCAATGGTTAACGGCGGTTCTGTGGAGTGGTTTTGCGAGAATAGTTAATAATGAGATCATCATTTTAGGAAATGATGCAGAACTGGGTAGTGACATTGATCCAGAAGAAGCTCAACAGGCACTTGAAATAGCCGAAGCTAAATTTGGGTAAAGCTGAGGTTACGAAAGAATTGGTTGAAGCGAAGCTATCTCTTCGACGAAGCTAGGATAACTAGCTCGAGGCTGTCGATGGATTCCCCCATCCCCCATCCAATTGAATCCAAAGGTTTCGTTGATACAAAGAAAAAGGAAAGAAGGGATCTCGTTCCTAGAGACCCAGAGATGAATGAAACTGATATTCACTGTTATATGTAACAAGCAAGTGATATAATATGTAGCTTTTTCAGACCTGACTGACATGTAGGTAGCTTGTTGTATCTATTTTAAACAGGCGGGGTTCAAATGTGGCATTTCTATAAAATGAGTCAACGTCATGCTTATCCTAAAAACAACCAAGCTCCCCCTTGCCCCTACTTAAAATCAGGCTCTTCCTGACTCCTTTGCGGATTGGACGAAGGCTTTGCGGAATTGTTCGTTCTTGTCTTGCCTTGAGCTCACGACTGATAGATGTATACAGCCTGGTCATTGCCAGACTTTCTCTTTCTCCATCTAAAGATGCCTCATCTTGGTACGAACTTTTTGTCTTCTTAAGTCTGAATGCTGATGGGTGGTTCTGCTAATTCTAATTCTCTCTTTTTCTATCTTTGATGGACCAACTTATAGAATCTTATGGCCGACCCCTTTCTTTTCACGGTCATCAAGGCTTTGACCCTGGCGCTCGATCTCGGGCCTGTGCTTCAGTGAATGGTATGGATTTCTAACTAATAATGGTGGTGATGTACCATTCCATTCTTTATATGCGCTGACTCGAGTCTCTCTCTTCTTTTTCTTTTTGGAATCCTCTACGAGGGGGTTCGATATTATTTCTGCTAGTCTTTTCTTTTTTTAGCCCTGATGAGTTTTCTATTCATCTATGGATGGATTCTACCGTTCATCCGGGGGCTACCAATTGCTTAACCAACCCGATTTTGGACTTCCTTACAGAAGAATGATAGACGGAAGCAGAATCAAGGGTTGGTATGGTTGTAGGTCGGCGAGATGTCCAGTTTGTCTGTATGAGCCTAATAAACAAGCCTATGGGTACACAGTCAACCCGAGCTAAAGCTATTTATGAAGAGTGGCGGTCACAAGCATTGAGCACCGATATCTAAAAAAAAAGCGTGGATAAACCAAACCTGGAGAATCAAGCGTCGGACAGCCAAGCCACTATTTCGCTTTGATCGAACAGAAATAGGATAGAGCTTTAGTACTCGATCGGTATGGGGAGAGGGAGTTTACTTGAGGGTACTGACTTGCCTATACTAAATAAAGGAAGAGTCCGCAAAGCTGAGCTTTCGGTTCGCTCCCCAGGCCTTCACCCCTGTTTGCCTCCTTTCTCTTGCTTGATGGAATAGTTCAATGCCCGAGCTCCAGCTTTGCTTGCGTTCTTCACCGGCGCTCGCCGGATGTAATCACTCATCCTGAAAATAAGGCAATGAGTCTGCTGTTTGTTTGTTTATATCATAGGGAATGAATCGCATATGTTGGTTTAGAATTGCTCGGGAATTCATTGATAGTGACTTTTTTCAGTTCTAGGGGGCTAGTCTACTCCTCTTTTTTATTATCGATGAGCCGCTTTCCCTCATTCTACTCGTCCAGCCCTCTTCACGAACTTGTACAATCAATGCCACAAAGATAGCAAACTCGATTATCGAATATATAAGGAAAGGGGCGACGATTTGGCACCAGATATCCGGAGGTGTGGAAAGAGCTGCTGTGATAAGCGGAAAAAACCATCAAAAACGACGATTGCTCGTGAAGGTTTCCACAGAAAGACCCCTTGGTTCTGGCAAACAGATCACAATTACAGGTACCTGGGAGCATACCGATGGAATGAACAAAATACGAACAGTTAACATATATAGTCATAGATCTTAGGTTGTAACTTGATCATGAGCGAATTTGTTGATGTTGCACCCCACGAAGTATGGAAAGTGCCAAACATTGGAACTACCCGGGAGGAGTTAGGAACAGGAACAAGGAGAAGCGAGAACCACTTAAATGGAGGAATCTATTGTATTTCTGCCTTTGTTCCCCATAGCAACTGGGGATCGAAAAGCACCAAATTTGATGACTTATTAAGGGAAAGACGAAGTAAGAGCATGCTATTGAAGACGTTGCAACATATGTCGGGGGGGCCTCCGTTGATTGTGTACGAACAAAATACGAGTCCAAAAGGTAGGGTAAGAAGGGTTTAGCTAATGGAGAAATTGACTCTTCCGGAACCAGTAACGCGTAAACCATGTCAAACCAAGACCGATCAATATCCGAACGGAACGGATTCGAACTTCTCCTAGAAAAGTTTCCGGTGCGAAATTCCATTCAATGAGTAATTCAAAGGATAAATGCATTTTCGGCATGCGGTCGGTAGGGTGTACTTCCCCCTTCCTCGCTCTGCCCCTCATAGCGTCCTAAAAGGAATCCAAAAATCGGAGAGAATCCCCACGGGATCAATGGATTCCCCGGGAGTTGTGTGACCCTCCGCCCCCGTGCTCTCAGACTCCTTACTTCCACTAGGTTCCCCTGACTGTTTCCGTTTCCGCTGCAAGGATTTCTTTTTTATCCTTGAGCGGAGGCGAGTCCGCCGCTTCTTTTCCTTTTGCTGGAACTTGAACTGGAACCTCATCTGCAGGTTGTTCCGGCTCACGCTCAGCAAGGTCCACTTGCTCCCTCACTTCTCTTGCGTTAAAAAAAAATAGACTGTCCCTTCCGTCCCGGGCGTAATCGAGCCACTCACGCTGCATGTCCGGGAGTGGGAGGCCCCCGATCAGCATGTCGACCAATTCCGGGAAAGATCGATTGGTAGGCGGGTGTATTCCTTCTGCCGAAAAATCTTCACTTATCCAATGCGAGATATCACTGATAATCCTCTCACTGTCATTCGGAGCGATGAGGTTTTCCCTCATATTCTCTTCGATGTCTCTTTCCCCTCCGGTGGGGTCCTCCTCCGGGCCTACAGCTAAGAAGACCCACGGCCAGTTCCTGCTTTGCCCGTCAATCATACTACATTCGGGCGTAAGAAGAAGGGGAGTTGCAATTTTATCCATCTCAGAATGTACACCCAATGGATTATTTGATCCATATTGATGCAATGCAGCCAGATGAAGAAGACTGGCGCCTGCTAAAATAAGGGGGAGTAAATGATGGAGACTAAAAAAACGATTTAAGGTGGCATTGTCCACGGAGAAACCACCCCAAAGCCAAGTCACTATGGTATCTCCTACTACTGGTATGGCGCTAGCTAAGCTTGTAATTACTGTTGCTCCCCCAAAAGCTCATCTGACCCCAAGGTGGTACGTATCCTATAAAAGCTGTCACAATCATTAATAGGAATTGACAACTCCGAGACACCAAACAAATTCCCTAGGACTGCTATAACTCGCATGATATAGATCACGAAAAATATGAAGGTGAACCACAATGAGAAACATACTTGCCCCATTAGCATGCATATAACGGAGCAACCAGCCCCCTTCAACATCTCTCATAATGTGTTCTACGCTGTTGAAAGCTAGATCCACATGAGGTGTGTAATGCATAGCTAAAAAAACGCCAGTCACTATCTGAATGACTAAACAAATACCAGCTAACGAACCGAACCCCCACCAATAACTAAGATTGCTCGGGTTGGATAATCTATTAAATGCTGGTTAAGTGTGGAGTATATAGGTTGTTTAAGAAGAGAGAATCGTTGGTTCCTTATAGTCATTTCTCTTTTCTATCGTGACAACTCCTCTTCCCCCTCCCCCTTGCCTTGTGGAGCTTTGGAAAGGAGAGAATTTGAATAAAGTAACTCTCCTCTTATTGGACGAGAGAGAGTCATATGATATTGGGCGTGGGTTTTTCCAACGAAAAACGAATTCGAACACGAACTTCAATGACAAAACCAAATGCTAGCTGCCTTCTAACACATACACTTCCGCGTCCCATCGACTTTGGCAAGGCCAATGAGACTACTATACGCGTTTTCCGAGGAGCAATCAAACGGACATTTCTACGAGTGAACTCGCTAAAGCTGAAGATCCGCCATCCAATTTAGGCATTGGGCGGAACTCTCTCAATCCAGGAACTAGCTCCTATCTCGATGATTCCATTTCTCTTTTTCAGAGTTAGCTTCTTTCCTATGGTCAAGAGTACTCTTGTTTCCTAGTCGAGGGATAATCAAGTCATTTCGAAAGGGGATTTATCCGTCCCCTCCCCTAGCCATCGAGCAACTGCGAGAAACACCGCGCCCGTGCCCCCGTCGCTCGCCGGAGCAGCCGTGCGTGGCGTACCAATTTATTATCTGGTGGATCTTGTCTGTTCTTTCGAAAGTGTTTCTACAAACGAGTGAGGTAAACCCATCTCGGTCGAATAATTCGTATCTTTAGACCATTCAGAGCCGTTTGCATTAAGTGTTGGGATTTTTTTGCTGTCATTACCCTCAACTTAATTGCCGTCCACCTCTTGCCGTGTTATTGGCTAGAGAAAGACAACCGATTGTACTACTACAGTGTTGAGTACCCCAGTTGCTCCGCGGGTGATTATGCCCTAAATTCTCAGGAGTGGTGGAACGGATTGCTCCTATCTAGGGTTTCCTAGCTTGCTTTCCTAGATTTAGCTTTATCTATCTTTCCGAGATGACCAACTGCTCTTTCTTGCCTTTAGATTTATTGAGACTTTGATTGCTCCCCGAACAACCATTGCTTTTCTTCCGCGGTTTCTTTAGTTTCTTCTTGATTTGATTGAAGTTTAGGGAATTGGATGGACTGGTGGCTTTGGATATTATCCGTCCTACTTATGATCTTCCAATTGAACACACTAGTATTTTATGGATTCTTTCCCCGGTAGTGTAGTCATCTCCAAAAGGGATGATACATATTTATCTGTCCTAGGATGCGCCGTTCGTGGTAAGCTTATCCGCTTCCTTTCGCCGGTAGTGTTAATCTTCTCGAAAGCGCACAGCATAGTCCAGTCAGTGTAGCCAGGGCATCATGAACGGAGAATAGAGAACTAGCGTACGAACGAGTTGGTCAGGCTATGAATGAAGGCTACTACTCTTCAGGAAGAAGGTACTAATAGCTCGCCCCTTGTAAGCGGGGATGGAGTTTCTCATACTTTACTTTTGCATCTTTCTTTTGATCATAATCAAACTCTTATTTATTCTGTAAACGGTCTGGTTCAAAACACGGCTCAGCTCTGCCAAGAAACTGACATGTTCTGTTGTGTGAACTGGCCAGTCTGATGCCTGAACTGAATGATGGTTTTGGCCCCTCTGAGCGCTGCACACGAACAGCCGTGGGTGTGTGAGATTAGATCTCACACGAAGTGGAGGTGTCTGCATGAGTTTCTGATCGGATGGAATTTCTTAGCATGTTAGATCGACATCGAATTTGGGAAAAGACGTCTAGAGGATAAGATATGAGGCGCTAGGAAGACAAAGAGGTGGAGTCACGGAGGAGGAAAGAATCGCGCGCCGCGACTGTTAGCGTTCGCCTTTCCGCGGCAAATCAAATCCCCAATCCACCCGGACTCCGATAGGGAAGAAAGGTGTCTATTACTATGTTTTACCTGCTACTTGCCTTAATAAATAATAAAAAAGTCCTGTCTATATTCTTCCAATAGGAGAGACTACTCCACTACTTAAAGGGGATCGACACTACTTCCAACACTCAGATTTGGTGTAGACTAAAGCTACAATCAACATTTTCAACTAGCAAACTCTTATTACTCGCACGCGTACTACTACTCCCTCTTACCTCCTCCTCCGGTCTAAGAAGAAGAGAGCTAACACCTACTACCAATAAGATAATTCTACTTTTGCGAGGGCGCTAAGCTTTGGATGGCGAAGCGTGGATCGAAAAGAACCGCCCATTCGAGCTAGGTAGGCTTGGTCGATAATATCCCATTGGCAAAAGAAAGAGGGAGAATAGCACAAGCACGTACACAAACTGACCACAGTCACTGCTAAAGTCTATCACCGTATCCGAGCCTGGCACGTTTCAAAAGCAAGCCATCTGATCTAACCTTAGGAAGGCGGTATGGATTGACTATAACTAACCAAAGCCAGTGAGTGGGATCTCATTGGTAGCCTAGCCTGGGAGAAGCAGGGCAGCGCGTCGTGTTCTGAATCCTTCACCGCCACTGAGAACATGCCGTATCAGGTAATCGCAGCTGTCATGAGTTGACACTGCAAGTATGGTTTAACTAGTTGGAGGAGAAATTTAGGGAAACACTATTAAACAACAGGTGCTGTGCATCTTTGGAACAGAAAATTAAGAACAACTGGCGCCACATTTCACAGAATTGATATGGTTTGGCTACTCAATTTCATCATAATTTGAAATTGAACCAGACCTTAACAACTACCAGCCGTTGCTTGAAACGATACATTTTTTCATCATCAGATTGACTCTTCAGGACAGCAAGAGGATAAAATTACTCTTATATTTATTTGATCTAGAAGAAAATACTGTAGGTTCAACTAGCAACCTATCATTTACCTAAAGATTAAGCCCTGAAGTTTTCATAGAATGAATCAGAGCAGAATAGTTCAACTAGTAACCAAGAAATGTTAGGATAGCATTGGACTTTAGGACCAATGTTGTGCATCTTCAGAACTTAAACTTGAGATAACACTGGTTCTGCATTTTTTAAATATGCTTCATCTGAATTTGGGAGACACTGATTTAGTATCTTTCTATATTTGACTATCCCCAGCAAATGCTTGAAGATCGATACAATTCAAATTTCGTCAAATTGACTCTTATTTATTCGATTAGTATAAAATTGTTAACTTCAACTATCAAACTATCATGTACTGAAAGTTAAGCACTGACGTTTCTTAGAATGAGTGAGATCAGAAAACCAGAAATCATTGGCTACTGGGTCATCTCTCAAATTTGAAGCTGAACGCCGTGATGCACTGTTTATACCTCACAGACTCACTGTGCCCTCTGCGGGGTCAAATCGAGCTGGTTCCTCTGGGACCATACAAGTACCACCTCAGGATCTTCCGCAAGAAGGCCGGCGTCTTCACCAAGGTGCTGGAAGCACTCTGCAGCTACAACGCGCAGGTCACCAGCCTGAACACGATAACATACTATGGCTACGCCGAGAGCGTCTTCACCATTGAGGTAAACTGTTTGCAAAAGACTTGCCTGCACGCTTTTACTGATCTGCTAGATTTGCCACCGAGAGTTTTGTTAAAATCTGTTCTTGTCCCCTATATATATGTGTAGGTGAAAGGTGAGCAGGATGTTGTGATGGTGGAGCTAAGGAGCCTCTTATCCAACATTGTGGAGGTCCCAAGCAACTGAGATTCCGATTCCGATAGCAATTGCTCATAGAGCTCACATGTTTCAGTGCAGAAACCTGACTCTCGAGGAAGAACTCTAGTGGTAAAGTGTCTGTGTAGGCAGTGTAACAAGAGTACATGTCAAATTGGTAAAACTGACGGATAAAGACTGGGTTTTGTGTCATAGCACGATGGGCCTTGTGAGTTCCCTGAAAGGAATGAACTTGTGATTGTGAACAAATTTACGATTCCTCTTCATCGTCATCTATCTTTGTGGCCGCTTCCGTTAAACCTGAATCCTGTTTTCGATGTTAGTACTGTGATATCTACTGACCCATGTACGCAGCAAGGGTCGATCGGATGCTGCTGATTTAAGCTCCCATATAAAAGAAAGGCAGTCATGAAAAACTGTCATGCTTTGTGTTGTGAAAATGATTTTAAGTTCAGACCAATCTGTTATTCAAAGATCTACTTTTACAGATCATACTTCACCTGAATTTTGCGATGACTAAAATATTGCAAAAACGATTTACTTATACCCGTCGCCTTCCATGGCAAACCAAGAACATGTTGAGCACAAAAAAGGTCACGGAATCAGCAACCCTGAGATTTAGGAAGAATCAGCCACCGCACCTCTGCAGCTGTTGATTGCCGAGAACACCGAGACCCGTCTTCGTGCAGATCTCACGCCGATGCCCGATGGATTGGCTCGGCGACGAACTCCAACGTCCAACCCAGCCACCGCGGCGATGCGGGGTGGCTCTCCACCGCGACGAGGCAGAGACGAACGACAGAACAACCTGATGTTACTGCATAAAGTAATTCAGATTGTCATATTGAGGTCCTTCCTTTTTTTACTTATTATTCCAAGCCAAAAGGCTATGTTCTCTCCCATACAGCTCGCAAGGCTCATAACCTAACTGCTCTACTTACTTAATTCAGAAATTCAACAACCCTTGCCCGAAGAGAAACTCCCTTGAAGGGCCAAAACAACAGCAGAGTAGCAGGTCAAAAAGAGAGAGAGAACTGAAACCGAAGATACTTGGGTTGGGAGAACTCTTCTACAGTACTCCATTAACAGAATAAAAGTATAGACCAATCAGCCTTCCTTATTGTCCAAGATCATTACTAAAGTGTTGGCCAACAGACTAGTACCAGTGGTGGATAGGAGAGTAAGTCCCAGACAGCTAAGATAAACTCCCGGGTAGTGTTGTCACTGCACAAGAGGTGCGTAACAGGTGTAAGCAAAGAAGAGAGCATAACACTGGATTTCGAAAACGAGCATATGATATGGTGAGACAACTTTCTCTTTTTTGAGGTGAGATGCTAGCCAGCCCTCTATTCATGGGTGAGATATCGACTTTACAGCGTTACCACGTACCAAATCGTTCACTCTATCAGGCAGGCAGTCAATCAATCCGCATACGGACCCACCGACGTGATCTCACTTCTGCAGCCTGCACCAGACCCGTATTATGTATTTTATGGCATAATCCTTATCTATTCAGGAGCGATAGCGAAGCCGCCTATAGGAGTCGAAGGACGAAAGTCCGTTAGACCTCCAAGCCATAGCAACCTCTTGGGGAAATTACGAGCACCGCGTTGCAAATGCACGAGATCAAAGAAATCCAAAAGACAAGCCAGCTCTACTCAATTCATCAGCTAACCCTCTTCTGGAACTACCGCCTAAACTCAGGTCTGCTTATTCTATTAGTAAGCTGCTTCTTCTATTCCCTAGCTTGAGTGTATTAGTAGTAGCTCCGATTTCGATTCGAATGCAAACAACGCACAATGCCCGCTTTTGTTAAGCGTTACAGTCTCAATGTCGATAGCTTGCTTTGGACTACCGAAACGACTATATTGAGGAGGAAACGAGAATTCTCATAGATGATACGAAAAGCAATGTACTAAAAGCAGGAAAGTAGCAGGGAAAGTGAGAAAGCAAAGAGAGGCACGTTTGTTAACAAAGCGGAACCAAAGACTTCTGCCTACAGCCAAACAAAACTTTCAACTATATTCAATTCCAAACTAAATCACAGTAGAAGTTATGGCAACTCAGGCTGGACCAAAACAGCAAGCGGAAGGTCTCCGAAAGTCCTACATTAGCACCAAGCCATCCCCCAAGGGAGGGTATAACGGAGGAAAATCCAGTTGCTAACGCTCCCGGCTGTGGGTTCTTCACAATTAGCATAACATTCTAGTACAGAGATCACCACTTGTTATGCCAGGGTCTCCTTTTTCGAGTTGGTTACTGAGATCTTCTTGTTGAGCAACGTTTTCCCGGCAATCTCTGCTTATTAGGGTGGCCTCTAACAGGTCGGGAGAGTACTCAAAATCTTGCTCATACGCCTCGCAAGATTAAACATCTGCGAAAGTCGTCTCGAAGCTCTGACTCTCGAGAGAAAGTCTTGCCTTTGGCGGAGGACTCCTTCTGACTGCAGCTTGAAGGGGAAAAGCCACTGATACACTGGTGGAAGTCTTTTTCCCATGGCAGTATAGCATGATTGCGACGACGCTAGGCCGCTCATCATTCTTTAGAGTCTCCTTAGATTTTTCGACATCCAGATCATTGTCAACGGCATTGGGCCGTTCATAAACTTCTTCGGATACCCAATCTCTATCAGTTCTTCTATCGGCTTTGGGCCGATCGTCGTCATATGGCGTTTCAGGATGACATCCGCTAATGAGATCCGGCGTTTCAGTAAGGGAGGCACAGGATCATTGAAGGGCTCCTCGACTCTAAAGAAAGTGTCTTAGGACAGAGTTTAGCCTGGAATGTCGTCGTCCTTGCAAAACTTTCTAAACTCTTCCCATATTTCCTTGGCTTGGTTAAAGGGCTCAAATCAATTGGGTTGGTCAAGGAATTAGCCCTCCCCCTGATAAAATATGCGAAAAAGACTTTCGGATAACGAGTAACGGATTGTTGTTTGTTTATTTAAACCTATTTTGTTTGGATTTTGAATGGACGCCTGCGGAGGAGAAAAGGAGAAGCAGCTCCGTGGGCTGGCCGGCCTTCTGTTTCGAAGAATGGAATCTTAGTTAGGAGAACAAGACGGGGGACAAAGCCTTCCAACATAAGTTATTAGAACCTTTTTCGAAATGACCATCAACAGCAAAGCGTGGCTTCTCGCCCCGGGACACTAGGGTGGTCTACGATCGATCATCCTTATGGACTGCCTTCACAGCGATCTGCCCTATTGCAGGAGCTTAAGTGTGTCTCTTAGTTTCTTTTATGGATGGTTAGCTCACTCACCGACTGACCTTTTTAGCCGATCTTCCCCAGGTGTCTTCGCGTTATCAGCGTCTAGGCCGGCCGGACAACTCGTGGTTAAGGTCCATTCGTCGCATGTGAGGCGCTTGAAGAAGTGATCCATTAAGGCTTGGGACTAAGCAAAGCAGGATAGGAAATAGTAGCTGGATAGCTTTTCCTTGGGTATCTTCCCTACTTGACGTAACTTGCCCTAGTATTCGAATTCTTAATGATACGTATTAAAAATCGGTTGATTCATCAACGACTTCCTAGCTAGGAGGACTACCCTCTTTATTGACTTCGCTACTGAGACCACTTCCAAGTAAGAGCGCAAGCCGACCGAGCATACCTTCTTTGCTGCGGAAGAACCTACATGTGAAAAAAGAACTGATCATACGGAGAAAGAAAGCCTTACCAAGGATTGCTTCCTATGCCGGATGCTCCTCTCTTTGGAACTACTAGTGAGTCTTGCTTATGAAAAGAAAAGAGTATCTTTCTCTCGCTATCAACGTTTCAGAACAGAAGTCAAGTAAACGACCGATCCCCCCCTTTTAAAGCTATTGGGGAAGAATACTAAAGGCACGCAAGTGAAAGACAAGAGTTTTCCCCTGGGAAGGACAGTGCTGGATTCTTTCTTTTCAAGGTTTATAGAACATAAAGAGCTATTAAAGGTCCAGTAGAAGGTAGCCTAGTCCGACATTGCGTCTTTCCCCGCTTGCGCTGATTTTAGAAAAATAGGGCGAAGCAATTGCCTCTTTCCTCTGAGTCCTGCCTTGTTTCAATAACCGTACCTGCTTTCTTAAGTCTTACTTTCCGACGGATATTCGTAACCGTAGCTTTCTTTGGCGGAAGGCACACTACTTCTCTCTTCTTTCCGCCTACTTGTTTTCCTGCTTGCTAAGCTGCTTGTGTTGTTCGCCTCGGCCCTGCTTCCTTTCCGTAGTGACAGAAGTGAAGCAGGCCCTCGTTAAACGAATCCACCTTTCCCGACAAGCCTTTATTTGAAAGTTTATATCTATAATGTATTTGTAATCAAGGGATAATCCATTTTAGAAACAGGTTTCTAATTGGTATTCTTCTTTCCCCATGTCAGTAGCTTCTGTCGTTCCCTTTCACAACCCATTCCAACAATCTATTCGTCGTAAGCCCTTCTAGCAGCAATCCAAACGTCCCTCCATCTGCATCTCCCTAACAGTCTCTGCACGTGGATCTCTTCTACTAGTGATTCAATTGGGGCCAATCCTGCCGCCGCATCCACTTCCTTCCATCAATTAGTGGAATCCCAAAAGCGGAAGAAGTTCTTAGCGCCCTTCTTTGCAAGCCGTGGTCCCACAACGGACCGAAATGGCCATCAGAAAGCAGATTCATTTTCTGACAGAAAAAGCCACTTTCTCGATTCAAGATCTCCGCTTCCTCTCCTTATTTGGATCATGTGCATTTTAGCCTTATTTCTATTTCTAGTTCTAGACTCCTCTCAAACTAGCCTTTTTGAGGGCTTGCTCATTCAAACTGAGATTGAATATTCATAGTCTCAAATGGGTTCTACCTCTAGGTTTCTTTACTCCACTTTCACTCTTCCAGAAGTGAGGCTAAGACGGAGGTTAAGACATAGGCTTGTTGGGCTCCTCCTACGCTTTGTTATAGCCCACGTAGGGCTGCGTATAACATAAATTGAGACGTACGCTACGGGCTCCTATTGTTAGCTTGGGAAAGGTATAGAGATTGTCCACCGAAAGCACTTGAGTCCTGGCAGGTGCCTGAACAGCTGTCTCCTGGTGTTCTTCTATCGTCTCTTTTCCTTTTTTAAGGAAATGAGACGATAGGGAGAACTATTGCGCGAAGCCTTCGGAACTGCAGGGGATTTATGGCTACAACTGGAGTCTTTAAGTGCCAACCAATTGGATCCGGTAACTCCGGAACCACTTCACTAGTCTCGGCAGGTTGTTCTTCCTCTAGGTCTCTCCATTCCCAAGGAATATTTCTTCGTGGGCTATAAGACATTAACAACTGGCTCTCGGGTATTCCTATCATCAAGTTTTTCTATTTCCATCAACGCGGGTATAAGTAAAAAGGTTAGCTCGCTTATTTGGCTAAACCTTCCAAACAAGACATGAAAATACGGCACCGACATTTCCAATGGTAGTCAAGTTCACTGGAATAGGTTCTTTGAGCTATGATCCACTGTCGAATCAGCAGTAACGAAGTAAGTGAATTATTCATCTTCCTATGGCATTCAGCCTTTTCCTTCAGCTTAGCGCCCTCACTGCTACTTCTCTCTATTAAGCTGCTCTCTGGGTCCGTCCATAAGCATGCATACTGGCGCTCTCTTATTGGCTAGGCCCCTATCTAATTAGCGGGTTATTCTAACAATATAAAAAGAAGATAATGTTTGGAGTTCAATAAGCTCTTTGCAAAAGAATAGTTCCTGCTAGTGAAGTACCTAAATAGTGCAATCTCTTGCATCGAGAATCATCCTACTGGAGAACCTTCTTGCTTTGTCTTTCCCTTATCTTGCTAGCTCTATACCAGTGCTTGAAATAGGCATTTCTTCTTTCTTATCTTAATAGTTGAGATGAAATAATATATATGCAAGAATGATTCTACCGCTGATGTGTCATACTCTACTTCAAACTCTATCTACTCAATGAAGCAAGCAATGGACGGCACCTTCCTCTTCAATAGCTTTCTTTCTAGTTCTGAGTGAAAACGGAGTTTTTTCTTTTGATAACTAAGAAGGAGAATATGCTGCTGTAATAGAGAATCTTTTCCAGTTCAAACTTTTCTTCTTCGCTCTTTCCACGCACGCCAACAACTACAACTAGCCAGCACCCTATTGACTCGCTTGTGGAAGGACTTATAGGACGAATAAAAGCTACTAGCTCGTTTGGACCCCCTGCAACTTCAAATGAAACTGGATAGCTGGCAACTGGTACAGCAATTGGATGGCTGAGAACTCTTTCTACAATAGAAGGGAAGGCCTTGGTAATATAACGGGATTGCTAACTTGCCTAAGATATCTACTTATTTAATGGACTACAGTTAGCTTTACGGGAAATCAACACTTTGTTGAAGGTGGTTTGAGTATTTACAGATACTATCCATATACCCCTACCCCCTGCCTTACCCTTAAGGGCTAAGAACTGAATAGGCTGACTCTAGATTCTAACTGAAAATACTCCAAATTTGACCCTGCAGGCTTTCAAGCAGATTGATACCTACTTTACTTGCCAAAAATATTTTCTTAGTAAAAGCTTCTCAGTTGCAGTAGAGACCTTCCGGCGGGCGAGGGCCTCACAATCGAAGGAGAGAAATTGCTTTATCTGCAATTGGATGAAAGGGAAGAGAACACCAAAACTACTAGCGATAAGAACTTTCACCTGGCTAGCACTTAGCAAGGTTAGTTTGCTTGGAAGGTTCGAAATGCATAACTCGAAATGACTAAAGACTAAAGCTAGAACGCAAACTGAGGAAGGCAGAAAGAAGGACAGCAACCGCATTAGCTCCTTTGGCCCCTCCTCTTACTCTGAAGTCTTACTTTTTGGCCTTTAATATTATTCGGCCTAAAAAAACAACTCTTATTGACACTGGATGCGCTTATCTTTATTCTGCAATTCTGCAATTGCATGCGCTTCTCCTATCGCTATCGCTTTGCTTTTTTTTTCAAGGTAATAATTAAAGAAAGATATGCATGACTCGGAACTGGCCCTCTTCACTAGCTTCTTTAGAGCTTGGGAATTTATTACCCTTTATACTTAATAGTTCAGACCCGGGAACGACAGTCGCTCGACGTAAGGAGAGGAACGAAAACCGCAGGGTATGAAATTAGGGTAGGGTTGGCAGGGTAAGTCCAACTGAAACTTTCTTTGATTACCTTTTTTCTCCAACTGGCTTAGAGATTATTGCATTTGCCCTTAACCGGTAACCTCCTTTGAATCCTTCGTTTAGACCCTCTCTATTGGTATTGGCATTGGCTCGAGAGCAAGGACCTTATTTGATCGCTTAGAACTTGATGGAGGGAAACTCACTCGCTCAAGATATGCTTAAGCTAGCTCAGGAAGAGTACTAATTTTATATGCCTTAAAGAGGGGATTCAAAGAGTAGCCTTTTACTAGGGCTTAAGTTACTCGTTTCATATTGCTTACTATTTTTATATAGTTAGAAAGTTGAGTAAGAAGTTCTTTTATTCTATAGAAAAATAACTTTCTTGTTTTGTTTTTCTGAATATATAAAGGGAATATCACGGGATAGGAATGAAAGAACTCGTAAAGGAATTACGAAAGGTTCAGAAATGCTATTATAGTCCCTCCATATAGAAGATAAAAGGAGAGTAGTCCTAATTAAGGGAAGAGAAAGAGACAAGAAATGGTTGAGCAACTCCAACAGAAACTCCAAGAGGGAGTCAGAGACTACCACTGGATCGCCTGCACCCACATGGAAAGAAACTACAAATAGGGACATCTAAACTGGAAAGAGAATATGCTTTACTAGTGACAAAAAGCGGGCCTAGCTGAAAAAAAAACCTAGGCGCCAGAAAAAAGAAAGTGTCCTCTTTGTTGGGGATATTGAGACCTTACGGTATCCAATGGGGAAAGACAAGATAGACACCCATCTTCCTTATGCTGCTGGTTATATGCGGGTTACACCGGGTGTCAAGCCTGTTAAGGCAAAGATAAATCGGTTCTACCTGGAGGACTATTCCCCAGGTATGCCTGATCCTGTGGAAAGGAGCAATAAGGTACTATCTGATATGATTGATCAAATCATAGCTGATGCAAGAAAGGAGCGTGGTCGGGCCACCATGTATTTCCATAATCTTGGATTATTCGACGGAATACTCCTGTCGCGTCATTTGGTCATGAACAATAAAGATTTAGTTTTTGAGCAGGTTTGCCGAAACTCAAGGATATACCAGATTACTATCTATAACATATCAGGTGCAAAAAAGAGAAAGAGAGTCTTGGTACGACTCCTCGATTCCTTAATGATGTTACCAAGTAAGTTAAGTGACCTTGCAGCTAGCTTTTGCCCTAATGAAAAAGGGAAGGGGGAGATCGACCACAAGAGCGTCACTCTTGAGTCGGTCAAGACAAAAAGATATGAATATATGGAATATATGCTGCAAGATATACTCTTGCTAGGGAATATAATGCAAATAGCAAGATCAATTAATCTTCAAGATTACAAAATAGATATACTCAACTTGATGACTATATCATCATATGCTATGTCCTTGTTTAGGAGTAATTTCTATGATGACAAAAAGCATAGAATTTACATTCCTAATCAAAACGCTGACAATTTCATCCGTAAAGCGTTCTACGGCGGTCATGCGGATATGTATATTCCTATGGGGAGGATTTGTACCTCTATGACGTGAACTCGCTATATCCCAGCGTGATGGGATCAAATGATATGCCTGGAGGCGAGCCCGTTTGGCATAGAGATCTATCTGAAAAGACCTCAGGTATGCAATTGGATGATATGTTTGGCTTCATTAAAGCCTTGGTTATATGTCCGGAGAACATGCAGCGGCCATTTCTACCATATAGACCTCCTGGGAAAACCCTACTCTTCCCTACTGGAACCTTTGAGGGAGTATACTTTAGCGAGGAGTTGAAGTTTGCTGTTACCTTAGGGTACAGGGTCTATCCGCTCTCTGGCTATCTATTTACACGCATGGAATCACCCTTCCAGTCATTTGTTCGTGAGATCTACCAAAAAAGGCTTGAGGCCAAGAAAGCTGGTGAAGCTGCAAAAGCTTTCATTTACAAAACCACACTAAATAGTCTCTATGGGAGATTCGGAATATCTCCCGAGAGCACTATAACGAAAATAGTTTCAGAGAGAGGAAGCAATCGAGATGTCCATGACGATGGCTGGATTCATCAACTATGAAGTTCTGGGAAATGGGAAATGCACGATTTCGTACAAATCCAAACCCGGTCAGGATAAGGATTGGAGTCCTCCATCCAATTCAGCAGTTCAAATATCAGCGGCTATAACCGCCTACGCCCGCATTAAGATGTACCCTTTCATTTCAAGGGATGATTGCTACTACACAGATACTGATAGTATCGTCGTAAAAAACCCTCTTCCAGAGGAAGATATTTCTCCTACGGAGCTTGGAAAGTTCAAGTTTGAAAAGTTGATTAAGAAAGGAATCTTTTTGGCTCCTAAAGCGTATTATATTTATCCCTCCGAGAGTTATGCAGAAGTTATAAAACATAAGGGACTGGCTAAATCCCTGGTTGATAAGGAATGGTTTGAAGCCATGCTTCTTGCCCCTGATCATAAAGTCACACGCTCCCTTGAAAAAGATTTCCATCGAAATTGGAAAGAGCTTTTAGTTCAATGTAGAGATATGCTCATCACTTTAGGGCTTAACAGTAATAAGCGAGTTCATATCCATAACAGTGATGGTCGGTTAGTAGGAACAAAACCAGTACATATTGGTACTGATCAATTGAATCAATTGAGTTCCGCCGGCCAAGCGGCTATAAACGCGGTTCTTTTGGAACAGATCCAGGTTCTTAAGAACCTTGGAAACAATTCGAGCAGTGGTGCTCATAACACCCCCAATCAGGGTTATATTCCACCGTCGGATACCGATAATCCCAATGATTAAAAGAAACTAGACTCGACTACTATAAGTAAGGAAAGTATAAAGTCCGGAACAACTGTTAGGAGTTCAGGGGTCCGTCGTGGGGGCGGAATCCCCGCGATCAGTTGTGGCCTAAGGTTAACTGTCGCAATTTCTTTCACATTGAATTTACAAGTTATTCTAAACAATGAATGGTTGATGAGACCCCAAGAATAAGATTGGCTAGTCCTAATAATTATTAGTGCTATCAGCACTAAGAATTACCCTAAAACTAATAATACTTATTAGGTCTATGGGTACATATTAGTACCCTATCACTCAGAAGTATGAAAGGCAAGTACTAATACTTATTAGGGTAATGGGCACAAATAAGTATTTTAGGCATAGCAAAAGAAGTCACATAAGCACGTTCCAATGCAATGTCACTTCTCTGTTATTTGTTTTCTTACGGATCTGTTAATACTATTCGATCAGTAATGTGTGCTCACATAGCATAGAAAGTATGCATATGCGTACTAAGTTGATTCCCTGAAATCACTAGCCATACTAAGTATAGTATACTAGGGATCTAATAGCTCTCTACTGTATTGGTAGAGCACTCGGGTAGGTGTTTTCAACTCTAAGTATAATAGGCATGCAAGGAAGAAGAGTCAAGCAAAGCATCCTAGTGTTCAAAAGCAAGAAAACAGACTGGCTCTGCCGTACTCTCCTTTCAGATAGGGGAATACCCTAGGTATAGAAACATCGGTGTAAATGATTGGCTGGGTGAACGGGGAATAGAAAGAGATGGTAAAGGTGGGAGCGGATAAGCTGAGAAATCTCGTAGATAGAAGTAAGGGGTCCTATCTTGTTAACTTACTTCTTTTCTCCTATCCTTTTGATTCTCTTAGAGATAATGCGATCCTGAAGAGAACTTGTCTCTCTATTGAGGATCTCGTAATGAATTGGATTTGAACCAATATCTCAATGCGACTTGCCCATTAGTCTATCATCACGGGAGGATCCCACACGACGGGATCCCGGCTTCCCTCTCACCTTGACGTGAGATATTCGCCTTCCTTATCTACATGAATCAATTTCATACTTTGGCGATAATAAGCCATATCTTTCTCTTTCTTATTATTTTGGATAGCTATATCACATTATCCTGCAATACTTTTATCGAAGTTGAGTCCGTTTCAATAAAAAGCATGTTTTGATACCAGTAAAACACGTATGCGCATCCTCAATAGGGCTGCTCGCCATGACAAAGGGGGCTGCATCAACGTAAGCGATGTTAAAATTGGATTACAATCCTAGGACTCCATCCGAAACACACCCATCCTCTCTGTATTATAGCCTTTTCCCCTTACACGCCGGCAAACAGCCTACCTTCTAAAGATAAGAAAGCAAATTCCCCATCGAGATCGATTTGCCTCCCAGAGTCCATGCTGTCTCATCATCGCATGTAATTCATCATTCCTTTTGTTGTTATAGAAACGTTCAGTACCCCAGTCGGAGGTATAGTAAGTCCCGGATACTTATCCTCTATCATCACTGTATCGAACTCTATTTTATAGAATAGATGTAAAATAACTTTGTGTGTCAAATATTAGGTGGGATTAGATTGAAGGGTATAACTGCGCAGTTGGTTGCCGAGCTAGGCCTTTCCACCTGGTGAGAACGTAGTAGCTTACGGTCAGTTTGACTGAGTTAGACTCAGACGGACACGTAAGAAGACAAGTATTCACTGTAACTCGATAGTCCCTTAAAGTATTCACTTTTCCAGTTACCGTTTAGAAAAGGATCAACTTTTCAATCCATTTCTATCGAGCAAGACTAAGCAATATGAAGGAAGGAATTAAGTATCTTCATGGGAATTGCGAGCGATTGTGTCAACAGCACATTTAGCAATGAAAAAGCCAACACCCAAAGGAAACATCTTCACTATAAGGGAGATCAGGAGCCAGTGGAAATGAAAGGGAAGCTGGGGGAAAGACGAATCTGATGTAGAAGAGGAAATCAGAAAGATAGGAGTTGGAAAGTGGACTGGTTTTTCATAGTTGATTTCTCTTTTGTTGTTTGCGGCTCAGTTGCATGTCAATTCTTTTTCCAGTAGATCTAGGGTCGTACAATAAAGACTTGTTCCACTCGTGTCCCTTCGATTCCGCGAAGTAGTGACCACTTGTAGTTGAACGAGCATTTACTCGCGCAGGAAAGAGGTGAGGGCGGGGCGGGTATTCTTCTTTCTGGATAAGGCTATGTTCCTGCAAGACACCTTTCGCAAGGTTCATGTGAGCTCTTTTGGCTCGTCGATTGAACACACATTGATAGTAATATATATAATCCTCGCTTACCTGAGAAAGACTAGTTTGGGACGAGCTGCTAAACCAAGAAAGAGAATTGGGATAGATTCTTTCTAGAATTAGAGTTCGACCTGCCTGCCCGCCCGCGTTAAACAAGTAGTGCGCTCGCTCCAAGTAGATAGCTCGAGGAAGGGTTGGCCCTTCAGAGTCGTTAGAAAATCTCTATCATTACATTACTACTATATATAATGACTGGAAAACACATCTTGTAGAGAAAAGTACCTTTTTTGGAAACGGACCGTCCCTGGTCCCGAACCAACCATTGATTTAGAAATGGAAATCCTCTATCGAAATCATGTTCTGGCTATTATATTTAGTAAGGGCAAGTCGTAAATCTGTCATGCTCTTATTGCGGATGGAGCGAGCCTATAAACAGCGAGGAATTAATTGAATTCGGGTATAAGAGGAGAAAGGCTAACCAGATCCCCTTGGAAAGCACTCGGAGTTCGAGACGGAAGCTTTGCTTTCTTAAGGATTGGGGAAGGAAAGAGCGCGCAATGCAATTTCTTTAATGAAGCCAGCATAGGAAAAAGCAACTCCCACTAGAGCAGTTGAAACCTTGTAAACGAGATTTGATGATGCCAATCAGTCTGTTCGGGCTCATGCCCCGGTCAGGGGAAAAAAAAAAGGGGAGACAGGTAAAGTTCAGTCTGTTAATAGAGTTCGCTGCTATCCCCTCATTATTATAATTGCAGACTTATTAAAGTAGGGGTCCTGCTTGAGTGCATATGGAAGACCAGCTATGGGGCCAGGTTTTCTATTTAGTTGGCTAGCCCTGGTAATTCTGGGAATAAGGGTCTTAAGACGGGTCTGTGCACTGTCAAGCGTAACTCGAGAAGATAGATGGACTGCGAAATGGCCGATTGGTTTGATTCATCCTACAAGAATTTGGAGTTTGATAGAAAAAAAGAAAACATGTTCCTTTTTCATTTCCGTACTTTTGAATAGGGATTTTCACATCATAAAGTGGAACTTTTCAATGAATGCTGCTTTTCACAAGCCAAGCGAAAGTTTCAGGCCAAACAAGTAGCGCCACACTAATTACGAGAAAAAGTAGAGAACAGAGGACATGAACACACCTGAACTCGCGGTCAAATGCCTACTGGGGCGGTCAATCTCCTCCTATGGGCGGGCTGTCATATTGCTTTGAAGATGCTCCACTCTGGCTAGTGAACTACTGCCCGATTGATATGTCAATTGGTATTTTTACCTGTTTTTTGCGCCGCTTAGAACCCTTTCTTACCAGACTGACTGAAGTTAGGGGGTCATGCTAAATGAATTTCTTTTGCATTGATTTATTTAGTTAGCACTTGCATATCATAGAAAAGAAAGAAAAAGCATCGGGCTTTATCCTCTAAGCGCACCGCCCGGAATTGGTAATTGGCTCCATCTTACCTGCCTTCTTCCAACCAACTCTTCCCAGCAGCTATGTCTTTCTGTCTTTTTGCTTGCCCAGCTAAGCTAATTAATCGAGTCTCAAATAAATCATTCTGTCTCTCGTGTTATTCCCAGGGGAGTCTAATTCAAAGAGTCACTAAGTAAGTCACTTATTCAGCAATGCTTGTGCTACTCCTTCCCCGCTCCACACATTCCTCGCGGTGGGAAGGAGTCACCCCCATGGTTAACCTCTGGCGCGGTGATTCGTGTATAGTCAAATTATACTATTGACGAGGAGGCGAAACACAACATTAGTTCTTCTCGAACCTATGTTTTGACCCAGTGATACACGTAGGCACGAGAGATACACTACGAAAGAGAAAGTAACTACGGCACGTTACTTTCCGTCTTTCGATCCATTCAGAGAACCAAAGACAGGTCAGAATCTCTGACAGAGCACAGTTCAATAAGGGCAGATCCCCATGAGTGGGACTCCGCCCATAACATAATTGAAAGATCCAAGATGTGCTCCGGCAAGTAAAGGGGTTTCTAATATATATTGGTTGTGCTCGAAACGGTTGTGCTCGAAAGGCAGTTATGAATCTATTGACTAATCCAATTCCAATATCTTGATTTCGAGAAGCAATGCATCGTGAACCAATATATATATCGTCTGCTAATACACGACCAATTAGTGTTTGGACAAAAAGTTTTTCCGTCATCCCATTTTGAGGACTCACAGAAATACCTTGGATAGTACCACAATCTCTTCTACGCACAATAATATGTTGAACTACTTCAACAAGTCTACGTGTAAGATAGCCAGCATCCGCTGTTCGTACAGCAGTATCTACAACCCCTTTTCGGGCTCCGTAGCAGGAAATTATATATTCTGTCAAAGAAAGTCCCTCGCGTAAATTGCTTTGAATAGGTAAATCAATCATTTGTCCTTGAGGATCCGCCATTAACCCTCTCATACCTACTAATTGGTGTACCTGAGATGCATTTCCTCTGGCTCCTGAAAAAGACATTAGATAGACTGGATTAGAAGGATCCGTTATTCGAAAATTCGAATTCATTTCTTGTTTCAAATATTCACTTGTAGCATACCATATCTCAACGGATTGGCGTAATTTTTCTACCGCGTGTACAGCTCCATAATAATAGTGTTTCTCCAAAAGAAAACTCTGTTGTTCCGCGTCTTGGACTAACCATCCTTTAGAGGGTATTGTTAAAAGATCCTCGATTCCTAAAGAAATCGATGTAGTAGTGGCTTGATGGAAGCCCAGAGTCTTTATTTGATCCAGTATATGGGATGTATATCCCATTCCGAAATGATCTATTAATCTGCTAATAAGCCGTTTCATAGCAGTTCCGTCTATCTCTTTATTATGAAAGACCAGGTTGGCCCGTTCTGCCATACATAAGTACCCCCTTTTTTTGGCTGAGTAGGATTCGACAATGGGCCTGAGTCAGTGATTCGAAAACTTAATTTACTCCCTTTCCTCAATCTCAATCTGGATTTGCGCGGCAAAAAAGATGGTACTAGCGAAATCGGAATGCCCCCCGAAAGGGGCATCGCCGAATCTAACTTCCTTGTTTAGATAGTGTATGAATAGGCCCGACTAAATCCTTGTATGGCTTCCTCTATTTCTCTATAAAAGAAATATGACCAAGAGTGGTTCGAATGTATATAGAACGGATTTCTTTTTTTCTATTTCCCACTACTAGATAGTGGGCATAAATCTCATGATAAGTCCCAAAAGATTCATATTGAACTTCAATCGGAACTTCTCTTGACCCAACGATGCGTTGATCTAGTTTCCATCGGAGCCACAAGGGACTGTTTAAACCGATTCGTTTCTGTCTATAAGCTCCCAGTGCATCATAGGAACTAGAAAAATGGGGTTCTTTTTCTTTCGTATACTTATAATAATTGTTATTATTGTAGTTTATTTTTTTATTTGGAGAGTTTCCGCAACTATTATATCTATTTGCACAAATACCTCGACGGTTTCCAATCGTTAATACATAAAGTCCGATAAGCATGTCTTGGGTTGGCACGCAAATAGGATCTCCAATAGCGGGAGACAGGAGATTCATATGAGAAAACATAAGTAAACGGGCTTCCGCCTGAGCTTCCAAGGATAAAGGTAGGTGAACAGCCATTTGATCCCCATCAAAGTCCGCATTGAAACCCTTACACACTAATGGATGTAAACAAATAGTACGTCCCTCTACTAAAGTGGGTTGGAAGGCCTGTATGCCTAATCTATGCAGGGTAGGTGCTCTGTTCAACAGTACAGGATGTCCCCGCATAACTTCTTGAAGTATTTCCGGGTTCCTTTTCCCAAATTTTCCTTTTAGCAATCCTGACATTAGAAGTAGCACGTTTCGTGATTAAATCGCGAATTACAAATAGCTGAAAAAGCTTTATTGCTATCTCTAGAGGTAATCCACATTGATGTAATGAAAGCGAAGGACCCACAACAATGACAGAACGCCCCGAGTAATCGACCCGTTTCCCAAGCAGAGTCTCGCGAAACCTCCCCTCTTTACCCTCAATTACATCTGAAAGTGATTTGTATACTTTATTGTGACCATCCCTCGTCGGTTGCCCGCGGGACCCACTATCAAGAAGTGTATCCACGGCTTCTTGTACCAATTTTTCCTGGCACATTACTAAATCTGCTGGTGCTAATTCACTTCTTTTTAATAGATAGGCAAGGTTGTTGTTCCGACGGATAACTCTCTTATAAAGTTCATTAATATCCGAAGTCACTACTTTATCCCCAGACCTATAAACAATGGGTCTCAATTCGGGAGGAAGAACCAGTAAATTGTACATACGAATGTCAATCTTCATTTTTGTATATTAATACACTGGTAGGGGTCGATCAGGCAAATCCCAAAGCCCCGAACTGCTGCCGGACTGCTCTACTGATCTTCTCTCTCTTCAGACTCACTGAACCTTCTCAAAGACTCCTTTTGCACTGAGAACACAATTCCCTCCTTCTCACAAGAAGGCAAACCTTGTACGTTGATCGAATCTTCTTTCGCATCCAGAAGAGAGGCTGTGGGCTATCCGAGAGAGTGGTTCAGGTGACTACCGGAGTCATTGATTAAGCAGGTCAGATGGGCTTAGTAGGGCTCGAACCTACAATATCACCGTTATGAGCGGTACGTTTCAACCAATTAAACTATAAGCCCAATCGGATCTCTACATGCCGGGAAGAGCGGACAGAAAGAGGAGACCCTTTGCTCTATCTCCTTCTTCCTCTTCCCGGGGCCCCGGAGTAACTGAAAGGAAAGCCCTATTAAAGAGCTAAGTGACTTTCGTAACTCAAGTAGTGAGTTTGAGAGTGGCCGTTAGGGCGACCACTTGTACTTCTAGGCCTTGGCGACCTATAGTCTTGTTACGCAACACAGCTTCACTCGATTCAGTAAATCAATAGTTCAAACCAGCCCACTAATAGCTTAGATAGTGGCCCTTCCACTTTGGTATAGTTGACCCTACCTATTGACTCAAGGTAAGACCTCTGACTCAAGGTTCATAGGAAGGGGGAACCCAGACGTAGTGGGATGTAGGCTTCAGTTGTTTTGGTACTTTTGCACTACCTACGTCTTATTATTTATTTTGTAACCGGCTTTTCACCGGCAGGTCAGTACAGTAGGCCAGGCGAACAAACGAAACCGCGGGCGCTAGCGCTATCTTGTTCGCTTTTGTCAACTGAAGTCGCGCGTAGCGCCAACTAACTGATAGCTGATAGAGCGCGGAGCCCCGAGTCTAAGCGAGCAGAGCCATTTCTTCTACTGTCGTCAAGTACTAGGGTAGTGGGTTGGTGTTGTACAGGTTTTGACGTAGTTGTGGTATGGTGTACAGACTGGTGAGGTCGACTGTTTGAATCGACAGTAGTTACGAAAGGGGAAATAGCTCAGTTGGTTAGAGTGCTGGTCTGTCACGCCAGAAGTCGCGGGTTCGAACCCCGTTTTCCCCGCTTCCTCTTCCTGCCCGACTCATTTTGTCTTCACTGGAAGCTGCTGATCCCAGCGTAGCATTCAAGACAATTGTTCCTTCCTCGGTCTCCCTCCACCCCCTTCGTTTGTTGTGGGTCGCGTCTCACCGCAGGCACTTAATGAATGAGTGAAGATCTTCCTTCCCCCCTGTGTCTTACCAAGGACTGAGTTCCCACTTGTGGCGAAAAAAAAGTATACCATCCCACCCGGCCTCCCCCCGGGGGTTAAGGTTCCTCTCGGAGACTGCCAGTCTACAAGAAGCTGGCAGAGCTTTAGCCATTGGACCACATCCATCCATCCTCCTACCTAAACAGTGACGCCTTTTCTTGTTCGTTCTTCGAATTACGCTAGTGGAGTCCCTCCGGCTAATGAAGATACTACCCCAGTCTTCCCATTCATTCCCAGTGGATCCTTCTTATCCCTTTTCATTGAACGAACCAAGTTCACCTATACGAGAGTGAGGAATAGAAATCCTACAATCAACTTCCCACTTTTGATGTCCCGTTTGACGATTCTGCTGCGTCTTTAGAAAATAAAAAGGAGAAGGACAGGGGTCGCTAGTCAGAAAAGCTATAACTATCAATTCGAATTCAGAATGAATCAAATCTCCCCAAGTAGGATTCGAACCTACGACCAGTCAGTTAACAGCCGACCGCTCTACCACTGAGCTACTGAGGAAGAACGGACTTAAGGAAGCTGACTCTCGTTCTTTGGACCAACCAACCGAAAAGACAAAAAGTTCGTCACTTTTTCTCTTTCTCCGGGAGAAAGGGTGACGATAGCAATCCCCTTTGCCTCCCCGGCCGGGGAGCCCCCAGGACAGGACAAGGGGGGCGGCGGTCAACCATCAACTCTCGATATGCATATTGATCAATCGATCTCTGCGTCCTGCCAGTTCGCTAAGTAGACTCACTCTACCGAGGGGCAACTAAGGTTGGTTCCTGCCAATTCCCTTGCTGATCAGCAAGGGAATTGGCAAGTATGAGAGAGGACTCTCTCTGTCTCTCCGAGTTTCAACTACTAAGTGTAGCTCTTAAGAAGTTCAGCTATTCTAAATGTAAATAGATTCCGATCAAGCAAGCAGGAGAAGGTGGTCCTTTCATCTCTCTGTCTGCTCCATGCTCTATAGCCTAAGGATCATGAGCAGGTTTAATGCTAGAAAAAAGGAGATCTGCCTAATCATTTCGGTAGATGAAGTAGTGGGAGGTCACGAAGGAAGTAAGGGGGCGTGTTAAGTTGAGAATTTCGAACATTGTAGCATCCTTTTGACGGTTGGGCTTTGAGTTGAGTTCTTTTAAGAACTCTTAATATGAAAATACACATCATAAAATGACGCATCGAGCGAGACCATTCTGTTTCATTGTGAATGAAAGACGTTTTCGACCAACAACATCTACTCATATCCAGCTTCGTGTCATTTTTGTGCGATCAGCAAGCAGCAAGCGGGGGAGAGTCAAGTCAAGTACAACACAGGACTGACGGGGTGGGGCGCGCCAAAGCAACCCGGGACCCCGGAGGGGTCACTACAAAAGCGCTGGCGCCTTCTTTTGAAGGTGAAAAACTACGCTTCAAATAAAGCTAAGAAAAATAAAAGGGCTGCGCTAATGGCAAGGAGCAAGAAAAGGGCAGCTAGCTCGAAATCCGATAAATCGAATACCTCCTTTCAGTTATGAGAGAGAACTCCAAGGCAGGATAAAGACTGAGTTGGATTCAGCCGCGTGGGGAATGAGACAACATTAATGGAATGAGTTGAGGCCTCCTGCTCTTTTTGAGAGTCAGGGGCAAGCCCGGCCTAGCGCTTTAAAAAGGCTGTCTGCATTACTGGAAAAAAAAGTAGTAAAAAAAAGAAAAGTAGGGGCCACGTAGACTATTCTGAGGTGGTATGCTAAATCCATGATCAACTGATGTAGCTAGTGTGACTAAAGCTGCAGCTATTGGCTTAACAGGTTCTAAACTCTCCCACCCGATAAAGGAATTGAAAGACTACCCCGGGCCACGTAGACTATTCCCTTCCGCGGACATTCTTTTATAGTCTAGAAGGAAAGTAGCAAAGCCGAACGCAAATACACATGCAAATTGCGTCGACTACCTCATCACTGTCCAAAATGGGGGATACCGCTATTCATACATGGATGGACGAGGGACTCCGCTGACAACATCAGTAGATGACTTTTCTCTTTTCTCGCGGAATGCTATTAACGTTGGAAAAACACAGCTCTCAAACTCACCCGGAGGGTGATAGGTAGAAGCATTAGTACCTAACGGAGCGGTATCTAACCAGGGTGATGTTCTTTTTATAAACAGGATGGAGCATGGCTTCCTTTCTTCTTAGATACATTTCATTCATTCCATTTCTCTATAGTTTACACTATAACATCTTGCTAATCCTGACAGATCTCGAAAAGGGTGGGGACACTAGAACCAAATCTACATACACATCGAAACTTCCTATCTCAGCCAAGCTAGCACCTTCATCCCACCAATGCATTGTACGACTCTCCACCCTCCGCCTCGCCTTTTCCTCCCTCATGAAATCCTAATTTCCCGCAATGAAATTCGATTTCGTTCATGTCGGCGGTTGGCAAAACGGCCCTGAGATCCGGGACTGGTAAAACATGGGTGCCCCATTTTCTTTTCGTGCTCCGCCTTAGTGCCCTTATGAAGGCGGCGGGGAGTCCTTAGCCTTTGAACCAAACTCTAGGCTCAATTGCCTGACGTCTCAACTGCAATGGTGAACTCAGTGACATACACTTAAATGGATTGCATCTATTGTTCCAAACAAGGCTGATATTAGCAGGGCAAGCCCTTCCATGCAATTTCTTGCTTCGCTCTACAGACGAAAGTGCCGGATAGTCAATGGTAACCAGAAGATCTATGGTTTTCGAGAGAAGGTAATTGGAAAAACGATTCATTCCTTTGCTTTCTTTCAGATATATATTCAATAAGATGATCTGACCTTACCTGAAAACTAGATTCATGAAGAAGCCCAAAAAGTGCCGGGCTTAGTGCAGCCCAGTTCCTAGCCAGTGTTCAGTTATTTTTTCAGAGCTGTCCTCCAGTGCGAGTTCCCTTTAAGCTGCTCTCTATTTGAAGCCAAAGTCACTATTTCTATCTTTCCTGTTATTTCGTACCTAGTAGTATATATATATGGAGAATACCAAAAAGCTATCAATTACGCATAGGAGTTGTATAAAAAAGGGCCCTGACTTGTTGAAGTGCTTATTTTTTAGAGAGATTTACTTTTCTTTCAAAAGGATACATCAACCTGTAGTGAACCGGGCCACCGAGCTTGCTTTTACCGCTCTTACAGCTCTCTCTCTTCTTTTTTTTTGGTAGTTTGGCCAGGAAAGAGAAAGAGGAATGTACCCATTTCTATTTATCCATTCTCATAGAAAGTACCCAAAATGTTTTTTAATGTATGGAGCAGGCGTATGAGTTGATATCTTCAAGAGTCAAATCCTTTCCCACCCAGCCATAAAAAGAAAAAAATCGTTACGAGCGGTCTTCTCAATCTCCAAAATGGAATTGAAAAGCTCCAATTTCCATAATGGTAGCGGGACCCAGGGAAGAATCATTCTGTGAATCATCCAGATCTATCAATTTGCGAATTCAATAAAAAACGGACTGATCCTCGGAATACACCATTATCTTTCGAAGTGCGTAGTCAATACTATGTTATATTCAAAGAAACAAGTCAAAGAGTAAAGGCTTCGCCCTTCAATACCACACTTCCAATCGAAATTCCTACGAGATTGACAAGAAAAAGACATGGTTTGATAGAAACTTTAAGTGGGTATCAAATAAGCTGGAATGAATGGTATCAATTTCTTCTTTTCTATACTGAATCTGCTTCGGTATCTCTTTCTTCCTTCCCTTCTGTAAACCAAGCAGTGACTAGCCTCTGGCACTCACTTTCCAAAGCACCAATTGACTTGCTTTCAGAACAACCCTGATCAGTTATACCGGAAATACCACCCGTACTACGTACGCCATTCCCAACGCGGAGCGCCTTTATTTTCGTATTGAACTCCGCTAGGAAGAAAAAGTTAGACCGTAGCCTTGTCGCTCGTTTCTCGCTTTTGTCGATTGACTCGTGGGACTCTACTGAATTCCAGCATGGGTGTGGTAGATTACTGACGTGAAGCCGGACCTCTATGAGTGCTCTACATGGCCGGATCAAAGCTATTCTAAAAACTAGATCCATTGGAGTGGGAAGTACTCAAGATGTAGAAGAGGACTCAAGCAGGGCTACCCACTGTCACCTCGCTTCTTCTTCCGGCTTCTTCCCTCTCACTTCAGGCATTTGCCGATGCTGACTGGGCTGGCATAACCTAGTGAATACCCTTATGATGACGATTCTTCTCCTGCTACATCCTGCATGCAGACCGCTCTACTAGTACAGACCTTCACCAGCCAGTTCACTTTGCCTATTCCTCTTCTGCCACATTCCCTAGCTTTGTGAAATGACTTGACGGATTTGCTTGCATTTCCCTCAGTGAATGATCCAACAGAAGGGAAAGCCTACCTCATATAGTATTGCCTTGTAGCTTGCATCTTCGCAGCCTGCTCTTGTCGAGTACTAACTCCATCCCTATTCAGCTTACCTAGAGCCTGCCTGTTGGAGTTGCGTTCTCTACTCTAAATGGGTTCATTTTATATTTTTAGACACCTTCTCTCCAGCTATATACAGCCTGGATTCATCTACTACAGAATCAAAATCCAAATCAGGTTCGTTGTTATTGCTTATAGCGATTTCCATCCGATATTGGGGAAGAATCAATATACTTCTAATGTCGAATCAGGACTAAGAAAGAAATCAAGTTAAGTATTGGGTGGAACTCTTACAAAGCTTTTAAAATATTGGAGAAGTGGGCGGTAGAACACCATCTGAACTAATTGGCATACAGGTTCGGTACTACTTGGCTACTACTTGAACAGATGGGTTTAGTCCCTTCCATCGATTTCCACTTCTATTCATTATAGTTGCTTGTTTGTTTGAGAATTTCTTTTAATTAGATTTGTTTATCGCTAGTGCTAGGAGTAGGAATCGCTACGGATATCATGCCGCTGTAGTTCCCTTGCCCAATAAGGAGTAGGGATTAGCCGTGTACCGAACCCGAAGCAAAGGAAATAACCTCTTTCTCTTCGGCCACAGATCCTTCTACTGTCCTAGGCGAGGGAAGCAAGGTAACCAAGTAATCCTCTTTCTTGTGCTTCAGCCCTATGAGGATATGGTTAGAAACGTGGAACATTTGAGAAAATGTGCTGTGTCGTTGAGGGGAAGAGCGAGTCTTTCGAAGGCATCTTTCTGAAGGAAGAGTGTCCCCTCCATTTGGATACAGTTTCAGATTGTTAGCTAGAATATAAAGGTGTATTGTCATTCAAGTTCTATAGATGGTGTCTGTCTCACTATCTGTTTGAGTGCCTGAAGGCCCCTGGAGGAGTCGTTCTGTGAGTTGTATTCAAGCTCGCCCTTAGACCGAGTAAAGTTAGCGATAAGAGTCAGCGACTTTTGCCTTGTCATTCGCTTTGTTGCCATATAGATAGGTTGGAGTGCGGGTGGCCACTAACCCAACGAACGAACTTACGTGTAGGTGTGATCCTATCTGCTCTTCCACTATAGGACTAGAAATCCAGTACAACCATGTCCCTTTCGCCCAGGGAAAAGCCCTCTTTGAAGGAGAATCCACTTCTGAGCGCCAAAGGCGGGCATCCGACGTCACCAAAAAGAAAGAGAAAGGCTTTCCGCAAATCCAAGAAACTCCGAATACAGGCCAGCACGAAAAGCGAAATGACCCAAGGGATTGGGGCAGTTTCGGCACCAAAAAAGTGTCACTATGCTATCGAATATCCGTCTCTTTATGTGGGAGCGAACCATCTTCGCTTACGGGTCTACCGATCCTATAGCTCCGATATAGATTTAAGTAACTTGGCAGCGGGCCCTGCGGCTAAACGGTTTTGGATGGAAAAGGTAGATGAGAAAGACTTTCCACCTAGAGTCAGAAGTCCACGCTAGATGACCGATCTTTATGACCTTGAGGATAATTACCTATCTTGAATTAATACACCAAAATCGGTTATTTCAATCGATCCACGAAATAAATTGATCCAGAGGACTCTCCACTTCAGCGGAATCCTCATTTTCCATTACAGTGATAAGATTCACGGCGTCTTCCCACGCTTTGTACACCGTACTGCACAAAGTCGGCCCAGATTTCATGAAGATGTGGTAAGTCTTGGTCCCCAATCACCATCTGGCTAAAATCCAGGGCAGACCATTCGGCTGGCAAAGTATTTCCGGTTTCTTCCAAACAAACAGAAAGACGGTTCCCGATATCTTTATAAATATAATCCGAATTCTTTCACTTCGAATATGGCAAGTGTGATTTATCATTGTGGGGTTTTTCTGGGAGGGGCACTTCATGCGTACACTATAAAGACAGGATTGGAACTGAATTGTACAATATGAAGCTCTCTTACTGGTAACGAAAACTCGTCTTTAGGACAGGCTTTATTTAAATCTCGAAAATCCACACAGATGCGTATTTGTCCGTTCTTCTTCTTCACTGGAACAATGCTGGCCACCCAATCGCGGGATTTTCTTCTTCCTGTATGAAACCAGCTTCAATGAGCTTTTTGGTCTCGATGACGACCTTTTCTTCAAGCTCTATCCTCATGCGGCGAGGTGCCTGTTTAACAGGCTGCACATTTGGATCAATCTTGAGCTTGTGGACTGCGGGTCTAAACCGGGCATTTCTTCGTAGCTCCATGCGAAACAGTCAACATATTTCAAGAGGAGAGCTTTTAGTGACTCTCGTCTTTCTGGGAGGAGATGCGCTAACAAACTGATTATAGCTGGATTGAACTAGACTATTTGCTGAAGTTAGATATCCCTTCTTCTTTGAAACAATCAACTCCTTGGTCCCTTCAGATCTTTCCGCGACCTACTCACTTGCAGGGCAATAGAAGATAGCGACTCGCCAGACTCGAACTGGCATAGGCTCCTCGGATCAAAAAAAATTAGCCTATCTTCCATCAACAGGAATCGCTTTGGTTACGCAGTTCAGTCGGCGATAAAAGCCTTCTTACGTCTGCGGGCCGGTCGGCCACCCAATCCAGCTCTTCAAATGCAGAAATACCTACGCTTCATCTACTAAACGAGACTTTTTATGATAAACAAAAATGAAGTATTTTGTTTGACCTACCGCACTTTATTTTAAGTACTGCTCCTCTCCTTCCCCCTTGACTTGAGGAGAGACGCAATACTGAATAAAAGTAGTAATAGGTCGAAGCCTTGAATCCATGTACCGAGGAAAGCTACCTCCGGAAAGTGACCCAGAAGTCGGAAGAGAAGGGCCAGTGCCAAGGGAATTAAGGAAGGGGCTACTTTGTCTAGTCCCTCCCTACTAAAAAAAAAAGAAAAGCTAAAAAAAAGACGAAATAAAGGTGAGTAAAAAAAAAATAAGCACACCAGAAGGTATGCCCCAGACCTGGGTACAGTCGTCTGGCGAAACAAAAATGGCAAGTAAAAGCGAGGAAAAAAAATAGCCTAAAAATGTAAGGCAATATTGGTACGGTGTCCTTAGGGAGAATACTAGATAAAGCAGACAGCTCCCAGAGAACAGGGAAATGAGCCTTTTAGGCTCGATAAATAACTCTTGGTGTTCAAACTGGAAATTACCCAGCAAACTATAAAATAAGATTAGGGAAATGAACCCCAACAAGTTGTGTTGTGGTTCATCCTTCCTCCTGACCATTCGAGCGATTACAGCGTACAAGAGCAATTCCGTTGCTAAGCTGAAACCCCAGCTAGCTAAGCCCGAATGCAAATTATAAGAAAATAAAAGGCAATAGAGGGGGACCCTTTTCCAGCCGAAAGAAATTAGGAATAATTAGATAGGTGAAAGCAAGTAAAGAGAGCAGGATCCAGGGTATACCCAGCAAAAAAGTGTAACTAAATGGGCGCTGCAGAGCACTACGTAGAGAAGCACCCTTTCGCGTATTTCTCTTCTGTGTGTTTGGAAGAGGAATGCCAAAACGCAATATTGGCCCAAGACCAATAAAGGAAGGGGCAAGTTGCCTCTTTGAAAAAGGAGGGAATAGCCCAAGGCAAAGGCTAGGGCGGCTGCCCAAATAAGGAGCAGTTCCACAAAGGAAATGTGGTGTAAACCAACACACCACATACCTATTTTATTAAGTGTGGAGTCAAAAGTATGAAATAAGGAATTCCGGCCTCCCCCCCTCCTTTCTAGTTTTAAGTTATCCTTGAGTTTCTTTTATAGTAGGAAGTTCTCCAAAAGTATGAAAGGCTGGAGGGCTCTGTACCAACCATTCTAGTGTGGTTGGATTCTGCTCAACAGCCCAAGGACTTTCCGCACATCTTTTGTTCTTTCCACTGCTTGAAGTGATTGCGACAACTACGAAGAAACGACGAATCCCAACTACGGATATATAAGAACCGAAACTGCTCAGAGCATTCCATCCGGCGTAAGCATCCGGATAATCTGGAATGCGACGTGGCATACCCGAAAGCCCTAAGAAATGCATGGGAAAGAAGGTCAGATTAACCCCGAAAAAAGTGATCCAAAAATGGATTTGGCCTAAAGTTTCAGGATATGTCCGACCAAAGATTTTACCCACCCAATAGTAAAATCCAGCAAATAAAGCAAAAACGGCTCCCATAGAAAGTACATAATGGAAATGTGCAACCACATAATAAGTATCATGTAGAGCAATGTCTAGCCCAGAGTTTGCTAGAACTATTCCAGTGAGCCCTCCTATGGTGAACAAAAAGATGAACCCTACAGCAAATAACATGGGTGTTTTGTATTGTATCGAACCTCCCCACATGGTAGCGATCCAACTAAAGATTTTGATTCCAGTGGGCACAGCTATGATCATGGTAGCTGCGGTGAAGTAGGCACGCGTATCAACGTCTAAGCCCACAGTAAACATATGATGAGCCCAAACTAGAAATCCAAGAACACCTATACTTATCATGGCATAAACCATGCCTAGATACCCGAAGACCGGTTTTCTTGAAAAGGTCGATACGATATGACTAATAATACCGAATCCAGGCAGAATGAGAATATACACCTCTGGATGACCGAAGAACCAAAAGAGATGCTGGTATAATATTGGGTCTCCCCCTCCTGCTGGATCAAAAAAGGTTGTATTAAAGTTTCGATCGGTTAATAACATTGTAATTGCCCCTGCCAGTACCGGAAGTGATAATAAAAGTAGGAATGCTGTCACTAAAACGGA